>CANTUR010000147.1:0-1253431 GCA_947683625.1 Mallotus nudiflorus | reverse complement strand
ATAATAAAACAATTCATGTATAAATACATATTGAAAACATGAATACTCAATATCATGCATCCTGTATGCATGTATATATAAAATAATAACTCACAATTTTGTGCTCTCGAGACTGGCTCGACGGACCCAGTCCGATAGGCTTTGTCTTGGGCACAACTAGAAAATAATTAATAATAAATCAGAACAAATCTAACATATATTCTAAATGAAACTCAATCTAGGAATACAAAACTCTGACAAATACTAAATTCAAAACGACTCGACGTCACATTTTACGAGAATTCTACTGAAATATCGACAGAACCCCTCCTGTAAAACGGATATTTCTGTACAAAAAGTAGCGTCGATCCTATAAGAAAAATTACTTCTAACACAGATTGAACAACTCCTCGGGGTTGGGACCCGAACTGCACAATTCCCAATCGAGGTTCACAATTCACCAAAAATACAATTAAAATAATAAATATATATAAAATCATTAAATTCCATAAATATGCTCAAAATACCTAAATATAATATTTAAACATTAAATCACTAAATACAATTATTTTCACAATAATTAAATAAAAATCTCAAATAATTATAATATTATATAAAATTCAATTTTTCAATAATTCCATATAAAATAGTAAAAATTCACTTTTATATATTTAAATAGCTTAAATAGCCTAAATATATATTAAAAGTAATTAAAAATCATTTAATCACCAAAATAGTAAATAATATATTATTTAAAAATAATTTTCAAATTTAGTATTAATTAATTAAAAATAGTAAATAATTTATAAAAATCATTTTAATACCCTAAATAATTCTAAAACCATCTAAAACATATTATTTTACTATAATTTTTACAAAATTACACAATTAACTCTATAATACAAAATATAATTAATATTCTCAAAAATTATATAATTCACGCACAAAATTATTTAAAATATTCAAAATTATTAAATCACATTACAAACACAAATTCAACAAAATTTCCGTTAAAAATACTTAATTAACATAATTATAAAAAATTCCATATTTAATATTAAAAATAATAAAAATTAATCAAAATTCAAATTAATTCAAAACATATATTTGAGAAGCTTGAGCTATAACAAACAACATTTGTGAAGTAAGTTTTTATGAATCAACCTAAATGAAGTTCAAAAAATTCAAAAACCCTAAACATATAAACTAAAAATTGAAGATATCTAAAAATCTAGAGGTTTAGAGCTCAAATGGAGCTCATAAATGGACTCACCGGATGAAAATCTTGCAAACGAGTCTGGTCCAACGAGCTGAGGTGGCCGGAATCTCGCCAGTAAGAGGAAGCTTCAAGTTTCGACACCTCTGCTTTCCTGGCAATCCAGGTGGCTTCTCAGCATGCTGAAGGCGGCGGACGGCAGCTGGAGAAAGAGGGAAGTGGTGGCAATTGGTGGTTGCAGGTGGGGCAACTACGGTGTGGTCTAGCAGCAACAGTGAGAAGAAGAAGAAGAAGAAGAAGAAGAAGAGAAGAAGAAGAAGAAGAAGAAATAAAAGGAGAAGAGAGAGAAGGTTTGACTCGAAAATTTAACTTTTTTATTTTTTTTAAATTAATTATGAAATTACCGAAATGCTTTTCATCCAATTTAATAATAATAATAATAATAATAATAATAATAATAATAATAATAATAATAATAATAATAAAAATAACAACAATAATATTAATAGCAACATTAATCCCATGTAAAAATAAATTATTTTTACGTAAATAATTTCTTAGAATAAAATACGTAAATAATATTAACAATTAACGATAATAATGTACAAATAAAATTAAAAATTATTAATACTGCATATCCTGAAATAAATATTATTTAATTAAAAATACTAGGTCTTTAGAAGAGGCCTTGCCTCTAGCTATGGGGCACTGGCAAAGAGGCGTTGGCTTCTATAAGAATGATCTAAATGAAATAGTAAAAAATCATAATAAAATATGTAAAAACCATGCAAATTCAACAAAAATACCGAAATTTTTTTACTAATATACTAAATTTTAACCAACAAAACATACAGATATACTTTTGTCATCCTATTGATTAAGTGTTTGAAAAATAAACAATTCGGAGCACAAAAAATTTAATTACATGAATAGTATTTTTGTCAATAGCAAAAATAATATTAGGAATATAAAATATACCTAAAATCACATAAAATTTTGAGTACCACACCAAATGAGAGCAAACAAAATAGATGAACATATATGTGTTGTTGATTTGATAAAATAGCTGAAAGGAAAAAAAAATTTTAAGCACAAAATTTTTTTATTATGAGTAATAATATTGGTAACAATAAAAATGGAGAAAGGAAAGCTGTTAAAGTGATGATAGTTTTTTTGCATGGCCAACTTGTATATTGTGTATATATATATATATGGCCAACTTTTTTTAATTTTTTATTTGATATCAGAATAATTATAATTATTTATTTATAATAATATTATGATTTTTTTAATTTTAACACTATTATGATTATTTTAATTTTTTTTATTATTATTATGGTCAACTTGTATATGGTAAATTTTTTTTATAATAATAATAATTTTATACATGAGTGTGTGTGGTGTATGTCACGACCAAAACAGGGGCTATGACCGGCGCTAGGGAACGGGAATTCTTTTGAATCCGGAACCGTAGCAAGCCTAAAAATAAAATAAAACATGCAATAGAAATAATAACAACACATCTTAATGCAGCGGAAATAAAATCATAATTATCAAAAATAGAAATCCATATCTCATATATAGATAAATCCTTTAATACAAGTTTCAGTTCAAATTCTTAAAATACATAACTCACTCAAATATAAGACATAAAACCCACAATTTATCTCCAACTACTGCAGTGTCTAGATTATAAAAATAAAACTCAAGACTCAGATAAGCAATTACACAAAGAAGCCGGGGCGGAAGAAATCCGGCATACAGGCTTGCTACTGAGGTCTGAAGAAGAAGACTCTCCTGAAAAATAGTCAACGGAGGGGAGTCAGATCTCACTGAGTGAATTACTATAGTATATATACATGCAACTAAATGCCAATGCACATAATCAAAAGTATATTTATAATATGTATATTTACAAGCAATTACATACAGATGCAATAAAATCATTTTATATATTTTATTGAAAATCATCGTTTATGAAGATCAAATAGAACCCTAGAATATCGCAACCTCAAAATAGTGTTAGACAACACTCTAGCCATACAGACTCATTTATTCCAATATATTCACTTGTTCCATTTGGACAGTAGACTGGCCCTGAGACACTAAGTCAGTCGAGCTCCAGCAGTCTGACTGTCAGTGTGATTGGCCCCGAGACACTTGGTCAACCGAGCTCCAGCAATCACACTCCCAAATCATATCACACATCAAATAATCATATCCAATCAATATCCACAAATGGTTAGTAATATAGCCTAAATGCTATAAGCGTACCGGTACGTACTCGGTCCTAGTGCTGCCCACTAGGTAGCACGTTCTATTGATATCCTTCATTTTAAATATAAAGCATACATTCATAAAAATAAATGATGCATGAATTTAAATGTAATAGCAACAATAACCATATATATACTAGAAATATACCAAAAGTAAACTAGGTATATTTCGAGTATATATACGTCAAATAAATCCAATTAAATTACAAAATAAACTAGAAATATACTTAAAAACATTTTAAACATAATTCATTAGCAAAACATGCAATAATTTAAAATATACCGAAAATATACTAAAAATAAACCAAAATAAACTAAAAATAAACTTAAGTAATAATTGAATTATTTATGCATATTTAATCAAAATAAAACATACATTTCTAAATCATGCACCCTAAACATATATATATAAAATAGTAACTCACACTTAGTGCGCTCCTCGAGATGGGTCCGATGGCCTGGTCCACTAGGTCCCTCTGTCACGACCCAAAACAGGGGCCATGACCGGCGCTAGGGAACGGGAATTCTTTCGAATCCGGAACCCGTAGCAAGCCTAAAAATAAAATAATCATGCAATAATAACAATAACCATATAATATGCAGCGGAAATAAAAATCATAATATCATAATATCATTTTCATCACGGATTTAATTCAAAACTCATCTCATCACATAAATGTATAATCTTTAATACAAATCCAGTTTCAATATAATACATCTCTTTAAAATAATACATGAAATCCAATACTTTAATTCACAACTACTGCAGTGTCTAGATAAAATAAATAAGACTCAAGTAGACAATTTACATAAAGAAGCCGG
Source organism: Mallotus nudiflorus (assembly GCA_947683625.1). Lineage (NCBI taxonomy): Eukaryota > Viridiplantae > Streptophyta > Magnoliopsida > Malpighiales > Euphorbiaceae > Mallotus > Mallotus nudiflorus. The sequence continues at coordinate 1,249,138 of CANTUR010000147.1, read as the reverse complement.
GGCGGAAGAAATCCGGCGTATTGACCTGCTACTGAGGTCTGAGGAAGTTGACTCTCCTGAAAAATAGTCAACGGAGGGGAGTCAGACCTCACTGAGTGAATTACTATAATATATATACATACACACTAAGTGATAATGCATACAGTCAACAGTATATATATAATATGTATATATACAGGCAAATACACACAGATGCAATAAAATCATTTTTTTATATATTTTACTGAAAAATCCCAATTTATGAAGGATTACATAGAACCTAGAATATCGCAACCTCAGAAAATAGTGTTAAACAACACTCTGGCCATACAGGCTCACTTATTCCAATATATCCACTTAATCCATTTGGACAGTAGACTGGCCCCGAGACACTAAGTCAACCGAGCTCCAGCAGTCTAACTGCCAGTGTGATTGGCCCCGAGACACTTGGTCAACCGAGCTCCAGCAATCACACCCACAAACCACATCTCACATATCGATAATCATAATCAAATCAATATCCACAAATAGCTAGTATATAGCCTAATACTATAGGCGTACCGGTACGTACTCGGTCCTAGTGCTGCCCACTAGGTAGCACGTTCTATTGATATCCTTCATTAATAAATAAATCATTCATTCACAAAAATCAATGATGCATGAATTTAAATGAAATAACAATATAAAACCATATATATACCGGAAATATACCAAACGTAAATCAGGTATATTTCGAGTATATATACGTCAAATGAATTCAATCAAATCATAAATTAAACTAAAAATATATTTAAAACATTTTAAATATATTTATTAATAAAACATGTATATAATTTATTATATACCAAAATAAACCAAAAATATACTTAAATACAAATCACATTATTTATGCATTTTAATCAAAGTAAAACATATATTTCTAAATCATTGCATCCTAAGCATATATATATAGTACAGTAACTCACCTAGTGCGCTCCACGAGACAGGTCCGACGGGCCTGGTCCACTAGCCCTCGGTCTCGGCGCAACTAAACAAGAAATAAGTATCGACATCAGAGTAACCCTAATAGAAAATCCATAGAATTCAATCTAGAGTATTAACACAGAATCAAAAATTAGGGTTCGACTGGACATCATGTTTTACGAGAATTCTACCGAAAATCCGGCAGAACCTCCCCTGTAAAACGGACATCTCTCTACTCAAAAGAGTAGAGCCGACCCTGCAAAGAAAATACACTTCGAAATTCAAGCTCAACACAATCCAAAATCCCACGGTCGGACTCCAAACTACAGTCCACCGACCGGGGTCCACAAACACAGAATGATTCCAAATATACCAAAAATATCCTTAAATCACAGAAATACATTTTATAAATAAAAATTACATAATTAACCTTTAAAACACTGTAAAAACCGATAAAACTCATTTTATTAGAAAAACCGTATATTATATTTATAATTGAAAATAATTCACGAAAAATAGTTTTAATTAATTAAAATACCAAATAATTTATAGAAATCATTTTTATACCTTAAATAATTATTGAAACCAATTAAATTATATTTTAGACAATTTAGGGTAAAATTACCAAAATACCCCTATATATATAAATATACTTAAATTACTTCAAAAATTCACCAAAAATCATACAATTACCCAAAATTAATTTTCTCAACATATTTATCAATAATATCAATAATTAAACCCAATTAACCAATAAATTCAAATAAAAAACACATTTAACCTAATTTCTCAAATTCACATAAACTTCAATAATTCAAATAAATACTTAGAAATTCATAAAAATTCCAAATAAATTCCTATAATTCATTTCAACACCTAATTTAACCATAAACTCCAATTTCATAATTTAAATAATTAATTTCCGAAAATTAGAAAATAATATTAAAATATTCAAAATACCCAAAAATCCAAAAAATCTCAAAAAATTCACAAAAATTCATACATATAGATTAAGCTACTAGGAATAACATTTGTGAAGGAATTTTTCATGAATCATCCAATTCGAAGCTCAAAAAAATCGAAAACCCTAATAGGCCGAATTGACAAAATCGAAACCTAAGCAATTCTAGACCATTTTAGCTCAAACCAAAGCTAGAATCACACTCACGGGAGCTCAAGGAGAAGAAAGAGACCGGCGGTGTCGAAAACGGTGGCCGGAATCGACGTGATCGACGGTGGATCGATTTTCGGCTTCTTCGGCCAAAATCGATCTCCCGACGCCGGAAACGGCCTCCTCAGACGGCGAAATTGGTCGGGGAAGACGGTGGCACACCGGACGGCACACCCACGGTGAAGAAACGGCATGACAGACGCTCGGACGGCAAGGGGAAGGATCGGGAGGAAGAAGGAGACTTGGGGGGGCAAAATGGTAATTTTCCAAACTTTTTGATTTTTGACAAATATATGTATATATATATACTTTATACTATATATTAAAATAATATTAAATTACACACATCAAAATATACACCACACACATAAAATTTAATATTTTAATAATTTATACTAAATAAAATTAATTAAATAACAATAAAACAATTAAATACTTAATAAAATATTAGGGTAATAATAAACCCTAATTAAATAAATATACACACACAGGCTTTATTTAATAATTTAAAAATACGCATGAGTTCATGCAAGTCCGTAAATACATTTAAAATAATTAATAATACATTGTTTACGTGAAAATTTCCCCGGAAATGCAAGTCCCGGGAAAATTTTACGTAAAATACTGAAAATAATAGACAGTAATTAAAATAGGTTTAAAATACATATCAACTCATAAAAATATCGTAATATATATACAAAAATTATTGACATTGTATATCCCGGTACAGTGTAAAAATATTTTAAAAACACGGGATATTACAGTCTCGATATCGGCGCAACTAAACATATAAAAACAACAGACATCAGAATAAACCTAACAAAAAAAATCCTAGAAACTCGATCTAGAATATTAGACACAGAATCAGAATTAGGGTTCGACCGGACATCACGTTTTACGATAATTCTACAAAAATTCGGTAGAACCTCCCCTGTAAAACGGACATCTCTCTACTCAAAGAGTAGAGCCGGCCCTGTAAAGAAATGCACTATGAAAAACAGACACAGAAACACATCCACAACCCCTCGGTCGGACTCCAAACTACAGTCTACCGACCGAGGTCCACAATCACATAATATTTATGACAATACCAAAAATACCCTTATATCATAGAATACATTTAATAAATAGAAATTACGTAATTAACCCTAAAACACATTAAAAACCAATAAAAACTCATTTATTTAGAAAAATCATATATTATATATATAATTTGAAAATAATTCACGAAAAATAGTTTTAATTAGTTAAAAATATTAAATAATTTGTAGAAATCATTTTTATACCTTAAATAACTATTAAAACCAATTTAATTACATTTTTAGCCAATTATGGTAAAATTACCAAAATACCCCTATATATGTAATATACTAAAATTCATTCAAAAATTCACCAAAAATAGTATAATTATCCAAAATTAATTTTATCCACATATTTATCAATAATATCAATAATTAAACTCAATTATCTAATTAATTTCAATTAAAAACACAATTAACCCTATTTTTTAAAAATTACATAAACTAATTAAATTCAAAATAAATACATAAAATTCCAAATAAATTTATATAATTCATTTTAACACCTATATTTATCATAAAACACAATTTCATAATTTATTTAATTAATTTCGAAAATTAGAAATTATATTAAAATATTCAAAAATACCCAAAAATCAAAATAATCTCCCAAAAATTATAAAAAAATTCACACATGTAGATTAAGATAAGGGTAACAACATTTGTGAAGGAATTTTTCATGAATCAATCAATTCAAAGTTCAAACAAATCAAGAACCCTAAAATGGCCGAATTACCAAAATTGAAACCTAAGAAAATCAAGACCATTTTAAGTGAAACAAAGCTTGGAATCAAACTCACCGGAGCTCAAGGAGAAGAAAGAGACCGGCGGTGTCGAAAATGGTGGCCGAAAACGTCGTGATCGACGGTGAGAAAGAATTCGGCTTCTCGAGCTTATTCCGGCCAAAACTCGATGGAATAGGGCGCTGCTGATGGCGGGGAAGGTTAGGGAAGGAGGTGGCACGCCGGACGGCACACAAACTTGAGAAAACGGGAGTAGTAGCGGTGGTTGGTGATCGGGCATGCGTCGGGGAAGGAGAAAAAGAAGTTGGGGCAAAATGGTAATTTGGCTAAAAATTTTGATTTTGACAATATAATATGTATATATATACTTTACACTATATATTAAAATAATATAAAATCACACACATTAAATATACGCCACACACATATAATTTAATATTTTAAAATTAATACACTTAAAAATAATGAAATAATATAAAACTAATAATAAATAATAAAATATTAGGGTAATTAATTAAACCCTAATTAAATAAATAAGTACACATATACACATTATTTAGTACTTTAAAAATATATATGAGTTCATGCAAATGCGTAAATCTGATTAAAATAATTAATAGTAAATTGTTTACGTAAAAAATTTTTCCGAAAATACAAATCCCGAGAAAATTTTACGTAAAACACTTAAAATAATATACAATAATTAAAATAAGTTTTAAATACATATCAACTCGTAAAAATATCATAATTATATACAAAATTATTAACACTGTATATCCCGATGCAGTATTAAAATATTTAAAAACACAGGATATTACAGTGTAGTTTTTTTTTTTAAAATTTTTAATTATTACTATGATGGCCTAATTACTAACTAATAATTGTGTAATCATGAGCTTCATTTGCATGTATTTTTTTTTCTCTTCTCAATGAACTCTATCATCTAACATTAGGAATATGATTATTACTAATAATACAATTAATAATAAATTATAATATTATTAAATATTATTATAATTAAATTAAAATAACCATATTATAATATCGTAATTATAATATTATTTTTGATAATGTCATAATTAAAACAATCATAATTATTAAGATATTAACATGAAAAAAAATTGTTCAAAAAAAATAAAAAACACTTAGGCATGGCTCGTTTGAAGTTAAAAAAAAAATTTACTTGTCATTAGCAAAAATAACATTAGGAATATGAAATGTACTCAAATTTTTTTTGTAACACATCAAATGAGAGTAAACAAAATAGATGACAAATATTCGTGTCACTCTTCTTATGAAATGGTTAAAAGGAAAAAAAATTTTGAGCAAAAATTTTTTTTTGTTAAGAATAGTGATATTTTTTAATAATAAAAATGGAGGGAAATAGTTTTTTTGCATGCACAACTTGTATATTATATATATATATATATATATATATATATATATATATATATATATATATATATATATACCAACTTTTTTAATTTTTAATTTTGATATTATAATAATTATAATTCTTTATTTATAATAATATTAAAAATAATATCATAATTATAATTATATTATGATTTTTTTTTTTAATTTTAACACTATTATAATTATTTTAATTTTATATTATTATTATATGGTAAACTTGTATATGGCAAAAGTTTTTTTTATAATAATTATTATTTTATACATGAGTGTGTGTGGTGTAGTTTTTTTTTCTTAATTTTTAATTATTACTATGATGACCTAATTACTAACTAATAATTATGTAGTCATGAGCTTCGTTTGCATGTATTTTTTTTCCCTTCTCGATGAACTCTATGGGGGAGTTCTGAAAAAAAAAAATTGCCTATCATATCCGTCAGTTGGATTGGCGGAAATGGGTTCTCCGCCAGTTTGACTGGCGATAATAGTCCCCTCAAGACACATCAGTAAAAAATATTCTAAATTTGAGATAACTATATGAATTACCCTAAATTTAAAAATATTTTAAAAACTATCCAAAAGTGAGAAAATAATATTTTTTTTTACCTTAAAATGGGAAAAAACCCGCAACTGAGCCACTTCAACTTGTTCACATTGATATATGTAAATCAATCAAGCCATCATCATTTGGTAAAAATAGATACTTTTTGCTTTTCATTGATGATTATAGTAGGAAGACTCTAGTTTATTTTCTTAAACAAAAATCTGAAGCATTCAAGAATTTTAAAGCTCTTGTGGAGAATGAAAGTGGCCACTCAATTAAGACTTTGAGATAGAGGCGAATTCACATTAAAGGAATTTAGTGATTTTTATGAATCACATAGTATTTGTTGTCCTTAATAGTTTCCACAACAAAATGGAATAGCTGAGAACAAGAACAGAACTATTATCAACTCGAAGTATGTTGAAAGCTAAACTCATACGTAACTAATTTTGGGCATAAGTTATTTCTTCTGGAGTTTATTTTGTCAAATCGATCTCCCGCGTTAAATGTCAAAGATCATGACTACTCAAGCCCCTTAATTTCGGGCGGGAGCTAGGGGAGGGAGTCTGGCAACCCTAGTCCCCCTTAAATCAGGCCATATATGTTCCCATCGTCCCAAGAAATACATTCACATAAGGTAGACCAATGATATGTCTCTGTAAAACAACTGCATATGGACGTTCAATGCAGGGGCACTGTTCCCGCTAATGCTGCACAAAATGATACATACAGCAGTAGTTAAAAAAAAAAACCACACACACACACACAAATATATATATATATATATATGTATTCTTTTACCATGCAGTGGGAACTATACCATTATAACGAACATGCCATGTCTATAGAGAAAGTTAATCGTTTGTTATTGTTGATAACTTTAAGTACTAGTCATGTAATTGCAATTAGTGGTCAACTCATAAGACTTCGGTCTTGGGTCATGGAATATTAATTGTGATTCAACATTAATTATTGCAGGTGAGAAATCATTTTCTCTTTTTCCCACAGCATATTGCATTTACTAATAATTATTACAAAATTGAATATTGAGAATCCAGATGAATATAATTATCTTTAATAATCATAATTATTTCTTGGTGGCCGCATGGTGCAAGGAGTAGAGAATTGACGCCACCCACCACTTTCTTCATTCCTTTTTAAGTGGTCACAGTTTCATCCCTACCTAGCTAGATTAAGCCACCAACATGTGCAGAATTCTGTATATAATTTACATCCTGATAATTCATTTCCATTGCCAAATTACATCTTTAGATAGCAAGCTCTACGTGGATTTATACATATCATACTTTCTTTCCATAAACTTATTTTTCTTTTTCTTAATGATTTTAATTGCTTGTTGACAGGTTATGAGCGAACAAAGTTTAATCATCAATGAAGATATTGACAGTAATCTTTGTTTCTTTCCTGTTGGTCCTGGCCACCCTGCAAGCTGACGCAACCAGTGACCCACAAATTGAGTGAGACTACATCTCTTGGTCGAAAAGCAATCGCTGGTGCAACTCAATCAGAGTATTCTACTTTAGCAACTAGCAACACAGGCACCGGTGGTGAAACGAACCCTAACTATCATATCCCTAAAAATCCTAATGACCCTGATACCATCGCTGCTATAACAGAGAACGTAAATCAGGCAATATGCAATGTCTCATATACAAATAAGAGAAAAAAAAAAGTGAATAATGAAAAGCTCGTGAAAAATATAGCGTGTACGTAGCTTGTATAATAAACCGGAACTGATAAATGTTCCGGAGTTTCAGCTGTCAGTCCACTTCGGCAAAAAACCCCTAAATTAGGAATAAATTTAAAAACTACCCTAAAGTGAGAAAAAATATTAATTTTTACACTAAAATTGGAAAAAGGCCGAGTATAAGCATGGAAAAATGTAATGTTCTACATGATTATGTATAATGATATAATGATGCAGGTCTCTGGCCAGGGCGTCTAAAGTATTAAGCTTTGCGTAGAATAAGAGAAACCCATGATTCTACGGCTTGACATGGTTTTGCTTTGTTTACATCCTTTTACTAGCTAGGTTAAAGAAACATATTAAAAAAATTTGATAAGTGCGACACTATAATTTCAGTAGCAATTAAAACCCTAGCAACAGTCAATTTTTTAACAAACTAAAACATCTCTATATACTGATCGCATTGACAATTTCATTCCATTTATTATGAATGACAGTATTTTTCTTTATGTAATGCCTTCAAAATGACGTTTTAAATTATTTATTTTCTTTTAATGGAAACTTACAATATTGGACAATTAGAGTCTGCTGAATGTCGACAAAAGTTGCCCTAAAAAAAGCTCAAATTCCCAATAGTACTGCAATATTAAGACTCAGCTAAAGTACATCCTTAATGAGAAGAAAAATAACAGTTAACAGAGTACTGACGACAAAGACCAATGGACTAAATCAGCTCACCAAGTTGCAGTTCCACTATATATTTATCATAAAATATCGCGATTATACAAATAACTATTTCCCAAATTTGAAAAAGAAAAAGAAAAGAAACTAGAAATAATTCACCTGTTTGCATGTTTTAACCATTGTTGAATACCATGTCGCTAGTCCATTGTTTATTATTACAATATTGAACATTTAATTATCAATTCCAGTTAAGAATAGATTCTTATTGTTTATTGCTTATCAAAGAAAATATCAATTCTAATTATAATTATTTCCTGGGTGGCCCTGGTATTAGGCATTGGAGCTTCCACTAGAGCCTTCTTAGTGGTACTAATGATTCTACTACTTGGCATGGTAGCTTATTATGCATGTCTACTTGATGAAAAATTAAAATATAACAAGTAAATTACTGTTTTGTTGGTTTAAATAATAAGGGAGTTTGAATTTCCTTAAATAATATTTTGGGATTTGAGTCTTATTTAAAGAAAAAAACAGGTGATGAAAAGAGTTTTATCTCTTTGTAAATCCACCTAACAAAACTTTGGATTAATTGGAGCTCTTATGACTATATGATACTAGGGCATAAGATTAAAAAAAAAAAATAGAATGAGTAAATTAATAAAGGAGAGGGCATGAATGATACATGTTTAATTTGCCATGCTATTTGATGAATTGTGTAGTAGAACCCTAGCTTGGAAATATTTTGACTTTGGCTTTAATTTTTTTGTAGTTTTCTTATATGTATGCTTTAGCGTGAAACAATTAATCAACCTCAATTAGCTTAAACCAATTCAACATTTTAAGACTGCAAATTCTGCTCAGCTTGCACATTGGAACAATGCAGAATGTGTCTCGTATATGGCAGCATGTCAACGATCTAGTTCAAAGAACCCGATACAAATGGCCACTAGCTAGCAGATGGAAAGTGAAGTAACTTGATAACTGTTCGAGAAGAATCTTACTGAGCTGCAGTGACTTGCATATGTGCCAGCCGATGGTGAATTTTCTTGATGGCTACGGTTATCAGTAACATTGATGGCATTAGAGTCATCGTGAGAGCTATGATCTTTAATTCGGATTTCAGTTGCATTGGAAGATCTTCCGAACAGATCAATGGCCAGAACCAATTGTTCGCTTTGCGCCAGTAAACTTTTTCAAGAGAAAGTAATAACAAATAAAAGCTTATGATTTTTCATATGTTATGAACATTCAACAATTACTTAACCAAGGATTAACATTGGGAATTGTGAAACTAGTTCATGTCTATAGGAAAGCAAACTTTGCTGCAGACTGGCTTGCTTCTTTTGCAGCTTGTTTCAAGTTGGTGTCCATGAGCTGCTCTCAGCACCTGCTTTTTCTAGATATTTGAAACGCTTAAGTTAAAATAAAATACTTGAGGCTAGATCACACAAATGTAGAGATCCTTATCTTTGTGGATATTAATAAGTGAAACAAAAATTTTATATATCCTGAATAATTGAATTATTATCTTTTTTTTTTATAGGGAGGCCAATGGACTGCACAATAGGGCAACCCCTTTTAAATCAATGATGGCAACTCCATTTTTTTGATAGGGAGGTCGATGGACTACACTTTAAAATATTTTTATAAAGTAGTTACCACTTGATTATTTTTTTACTATTATTGAATTATTCTCTTTAATTCTTTTTACATTATTAATATGCAAACAAAAATATTTCTATTTTCAATAATAATTCAAAATAATAACAACCAACCGTTGTAATCAGTTGGTAGAGATAAGTTGTTCTCATTTAAGTTAGATATTGGGTTTGACTATTAGTGTATACAGTACTATTATTAGTTATTGAGAAATTTTTACCCCAATTGTCGTCATGCTCAGTCAAACCGAATTAATAAAATCTAGTGGAATTTGAATACATGTGATTTAGAAAAAAAAAGTATAATTATATATATTGTTGACTTTGGATGCATGGATTTTATTGTTATTGCTGTGATTTAGAAAAAAATAATTTAGCGTTTAATTGTACCAACATGAAATTTGGACAGACAATTGTCACTTTTTTTTTCATGTTTTCACCATAGTTGAACTAAAATATATGGCAGCATTATCCATTGCTAATTATTACATTATTGAACATTTAGAATGCAAACAGATTTTAATTATGAATTTTATTCACAGCTATTTCCTTGGTGGCTATGGTGCTAGGATTTGTGCCAAGACCACTGTGGCCTTCTTGCAATTTAAGTGGTGAGAGTTTCATCCCCAGTTAGATTCATGCCTCCAAAATATATTTTAGTAGCAGAACTCCGCCTATTAATTGCCAAACCAAACAACCAGTTCATTGCAAAATTAATTCAACAAATAGCAAAGGACCGGGAAAGTGGAGTGTATATATATAAATGCCTTTCACACACACATATATTAGCTTATAGATTGATTAAGTTTAATTTGCTCTTTTTCAAATGATTTTAATTTGCTTGATTGACAGGGTATTAGCTAAAAATATTAATGAAATGATGAAGATCTTACCAGTAATCTCTGTTGCTTTCCTGTTGATTTTACTAGTAATCTCTGTTGCTTTCTTGTTGATTTTACTAGAAATTAGTTCAGCTTATCAAACTAGCAATTAACGTTAATGTTTCAGAGAAAAAGCCTGTGTCCGCAATATATATATACATATATCAAAACACATTAACATGGATTTATTAATATCTGTACCTTAATAATGTCATCTCCTACCAATAGTGGTCAACTCATAAGATTTCGATCTTTGATCATGAGTTATTAATTGTGATTCAACATTAATAAATATTACTACTAATTTTCACCCTCGATGAACCCTAATATGACAGCCTATAATGCACTTACTAATAATTATTACAAAATTGAACATTTACGATACGAATTCATTTAATTATCTTTAATAATCATAATTATTTCTTGGTGGCCACATGGTGCAGGCAATAGAGAATTGACGCCACCCACCACTTTCTTCTTGCCTTTATCAGTGGTCACAGTTTCATCTCTTCCTAGCTAGATTTAAGGCACCAACTTGGACTGAATTCTGTCTATAAACCCTGATAATCCATTTCCATTGCCAGATTACACCTAGATATCCAGCTGTACGTGGATTTATAATATATATTCTATCCGTAAACTTATCTTTTATAATTATCTTTTTAAATTTGAACTTATTTTCCTTTTCATTGATGATTTTTAATTGTTTGTTGATAGGTTATTCGCGAAAAAAGTTTAATCATCAATGAAGATCTTGCCAGCAATCTTTGTTTCTTTCCTGTTGATCGTGGTAACCCTGCAAGCTGATGCGACCAATGACCACAAATTGAGTGAGACTCCATCTCTTGGTCGAAAGGCAATCGCTGGTGCAACTCAATCTGAGTATTCTACTTTAGCAACTACCAACACAGACACCGGGGGTGAACCGAACCCTGGCTATCATAGCCATGGAAATCCTAATGAAGGTGATCCCAACCACTGCTTTAAGATAGATCGTAGAGCACCCGATATGCAATCTTCCAAATACAAATACGAGAGAGAAAAAAAAAAAACTGAGAGATTGCTTATCAGAAAGAAAAAAAGTAGCGTTATTAAGTGAATAATGAAAGCTTGTGAAAAATTATAGTGGATGTACATAGGGGCTTTTTTCCATTTTAAGGTAAAAAAAAATTTATTTTCTCATAATTTTTAAAATATTTTTATTTTTAGATTAATTTATAAAATTATTCTAAATTTGGGATGATTTTTGTTAATGTAGTCCAATGAGACCATCATCGTCAATTAAATTGGTAGAGAACCCATTTCCGCTAGTCCAACTAGTGGAAATGATGGGTTAATTTTTTTTTTTAACCATCCAATTAAAAAAAATTTTCCCTTACAATTCCAAAGAGAAAAAAAAAGGGCACGAATTCAATGCAATTGATTTTTATGAAAGTTCATGCAAATGATTGACTTTTAATTGGTTAATGATATAGTATCCATACAAATGAAACTAATAATTAGGTAATTATTAGTTAGTAATTAGGTCATCATAGTAATAATTACAAATTAAAAAAAATTAGACCACACACACTCATGCATAAAATAATTATTATTATAAAAAAACTTTGGCCATATACAAGTTGGCCATAATAATAATAATAATAATAATATAAAATTAAAATAATCATAATAGTATTAAAATTAAAAAAAATCATAATATAATTATAATAATGATATTATTTTTAATATTATTATAAATAAATAATTATAATTATTATAATACAATAATAATTTTTTTTGGCCATTTAGCACTGTAAGGCTATAGCACAGTGCTGCTGTGCTACATTAATATATATATATATATATATATATATATATATATATATATATATATATATATATATATATATATATATTGGGTAAATTTTTAGTTAGTTAGTTAAAAATAATTATGTAATTAGTTAGGTAAAAAATTTATTTACTTAGTTACAGAATTTTTATTTTATTTAACTTATATTATATAAAACATATTCATGGAAATTAGTAAAAAAATTATGTATTTAAGTAGTTATTAAAAATATGTAATTTTTATATATAATTTTATAATAATAAAAATTTATATAATCTCTTAATTATATAAGTTTTGTTATGTAATTAATCAAATTTATATTTTAAAAAATTTATATTTTTTAAAAATTTAATTAAAATGATATAATTTAAAATTATGATTTAACAATTATGATTATGTCATTTTTTAATGATATGATTTAAAATTATTTTATAAATATGACTTAATAGGAGGATAATAAATATCATAAACATATGCATAATATTTACTATTAAAAGTACCATATATTGGGAAATATTTTTCTTTTTTACCATAATTTGGTAAATAACCTAAGCTCCACATACACACCACTCACGCATAAATAACAACAACAACAACAATAATAAATTGAATTAAAATAACAAAAAAATGTTAAAATTAATTAAAAAATATAATATTGTGGACACCTTCAATTTGACCGACTCGCAATGAAAGCCCAATGATGAGAAAGTACAAGTTTGGAACGCAACGGAAGCCCGAAACCTCTCAGAATGGACTTAGGAGCCCAAACTCCAAACCTTTAAGTCCAAATACCAAATTTAAGCCAAAAACACTAAACTCAGGCCCAAACCATAAGTTAGAGCCTAGGGCCATCATCTTTTAGCTCGCTAGGCTCAGACTTGGCCTAGGTGAAGAGGTAATTACCTCAATGAAAAGGTGTCGCCTTTTCACTTTGGCCATTGGTGACGTGACACCTCATTGAAGAGGTGGTGCCTTTTCATGCCCACCAATTGCTACATTAAATGCCATTAATGGCAGCAGTTGGTGTTGACCTGCCCTTGACTTGAGGCATTTTTGGATGTGAAAGAAAATAAAAAAGGGGAGAAAAATAGAGGGAGGGGCATAGGGAATGATGAGGAGAAGGTAAGAGTGATTTTGGTGGTAATTGGGAAAAAAGAAAGGGGAGAGGCTTAAAAGGAAAGGAGGAAAGAGAACGAGGGGGACTTTTGGACTTTTGGCATTTTTTTCGACGTGAAAGAGATTGGAAAAGGGGGCTTTTGGAACTAAGAAAAAAAAAGAGAGAAAAAGAAAACACAAAAAGGAAAGAGAGGAAGAGGACTTTATTTCTTGAAAAGAAGGAAGACTTCTTTGTATTTTAAGCACTCAAATTGATCAATCAAGCTTTGAGGGCTCAGTTTGGTGCATCATGTTTCGTCCAAATCAGTGAGGTTCCTTATTTTTAACTCCTAAGTTCTTTATTTCATCAAAATTTTATTTTTATTGCTTTCTTTGCTTGATCCTTTGAGTTATATTGTTTATATAAGGTCATATATGAAGCATGATTACTTGAAATACTAAGTATTGATTATTAATCTTAGTATATTCGTCTTTATTTTTGTTTATTTGTATGAACATTTGAGTTTCTTAGCATTTAAGAAATGTATTCTACCTCTGTTTCTGTTGAAGAAACGATGCCTCTTTATGGAGGCATTGCTCCTTTGTGTTGAGGCGATTTGAGATCGCCTCCTGGTCAAGAGGTGATGCCTTTTTGAAGAGGCATCTCCACTTCGTCAGAATCTTGCACTACTCTGCTTTGATTTTCAATGTTTATTTGTTAAATTTTGTATGATTTTTGTGTTTATCTTGTTATATATATATTGAGATTACGTACGATTAGGATGCTATTTAATATTGTTGTTGTTAGATGAGTTTATTTTGTGTTTGTATTCCTACTTTCTATGAATATTATTTATTAATTATTTTATGAATAATGTCATTGTCTTGTGAGATGGAATTAACTTGTATTTGTTACAGGGATTATTTAATAATGTTTTATTAATAAATAATTATTCCATTAATTAGTTTTTGAGAAGTTTTATTTATATAATTAATTGTTTTACTTTTGGTTTATGTATGGTTTATTTTCTGTTTATTTTACATTTTCTTTGTACAAAATGTTGTAATCCTTAATCCCTTTTCATTGTTTATTTGGAATGTATGATTGTAATTTTTTTTTTATTATTTATTTTATTTAAAATGTCTATTGGGTTATAAGTATGAAATGGGACTAATGTGCAAACTTGGGCTAAAATATAAAATTGAAAATGATTACAATCCATGTTTAAATAAGGAAATAATTTAATAATTAAAGAAAATAAAATATGAAACACATACGAAGGTCAACTTCAAGGTTGGGTGGACATTCCAAAAGCCCATACCCAGTTTTCGAACCTGATGTTTAATGACATCTTCTGGGAACCTTCGTGGAATCCAGTTACTGTATAATGTGTCTCGACTTTTATTCGGGTGGTGACTCCATCTCTATTTTGGGCCTCAAGCCCATTTTGTATTTTTCAGTGAGCCATAAGCTCACATAGTGTTGTGGTCGCCAATACTTGGGCACGTGTCTAGCCCTGGCCGTCTACAGTCGTGACTCTACTAGGGATAGAGAAATTGATTTTAAGTGTTTCGTGACTTATCGTCTTTGATTATTTCCTTTGTAAATTTTGCATTCACTACACATTTTCATATAATGTGCACACCAAGTGCTAAATAAACTGACAATAGTCTTTGCTTTATTACCTATGTTTCACTCAAACTTGGTAGTAGAGTATTCGATTATTTTTACTTATAGCATGTACTTATCCATATCACAAGGACCCTTGAGTGGGGAGTTGTAATAAAGGTATATAGCTATGGGAGTTGAAGCTTATTACCCAAGACCTAGCTCATGTAATGACTTATCAATTTGCATTAGAATTTTTCCCAAATGCATGTGTTTTGTGCCATATGGTGTTTCTTTTTATAAGGACCAAGCCTACTATTAACAAACTTTGCCAAGATGGGCCTTTCATGCCTAGCCTATTTTAAACAGATCTTGATAAGGTGGGCCATTGATATCATTCTTAGCCTGTTAAAATGGATTTTGGAATTATTTAAAGAAATGACCACTTGTTGCACCATCTTGAGAGTTATCTTGCATTTGTCAATTTTATTATCCCCTATTGATAATTAAAACCTAGAACAACAATCCTAGGACAAAGAACTCACTAATAAACATGTGTGTGAGAGAAATAAGGGTGGAGATATCGTTTGAGAGCCCTTTTATTTTTTTGATACATTTATATATATTAATTCGATTTTAGTAAGTTTTCATCTTATGCATACAAGCCATGCATCTTTCTGATCCTTGGTGATTATAGATATAGATCCACAGTAATCTTCCAGTTATAAACAATTTGACACTAGCCGTTTGGTTAGGATTTCTAGAGAAACTGAGATGGCAAAGTTTAATGGTAAGGCTTTTAGGGATACGTTAAAAGTAGAGATAGCCAATCAGACCTAAGTAATTATGAGAGAAATGATGGTTAAAATGAGGGGACCAGTTATACAGGAACCACCAGCACATCAACCGCCAGTGCCTCAATCGTAACCATTTGATATAGATGCCAAAGACTTTAGAAGATGGGTAAGGGAGGATGATTAAGAAACTTTGATAGTAGAGCCTATAGCTAAACAAAATGTGAATGCATACACTACTGAGAAAGTAGAAAAACCTGATTGGGCCAAGAATCTGACCAAGACTATGACTCAAATGCAACTAATAATGAAAGAAAAAGGGATAGATGCTCCATTAAGCTACTCCGATCTAAGTCTGGACAAGGATGATGATCCCTCCCTTGAAAGTTTAAATTCCCTGATATGAAGAATTTTATTGGTGTAGAGGACCCCTGTCTATATCTAAAGCAGTATGTGACCCATATGAAGACAAATGAATAGACCAAGGCACAAATTGTAAAGCAATTCCTTTTGTCTTTGGAAGGAGCGCCTATTAAATAGTACTATGCTTTAGAATCCCATATCCAAGCTAACTAGGAACGATTATGTGCTACATTTATCAAGCAGTACAATCTTAACATCCAAATGGAGGCATCCTTGGGAGACTTGCAAAATGTGAAATAAAAATTCAATGAACCTTTCACAGATTATTTGATTAGGTGGAGAGCAAAACTAGCATAAATAAAGCATTGACCCATATAATTTGATCAGTTGGTAGTAGCAATAGAAGGGTGTGTACTCCCGCTCTTTAAAAAGTTAAAGGATTTGAGAATTCAAAATTTTGAGGAGCTGTATAAGTTTGGGGTGCAGAAAGAATCTATTTTGGCATAAAAAAAGGTTCTTCAGTGGGAGATCTATAAACAGAGAAGGGATGGGATCTGACAGTGGAATTAGGATAAGCAGTAATGTACAAATCAACAATGTTAGACAATCTTGAAGGTTTTCTAACTTAGGAAGACCCCTCTCCAAAGCTTTAGAAAAGTTGATGGAAAATAACCTATTACAACCTTTGCCTAAATGACCTCTTTTCCCAAATACTAATCCAAAACTATACTAAAAATACTACCAAAACATCGGACATGACACCGATGGCTGCACTTGCCTGAAACATAAGGTTTAAGATTTGCTTGATTCAGGAAAAATAATTAACCTTAAAACTAGAAAACCAAACACCCAAAACAACCCTCTACCCAACTACTAAAATGTCCCACCACCCAATCTAAGAATTTTGATGATCAACACTAGCTTAACAGAGAAACAAGTCCTTAATTCCTTTATTGATGCCATACCCACACCACCAAAATCACAACCAAAAGACCTGAATTGGAACTATTAAACTATAGAACCATGTGTGAATGTTTTTGATATTTGGAGTTTTGATGATGAAAAAGAGGGGGCAATTGATCTGTGGAAGAATAATGAGGGGAAGATAACCCAATCAGTTGAGAAGTTAGAGAAGGGAAAAGGAGAAATGGAAGATGCTGAGTTAGAAAAAGACAAGGTTAATCCAAAAGAAGAATCAGAGAAAGGTAAAGAAACTGAGGAAGCTACTAAGGCTCAAAGAGATGAAAAAACTTTTTCCAATGTTTAGGAGTTGCTTATGAACTTCTGAGTCCATCAGGAAGCACTGGTTATGGCTCTTGACCATAAGAAGATTCCTTCAATATATACTCCCAAGCAAATGGTGGATTCGTTGATCGAAAACCCATAGAGGGCCATTGTATTTACTGATGACGACCTGCCTTTAGAAGGAAGGGACCACAGTAAGGCCTTGTTCATTAAGGTTGAAGTAAAAGGGAAACTAACTTATTATGTTATGGTTGATAATGGATCTACCATCAATGTATGCCCTTTGAAGATCTTACCAAAATTGGGACCAACAATAGCCAATTTAAAATCATCTGATATGGTGATTAAGGCCTATGATGATACAAAAAAGCTAGTTGAGGGAACTTTTAGGGCTCTGGTTAAAAAAGGACCTATCAAAGTTTGGGTTAACCTATATGTCATTGATATTCCAATCACCTTTGCCATTCTTCTAGGGAGACCGTAGTTTCATCCTTTAGGGGGAGTGCCTTCTATCATTCATCAAAAGATTAAGTTTCCACATGAGGGAAGAGTGGTCACTATAATGGCAGAAATTGAGGCTGCTGTTGCTACTCTAAAGTTAACTCCCATTCAAATCCTAGATAGTCTGAGTTTTAAAGTTTGTGTGATCTATGAGGATGAGCTGAATCCAAAATTTATGAGTATGATGAAGAGCATGAACTTTACACCTAGAATGGGATTAGGAAAGAATCAGCTAACCCGCTTGAGTTCATTGAACTTAAAGTGCTAATTTTGAAACACGGGGTAAGGTATCCCATAAAGGATGAGTCTGAGGAAGAGATTAAAGCTGAGAAAAAGCCTGGGAAGAATAGGGCAAGAGCTAAGTTGAAGAAGAAGACACTCTAGGAAACCTTTATGGAGGAAGGTGATAACTACCCCTATTAGAGAGCTCTTGAGCCTTTGGTGATTGCTAAAAAATTAGTCCCTAGGTTTGAAATCTTCGTTGAACATGTGAATGGGATCAAAGAATCTATTATAAAGGAGCCGATAGTGGAAGAATTGGTGCTGACTTCATAATCAGACGTGGACATTCCTATAATGGAGTGAAAGGATGTTGTTGACCAGGAAGAGGAATTCAACTTCAAATCTTTTATTCTTAATTCTATTGTGGATGTTTCTATAATGGCATTGATGTTTCTCTTTTTAATCCATTTGAAATTAATGACATTTTTATTTTTAAAGTTAATACGATAAGGTCTGATTATGCTTACTTATGCGATTTTTTCCTAATGGTTATTCTGTATATGATGATCATTTTATGCATATGTTTGACATTAATTCAGTGCAAACTGAATTATTTAATCTAGGCACATGTGATAACCTTAAGAATATACTTATTTCTTTTGACTTAACTACTGATGAGAGAGCAAAAATGAAAGAAACTTTGAAAAGAAGATAAAAAGTATTTGAAGAAACTTTGAAAAGAAGATAAAAAGTATTTGCTTAGAACTATGAAGATATGCTTGGAATTGATAGGGAGATTGCAGAACATAGGATCCCTACATATTCTCACGATGCATCGATAAAATAGAAAAAGAGGAGGTTAAAGCCAGAATGGGCTCTCTTAGTCAAAAAAGAAGTAGAAAAGCAACTGAAAGTAAAGTTTTTAGAAGTGGTAGATGACACTTAGTGGCTGGCCAACATAGTTTTAGTTCCTAAGAAGGATGGGAGTTGGGATTTGTGTAGACTATAAGGATCTGAATAAGGCTATCCAGAGGATGACTTTCCCTTACTGTATATCGATACTTTGATCGACAGTGTAGCTTCAAGTGCCATGTAACCATTCATGGATGGTTTCTCATGATACAACCAGATCATGGTGGCTATGATTGATAGCTGAAGACTTCTTTTACCATAGAATAGGGTGTTTATTACTATACAGTCATGCTATTTGGGTTGAGAGCTACTTATCAGAGGATGGCCATCACCTTGTTGCATTATATGAATCATAAGGAAATAGAGGTGTGCGTGGATGACAACATGGTAAAGTCTTTAACTAGAGAAGGGCATTTCAAGGCTTTAAATAAATTTCTTACGAGAGTTGAAAAGTACTATCTTAAGCTAAATCTGAAAAAGTGTGTTTTTAGGGTAACCTCCAGAAAGCTGCTAGGGCATATTGTGAGTCAGAAAGGCATAATAGAGTGGATCCAGATAATGTTAGAGCTATCAGAGAGATGGTTGCACCAAAAAATGAGAAGGAAGTTAGGGGGATCACTGGACAGTTACAATACATCAGTAAGTTCATAGCCAAGCTAACAACCATCTATGAGCCAATCTTCAAGCTTTTAAAGAAGAATTAATTGATTATCTGGGATGACAAATGTCAGTAAGGCTTTGAAACTATTAAGCAGTATTTAATGAATCCCCTAATCTTGCAATCGCCAAGGCTGGTTAAGCCCCTAATCCTCTACCTAACAATAGAGAAGGATGTGATTGGTGAAATGTTAGCTTAGGAAGGGGAAGGGAAAGTTAAGCATGTCGTGTATTATCTGAGTATGATGTTTATACTATATGAAGCCAAATATAGTATAGTAAAAAGAATTCGCTTGGCTGTAATTTAGGCAATGAAGAAGCTCTGACATTACTTCTAGTCTTATAGAATCCAGGCAATCTTTAAGGATGATCCTCTCAGATATCTCTAGCAGAACCCATTACTTACAAGGAAATTAGCCAGATGGTTAGTCTTGCTTATCAAATTCGATATAGATTATATGACGAAGAAGGTGGTAAAAGGAAGAGCTATATCAGATTTTTTAGCTCAAAATCCGATAGAAGATGGACATGAATAGGAGTTAGAATTCCTAGATGAGCACCTAGGGGCAATAAAGATCCAGACATGGAAAATATACTTTGATGGAGCAATTAATACCAAAGGAGCTAGCATTGGTGTGATTTTGGTTTTATCAAAAGGAGAAATGTTTCCGATGGCAAAGAGATTGGAATTTGAAGTCACCAATAATCAAGTTGAATATGAAGCCTGCATCTTCGGTCTAGAAGCACTAAAAAATATGGGAGTATAAGAGGTTATAGTGTATGAAGATTCGATGTTGGCAGTGAAATAGATCTCTAGAGAATGGGAAGTAAGACAAGATAAGCTGAGACCGTACTGGGATTATTCAACCATGATTATGTTATTTTTTAGCCAATATAGATTCATGCACTTGCCACTAGAAGAGAATTAGATGGTAGTGTCATAACCAAACCGGGAGTCATGACCGACGCTAGGGAATGGGAATTCTTTTGAATCCAGAACCAGTAGCAAGCCTTAAAAATAAAAACATGCAATAAATAAATACAAATATAATAGAATTAAAACTTTTCAAATCAATATATAAAAATAATACTCAATATCATGTCATAAATAAAAAGAAATATTCATACAATATTTTAATACAACTCTCATATACAAATAACCCAACTACTACAACAATACTACTACTGCATTTTCTAGATTACAAATCAGAGTCTAAATATACATTTACATAAAGTAGCTGGGACAGAAAACCATCGATGAAGAGCTCTACTACTAAGGTTTGACAATATAAGATCTCCTAAAAAAAAAATAATTGAGGGGGGTCAGACCTCACTGAGTGAATTATTATAATATATATACATGCAATCTAAACCATATACAACCAGGTATTTGTGTGTGTGTATATATATATATATACATATACATGCATTTCACACAAATTTCAAACTCTGCTTTTATAAATATAATAAATGTAGAAAATGTTTATTTTAATACATGAAGGATCAAATAGAACCTTATTTAATTGCAACCTCAATCAATAATAACTCTCTAGCCATACAGGCTCACTTAATTCTAAATTAATTCACTTATTCCATTATGGACAATAGACTGGCCCTTAGACACTAAGTCAACCAAGCTCCAACAGTCTCACTGTCAGTGTGATTAGCCCCGAGACACTAGGTCAATCGAGCTTCAGCAACCACACTTCTCAACCACATCATTTTCAATAAATAAACAATCAAATGTCACCTTAAATAAGTTAGTAATTCAACCCTCACCGGTACGTACTCAGTCCCAGTGCAACCCACTATGTAGCACGTTCTATTGATATCCTTCAATTAAAATTAAACATACATATGGAAAATAAATAATGCATAACAACATTCATAATAACGAAATAAACTATATATATACCTAATTAAGAAGTATATTTCAAGTATATATATGCTAAATAAATTTGAAATCAACCATAAAAATATACCAATTAAGAACCAATAATATATTAAAACATTCTAAGTACATATATCGAAAATATAACATGCATTTATTTTGAAATATATCAAAAATATACAAAAAAATACCTAATTATATAACAAACATATATCAAAATAAACCCTAAATATACCAAAGATATACTAAAAATAAACCAAAAATATACTAAATCGTTTAATACATAAATCACATTTAGACATAAAATAAAATGTAAAATCCTTATTTATGCATTCTAAATGCAATGCATATATAGTATAATAACTCATTGATTCATGCTTCATGAGACAAACTTGGTGGGTCTGGTCCGATAGGCCTCAGTCTCGACGTAGCTAGAAAATAAATAATAATCTAATATCAGAATAAACTTTTAACTCTACACTTTTAGGATTACTATAGAAAGACTCAATTAAAATTTCAAAACTAGACTCAGACTGATTGTCACATTTTATGAGAAATCTACCAAAAATTCAAGTCTCCTTTGTAAAATGGATGTCTCCCTGCAAAAGTAGGGCCGATCCTATACATAAATCATACTTTTAAAATCACAAAGCTTACCACCTCGGGTTGGGACCCCAAACTCTATAAATTCCCAATTGAGGTTCACAAATCACAAACCAACAATATTAAATAGTAAAATAATAAAAATCATCAAAAATCCATAAAAATATTAAAAACCTTTATTTTCCAACTAAAACATAAAATTATAGTTTTAAATAATATTTGATAATAAAATTCATAAATGGAATAAAATTCTCATTTTACAATTAAATTAACATAAATTGCAAATAATTATTAAAATTACAATTTAAATCATAAAAATAATAAAATACCCATTTAAGCTCAAAATAATAAATAAATTTATTATTTATATAATATTCCAAAATTATCACAAATTAACTAGTAAAATCTTAAATATTATACAATATTAATAAAATTTCAAATAATTAACCTAAAATGGTTAAATCCACAATTAACTACGTAAATAGTTTAATTATATAATAAAATTAATTTAAAACTCATATTTATCACCAAAATAGTAAATAATGTATTCTTTGAATATAGTTTTCAAAAATTAATATTAATTGGTTTAAAATTATGAATAATTTATAAAAATCATTTTAATTCTCTACATAATCATAAAATCATTTAAAATATAATATTTGACTATATTTTTAACAAAAATCCATAATTAACCTATATTTTCAAAAATTACATAATATAAATAATTTCCTCAAAAATTATATAAAATCATTAAAATTATTTTACCAACATATAATACTTTCTAAAACATATAATTAACCAATATTTTCAACAAAAATATAACTTTAACCCAAAATTCCAATATATACATACTACAAAAATTTTATAAAAAATTATATAATATTTTCAAAAATTATTTTTTCAACACTAAAATTAATATCAACATATAATAACACTAATTTAACCAAATCCATAATTACAATAATTAATTAACAAAAATTCAATAATTAATAACAAAATAATAAAAAAATTAACCAAAATTCAAATAAATTATAAAAATTAAAAAAAAAATAGATCTAAGGAGATTAAGATACTAGGATCAATTGTTGTGAAGTAAGATTTCACAAATCAACTAAATTTAATTTAAAAAAAAATTAAAAACCCTAATAGCCATAATCTAAAAACCAAGAAAAACTTACAAATGAACAAACTAGAGGTTGAAAAGAGTTTGGATTTGACTTGGCTGGAGCTCAAGGAGTCAAAAGAGACTAGTGGCGCAAGGTAAGGTGGCCATAGGAGGGAACAATGGTGAGAAGCTCAGTCTGCTGTTGCTGTAACTCCAAGCGATTCAATGAGCTTTTGACAGTCGGACAACGTCGGGGAGGATAAGGGAAGAGGGAGGAAGAAGGTGGTGGCTGGTGGCGGCGAGAGGCGGTCCGACGTAGAGGAGCGGGAGGCATAGTGATGGTTAATGAATAGGACTGTGCAAGAAAGGAGAGGGAGATATTTCTGTGTTTTATGTTTGTTCTTCATATATATATACTTTAATATAAACTTAACATAAGTTTAATTTCCTCAATACATTGATATATATATATATATACATATATATATAGACACACACATGTCACACACATGCACTAATAACATATATAATATAAAATTAATAATTGAAATTAATACTATTAATAAAATAATTGAATAATAAAAATAATATTCATAATAATATTAGACAATAAAAATAATAACCATGATAATAATAACACACAATAATTATAATAATAACCCATATAAAATAACAATGACATTAATAATAATATCAATAGTAACTTTAATATTTAAATAATAAATCTCCAAAAATAATTATTTTATGTAAGAAAATTTATATGCATAAAATAACGATGGTTAACTACAAATAAAAATAATAGTATAAATCTCACGTAAATAAATTATTCTTACATAAATAATTCTCTTAAAATAAAATACGTAATTAACTTTAGTAATTAACGATAATAATACACAAAATTATTAATACTGCATATCCTGAAATATATTTTAATAATTTAAAACAAGGGTCATAACAATCTCCCCTCCTTATAGGAATTCGTCCTTGAATTCAAAGAAAAGAATAGATACAAGAATCAACGAGGAAAGAGATACAGATAAGCGACTCGCATCTCAGCTTCAGTCTCCCAAGTATGCTCCTCCACGTTGTTGCTTTGCCATAACACCTTGACCATTGGAATCTGCTTCGAACGCAATTGTCGAACTTGATAATCTATAATCACAACAGGTTCCTCCTCAAACGTCAGGTCTTCATTCACTTTTACATTATCAGGCTGCAACACTTGCGAAGGGTTTGAAATACACTTTCTCAGCATCGAGATATGGAACATTGGATGCACTTGAAACAAATTTGGAGGCAAAGCCAACCGATATGCAACCATACTAAATCTCATCACACCCTTCTTTGGAGACACCTTCGAAAATACAGTCTCCAATTTGAAACTCCACATCTCTACGTCTTGGATCCACATAGCTCTTCTGTTTGCTAGTTGTGGTCTCTAATCTCCTTCTGATCATAGTAACTTTCTCTGCGGTATCCTAAACTATCTCAGGTCTAGTCAACGCTCTCTCTCCAATCTCATTCCAACACAAAGGAGATTAACACTTTCTTCCATATAGAGTTTTATATAGTGCCATCCTAATACTGCTATGGTAGCTATTATTATAAGCGAACTCCATAAGTGGCAAATGATCATCCTAGCTACTTCTTAGATCCAAAATACACATCCTTAACTTATCTTCTAGTGTATGGATTGTCCTCTCAGACTGACTATCTGTTTAAGGGTGAAAAGCAGTACTGAAATCCAGCTTAGTACCCATTGCTTATTGTAACTTTTGCCAAAAATGAGAGGTAAACACTGAACCTCTGTCAAATATAATGGACACAGGTACTCCGTGAAGGCACACAATATTCTTAACATATAGCTTCGCCAACTTAGCCATAAAATAAATGGCTTTCATAGGCAAGAAATGAATAGACTTAGTCAACCTATCCACAATCACCCAGATGGAATTGTATCCATCCTTAGAACGAGGTAAACCAACTACAAAATCCATAGTAATCCTTTCCCATTTCCACTTAGGAATAGGAGGTGGTTGAAACTTCCTAGAAGGCTTTTAATGTTCAGCTTTCACCTATTGACACGTCAAACACTTAGCAACATAATCAGCTACATCCTTCTTCAGTCCATCCCACCAGTACAAATCTCTGATACTGTGGTACATCTTAGTAACACTTGGATGTACACTATAGGTTGTAGAATGTGCTTCTTCAAGGATCTCTTCTCTCAAACTATCCACATCATAAACGCATAATCTACCGCTGATCTACAAAATACCTTAATCATCAAGTGTGAAATTAGTGAATTCCCTGCATGAATATTCTCTGCAAGCTCTGCTAGAATAGGATCTCAGCCTCGAGCTACCTTAATCCTATCTCTTAACACAGATTTGACTTTGAACTGAGCTAACAGTCCACCTAATCTACTCATTTTCATCATCAGACCTTGATCCACTAACTTATGTAACTCTTGGATCAACGGTCTCCTTCAGCAACTTAAAAATGTTCTAACAAGCATCTGACCACACAAACTTCACATTCTTCTGAGTTTGGCAGGTTATAGGAGCTGCAATTTTAGAGAATTTTGCATAAATCTCCTATAATACCAGTTAAACCCAGAAAATTATAACTCCATAACTGTAGTCAGTCTAGGCCACTCAGACATTTCCTTGATCTTCTGTGGATCAACCTAGATACCATCTTTAGACACCATGTGTCTCTTCAACCAAAAATCACACTTTGAGAATTTAGCATAAAGTTGATGTTCTCTCAGTATCTGTAGTACTGTCCTTAAGTGATATACGTACTCTTCCATACTTTTCCAATATAGTAGTATATCATCAACAAAGACTACTACAAACTGATCCACAACTGATGATAGCTCGACCTCAAGTCAATCTTGGAAAAGAATTGTGCACCATGAAGTTGATCAAACAGGTCATCTTTCCTCGAGAGAGGATACTTATTCTTCAATGTCATCTTGTTGAGTTCTTTGTGATCAATGCATAGTCTGAGTGTACCATCCTTCTTCCTCATAGACAGGACTAGTGCACCCAAGAAGAAACATTGGGTCTGATAAAACCCTTATCTAACAGATCCTGTAATTGCTCCTTTAATTCCTTTAACTCAGCAGGAGCCATTTTGTAGGGCTGCATCAAAATAGGAGTTATATCAAGAACCACATCGATACATAATTTAATCTTTCTGTGAGGTGGTAAACCTGGTAACTCATCAAGAAAAATATCAGGAAACTCACAGACAATAGGAACATCTGTGAGAGACAACTTCTCCACTGAAGTATCCCTGACTAGAGCCAAGTATCCCTGACAACCTTTCCTTGGCACCTTCTTAGCAGTGATAGTGGGGATAAGATTTTGAGGTGCAGAACTCTTTTCACCCACAAACTTAAACTCTTTTTCATCAGGAATTCTAAAAATCACCTCTTTACTCTGATAATCAACCACTGCATAGTGCTGAAATAACTAATCCATTCTCCATATCATATCAAGATCAATTACACCCAAAAGACTTCATGAATAATTCTCTGAATTTTAGTCCTAAGTTTAGACACCAAAAATATATCAAACTTAATCCTATAACATACAGTTCTACTAGTCTCCTCTTATACTGTATCATGTCTATAGTATGATGTGATAGATTGAAGAGTTTACAGGTATTATTCTCAACTGACTGCTCTTCTTTTACTCTATGCAATAATAGCCACAGGTAATTATCCCTCCTCGAAGGTGGATGAAAATATCTTAGAAATTACTCTTTAACTCTAATAATATTTTAGTAGTCACATAAAACTAATTTGACTGCATGCACAATCTTACCCTGTAGTCAAAACTGATAACTTCACCATTAAAGTGTAAGTGATTCATGTTCATTAGACATCTTCCAATTCCTTTAACTAAGCATATACAAAACAATTATCATGCTTAGTTAAGTGCTATCAAGTCCTCATTAACCTTGGCTATCCTAGCCACAAATGCTGCAAGTTTGAGTTTAAAAGGGCTACTTGTACCTCTTATAATGACTATTTTAGCCTTTGAGTTACAGTTACCTCTGACCTACCCCTATACTAGATAGGTGTAGTAAGGCTGAAACTATAACCACAACTTCAACTTGAAAAGACTGCTTATCAATATTGGCTCTGTAGAAGAAGTAGTTCACATTCACCTCGCTGAAAAGACACAAAAATCAACTAGATTCAAAACATGAAATATACGCAGAATTGACATATCCCCAGTTCTTTACTAAAATAGAGATTGCATCTGTTGTACGATGGAAGGTATCGACACTGCACCTTGAACTCCTATTGTATGAGCAATATCATCGCAACACTGAGCCACATGCTTCTCATTCTATTGTCTACGATGATCATCTGGCCTTTTAAATCCTTCTTTATCCATAAGCCTAACAGGCTGCATAGGGAGTAGAACCTTATGCTTAAAAGACTTTCTATCATCGATCTTATCTACCGATGGAGCAACTCACGCTCGCAGCATTTAGAAAAGAATAAAAACAAAACAAGTAATTCAAACAATCACAAACAACAACAGACACCCTAATAGTTACGCGAAATTCTTAAAGCAAGGAAAACTTTTTAAAGACATGATTGAACCTAATTTAACAATAGTAGTTCTAAAGAAAACACAACTCAATAACCTAGGTCACAACACTAAACCTAGGCTCTGGTACTAACTTTGTCATGACCTAAATCGGGAGTCATGACCGGCGTTAAGGAATGAGAATTATTTTGAATTTGGAACCCATAACAAGCCTTAAAAATAAAAGTATGTAATAAATAAATAAAAATATGATAGAATTAAAACTTTTCAAATTGATATATAAAAATAATACTCAATATCATGTCACAAATAAAAAAAATATTTGCACAATATTTTAATATAACTCTCTGATACAAATAACCCAACTACTACAACAATACTACTACTGCAGTTTCTAGATTACAAATCAGAGTCTAAATATACATTTACATAAAGTAGTCGGGATGGAAGAACACCAGCGAAGAGCTCTACTACTAAGGTCTAACAATATAAGATCTCCTGAAAAAAAATAATTGAGGGGGGTCAGGCCTCATTAAGTGAATTATGATAATATATATACATGCAATCTAAACCATATACAACTAGACATCTGTATACATATATACATATACACACATTTCATACAAATGCCAAACTCTACTTTTATATATATAATAAATGCAAAAAATGTTTATTTTAATACATGAAGGATTAAATAGAACCCTATTTAATGGCAACCTCAATCAATAATAACTCTCTAGCCATATAGCCTCACTTAATTCCAATTTAATTCAATTATTCCATTATGGACAGTAGACTAGCCCCGAGACACTAAGTCAATTGAGCTCTAGTAGTCTCACTGTAAATGCGATTGGCCTCAAGACACTATGTCAATCGAGCTCCAACAACCACACTTCTCAACCACATCATTTTCAATAAATAAACAATCAAATGTCACCTCAAATAAGTTAATAATTCAACCCTACAATTTATTGCACCAGTACGTACTCGGTACTAGTGCAACCCACTACGTAGCACGTTCTATTAATATCCTTCAATTAAAATTAAACATACATCTGGAAAACAAAAAATGCATAACAACATTTATAATAATGAAATAAACCATATATATACCTAAAATAAACTAAGTATATTTCAAGTATATATATGCCAAATAAATTTGAAATCAACCATAAAAATATACCAATTAAAAACCAATAATATATTAAAACATTCTAAGTACATATATAAAAAATTTAACATGCATTTATTTTGAAATATATAGAAAAATACAAAAAATATACATAATTATATAACATACATATATCAAAATAAACCCTAATTATACCAAAGATATATTAAAAATAAACCGAAAATATAATAAATCATTTAATACATAAATCACATTTAGACATAAAATAAAATGTAAAATCCTTATTCATGCATTCTAAATGCAATGCATATATAGTATAATAACTCATTGATTCACGCTTCA
Source organism: Mallotus nudiflorus (assembly GCA_947683625.1). NCBI lineage: Eukaryota > Viridiplantae > Streptophyta > Magnoliopsida > Malpighiales > Euphorbiaceae > Mallotus > Mallotus nudiflorus. The sequence continues at coordinate 1,219,439 of CANTUR010000147.1, read as the reverse complement.
AGAGACAGACTCGGTGGACCTGGTCCAATAGCCCTCGGTCTCAGTGCGTTAGAAAATAAATAATAATATAATATCAGAATAAACTTCTAACTTTACACTTTTAGGATTACTATAGTAAGACTCAATTAAAATTTCAAAACTAGACTTGGACCGATTGTCACGTTTTATGAGAAATTTACCAAAAATTCAGCAAAGTCTCCTTTGTAAAACGGACGTCCCCCTACAAAAGTAGGGCTGATCCTACACAGAAATCACACTTCTAAAATCATAAAGCTCACCACCTCAGGTTGGGACCCCAAAATCCACAAATTCCCAACCGAGGTTCACAAATCACAAATCAACAATATTAAATAGTAAAATAATAAAAATCATCAAAAATCCATAAAAATATTAAAAACCTTTATTTTCCAACTAAAACATAAAATTATAGTTTTTAAATAATATTTGATAATAAAATTCATAAATGGAATAAAATTCCCATTTTACTATTAAATTAACATAATTGCAAATAATTATTAAAATTACAATGTAACATCATAAAATAATAAAATACTCATTTAAGCTCAAAATAATAAATGAATTAATTATTTACATAATATTCCAAAATTATCACAAATTAACTAATCAAATCTTAAATATTATATAATATTAATAAAAACCAAAATTTCAAATAATTAACCTGAAATGGTTAAATTCACAATTAACTATGTAAATAGTTTAATTATATAATAAAATTAATTTAAAACCCATATTTATCACCAAAATAGTAAATAATATATTATCTGAGTATAATTTTCAAAAATTAATATTAATTGGTTAAAAATTACGAATAATTTATAAAAATCATTTTAATACTCGATATAATCTTAAAGTCATTTAAAATATAATATTTGACTATATTTTTAACAAAAATCCATAATTAACCTATATTTTCAAAAATTACATAATATAAATAATTTCCTCAAAAACTATATAAAATTATTAAAATTATTTTACCAACATATAATGCTCTAATATTGTCTAAAACATACAATTAACCAATTTTTTCAACAAAAATATAACTTTAACCCAAAATTCCAATATATAAATAATACAAAAATATTATTAAAAATTATATAATATTCTCAAAAATTATTTTCTCAACACTAAAATTAATATCAACATATAATAACACTAATTTAACCAAATCCATAATTAAAATAATTAATTAACAAAAATTCAATAATTAATAATAAAATAATAAAAAATTAACCAAAATTCAAATAAATTCTAAAAATTAAAAAAAAAAATATATCTAAGGAGATTAAGCTACTAGGATCAATTTTTGTGAAGCAAGATTTCACAAATCAACTAAATTTATCTTTAAAAAAAAATTAGAAACCCTAATAGCCATAATCTAAAAACCAAGAAAAGCTTACAAATGAACAAGCTAGAGCTTGAAAGGAGCTTGGATTTGACTTGGCCAGAGCTTAGGAAGTCGAAAAAGACTGGCGGCATAAGCTGAGGTGGTCGGAGGAGGGAACGACGGTGAGAAGTTCACCCTGCTGCCGTTGTAACTCCAGGCGATCCGGTGAGCTTCTGACAGTCGAACGACGTCAGTGTCACGACCCAAAACAGGGGCCATGACCGGCGCTAGGGAACGGGAATTCTTTCGAATCCGGAACCCGTAGCAAGCCTAAAAAATAAATAAATCATGCCATAATAACAGTAACAGTATAATATGCAGCGGAAAATAAAAATCATAATATCATAATATCATCCATATCAACTGGATTTAATTCAAAACTCATCTCATCACATATATATAATCTTTAATACAAATCTAGTTTCAATGTAGTACATCTCTTTAAAATAAAGTACATGAAATCCAATACTTTAATTCACAACTACTGCAGTGTCTAGATAAAATAAATAAGACTCAAGTAGACAATTTACATAAAGAAGCCGGGGCGGAAGAAATCCGGCGTATCGACCTGCTACTGAGGTCTGAAGAAGTTGACTCTCCTGAAAAATAGTCAACGGAGGGGAGTCAGACCTCACTGAGTGAATTACTATAATATATATACATACGCACTAAGTGATAATGCATACAGTCAACAGTATATATAATATGTATATATACAGGCAAATTCACACAGATGCAGTAAAATCATTTTTATATATTTTATCTGAAAATCATCTTTTATGAAGGATCACATAGAACCCTAGAATATCGCAACCTCAGGAATAGTGTTAAATAACACTCTGGCCATACAGGCTCACTTATTCCAAATATATCCACTTAATCCATTTAGACAGTAGACTGGCCCCGAGACACTAAGTCAACTGAGCTCCAGCAGTCTAACTGCCAGTGTGATTGGCCCCGAGACACTTGGTTAACCGAGCTCCAGCAATCACACCCACAAACCACATCTCACATATCGATAATCATAATCAAATCAATATCCACAAATAGTTAGTAATATAGCTTAAACCTATAGGCGTACCGGTACGTACTCGGTCCTAGTGCTGCCCACTAGGTAGCACGTTCTATTGATATCCTTCATTATTAAATATAAAACATTCATTCACAATTAAATGATGCATGAATTTAAATAAAACAACAATATAAACCATATATATACCGGAAATATACCAAACATAAACTAGGTATATTTCGAGTATATATATATCAAATAAATCCAATCAAAATCATAAATTAAACTAAAAATATATTTAAAAACATTTTAAATATATTTTATTAATAAAACATGTATATAATTTATTATATACCAAAAATAAACCAAAAATATACTTAATGTAAACTTAAGAAATAATCAAATTATATATGCATATTTAATCAACATAAAACATGCATTTCTAAATCATGCATCCTAAGCATATATATATAATATAGTAACTCACCTAATGCGCTCCACGAGACAGGTCCGACGGGCCTGGTCCACTAGCCCTCGGTCTCGGTGCAACTAAACAAGAAATAAATAACTGATATCAGAGTAACCCTAATAGAAATCCTAAAATTCAATCTAGAGTATTAAAATACGGAAACAGAATTAGGGTTCGACTGGATATCACGTTTTACGAGAATTCTACCGAAAATCCGACAGAACCTCCCCTGTAAAACGGACATCTCTCTACTCAAAAGAGTAGAGCCGACCCTGCAAAGAAACACACTTCGAAATACAAGCTCAACAAAAATCCACAACTCCTCGGTCGGACTCCAGACTACAATCTGTCGACCGGGGTCCACAAACACAGAATAATTCCAGATATAACAAAAATATCCTCATAACATAGTAATGCATCTCATAAGTAGAAATTACATAATTAACCTTGAAACACTGTAAAAACCGATTAAAACTCATTTTATTAGAAAAACCGTATATTATATATATAATTGAAAATAATTAACGAAAAATAGTTTTAATTAGTTAAAAATACTAAATAATTTGTAGAAATCATTTTTATACCTTAAATAACTAATAAAACCAATTAAATTACATTTTTAGACAATTTAGGGTAAAATTACCAAAATACCCCTATATATATAAATATACTTAAATTACTTCAAAAATTCACCAAAAATCATACAATTATCCAAAATTAATTTTCTCAACATATTTATCAATAATATTAATAATTAAACTCAATTAAACAATTAAATTCAAATAAAAACACATTTAACCCTAATTTCTCAAAATCACATAAACTTCAATAATTCAAAATAAATACTTAGAAATTCATAAAAATTCCAAATAAATTCCTATAATTCATTTCAACACCTAATTTAACCATAAACTCCAATTTCATAATTTAAATAATTAATTTCCGAAAATTAGAAAATAATATTAAAATATTCAAAAATACCCAAAAATCCAAAAAATCTCAAAAAATTCTACAAAAATTCATACATATAGATTAAGCTACTAGGAACAACATTTGTGAAGGAATTTTTCATGAATCAATCAATTCGAAGCTCAAAAAAATCGAAAACCCTAATAGGCCGAAATTGACAAAATCGAAACCTAAGCAATTCTAGACCATTTTAGCTCAAACCAAAGCTAGAATCACACTCACCGGAGCTCAAGGAGAAGAAATAGACCAGCGGTGTCGAAAACGGTGGCCGAAATCGACGTGATCGACGGTGGATCGATTTTCGGCTTCTCCGGCCAAAATCGATCTCCAGACGCCGGAAACGGCCTCCTCAGGCGGCGAAATTGGTCGGGGAAGACGGTGGCACACTGGACGGCACACCCAGGGGGAAGACACGGCACGACAGCGACCGGAAATGGAGAAGGGAAGAATCGGGGAAGAAAGGGATGATCGGGGGCAAAATGGTAATTTTCCAAACTTTTTGATTTTTGACAAATATATGTATATATATATACTTTATACTATATATTAAAATAATATTAAATTACACACATCAAATATACACCACACACATAAAATATTAATATTTTAATACTTTATACTAAATAAAATTGATTAAATAACAATAAAACAAATAAATACTTAATAAAATATTAGGGTAATAATAAAACCTAATTAAATAATTATGCACACACAGGCTTTATTTAATAATTTAAAAATATGTATGAGTTCATGCAAGTCCGTAAATACATTTAAAATAATTAATAATACATTGTTTACGTGAAAATTTCCCCGAAAATGCAAGTCCCGAGAAAATTTTACGTAAAACACTGAAAATAATACACAATAATTAAAATAGGTTTTAAATACATATTAACTCGTAAAAATATCATATAAAATACAGAAATTATTAACATTGCATATCCCGGTACAGTGTAAAAATATTTTAAAAAAAACACGGGATATTACAGTCAGGGAGGAAGAGGGAGGAAGAAAATGGCAGTGTCTGGTGGTAGGACTGTGTGAGAAAGGAGAGAGAGATATTTCTATGTTTTGTGTTTGTTCTTCATTCATATATATATATATATATATATCACACACATGCACTAATAAAATACATAATATAAAATTAATAATTGAAATTAATACTATTAATAAAATAATTGAATAATAAAAATAATATTCATAATAATATTAAATAATAAAAATAATAACCATGATAATATAACACACAATAATTATAATAATAACCCATATAAAATAACAATGACTTTAATAATAATATCAATAGTAACTTTAATATTTAAATAATAAACCTCCAAAAATAATTATTTTACATAAGAAAATTTATGTACGTAAAATAACAATGGTTAACTAAAAATAAGAATAATAATATAAATCTCATGTAAATAAATTATTCTTACGTAAATAATTCTCTTAAAATAAAATATGTAATTAACATTAGTAATTAACGATAATAATACTCAAATTTAAACTTTAAAATTATTAATACTGCATATCCCAAAATATATTTTAATAATTTAAAATAAGGGTCATAATAGGTAGATGCTTTGGCTACTCTAGCTTTGACATGGGAAGGCGAAAAATAAGCGAAAGTGAAGCCTCTTATTCTAGTAAAGTCCCAGACTCCCTGTGATGAAGAAATTAGAATAATGTCAACTAGCCTCATAGAAAAACCTTGGTTTCATAATCTGTAGCAATATCTCGAAATGGGGCAATTCCCAAATGACGCCGATAAAAAAGAGAGGATATCGCTAAGGATGCTATCTCAACAGTTCATCAATCATAACAGGATGTTATACAAGAGAATGCCAACTGGAGTGCACGTGAGATATGTTGATAAGGAAGAGGCACGAAAAATCATGAAAGCAGTTCACGAGGGTGTGTGTGGGCTGCATATGAATGGAACAATCATTGCCAATAAGATAACTCGTCAGGGGTACTTCTGGTTGACCATAGAATTAGATTGCGTGAGGTATGCGAAAAAGTGCCATAACTGCCAAGTGTATGGTGATGTGAGCCATTTGCCTTCTATGAAACTTTAGGGGTTGACTTCTCCATAGCCCTTTTATTATAACCTAAATTTTTATAAATTATAAAATTAATTTATGAGATATGCAGTGTTAATAAATATTTCATTAAATTGTTATACTATAATTATTTTGTGAAGTTAAATTTGAAGATTTAGTGTTGAATATTATTTTAATATTATTATTTTTATTATTGTGAATTATTGGTGTAGTGTAATTTAATATTGTGTATATATATATTTTATGGGTGAGAATAATTGATTTTTAATTATTATTTTAGTTAATTATTTATTAAATTAAATTGTGAGATTTATTAGTGTTGATTATTAGTTAATTATTTTATGGTTTTATTATTTGTGTATATGTACTTGGTGGAGGATATTTTATTTAAAATATATTATTATTTATGTATTATTTGTATTTAAAAAAGGGTTAAAATATTATTTGTCATTTATCCTTTATTAAAGTAAAAAGAAAAATTTACAAAATTTCCAGTGCACAACCCCCTCCCTAACTTCTTCTTCTTCCCCTTCTTCTTTCTTTCTTTTCTCTTTCTTTCTTTCTTTCTTTCCCGCTCAACTGACACCCACCTAACGCCACCATTGCCAACCACCACCTCAGGGCGTGAGATTAGTCTCTTTTAGAAGCTCATCCTTCGTGCTTCTCAAATCTTCAAACCGTTTCGAGTTTCGACTCCGATAACTATTTCGTTTTTGTATATTTCTATTTTTAGTATTTTGAGTTTTTGTTAGTTTAAGCCTTAATTTGATTTTATTAGGTATAGTTGCTTTGAGATTAATTGTTGTAGAGGTTGTAAGGAAGCTAAATGTGATATTTATTTATTTTTTTAAAAATTTTGAATTTTTAGGCTCTGGGTTACTGTTCACATACTGTTACTCGGGAAAATTATATTTTTAATAGATTATAATAATTATTTTAAGCATATTTTGTGAAGAAAATATATTGAAATTATGTTCCGATTTTTTTTTATGAATTTTAGAATGTTTATGTGAAAATTGAATTTTTGGAAAAATTAGTATAAATTAGTAAATTTTGTATTTTAATTGAAATTATTATGTTTTGGATAATTTTTAAGTAATAAATAGTATTACAATAAGTTTTATGAATTATTTACTATTTTTAGCTAATTAACAATAATTTCTAGAAATATATTCAAATAATAATTTTATTTATTATTTTATGATTAAATGGATTTTTATTATATATTTGAGCAATTTAAATAATTTTTTGTAATTTATAATAATTAATTTTGAATATTTGAAAAAAATAGATTTTTATTAATATTATTTAATTATATTGAGATTTTATTAATTATTTTGAAAATAAATATCTTTAATGTTTTTATTATTTAAATAATTTAAATTGTGAGATTTTATTGATTTTTTTATGGATTTTAGTTATTTTTAATATTTATTATTCCAATTTCGGGATATGTTATGGATGCAGCAAAGGACTCCAGTGATGAAAATATCTTCGATACTTAATCTTTAAAAATTCTAAGGGCTTAATACAGCTTTTAAAGGAAGAATTTAATGTTTTCAGGAACTAAATCGCAAGGTTTTTAGGACCTAATTGTAAAATTTAAATTCTTTCAGGGGTTTTTTCGTAATTAAATATTATAAAAAAAATCTGTCGAAATTCCATAATTCCAACCGGAATTACACAATCCCGGTCGAAATTGAATTCTTCCGTCTTTTTCCTATTTTTAATTATTTCCAATTCAGTATTTTAATTGATTTAAACTTCCTAATTAACTCAATCCTAATTGATTTAAAATTCCTAAATATAATTTAGGAATTAGAATCACGTTAGGATTAGGGTTAGGCTTCCTAGTTCACTATATAAAGGGGAACGATGTAGAGAAAAGGGGGGGAAGCAGTAGAGAAAAAGAAATGGTAAGAAAGGAAAAGAAAAGAAGAGAGAAGGAAGAAAAGAGAGGAAGAAAAAAAGTGATTTTCTCTTGAATATTTTTTTTTAAATTCCTTTTGTTAGCAATTAATTCAAGATTCATGGAGAATTTTTGAATAAGAAGATTCGAAGGCTTATCAAGAACGGTGAACTACCAATCTGAGGAGCACCCTGAATTATTCATAATCATATCATTTTCTTCTATTATTATTTATTTGTTTATTTTACATTATTATTATTTATTATTATTCTTTCAAGTCATTATCATAATTTATTCATTAATCATTATTTTATCTTATTTTTGTGGTGATTATGGAGGAAAATGCATGGTGATCATGTGGGGGATGAATTCATGAGAAGTTCGTGGAAGACTACAAATAAAGCCTTGTAGAGACTTAGTTTCTAGGATTTTTTTAATTTTATTTATTACTTTTATTTTTTTATTTTATTAATTATTTTATGAATTAATGTAATAGCCCCGATAGTGGGAGTAATGAAATTATGGGTGTGGTTGCATGTTTATTTTGATTAAATTGGTTAGCAAAAATTAGGTTTTTAATTAGGTAATTACTTAAAATCAATGGATGAAGTATATTAATTTAGGTTGCATATTAATAAAAATTAGAATTTTAGTAAGGATTAATTTAATTATTTGTTTGATCTTATTTAATTGTTTTTTATGGTTTTGTTTGTTTTTGGGATTTATTTATTATTTTATGTGTTTTGGGCCTTAATCCCATTTTAGGCTTTGATTTATTTATTTAAGTTTAATAATTCTTTTAGCCCATCTCACTTAATAATTGATTAGGTTTAATTAATTAAAATATACCTTTAGGCCCATAATTAATTAGATTTTAGATTAGAAATATCCTTAGGCCCATTTAGTTAATTAGACATAGGTCCACCTAATTTAATTTAATTAATTTAGACTTAGCCCACTTAATTTAAGTTTTTTTTTTTCATAATTTATAGATTTAAGATCACTATTGAATTAAAACATGTAGAATTAAACCCACTAATTTAAATATTCCATAATTTGTAGAATTAGGCCCATTTTTATTAAAACAAGTAGACTTAAGTTCATTTAATTAAAATCAAAGGGAATTAGGTCTTTAGGTTCACATATAATTTAAAATATGTAGACTTTAACTCATTTATTTAAAATCCATTTAGATTAGACTAACTTAGGTATTATGTGATTTATTGAATGCATTATTTACTTGTATATTTCATGACTAGTCTGCCTTGGAGTTGATTCTTTTGGGTTTATATGAAATTGCATGTAAATAGAGAATAAGATAATAATTCATAAAGTAATTCTAAATGAACACAAGACTGAAAGAAGTTGTTATTCCATATCCAGAATCTCCTGGTTGTGGTGCTAGCTTTCTTTTAGGGAATCGAGTACCACCTTTTTTATTTATCCCAATTATTACCCTGGGTGGCGACTCCTCATCTCCACGCCATGTCTTTATGACAGTGGTTAGTGTGTTCTTTAGATCCCTAAGCTCAAACAATGTCACGGTTGCTAAAATCTTGGACGCGTGCTAAACCCCGCTGTCTACAATGGTGACTCCATTGGGGATAAGAGATACTGATTCTACTTGTGTTCTTTATAATTATTTTATTAATTATTATTTTATTCTTGCATTCATTCTGCATGTCCCTATTAATCGATGGCATTGGTTTATGATTCCATGATTCCACTAGCTTCATGGGGTTGTAGATTGGATAACCATCACTCTTAGCCTTGACTCGATCCAAGAGAGATTATCGGGCTCATCTGACCAGAGCCTGTAACCCAAGTCCTTAAGGGGGGGTAGTCTTCTCTCGAGTTTACAAAGGATGCTGGGCCCCTTTGACCTTGGCCTGTAACTTAAAGTCCATAATAGAGAGCATCTTGCTAAGGGAACCTTGACCTTTTTACCAGACCCTAACCACATATAATGGCTTAGTTATTTCCCCTAGGATATACCCAAATTGCTTGTGAATGTTGTCATGAGGTATTCCTATCTGTAAAGGCCCAAGCCCATACTTTAGATGCCCGTTTAGTTTAATAAAGATTAGGCTAATCTTTTATACCTAGAAATGTTATTTCTATACTTTGAGAGATTTGGCATACGTGTCGGTCCTTGATATCCCCTGTTGATATTAAAACTAAGACTAGAAATCCTAGGAAAAGAGATTTGCCATTGAATATGTGTGCATGAGAAATAAGGTTGGAAGGATGTATGTGTACCTAACTTGTTACTTGCTACTTGTTGCATAGCACGTGCATCATGCATACATGCATCTGATGCATCATGCTAACAATTTTTCTTTCAGCCATCATAGATTCATCCAGGTCATCCTGTGTTTGGAGTCAAAAAGGTGGCAGACTGGTGAGAACTAATTTAAGCCCCCAATCGATCGCGAAAGAGATCCTTAGCAGACTAGAAAAAAGTCCCATTAATCAAATCTATTTAGAAGCTATGCAACCTGAACAAACTAAAAAAATGGAACAATAAGAGGGAGGAAACTGGACCCTAGAAGACGTCAAAGGAGCATTGATGGATGATATGAGAGCAATGACGCAAGATGAGTTAAGACAAGCTATAGCGGGACTAATGCCACCACCTGCTGCTGCTTCACCACCCGCTGCAGCCAACCCACATGCTATAGGTCCACTACCTATTAACAATGACAATGTTGGAGAAATGAAACTTGAGGATGTTGAGAGTTACATAGTTGAAAAAGCGAAAAAGGAATCACTTGAGCAAGTTCAAGAGCTGGAATCCAGACAGATGAAGGCATTAACTCAAAAGATGTCTAAGATGGAGGAGTTAATAAGGGGACAAGACCTAGGGTACCCATTTGACTTTGATGATGTGATGCAATTTAAGGAAGAGAAGTTACCTGAAAAATTCAAGATGCCACAGTTGCAGAAGTTCGATGGTACTAGGGACCTGTGGATTCATCTCAGTTAATACACAACTATTATGAGTACCACTAAGGCTCCTTTGGCCGTGGTTACTAAGCTATTTTTACTTTCCTTAGAGGGTGTGGTCATTAACTGGTATCATGGGTTAGAGAAGTCTATCCGAGTAGATTGGAGGGAGTTGTGCACTACTTTTCTAAAGCAATAAGATTATAATACTAGGCTCAAGGTGTCCATAAGAGATCTAGAACTAACCAAGTAGAAGCCTAATGAATCATTTTCAGATTTTCTAACTAGGTATATGAATAAGGCGGGAATGATGAAGAATAAATTGGCAGAAAAGGATCAAGTTACAATGATAGTCCAAAATATGTCACCTAACCTAGTGGAGAGGTTGCAAATGATGAACCCTAAGACATTTGTAGACCTTTATGATGATGGGTTACAGGCTGAAGAGATCAAAAATGAGAAAAAGAAGGCTACTAGGAACATTGGAGCAAGAAACTACCTAACTGGGGGCATGCAGTAAGGAAGCACTAGCCGGGTTGTAGGAGTCCATGCTGTTCAACAACCAAGGAGGTTCTCAAATTTTAATCAATCTTTATCAAAAGTCCTAGAGTGCCTAATGGAAAAGGGCTTACTTCAACCTTTACCTACTCCAAACCCACCAAATCCAAATATCCCAGGCTATAACCTGAATAAACACTGTAAATTCTACCAAAACCCCCAACACTCTATAGATAACTGCATCCACCTCAACCATGAAATCCAAAACCTCATAGAATCTGAAAAAATCACAGATGTTGAAAACCCAAGCACTAGAAGCAATCCTTTCCCAAACTACTAAAACATACCATCTCCAACAACTATGATGATCAACTCAGAAGTAAGCGAGAAAGAAGTGGTAAACTCCTTTAAGGACCTAGACCTTAAAACCAATGAGAAATCTCCTGATGCCCCTAAAGATGTGGAGCAAGTTGAAGATTTGCTAGGTTAGCCCTCACTCAAGTTTGACTATAAGGTGTTTTACACTAAACCACCTTCTTTTGACATACCCTTCGAGTCAATTATACCTACAGGATGGGGTGAGGAGTTTAATAATGAGAAGATACAAGACAACTGTAACAGCTCAGACCAACCCGCATCAGATATTATCCGCTTTGCCCAGGCCCAGCCCGCAGCGCACGGTTTTAAAACGCGTCTAATGGGAGAAGGTATCCACACCCTTATAAGGCGTGCTTCGTTCTCCTTCCCAATCGATGTGGATATCACAATGTGATATCCACATCGATTGGGAAGGAGAACGAAGCACGCCTTATAAGGGTGTGGATACCTTCTCCCATTAGACGCGTTTTAAAACCGTGCGCTGCGGGCTGGGCCTGGGCAAAGCGGATAATATCTGATGCGGGTTGGTCTGAGCTGTTACAGTGGTATCAGAGTCGGAGCTTGGATCGGTGTGCCAGTGTGGACGCTGGGCCTTAAAGGGGGTGGATTGTGATATCCCACATCGGTTGGGAAGGAGAACGAAGCACGCCTTATAAGGGTGTGGATACCTTCTCCCATTAGACGCGTTTTAAAACCGTGCGCTGCGGGCTGGGCCTGGGCAAAGTGGACAATATCTGATGCGGGTTGGTCTGGGCTGTTATAACAACAAAACATATAAGGTGGAAGGATGGAAAGAAAGCAAAACCACTGAATGAGAGTGTCATCAAAGAAGGATATGGAAAGTATTACCTTAGTGCAAAAGAACTTGTCAAAATGCCCGGTGTGAATGGGAGTAGGATCTACAAGGAATGGATTATTGAGAATCTGGTGCAAGACAACAAGTATGAGGAAATGCAAGAATAACTATTATGTCAGCCACTTGAAGGATAAGTGGTTAGCTTAGGAACGGGATATAAAGAGAAAAGATTGGTAGAGAAGAGGAGGACTGTGTAAAGAGATAGAGAGAAAAACCTAATTAGCTATTGTAAAAAAAGGGTTGATTGAAAAAAACACAGAGGGAAAGAAAAGACCTAACCTTCTACTGTAGGTTTTAAAAAAACCCTTTCAAAGCAAAAAAAAAGGACGTTCTTTTAAAAGTCCGGAAATTAAGAAAGCACAAAGTCAATTTTCTCAAAATGGTGAAATCTCATTTTGAGAGGCATTCAAACAACATCTGCATAGCATTACTCTTCTACTCATTTCTTTTTATTAATTTTTTCTTTTATATCATTTTATTATTTTTTATTTTATTTCTGTGTTTTTTTGTTTAATTTTCATTATTTTGTTTTCTATTAATTCTAATCTTATTTTCTTTTTTTTTATTCTTTGTGTTTCATGTTTCTGTTGATGAATACATGATTGAACCAACGAAACCCATGGAGAATCCATGAATAAAATGCCAAAGTCAAAGATCCCGATTTAATTTTTATCTTGCTCTATGTAGTTTATTTTATTATTTTTTAGGTTTTGAATTTGATTAATTTATTTTTTTAAAGTTTGTAATTTTAATTTAATTTAATTTATTATTTTTCGCAGATTTTATAATAACCCTGATAGTGGGAATAATGAAAAGTCTAACTTTCTCCTGTTCTTAAAAAATTAATTAGTAAATGAAGTGTAATTTGATAAACCTTAATTAAAATCAATGGAGGCAATAGATTAATTTAGGTTGCATGTTAATTAAAATTACGTTTTTTAGAAGAAATAATTAATTGCATGATTGATCATTTTTATTTGATTGTTTTGATTTTTTTTAATGTTTTTGGGCTTGTTTGTTGATTTTTGAGTGTTTTGGACCCCAAGCCCATTTTAGGTTCTAACCCATTTAATAAATAGACTTTAAATTGGATTTTTAGGTTTAATTAATTTTAAAACCAATTTAGACCCATTTAGGTTAATTTAGACATAGGCTCACTTAATTTAATTAATTTAGACTTAGCTCATTTAATTTAGGTCTTTTCCATAATTTATAGATTTAAGATCACTTTAGAATTAAAACATGTGGAATTAGGTCCATTAATTTAAGTACTTCATAAGTTGTAGATTTATGCCCATTTTTAGGATTAAAATAAATAGACTTAGGTTCACTTAATTAAAATTAAATAAGACTTAGGCCCATTAGTCTTTGGGCTCACTTATAAATTAAAACATGTAGATTTTGATCATTTAATTAAAATCAATGTAAATTAGACTAACCTAGGGATTGCTATGAATGCATTTTCATGACTACTTTACCTGGAGTTAATTGTTTTAAATAAGGGTTTATATGAAATTGCATGTAAATAAAGGATAATATAGTAATTTATAAAGTAATTTTAAATGAACACAAGGCTGAAAGAAGTTAGTATTCCGTATCTAGAATCTTATGGTTGTGGTGCTAGCTTTTTTTTAAAGAATTAAGTACTACCATTCTTATTTGTCCCAATTATTACCCTGGGTGGCAACTTCTCATCTCCACTCCATGTCTTTGTGACAATGGTTAGTGTGTTCTCTAGAGCCCTGAGCTCAAACAGTATCATGGTTGCTAAAATCTTAGGCACATGCTAAACCCCATCGTCAACAACATGCAAACTCAATTATTTTTCCTCCTTTGACAAAATGTAAAAGGAAATTGTAACAAAATAAAAATTGCATTAATAAAAAAGGATATAGTTACAATGATATTGGAATATCAATTATAAATGAAAACGCAAATAATAAAAACACAAGACATAAGCTAGCATCTCAAGGCTTAAAAAAACTAAAAATAAACAGTAAATAAACCAAACATAAACTAAATAAATAAATATAGTATTATGGAGGAGGAGGAGGATTCCAAGTGCATTGTATGTTGTGATGAGCATACAATTGATGAATATCATACTCCATTTAATCCATCCTATTATCAAAATGATCAAGTCTTGTGTCCACTTGATCAAACCTATTGTTGGAGTTAGATTCAATAATGGATAGACGATAAAAAAAATATTCCAACCAAAGTGGGTTCTTCATCAATACTTTGAGAAGTGGAAGTTCCTCTAGCCATTTTTTTTTTAAGATTGAGGAGGAGCATGCTCTTGAGGGATTTCTTCTTCAATTTGAACACCTTCAAGACCATAAGTGCCTATGTGTTCAATATCTCTTAATTCTTGTTCAGGCTCCTTATTAACATCTTAATCTCCTACTTTGTCTTTCTAAACCTAAGAATTTCTAACAAGCTTGAATTGTCTAAAGTTTTTCAAGAGGGTATCATCAAGAAAATAAGGAGGTATAAAAGGAGTCTTATTCAAGTTGATCCTAAAGTGATGAGCAATTCTAGTGAAAAGCCCTCCCACACATAAGGCACCACTAACACTATCACTAGCTAACCAAAACCTCCATTGAATCCATTTACCTAGCTTAACATCCACACCTTAACAAGGCATCTTATAAAAAATAAGTCATCAAAGGAGATAACTTCATTACTTAGTCCCCTAGCATGAATTGAGTAAATGATAAACCTATGCACATACCAAAGAGATTTTGAAGTAAAGAGAGATGCTTTGGTGTGACCTGCTTCAAAAGGTTTTGCACTAAGTTTAGCATATTGAGTCCAGAAAGGAGTAGGAATGTAATGACCCGGTATTTTTAATTATTAAATTAAATATGGATTTTAAAGTGTTAAATATTATTTTTTTTGGAATTATTATTAAATGAGTATTTTAGCAAAAATTTATTGATTATTAAGAGTATATTATATATATATATGCATTCTTGTGTGTGTATATATATATATATGCATACTTATAATAATAATAATAATAATAATAATAATAATAATAATAATAATAATAATAATAATAATAATAATAATAATTATTATTATTATTATTATTATTATTATTATTATTATTATTAAGGTTTTATGTTTAATTTCTGAAATTGAGTTTGAATTCGATTAAATTGGACTATTTTGTAGTTATATGAAATGACATTGAGGTTGAGATCTTGCTAAATGTGATTTTTATTTATTTTTTTTATATTTTTGGAATTTTTGGGGCATCGGTTACTATTCCAAGTTCGGTAAATTTTTATATTTTTAATAAATTCTATTGATTATATAGAGTAAACTTTGTGAAGGAAATTTTATTAAATTCTTTATAGAATTTAAGTTATGAATTTTTAAAAGTTATGTTTAAATACGTATTTTTGGAAAAATTATTAGAAATTAGTAATTTATTTAATTTTAATTAAATTATTGTTATTTATTCTATTTTAGATTATTTTTAAATAATAAAAGTATGAAAAATATTTTTTATAATTAATTTATTAGCAGTGATTTTGGGGAAAATAAATGAATAATAAATTTATTTATTATTTTCAAGTTTAAATGAGTGTTTTATTATTTTATGATATAATTGAGTGATTTTAATAGTTATTTATAATTAATGTTAATTTGGTTGTGAAAATGAAAATTTGATTTCCATTAACGATATTTTATTTATAAACAAGAATTTTTATTATTTATTTGGAAATAAATTCTTTTATATTTTTATTATATAAATAAATTAAATTTTGGTAGCAAACTAAATTTTTATGATAAATTAGGATTTGAGAAAAAAATTATATTGTTTTTATATGTGTTATTGTGTTGGTTCTCAGTTGGGTATAATGTGTAGTTTAGGGGATCAACCCAAGATGTGGAGTTGTGGGCAGTATTGAAGTGCAGTTTGTGCAAGTATGACTCTATTTTTAGTATAGAAATGTTCGTTTTACAGAGAAGATTCTGCTGAATTTTTGGTAGATTTCTCGTAAAATATGTCGTTGGGTTTGTGTTGAGTTTTGAGTTTTATTAGAATCGTATCTTAGATCGAGTTTTTCCTTAAAAATCTAAAATGTTTAAGGTTAGGATTTTTAATCCTAATTATTTTTATTATTTTCCTATAGTCACACTGAGACTAAGGCCTTTAGATCGAGGCCAATATCGAGGAGCGCATCCTACCTGTGAGTTATTATTATATGTATGCATTGATGTACAAAATATTATTGGCATCCATATTTTGAATAAATATGAATTTTATTATGCTATATTACATTAAATGTTAATTTTTATTGTTATTATATATATATGTTTTCATATATATATATAAAGGTGAATATTAATTGTAATTATTAGATGCTGTGTACATTTTAAGATGATTTTATCATTTTATTTTTTTGATATAATGTTTTGGAGGATAGCAGTAGAACGTGCTACCTAGTAGGCTATACTAGGACTGTTGCGCAACAGTATGCTAGTTCCTAGGTTATGATATGTTGATTGATATGAAATGATATGGTCTAAGATACAGATAAAAGATTATTGAGATTTGTAGATAAAGAGTGTTGTGGCTACAAGAGCACCTGTTGACCTATAGTGTCTTGGGGCCAATCATGCTAGTAGAGGGACTGCGGTAGCTCGGTTGACCTTTTTATGTCTCGGGGCCAGTCCACTGCCAAATTGGTAAAGGGAAATATTTTTGGATTCAAGAAAGTCTATTCATTAGTGAGGTATAGTAATTGAGGTTACAAAATTCTTAGGGTTCTGCTATGGCCCTCCACTTATTTTTCACGTATTGCATTGATATGAAAATTGCTTTTGAGCATCTGCATGAAAATGCATGTATAAATTAAATAAATATAAATATAAATATATAAACATTATTGTCATGACCCAAAACAAGGGCCACGACCGGCGCTAAGGAACGGGAATTCTTTCGAATCCGGAACCCGTAGCAAGCCTAAAATAAAATAAAACATGCAATAGTAATAATAACAACACATTTAAGTAAAATATTATACAGCGGAATAAAATCATAAATATCAAAATAATATTTCCACCAAATGAGATTAAATCAAATCCTTATCTCATATATAAATAAACTTTAAATAAAAATCCAGTTCAAATATTTAAAGTACATATCTCATACAGATATAATACAACAATCTCATAATCGACCATAACTACTGCAGTGTCTAGATTATAAAATAAAACTCAGATAAGCAGTTTACATAAAGAAGCCGGAGCGGAAGAAATCCGGCATACAGGACTACTACTGAGGTCTGAGGAAGATGACTCTCCTGAAAAAAAAAGTCAACGGAGGGGAGTCAGACCTCATTGAGTGAATTACTATAATATATATACATGCATACTAAATGACAATGCATACAGTCAATAGTATATATATATAAATATATGCAAGCAAATGCACACAGATGCAATAAAATCATTTTTATATATTTATTGAAAATCACTGTTTATGAAGGATCAAATAGAACCCTAGAAAATTGCATCCTCAAAACAGTGTTAAACAACACTCTAGCCACACAGGCTCACTTATTCCAAATATAATCACTTGATCCATTTGGACAGTAGACTGGCCCCGAGACACTAAGTCAACCGAGCTCCAGCAGTCTGACTGTCAGTGTGATTGGCCCCAAGACACTTGGTCAACCGAGCTATAGCAATCACACTCCCAAATCATACCTCATACATCAATTAATCAAATCCAATCAATATCCACAAATGGTTAGTAATATAGTCTAAATGCTATCAGCGTACCGGTATGTATTCGGTCCTAGTGCTGCCCACTAGGTAGCACGTTCTATTGATATCCTTCATTATTAAACATCAACATTCATTCGTAAATAAATGATGGATGAATTTAAATAAAATAGCAACATAAACCATATATATATACTAGAAATATACCAAAAGTAAACCAGGTATATTTCGAGTATATATATATGTTAAATAAATCCAATTAAATTACAAAATAAACTAGAAATGTATTTGAAAACATTTTAAACATAATTCGTTAATAAAACATGCATATAGTTTAAAATATACCAAAAATAAACCAAAAGTAAACTAAAAATAAGCTTAAGTAATAATTAAATCATTATGCATTTTTAGTCAAAATAAAACATAGATTTCTAAATCATGCACCTTAGAGCATATATATATAGAATAGTAGCTCACAAATTATTGCGCTCCTCGAGATGGATCCGATGGGCCTGGTCCACTAGGCCTCGGTCTCGGCGCAACTAAACAAACAGATAACGACAAGAATCAGAATAAATCTAACAGAAGTTCTAAAGACTCAATCTAGAATGCTAGAGACATAATTAAATCAGAATTCGATCGGATATCACGTTTTACGAGAATTTTGTCGAAAATCCGACAGCACCTCCCCTATAAAATGGACATCTCTATACTCAAAGAGTAGAGCCAGCCCTGCAAAGAAACGCACTTCAAAAAATAGACACAAAATTACAATCACAATCCCTCGATCGGGCCCCAAACTACAAATCACCGACCGAGGTCCACAATTCACAGAATATTTACAAAATACCAAAAATGCCCTTATATAATAAAAATACATTTTATTAGTATAAATTACGTAATTAACCCTAAAACATAGTAAAAATCGATAAAAACTCATTTTATTAGAAAAATCGTATAATAAATATATAATTGAAAATAATTTACGAAAAATAGTTTTAATTAGTTAAAAATACTAAATAATTTGTAGAAATCATTTTTATACCCTAAATAACTATTAAAACCAATTTAATTACATTTTTAGCCAATTTAGGGTAAAATTACCAAAATACCTATATATATATAAATATACTAAAATTAATTCAAAAATTCACCAAAAATAATATAATTGCACAAAATTAAGTTTCTCAACATATATTTCAATAATATCAATAAATATACTCAATTAACCAATTAATTTCAATTAAACACATAATTAACCCTATTTTATCAAAATTACATAAACTATATAAATTCAAAATAAATACATAAAAATTCACAAAAATTCCAAATAAATTTCTATAATTCATTTTAACACCTATAATTACCATAAAACAAAATTTCATAATTAATTTAATTAATTTTTGGAAATTAGAAAATATTAATAAAATAATAAAAAATACCCAAAAATCAAGATAAATTCCAAAAATTCTAAAAAAATTCACACATGAAGATTAAGCTACTAGGATCATAGTTTGTGAAGGAATTTTTCATGAATCACAAAGAAAGGCTCAAAAAAAAAAAATTCAAAATTCAATTATGGTCGAAATAGAAAAATTGACAAAAACCTTACCAAATCGAGTTTTAAGCTTAGAGGAAGCTTATAATCATCTTCTATGGCCTCAGAGGAGTTCAACGACATGGGAAAGAGGGGATTTTGTGGTCAAAAATGTGAGGGAGGAAGAAAAGGCCAACTCTCGGCCAAAACGCCAAAACGCACTTCACCAACGTCGGAAGGGAAGTCTGCAAGCGGCGGAACTGCTGGAAGAAGGAGGTGGCACGGTGGGAGGCACAGTGATGGTAGGTGGCCGACGTGCGTAGTGATGAGAGGGGAAGGGGACGTCGGGAGATGAGGTTAGGGGTGAGGTTAGGTTTTGTAATTTTTTTACAAATTGTATATATATATATATATATATATATATATATATATATATATATATATATACACACATGTTAATTAAATAATAACTATATAATATATACATACATACTTAAAATGATTATTAAACCCTAAAATAATTAAATATATGAATATATATGCATGTATATATATATGTTTTAATATGATAATTAAAATAATGCATGGACTCATGCAATTTCGTAAATCTATTTAAAATAATTAATATTAAATTATTTACGTGTAAATTTCCCCGAAAATACAAGTCCTGGGAAAAATTTACGTAAATATCTTAAAATATTATAAAACAATTAGAAATTAGTTTTAACTAAATAACAAACTCATAAAAATATCATAATTATATACAAAATTGATTAACACTGTATATCCCGATGCAGTGTAAAACTATTTAAAAACTCGGGATATTACAATTATATTGGTACTTGGTTGCTTATATGATAGGTTGCATGCGTACATATAATAATAATTCACTCAATGAGGTTTGATCCCCCTAAATTAATTTTCAGAATTCCTTTCTACATACCTCTTACAATTATCCTCTTCATCGGACCCATTCTTCACCGGTTGATTTATGTAAATTTTAAACTATCACTTCTTTTGTATTTATTAGATGCTACAGTAGCAGTATGTTATTGTCATGACCTAAAACAGGGGCCATGACTGGCGCTAGAGAACGGGAATTCTTTCGAATCCGAAACTTGTAGCAAGCCTTTAAAATAAAATAAAAGCATGCAATAATAATATCATAAATAAAATATTTTGCAGTGAAAATTAAAATCTCATATGTGTAGAATCTTTTAATATAAATTTTCGTTCAATTCTTTAAAATACAAATCTCAAACATATATAATACATACTGCTCACTAAAACAACTACTGCAGTGTCTAGAATACAAAATAAAATTAAGTAAGCAGTTTACATAGTAAAGTCGGGGTAGAAGAAATCCGGCGTAAGGGTCTGCTACTGAGGTCTGAAGACGAAGACTCTCCTGAAAAATAGTCAACGGAGGGGAGTCAGACCTCATTGAGTGAATTGTTATAATATATATACATGCATAACTAAATGACAAATGCACACATTCAATAGTATATATATAATAAATATATATATAGGAAAAAACATACAGATGCAGCAAAATCATTTTATATATATACTGAAAATAACATATGTTTATGAAGGATCAAATGGAACCCTAAATGATCGCAACCTCAAATAGTGTTAGACAACACTCTAGCCATACAGGCTCACTTATTCCAAATAAATTCACTTGTTCCATTTGGACAGTAGATTGGCCTCGAGACACTAAGTCAATCGAGCTCCAACAGTCTGACTGTCAGTGTTATTGGCCCCGAGACACTTGGTCAACCGAGCTCCAACAATCATACTTCCAAATCACATCTCACATTAAATAAATCAATCCGATCAATATCCACAAATAGGTTAGTAATTTAACCTACAGTCTATCATTGTACTGGTACATACTCGGTCCTAGTGCTGCCCATTAGGTAGCACGTTCTATTGATATCCTTCATTCATATATAAAACATATATTCATAAAATAAATGATGCATGACATAAATTAAAATAACAATATAAACCATATATATACTAGCAATATACCAAAAATAAACCAAGTATATTTTGAGTATATATATGTTAAACAAATTCAGTTTAAATATAAAATAAACCAGAAATAAACTATACATATACTTAAAAACATTTTAAGTATAATTCAATAATAAAACACGCATTTAATTTAAAATATACCAAAAATAAACCTAAGCAATTATTAAACCATTTATGCATATTTTATAAAATTAGAACATACATTCTAAAACATGCATCCTAAAACACGTATATATAAAATAACAACTCACAGTTGTGCGCTCCATGAGACAGGTCCGACGGGCCTGGTCCATTAGGCCTCGGTCTCGGCGCAACTAAACAAATAAACGATAGCACGAAATGAGAATAAATCTAATGTAATTCTAGAGACTCGATCTAAAACACTAGACACAAATTAGGACTAGGGATTCGACCGGATGTGACGTTTTATGAGAATTCTATCGAAAATTTGGCAGAACCTCCCCTGTAAAATGGATATCTCTCTACTCAGAAAGTAGAGTCGGTCTTGCAAGAAAACACAAATCCAAAAATAGACAATCTCATAACCCCTCGGTCGGACTCCCAAACTACAATTCCACCGACCGAGGTTCATAATTCACGAGATAAACATAGAACACATTTAAATTGCCAAAAAATACCAAAAATACCCTTATTATACCAAAATATAGCAAATTAGAGATTTAAACACTAAAAATAATTATTTTACCAATAATTACAATAAAACCCTAATTTTAATAAAATATTATTAAAAATCCATAATTCTCGATAAATTCATAAACATCAACCAAAATACATTTTATAACTCCAAAGTACACAATTAGCCCTAAAAGGTATTAAAAATCATTAAAAACTTATTTATTTACAAAAATAGTATATTACATATAATTTGAAAATAAATTTTGAAAATAATTTTAATTAGTTAAAAATACTAAATAATTTTTAAAAATCATTTTAATACCTCAAATAACTATTAAAACCAATTTAATTTAATTTTTAACCAATTTAGTACCAAATTACCAAAATACGCCTAATTATATATAATTTCACATAATTCACTATAATTATACAAAAATTCACTAAAAATAATATAATTACTCAAAAATTAATTTCTCAACATATAATTCAATGAAATCAATAATTATACTCAATTAACCAATTAGTTTTAAGAAAATACTTAATTAACCTAATTTTCTAAAAATCACCTAAACTAAATAAATTCATAATAATTATAAAAAAATCACAAAAATTACAAATAAATTTCTAAAATTCATTTTAACACCTATAAACACCATAAATCAAAATTTCATAATTAAATTAATTAATTTAAGAAAATTAGAAAATATTAATAAAATAATAAAAAATTTACAAAAATCAAAATAATTTCCAAAAATTCTACAAAAATTACAGGATGTAGATTAAGCTAAGTGGATCAATCTTTGTGAAGGAAGTTAGCTTGAATCAATAGAATCAAAGTTCCAAAAAATCAGGAACTCACATAGGCCGAAAATGAAAATTGAAAACCAAGGAAAATCTAGACCAAATCAAGTGATACTAAGCTGGGAAATGAACTCATCGGAGCTCAAGGAGAAGATAGAGACTGGTGGCATTCAAAATGGTGGCCGGAATATGCTTGATTGGCATTAACCATAATTTTCAGTTTCTCGGCTTCTCACGACCAAAACTCGCCGAAAAAGGGAAGAGAAGGTGGCGGAATGGGCTGGAGAGGGTGGTGGTTGGCTGGGAGGCACACCGATGATGATGGTGGAGCTTGGCAGTAGCGGTGATGGTAGAAATGGCGTCGGGTTGAGAGGGAGAGGATGAGTGGCACAAACTGTAAATTTGATAAACTTTATTTTTCTTGTATATATATAAATTTAACTTTAATTATTATAATATATTATTATTATATTCAAAATAATTATACACCACATGTAACAATATCAACCTAATATTATATACATATACATATATATATATAATACACATTAATTTAATAAAACTATATAATATATGTTTAATTAAAAATAAACCCTAAAATATTAAATGTGTATATATATGCATGTATATGTATGTATATTAATACGATAATTAAAATTATGCATGGACTCATGCAAATTCATAAAACCGACCAATATAATTAATAATTATTTATTTAGGTTTTAATTTTCTCAAAAATAAAATTCTCGGGAAAATTTTACGTAAGAAACTTAAAATATTTAAAAATAACTTTAATAAATAATAAACTAATTAAATAACCAGAAATATATATTAAAATTATTAACACTGTATATCCTGATGCAGTTTAAAATTATTTAAAATCTCGGGATATTACAGTTATGTTGAGTCAACAATGACTATGTACGTAAATATTTATAAAAATATTTTATTATGATATGATATGATATGAGAATATTTTTTATGTTTTAAAAAGTTCTAATTCTTTGGTATATTGATGATTGTGTTTGGTGTGAACTGGTTTTTTAGGTTTGCTTTTGGATTTGTATGAATTCTCGTTCCCTAGTGCCGGTCATGACTCTTGGGTTTGGGTCGTGACAAGGAAGTCAAGTGTTAGTTGGAGAAGCTAGACCCCTTTACTTAATCCCAAAGATATCATCAAATTCTTAGGATGTTTAAAATCTATCTCTCCCTCCCAATCTAAACCTCATACTATTAAGGGGATTTTGCTCATCTAAATGGTGAGTTCTTAAATAAATAGTAGAGAGAAAGTCATGAACTAAAGAGGGATGGGTAGGTTAAGGAGTAAAAGCAAGGTTGTACATACCTACATTCTCAAGCATGGTCCTAACTTCATTATTGCACCTCATCTTCTCTAGAGTAGCTTGAGACATAAATTTAGAAGAGATGATTTTTCTTTCTCTAAATTGAGCAAGTATTTGCCTAATTTGAGAAGAGGAGTAGATGGTAAAAGGAGTCTTCTTAGGTTGGTCTTTTATTACTCTCTTTGATGATAAAGAAACATCTTGAGTATTCTTCTTTGGAGCCATGGAGAATGCACTCAGAGTTTGGATGATAGATGAGAGAAGTTGCTTAAGAAAGAGAGATTTGATTGCAAATTATGATGTGAAGATGAAGAAAGGAGTTAATGGAGTTTATATAGGCTTGAATTAGGTAAAAAAAATCAATATAATATATGAAAAATAATTAAAATAGGAACTAACCATTGCTAAATAGGAATACTACAAAAAAGAAACAAAATCCTAAAAGAATTTAGAATTTTGAGGAACAGTATGCTCCTCACGAGCTGCTTATGATTGTGAGCAGCGCTCGTGAGGGGCATTGCCCTTTGGCGCACTAACGGTCATGAGCTGCTCCTAACGGCTTACGACGGATAATAGCAAATATGTCCTTGAAGTTTTAAATATTTTGCAATCAAGTCCTAAAAGCATGACAATGGGATCCTTAAGCATCAATTTGGCTCTAAATAAAATTAACCAAATTACATAATATTGTAATTATTATCATAAATTAACATAATCAAGCATTAAAAAAGATCATTTCAAATAATTATTTTTGAAATATTAAAAAAATTAATAAGATATATTAAAAGTAAATCATGTAAATGGGAAATAACATGAATTATTGTATATGAAATAAATTTGATTAATTTAAATAATTAATAAATTCAATAATTAATTATTTAATCAACAAATATTAAAAACAATATTTTTTCATTATAGAAATTAATTTTTTTAATAAATAATTATGATAGATTGTTGGATACCAAAAATAAATTGAAACCATACAAATCATGATTAGGCATGATTTGTAATTTGTATGGTTTCGGTGTAAGCAGAAATTTATTAAATGGTATCAAATATAAAAAATAAACATAAAGTAGATATAAGTAACTACATGATTACTCTCGAATCCAATCATCAACTGTGCAATTTATCAAGTTACCAAGACAAACTTGAACCATCAATCATACAAAGTTCATGCTTAATAAAATTTAATCTTTCCTCACAAAGAGGGTTGGCAAAGATATATGCTAATTGATGATTGGTATTAATAAAATTAAGAAAAATATCACCATTTTGCGCATGATCACACAATAAAATGATGTCTAATATCAATATGCTTAGTTGTAGAATGTTGAATGGGATTCTTACTAAGGTTTATAACACTTATATTGTCACATTTAATTGGAATGTGATTAATATCAATGCCATAGTCCAAAAGTTGTTATTTTTTCCATAAAACTTGTATACAACAATAACTAGCCACCACATATTCTACTTCAACGGTGGACAAGGCAACCAAAACTTATTTCTTACTAAACCAAGAAACTAAACATTGTCCTAAAAATTGATAAGTTTTAGAAGTGCTTTTTCTATCTAGTAAGTTACCAGCAAAGTCTGCATTAAAAAAACTAATGAAGTCAAAGGAAGAACTCTTAGGATGCCAAAGTCCTAAATGCATTATGCCATAAAGATATTTAAAAATTCTTTTGATAGCATTCAAATGAGACTCTTTGGGACTTGATTGAAATCTAGCACATAAGTAAGTAGCAAACATAATATTAGGTCTTTTAGCAGTTAAATAAAGAAGAAATCTGATCATGCCTCTAAATCGCTTTTCACCAACAGGTTTGCCATTCTCATTCTTGTTGAGTTTGGTTATGGTGCTTATAAGTGACTTGCTTAATTTAACTCCATCCATGCCAAACTTCTTGAGAATGTCCCTAGCATATTTAGTTTGATTGATGAAAGTCCTATATTTGCATTGCTTGATTTATAATCCAAGGAAGAATTTGAGTTCTCCCATTATACTAATATTGAATTCTCCTTGCATTAACTTAAAGAATTCCTTACATAAGTAATAGTTAGTAGCATGTAAAATAATGTCATCAACATAAATTTGAACAATTAGCAAATCATGGTTAGATTTTTTTTTTATGAAAATAGATGTATCAACTTTTCCTTTAGAGAACCCTTTCTCTCGTAAGAAGTTACTCAATCTTTAATACCAAGCTTTTAGAGCTTGTTTCAATCCATACAATGCTTTTGAAAATTTAAAAACATGATTTGAAGAATCAAAATTTTCAAAACCCAAAGGTTGCTCAACATGTACCTCCTCTTCAATCAAACTATTTAGAAATGCACTTTTAACATCCATTTGATAAAGTTTAAAATCCATGAATGATGCAAATTCAAGTAACATTCTAATAGCTTTTAACCTTATAGCAGAGGTAAAGGTGTCACGACCCAACCCAGAAGTCATGACTGATGCTAGGGAACGAGGATTCTTTCGAATCTGGAACCCGTAGCAAGCTTTGAAATAAAAGCACATGCAGTAAATAAATAAAAAGTATGATTGAATTAAAATTTTTCAAATTATATATATAAATATAAATACTTAATATCTTTTTATAAATAAATGATGTTCATACAATATACTGGATATAAAGTATTAAGAATAAAATAATGCTCTTTTAATAGAATAACACTACTACTGTAGTTTCTAGAATATAAATCAGAGTTTAAATATAAATTTACAGAATCTAGCTAAGGCGGAAGAACACCGGCAAAGAGCAATACTACTAAGGTCTAACGATATAAAATCTCCTGAAAAAAAAATTGAGAGGGGGTCAGACCTCACAGAGTGAATTATTATAATATATATACATGCAATCTAACCCATATACGTCAGACATTCTTATATATATATATATGTATATACACGCATTTCACACAAATGCCAAACTCTGCTTTTATATATGTAATAAATGCAGAAAACGTTTATTTTAATATATGAAAGATCAAATAGAACCCTATTTAATCGCAACCTTAATCAATAATACTGCTCTAGCCATACAGGCTCACTTAATTCCAAGGTAATTCACTTATTCCATTTTAGACAGTAGATTGGCCTCGAGACACTAAGTCAATTGAGTTCCAACATTCTGATTGTCAGTGTGATTGGCCCCAAGATAGTAGGTCAACCAAGCTCCAGCAACCACACTACTCAATCACATCAATCTCAATAATCGATCAATTAAATATTACCTTAAATGATATCATAATTCAACCCTAAAATCTATTGTACCGGTACGTACTCGGTCCTAGTGCTGCCCACTAAGTAGTACATTCTATTGATATCCTTCAATTAAAATTAAACATACATATGGAAAATAAATAATGCATAATAACATTTATAATAACAAAATAAACCATATATATACCAGAAATATACCTAAAATAAACTAAGTATATTTCAAGTATATATATGTTAAATAAATTTGAAATCAACCATAAAAATATACCAATTAAAAACCAATAATATATTAAAACATTATAAGTATATATATCGAAAATATAACATGCATTTATTTTGAAATATATAAAAAAAATACTAAAAATATACCTAATTATATAACAGGCATATATCAAAATAAACCCTAAATATACCAAAGATATACTAAAATTAAACTGAAAATATACTAAATCATTTAATACATAAATCACATTTAGATAAAAAATTAAGTGTAAAATCCTTATTCATGCATCCTAAATGCAATGCATATATAATATAATAACTCACAAATTTGCGCTCCTCGAGACTGACTAGACGGGCCTGGTCCGATAGGCCTTGATCTTGGCTCAACTAAAAAGAATAAATAATCACAAAATTAGAATATAATCTAACTAAATATTCTAAGAATTTTCTAAAGGAAGACTCTAACGAAGGATTGGAATTCAAAAGAACATAGAAATTCAGGATCAACCTAATGTCACGTTTTATGAGAATTCTATCAAAAAATTGACAAAACCTCCTTTGTAAAACGGATGTCTCCCTACAAAAGTAAGGCTGATCCTACACAGAAAATACACTTCTAAAATCACAAAGCACAACACCTCGAGTTATGACCCCAAACTCCACAAACTCTCCAACCGAGGTTCATAAATCACAAACCAACAATATTAAATAATAAAATCATAAAAATCTTATATAAAAATATTAAAAACCTTTATTTTCCAACTAAAACATAAAATTCTAATTTTTAAATAATATTTGGTAATAAAATTCATAAATGGAATAAAATTCCCATTTTACAATTAAATTAACATAAATTGCCAATAATTATTAAAATCACAATATTAACATCGAAAAAATAATAAAATACCCATTGAAGCTCAAAATAATAAATAAATTTATTATTCACATAATATTCAAAAATAATCACAAATTAACTAATAAAATCTCAAATATTATACAATATTAATAAAAACCAATTTTTCAAATAATTAACCTAAAATGGTTAAATTCACAATTAACTATGTAAATAGTTTAATTATATAATAAAATTAATTCAAAACCCATGTTTATCAGCAAAATAGTAAATAATATATATTTGAATATAATTTTCAAAAATTAATATTAATTGGTTAAAAATTACAAATAATTTATAAAAATCATTTTAATACTCTATGAAATCATAAAATCATTTAAAATAGAATATTTGACAATATTTTTAAAAAATATCCATAATTAACCTTTATTTTCAAAAATTACATAATACAAATAATTTCCTTAAAAATTATATAAAATCACAAAAAAATTATTTTATCAATATACAATATTCTAACATTACTAAAAATATATAATTAACCAATATTTTCAACAAAAAATATAACTTTAACCCAAAATTCCAAAATATACATAATACCAAAAATATTATTAAAAATTATATAATATTCTCAAAAATTATTTCTCAACACTAAAATTAACATTAACATATAATAACACCAAATTAACCAAATTCATAATTAAAATAATTAATTTATGAAAATTTAATAAATAATAATAAAATAAGAAAAAATTCACCAAAATTCAAATAAATTCCAAAAATTAAAACAAAAAATATTTTTATGAAGAGTAAGCTACCAAGATCAATGTTTCTAAAGCAAAAATCAACAAATCAAACAATTTCTAACTAAAAATAAAAATAAAAACCCTAATCTATACAAATAAAAATTTAGTATAACTTACAAACAAGGAGGTTTGAGCTTGAACCAAGCTTGGAATTGACTTGACCGGAGCTCAAGGTGTCGAATGGCACTGGAACGATGACCTCTCGCCGTCTGCAACGTCTCCAGCGACTATGAATGCAGCTGCTACTGCTGCTACTATTTTCGCTGTTCTGCAACGGGGAAGAAGGAAGAGGAGGAAGGAGAAGACGGCGACAATGGAAGGAGGAAGAAAGGTCGACGGCGTGAAGGTTGAAGATGCACAGTGGCAGGGAGAAAATCAGACAGAGCGGGAAGAGAGAGAGGAAATGGTTCTGCATTTTTTGTTCTTTATATATATATAGAGGTACACTCACATATCACACACATGCACTAATAAAAATGCATAATATAAAATTAACAATTAAAAATAATAATATTAATAATACTAATGAAATAATTTAATAATAAAAATAATGTTCAAAATAATGTCAAACAATAAAAATAATAATAAAATACTTAAAATAATAATATTAAAATAATACTATCCGACAATAACATCAATAATGTAAATTAAATGTTTAAATAATAAGTTTCTAAAAATAAATATTTATGTAGAAAATGCATTTAACATAAAGTAGTAATTATTAATCATGAATAATAATAATAATAATAATAATAATAATAATAATAATAATAATAATAATAATAATAAATAACACTTCTATATTTTATTAACACTATATATCTTAAATTATATATAAATAATGTAAGAATAAGGGTCATTACAAAAGGTTTCATCATAATCAATGTCTTCCTCTTGATTATACCTTTAGCTACTAGTTTAGCTTTGTTTCTAGTTATGACACCTTGTTCATTCATCTTATTTCTAAACACCCATTTGGTGCCTATATTAGGATGATGTTTAGGTTTAGGAACCAAAGTTCACGCCTTATTTCTCTTAAATTGATTTAACTCTTCTTGTGTAGCAAGGACCCAAAATTCATCAATTGAAGCATCATCAACATTTTTGGATTCAATTTGAGAAATGAAGGCTAAGTTAACAATAGATTTAAGTTTAGATATAGTAGTTACCCCTTTTGTAGTGTCATCTATAATAAGGTCTTGAGGATGAGCTTTCTTGAATTGCCAATTCTTTGAAAGTTAATCCTTTAAGGTATGTTAAGATATCTTCTCATTGTCCTCCTTGCTTGGACCTTTAAGTTCTAAAGGCTTACTAGCATTTTCTTCTTGAGTATCCATAATCTCATTGTCACCTACAAGATCATCAATACTACACACATCCTTTCTAGGATCAAGTGAGTTTTATTCATTAAAGACAATATGTATAGACTCTTTAACTACCTGAGTTTTCTTATCAAACACTCTATAAGCTAGAAGTGGAATAGCTTAGGAAAATTCCTTCATCGACTTTTGAATCAAATTTCTCAAGATTATCCTTGGTGTTAAATATAAAACACTTGCATCTAAATACTCTTAAATATAAAATTTTGGGTTTTCTATTATTCCATAACTTATAAGAAGTTTTATTTAAAATTGGTCTTTTAAAAACTCTATTTAAAATATGACAAGATGTGTTAATGGCTTTCACCTAAAAGTATAGAGGCAAATTATACTTATGAAGCATTGTTCTAGCAATTTCCATAAAAGTTATATTTTTCCTTTCAACCACCCCATTTTCTTGAGGATTCATAGGAGAAGAAAACTTATGTGAAATACCATTTTCATTGCAATAGATTTTGAAAAATTCATTTAAAATTTGATTCTATGATAACTTCTAATAGAAGAAATACAAAATCCTTTTTTCTTTTTGAATTCTTTTTGAAAAGTTTTTAAAAGTTTTAAATGCATAATTCTTATGAGCAAGAAAACACACCTAAGTGTATCTAGAGTAGTCATCAACTAATACATATGTATAGTGCATTCCACCTAGATTAGCAACTTTAGTTAGTCCAAACAAATCCATATGTATAAGTTCAAGTGGTCTAGAGATGGACACTACATTTTTAGCTTAAATGAAAACTTGCATTGTTTTCCCTTTTGACAAGCATCATAAGGTTTATCCTTGGTGAATTCAAGCTTAGGTAAACTAATCACAAGTTCATGTTTACAAAGATCATTCAAAAGCTCAAAATTTGCGTGTCCTAACCTTTTATGCCATGTCTATATGTCATGGGAAATAGACATTAAGCTTGATGTCTTTGTTATCAATCTTATTCAAATTAATAACATAAACATTATCTACTCTTTCACTACTAAAAATTACTTTGTCTTCATCAAGATTACTAACCAAATAATTTCTAGCATATAAAGTTACCTTATTTCCCATGTCATATTATTGACTTATACTTAGCAAATTATGTTTAAAACCATCAATAAACAACACATGACGTATAGATAAGAATTAAGGATTACCAATTTCTCTAATGCCAATAATCTTTCATTTTGTATTATCTCCATCCTTAGCATTAAGCTTGTTAAATTGCTCTTTATCTCCCGTCATGTGCCTTGAACATCCATTATCAAGACACCACTTACTTTTTATTTTTATGGATTTCAAGCACACCTACACAAAATAATTTAAGTGTTCTTTTGAACCCAAACCTTTTTTAGTCTAGGTTGGTTAGTTTCAAGATAATTCCAAGAAAGCAAATTCATGTGTAGTCTTCTATATAAGCATACATTGTTAGTATATCCTTTGATCATGCAATATGAACATGTGACATTTTTAAATTTATTTCTCCTATGATGATATACTTTCCTAGTATATGAAGCATGTCTTTCATGTTGTGTTGGTGTGTGCTTCTTATAACTCTTTTAAGTCATAGTATGAGACATACATTAACAATGACAATATGTATTTTAATAGGTTTGTGTAACATTTTTATGTGCATTGTGTTGTGTAGCATACCTAATATAATTATGTCTAGTGTACATATAAGCATGCTTGGGTTGAGGTGCTCTTGTTTGAGCCTTACCTCTTTATGCCAATGAAAGATGAGTCTTATGAGACTTTCCCCTATTGTTTAACATATGAGATCTTTAACTTTGAAAGCTTGAGTCTCATTTGGTTTAGAGGTAGAAGGAGCAAATTCTTTAAGGCTTTAACAAAATTAATATATGATGTTAAGGAGGAAGTCATTCCATTAGTATATCCAATTCCATGTATATCTCCATGGAATTTTTAAGAGTCAAGAATATTATTCAATGATTCTTTTCCCTTTATGAGTTTCTTAATGGAATTTTTCAAATTTAAAACCTCTTTAGAAAGCTTTTGATTTTCATCATTTGCTTTCTTAAGTCGATCTTCTAAGGAATTTGAAGTTTTCAAATCATCAAATAGTTTATCATTAGATTTAACAAGATTAGAAAATCCATTTTTCAAAATTTCAAATTCCTTGGTTAAACTGGTAAACTTATGCTTATAATGCTTTTTCTTACATAATAAGTTTTTACATTTAACTATAAGTTTATTAGCAATAGATCTCTCATTATCATCATCATTATCATCACAAGAAGAGTTAGATGTAGATGGTACCTCATTTTTGCTTTTGAGAGCCATGAAGCAAAGGTTAGCTACTTTTTATTGTTCCTCTTCCTCTTCGAATTTAGAGGAATCATCCCAAGTAGCTTTGAAGGCTTTCTTCTTATCCTTTGTTCCCTTGTTCTTGAATTTGAGTTTAGAATACTCACTTCTAATGTGTCCCGGTTTCTTGCATTCATAGTAAGTAACCTCTTTGGTTTTCTTCTTGCCTTCTTCTTCGTACTTCTTATTAAAGTCTCTTGTTCTTGAGAAAATTTTCTTTTTCAAGAACTTTTTGAAATTTCTAGTGAGCATGGAAATATCACCATCTTCATCACTAGAATCTTTAATGCTTTCCTCTTCACTATCTTTTTGAAGAGCTATGAGTGCTATAATCTTTTTTTTCCTTTTTATCTTACTCTTCACCACTTTGCTTAATTGTAAGCTCATATGTCAGGAGCTTTCTAATAAGCACATTAGTTGAAAGGGTAGAGAGGTCTTGAGCTTCCTTAATTAAAGTGATATGAAATTCCCAATCCTTCTTAGGTAGGATTCTTAGAATCTTATTATTTACCTCTTCTTTAGAGAAATGTTTTCCAAGTTTCTTGAGGGTTGTGAGGAGAGCATTGAGATGGGTTGTCATCTTTATGATTGATTCTTGAGGCTTTATTTTGAAGAGTTCATAGTCATACATGTGAAGTTGAACCTTTTTGTTTCTAACTTGCACCTTCATAATGGTTTTTTAAGGTCTCTAACATTTCCTTGACTGAAATGTAATATTAAAGCTTGCCTCCTTCTTCTCTTATCATGGATGAGACTAGAGTGATCATAGCCTTTTTATTTTTATGATGTTCTTTCTTTTGCTCATTATTCCATTGGCTTCTTGCTAGAGTAGTTACCATACCATCAGTGGTAATTGTAGGTGGTTTTCAACCTTTTAGGATAATATCCTAAAGTTTGATGGAATTATAATCAAGGTATAACTCCATTTTGAACTTCCAACAAGGATAGTCACTACCATTGAACAATGGTCTCAATGAACAAATATTTTGTGATTCAATCCCCATGATCTTGTATTTTAGCAATGAAGTTCCTAGAATTCAAGCTATGATACTAAATGAAAATTCCTTATAGGGGGAGGGGTGAATAAGACTAATGAGAGTTTTAGAAAAATAAAAATGATTTTAAGGAATTGAATAAAAATTGAAAGAATGTTAAGAAAGAAGAATGAAGAACATGATGATTTAAGGAGTTCGGATTCAACAACAATCCTACGTCTCCACCTAACTTATCCTTAAGTTAGAATTTTCAATTACCCATAATCTTATTCATAAGATTGAGATTACACAAGAGTTTTATGGCTCACTCTTACAACCTTACAACTTGAGTTTTCAAGGCTCACTCAAAAACTAAATCCCAAGTGTTTCAATGGACAACACTTAAACTAATTGCTTTTAGAATAGAATCTTACTTCCCATTTTCTTAATCCTAGAAAATAGAAGAATAAGAATGTCTATTCTAACACTCACTAACTCTCATAAGAGTTACACAAATACAAAAATTGTTTAAGAGAGAATTTAAGAGCTTAATTGAATACTTAAGAGAGAATGAATGATAAACAAATTTCTTAAACTTTCCATTGAGCTCCAGGAGTTGTTTATATAGATAAACAACTTAGATTATGGTTGTTGGATGCATTGATTATGTCTCCAATATATCTCGTTGATTTTTTAATCATTTTGGACTTATTTCTATTAGAATGTCGCTCACAATCATAAGGAGCAAACCTTGGCTCATGAGCATCAGTTTAAAGATTGTTTGATTAAAAAATGTTCACTGAATGCTATTAGGACTGCCCTCATGAGCTAAAGCATGTTCCTCATAATCGTGAGGGCAACACTAAATTTTTTGGCAAAAATGAGCTCTTAAGACACTATACAAGGTTGGCTCGTGAGGTGCTCATGAGTAGACTACTATAAGTCCAAAATTGTATATTTTTGGTATATAATTGTTTCTCAAATATTGGGGATTTGCATATTTATACTCTTTCAAGGAGTATTTCATTGTCTCCAATAATTAAAAAATTATTCTTGATAATCAATTAATTTCCTACACACTTAAAGGAAATCATTAGAATCTAAATTATTTATCAAAATTCAAAATTAGGAGTTTGATCATGCAAATAGTCAACATATCATTTATACCAAATTCAAATAACTTATCACATTTCCATTTTAATATAAAAATTAATCAAATCATAAATAGTGAAACACATACTTTTCAAGGAACATCATATTTATATAAATATTCATCATCAAAATCAAGAGATTTAATACACACTCAAGTTATAATTAACATTTTAAGCTCTTTAGTGCTAACCTATTTAATATGTTAGTCCCCTAAGAGCATCTAACACACTTAGGTGGTAACCCATCTAATATATTACTCCCATTAAGTGATCAAACACATTTAGGTGGTAACCCATCCAAAATATTACTCTCCCTAAATGTGCATATCATACACGCGTGTAGAGGTCTCATATATTAACCATAACATGAGTGTGTACAATTTATCATTAAGTAATACATATATATACACTTTCTATTTTAGCAATCTCTATCAAAATACAACACATGTTCCCATTATTGGTAGCAAAACAACATTCATAATATCATTCATAAAATAGGATCAAGACTTATTCATAGAAATCATATCATCTTTAACAATAAACCAAATTTTGAGAAAACATATATTCATATGTATATATATATATATATTTAAAATAAATTTATAACCATGACATTGTTAATTAATGATCTACTCACCTTGTTAAAAGAAAAATTCTAAGATCAAGTCCAACACACCAAAATAAGAAGACTCTTGAAAAGCACTATACACTTAAGCCTCCCCGAGGTATCACACCTCATTCCACCATCTTTTAATACCAAACATCATAACCTTAAAACTAAAAATAAAATCTAAATACAAGAATGATTATGAAGTGCATATGCCTTGCCTCATGATGCAAGTTATGCAATTCACACAATTTACAGAATTTCATCTAATACAACAATCTAATTATTTAAATTAGTTGACTAACTTAATGACTGAATTTTGACATGAAATTTCTCAGGTATATGGTCAACATATAGAAGTATATTCACACCAAAAATCAGATAAAAAAAACCAAGTTTAAGGGTCTCAAATACTCAAATTTCAAAACTAGCCCTTGCAGACTTTTCTACTATAGCAGCCTTGAAAATCAATTTAATTACTAAACCAAACAAATGTATTTTTTCATGAAATTGTACCACATGATAAACAACATATAAAAGTGTTTAATACTAAAAACAGGGTCAAAACAACAAAGTTAGGGGCCTAAAAATACTGAAAAACATAACCAACCCTACAAAACGGAATTCTGCAGTAAACCAACATCTTAAATCTTCATTTTTCATGTTCAGTACTCTTAAAATCAGCCATATACATAGCTATTCAATATCTACTCAAATCATAAAGTTTACATAAATCACTGTTAATATACTTGAAATCAAGAGTTTTAACTATAAACACAAACATACAACCACATGCATATGCTAGATTACTCAAAAATAAAGAAAATTGCTTCTTTTTTACCATATTCAACATAAGACATGGCTAAAATCTTCCATAATTCATCTTGCTCTACTTCCCCTCTCTTTTAATTCAAGCTTCAATCATCAAAGGAGAAAACAATTCAAGGTTCTTCAAGGTTAATTTGAGTTAGGTATTGTATTTTTTACTGAAATTTAAAAAAGAAGGGTTGGGAATTAAGGTTTTTTTTATTTTCCCTTTTGCTTGTCCTCTCTTCCACTTTTTTTTCTCTTTATAGAGATTGTTTTATTTTGTTTTTATTCTAGGGTCTTCCTTTTTTATTTTATTCCAACATTAGAAACATATGCTTATGGAAAACTATCACTTTAACCCAATAATTAATAAAAATTTCCTTATTGATGCCTTTTTATATTTATGTAATATTCACACCCTCTAGTTAATTCAATTTAACATTTATAAATAAAAATGTCATGCACATGAGAATGCAATGTATGTATGTTATGGGAATACAAATCTCACATCGAACATGTAATTTTAACTCAAAAATTTTAATTTTTTAGTGTTAATGACAACACTATTCATGTCGGTATAGCGACATGTATCATTGTCCAAATTTTAAATAATTAGGGGAAAAGCAATTTAAATTATGCCTTTAAATGCAAGACTATATATATTTACCATCAACTTTAATCATTTTTGCAAATTTATCCTATTTTTAAAATTAAGGAAAATTGATATATGAACTTTTTAATTTGTTATAAATTTATCCATAGTCAAAATAGAATGTGTCCATGTTGACATACAATGCTAACATGGGAAGTATGTGTAAATTTATTTGCTGAGGTGAAAAATTAGAAGAAATTAGTAATTTTTCTATCATTTAACTTTTATTTATTTATTTATTTATTTTTTTTGCAAATATATCTTTAACTTTCATCTTTTTTATAAATATATCTTTACTTTCAACAAATAATTTGCACATGCATACCATGTCAACATGCCAATTTAGCATGGGCATCTATTATTTTTTTTACGTAAATAGATTTTCATTAAATAATAATATTATTATTAATAAATTGTTTTATTAAAATGTATTTCATTTCATTAATAATAATAGTATAAAATAAATTATTTTTAATATTTAATCTATTTACTTGTTGAATGTTTTTATTTTTAAGTTAATTTTTAATGGACTTCAATTACAAATTTTCCAATTTTGCCGTACAAATTTTTAATAATAATAATAATAATAATTATTATTATTATTATTATTATTATTATTAAAAATATTATTATTAAATTATTAAATTCTTCATAATACTAAAAATAATAAATTAATATTATTGTTGTTAATTTTTTAATTAAATGTAATTTCATTAATAATAATAATACCATAAAATAAATTATTTTGAATCTTTAAACTATTTAATTATTTAATATTTGTATTATATATATTAACAATCATTGCTAATTTTTATTCTATAATCATTGCCATTTTTTTTATACTGATAACTTGTTTTTAAAACTCTTGAGCTATAACCTTGCAAGGGATCAAAAAAGGCAAGATGAGAGGTGGGAAGGATCCTATAAAATTTTTGACACCTAAGTCAAAGAATGTAGAGAGACAGTTTTAGAGAGATAAAGAGAGCAATGAGTGTGGGAAGAATAGAATGAATGAGAATGATGAGAGGTAAATTGAAAAAAATGATTGAAGTTTATGATATAATAATGTAATAACCTTATTAAAACAATGAGGAGAGATATCTACACCAACTTTAATCATAGGCATTTTTTAATTAATTTATCTCCACCTAGTGATTGAATTTAACCAATCACACCGTGTATATGTGAAAGTAATTAAATAATGTGTTTGATGTATATTTCTCATAATGAAGTTTACAAAATATATAATACAAGTGATATAAGAAGTATAGTTGCATACAAATACAAATAAGAGAATATAAAATATTTGATAAGAGAAGATAATTAATATAACAGTCCTATTCCTTAACACCCCCTCGCAAGCCATTGGGTGGTAGAAGTCGAAGTTTGGAGGCAATATATTGAACAGGATGGAGACTTAATGGCTTAGTGAAGATATCACCGACTTGATCTTTGCTGGAAATAAATTGAACTTTAATAGATCCATTAAGAACACGTTCACGAATAAAATGATAGTCTAATTCCACATGCTTGGTACGAGCATGAAAGACAGGATTAGAAGACATGTAGATAGCACCAATATTGTCACATCATAAAACTATAGGTGATGAAGAAGTGAGACTAAGTTCAGTTAAGAGTGACTTGATCCAAAGAGACTCAGCAGTAGTGTTCACCAAAGCATTATACTCACTTTTAGAGGAGGATGTGAGCAATAGTTGGTTGCTTTTTAGCACTCTAAGAAATTAGATTATTGCCCAAATAAATAGAAAAGCCACTTATCGAGAGTTGATCATCTAGACAGCCACCTCAATCGTTGTTCGTAAAGCTTTGAAGCTGCAAGGTTGAGTGGAAACTAAAGAAGAGCGAGTAATAGGGTGTATGCTTGAGATAATGCAGCAAGCATTTAACGGCAGACTAATGTACATCAGTGGGTGTATGTATATATTAACAAAGCTTATTAATCGAATAAGCAATGTTAGGTTTAGTTAAGGTTGCATATTATAATGCACCAATAACTTAATGATATAATTCAGGATTGGAAAGAAGAGTACCATCATTACGTCAAAGTGTGGGAGAGGTTACCATTGGTGTGAGGTAGCCTTTGGCATGTTAAAGACCAGTTCAAGTTAATAAATCGAGTAGATATTTCTGTTAATGGATGAGAATGCCATTATAAATGGACTAAACTTCATTCCAAGGAAAAACTTCAACTGACTGATGTCTTTAATAGGGAATTCTAACATGAGAGAAGTAAGAATTCATTGAAGGTGAAGACCTGGTGATGAGTATGTCATTGACATACACTAAGAGAAGAACCAAACCTGAAGACCACTAAAGTATAAATAAAGATGAGTCTGCCCGAGAACTGATAAAACCAATTGAAGAGAGGAAGGAGCTCAGGCATTGAAACCATGCTTTAGGCGCTTGACAAAGA
Organism: Mallotus nudiflorus; assembly: GCA_947683625.1. Lineage (NCBI taxonomy): Eukaryota > Viridiplantae > Streptophyta > Magnoliopsida > Malpighiales > Euphorbiaceae > Mallotus > Mallotus nudiflorus. The sequence continues at coordinate 1,179,398 of CANTUR010000147.1, read as the reverse complement.
CCATAAATCTGGATAGGAGCGATTAACAAAACCTACAAGTTCCTCCATATAAACAATGTCATTGAGAAATCCATAGAGACAACATTTGGTATGTCAATTTATTAAAGTGGCCAGCTATACAGGGAAGTAAGAGAGAGTATGAGCCAAATGGTGGTTGCCTTTATCACAGGACTAGAGGTTTCATGAAAATTAATACCAATGTAGACAGCAAGGTTTAGTGCGCGTCCAAGATTTTAGCAATTGTGACACTATTTGAGCTCAAGGCTCTGAAGAACACACTAACCACTATCACAAAGACATGACGTAGAGATAAGGAGTTGCCACCCGAGGTAAAAATTGGGACAAATCAAAAAGGTGGTACTTGATTCCCTAAAAGAAAGCTAGCACCACAACCTGGAGATTCTAGATATGTAATACCAACTTCTTTCAGTCTCGTGTTCTTTTAGAATTACTTTATGAATTACTATATTTTCCTCTATTTACATGCAATTTCATATAAACCCTTATTCTAGCAATTAACTCCAAGGCAAACTAGTCATGAAAAATACAAGTAAATAATGCATTCAATACAATCCCTAAGTTAGTCTAATCTACATTAATTTTAATTAAATGAGCTAAATCTACATGTTTTTTATAAGTGAGCCTAAAGGGCCTAATTCCTTTTAATTTTAATTAAATAAACCTAAGTCTATTTATTTTAATTCTAAAAATGAGCCTAAATCTACAAATTATGAAGTATTTAAATTAATGCACCTAATTCTACATGTTTTAATAATGAAATTATCTTAAATCTATAAATTATGAAAAAAGCTTAAATTAAATGGGTTAAGTCTAAATTAATTAAATTAAATTAAGTGGGCCAATGTCTAATTCACTAAATAGGCCTAAGTTATCTCTAACCTAAAAATCTAATTAATTATTGGCCTAAAATGCATTTTAATTAATTAAACCTAAAAAAACCTAAATTTAAATGGGTTAAAGCCTAATGTGGGCCTAAGGCCCAAAACACATAAACATAAATAAACAAGCCCAAAAACAATAATAAATATCAAGCTAATCAAATAAAAATCAAACAATTAATTTAACTTATGCTAAAACCCTAATTTAATTAAAGTGACCATAAATAATAAATTAAAATAATCAATCAAGCAAAACCAATTTTACCAACTTAACTCTAATTTAATTAAAAAAAACCTTAAGGATTTCTATAACCATTAATTTTAATTAATTACCCAATGAAAACCCTAATTTTACTAACCGATTAAATTAAAACAAAAAAACACACACACACCAAATTCCATTATTTCCACTATTAGAGCTATTACAATGATCTACTGCAAATAGGAATAAAAACTAATACAACCCAAAAAAAACAAAAAATAAAATAACCAACAAATTAATAGCAAATAAATAAATAAAACTTTAAAAAACTACATTCAAATACAAAATTTAATCTATGGCATTCCATGGATCTTTATGAGTTTTGTTCTTATTCAGTCACATGCTACTCCATAGCTTAGGTTACTCCCACTATAATTATAAACACAAAAGCAAAATAAATAATGATTAGAGCTTAAATAAAATAAAATTAAAATCAAACTAAATAATCAAATAAAAATAAAAGAAAAGGGTAGAAGAAGTGATGATTGAATGGATACAGTATTGATTAGCTCTTTAGAGTGTTATCAATCATCGTTGCTTTTAATGGATCTTCAAAAATTGATGTCCTCTTCTTCAAAAGTCTATTGCTCTTGCTCCAAAAATAAAGAAAAATCTTTTAAGTACTGCTTCTAAGAAAAATATGGAGAGAACTTTTTTAAGCTAAAAGAGAGATAGTCTAAAGAGAGCCCCCCTTTTCAAGAGCCTAAACTATCCTTATATAGGAAAAGAGCCAAAAACCCTAATCCTACGTACTTAAGAGTTCTAATTTTAAAAGGACTTTATTTCCTAAAAATCTAAAAAAATAAAGTTTAGAAAATTTTTAGTCAATCAAAATTCAGGAAAAATATTTTCAAAAATTAAAAAAATAAAAAAAATAGTGCGAGACCTAATCGGAATTGTAGAATTTTGATAAAAAATCTTAATTTCTAATCCGTAATAATTTTTTTAACATTTAATTACAAAAAGACCCTTGAAAGAATTTAAAATTTTTAATGAGGTCCTTAAAAAGTATTACAATTTAGTCCTTAAAAAATAAAACCCTTTCTTTGAAAAATGCATTCAGACTTTTAAGGTTTTGAACTTCAAGTATTGAAGACCTATTTATGATATTTTCATCATTGGGGTCCTTTATCGCATCCACACTTTATCATCCCAAAATTGGGTGCTTATAACCACTACATTGATTATATCCTTTAGCAACCAAGCACGCCTTGTAGCGAGCTATGGAATTATCAAGATTTCTCTTAATTTTGAATACCCATTTATTACCAATAACATGTTGATTATTTGACCAAGGAACCAAAGTCCATGTTTGAGTTTGTATCAGGGCATTAAATTCAGATTGCATTGCAGCTTGCCATTTTTATGTTTGGAGGCTTCAATATATGTATTTGGTTTAGAGGTGGGAGGAGAAACAAAGGTTAAAAGAGCAGTTTGATGATGTATAGTAGATTAGTGAAGTTGCATTTTATGAGTTCAAACTGGGGAAATAAAAGGAAAGGAGATAAGTGATTTATTAGGTCAAATTTGGTGTGGTTAATATTAAGATAAATCACCTAAAAGATTAAAAATTATGGTGGTTTGTGAGGTGGATGGTAGCGGTGGTAACAGAGATGTTGGTGAACTAGGAGATGATGGAGAGGATAGGGAAGGTGATGAGGGGTTTGGTGAATCGGGTAAAGGAGTTGGTGTGAGAGATGGACTAGCTAAATTAGATGGATTAAATGCTAATGTGAGCTATAACCATGGAATATAGTCTGATTGAGAAGAAATGGGTAAGGTGGAAGTATCCAGAGAAGAGTGGTATTGATAAAGGAAGCTATGTTCATCAAAGCGTACATGCCTTATAATATAAATTATACCAGTGTCAAAATCAAGACACCTATGGCCATAATGCTAAGTAGATGGGCCAAGATATACATATGATTTCAAATGATAAGAAAACTTACGTGCCTGATAAGGATGAAGCATTGGAAATATGGAACAACCAAACACTCGCAAATCTTTATAATTCGATGTGGCACCAAAAAGCTTAGTGAATGGAGAGCTATTATGTAACATTGGTATGGGTAAGCCACTAATTAAAGTAATAGTAGTATCAAAAGAGTAGGGCTAGTATTTGAAAGGCAAAGAGAAATGTGCCATAAAAGTTAATCCAATATCCATAAAATGGCGAATTTTGCACTTAGTGACGCCATTTTGCTCATGTGTATGTGGGTAGGCAAGGTGATGAACAATACCATAAGAGTGAAGAAATGTGGCAAGGCGTTGAAACTCACCACCATAATCATATTGTAGTGCTTTGATTTAAGAGTTAAATTGCCTTTTAACAAGTTTGGTAAAATTAACAAAGATATCATAAACTTCACTTTTTTGCTTTAAGAAATAGATCCATGTAAATTCACTCTTTTACTTCAAGAAATAGATCCATGTAAATATATTAAAGTCATCCATAAATAAAATAAAGTAATGAAAAATAATATAATGCAAATATGCATAGTTCTTTAGGGCAGTTTAGTTTTAATTTCATTTGATTTTTTCTATATTTGTATGTTTATTTGGTTATGCAAGTGTTATCTTTATTTCTTTTGTTCTTGTGGTTTATTATGTGTTTTATATATGTTTTTAGGCTCAAATTGTGCATGGAAACTTGGGATTGTTTAGAATGAAGCATGAAGCTTGTAAAGTCAAGTTAGAGACTTAGCAAAGAGTGTTGAGTCGTCACCATGGGAATGAATCATGATAAAGAGTAATGGTAATGAGTCATCACTTGGTGTTGACTCATCATAAAAGCTTAATATGCCGAGCCTTGAAGATTTCCTACTCGTCACTTGGAGCTGACTAGTAATAGAAGCAATTGGTGATGAGGTGGCACCAATATACCCTTTCAACACACCACTTCATTCTTGCATCCTTTTAAAGGGGCACGAATTACAGCCTTCAGAAACCTATAAATATATGTGTTTGGATCTATTTTAAGGAGAATGAACAAGTATTGTTATTAAGTTTTAGTTTAGAAATCATTAAAAAGAAGTTTTAGTTTTAAAGACTAATTTGAAAAAGACAAAGTCAAGAAGCAAGAGAGGATTATTCTACATCAAGCAATTCTAAAAGACATAGTAAAGGGTTTTATTCACTCAATTTCTTCTTTATTCATCTTTCTATGTTGTGTTTAATTTTCTCTTGTTGTTTTTTTATCATGTATTTTCGTTAAGTCTTTGTATGAGAATTACAATGAATAATTGAATAAAAACTATATTTATATCCTTTGCTATTTATGATTTGATTTCAACTAGTGCAAATTAAGTTATGTTTGCTTAATCATCATATGTAACTTGTTAATCAAACTATTTACAATGAGAATTGGAGTAATTTAGTGGATATATAATTAAAAATACTTGAGAATTGAATATCACTTGGAGACAAGGAATTCATGTTAAGGGAAAAAAATTAGTATAATATATTTATTGATTTTCTTTTACCTCCTCATTTCCATGAGAATGAATGTGGTTACTAAGAGGAAATACCTTTAATTGACAATGAGAATTACTTTTGAAGATTATAAACTAATTTCCAATCAACATGTTGTATAATAATTATGTTCAAAGTTCTTATTAATTCTGAATTGTAAATTCTCTCATGCATATATTTTGTTATAATTTCTTATAAGAATTTCTAGTAATTAGTAAGTGAGTTAGATTTTTTTTAATTTATTTGTTACAAATCTATTACTATCTTGATATTACTTTGCCAATTCATTTGAGTATCTATTCAGTTAATACAAAGTTCAAATTCCCAAGTGTTCGACACCCGACTTGCTCTATGCTAAGTCCTAAAGACTACAATATACAATTTGACCCACTTCAACAACCAACATTAGACATAATAAGAGCAGCCTTCCCCCCCCCCTAAACATTCGAATAAATTATTTAAAATGGTTGACTAGAATGATGTTTAATAGAAGACAAAGACATTTTGCTCAATTTTCCAAGCATACAAGCATCACAATGCATTGAAGTAGCTGACTTAGAAATAGAAAGAGAGTTGTCTCAAATAATTTGGTGAGTTATATGAGCATTAGAGTGGCCAAGTCTAGAATGCAAAATGGCTAGAGGAACTCATTCAATCAGAAAAACAAATGGGAACTTGTATAATCCATGATCATTAATGCCCCTCAAAAGTTTAGCATTGGTTTTCTGATCCTTAATCATGAAGAAAGATGGCCAAAATTCAAAATAACAGTTGTGGTCAGTGCTAAATTTATGAACTAAAAGCAATGGCTTGGAGATATATATAAGGGACATGCGATGTATTTTTCAACTGAAAAGAACATTTTGAAGTATTAATGAAAGAATTACCAGTACAAGCAATACGTAATCTTTTACCATCTTCGACTAAAAGCTTATTAATACCATCAAATTATTAAGGCAGATGTAAGGCTCCAAGATTTGGAGTAATGTGAGAGGTAGCACCAGTGTCTACGACCCAATGCTAAAGTGAGGGGAAAGAAGGTGAAGCCCAATAGTTAGCTAAGTGAGCTTAGGGAGAGTACTGAGGATTAGTCAATTAAGACTGAGTTGGAGAGTACTAAAACTGATTATTGAATTATTGATAGCGATGCTTGCAGAGGTTGGTAGTATGATTGCCAAGGCCACAAATTTGACACCTAAAATTTATCCCACGGCCATGATGACACTGCCAAAGTCGAGGAGTAGAAGAGAATGAGCCATAACCATTAGCAATTGGATAGCTAGATAAAGTTGGAGGAGTATGTAACGTCCACCTAATGCATTTGCATTTATTTGCATAACATGCATATCATATAGATATGAAAATTTTCATGTAATATGTGTGGTATTAATTCTAATGTTAAATAAGAAAAGATTATAAATATTTACAATTAAATCCATAATAAGAATTAAAAAGTTAAAGGTTTAAATTGGTTAATAGCAAAAATAAAAAGGCTTAAATTAGTTTAGTTATTATTATTATTATTATTATTATTATTATTATTATTATTATTATTATTATTATTATTATTATTATTATTATTATTATCATTATCATTATCATTATTATTATCAAAAAAAGAAAAGAGAAGAAAAATTGTATGTGGCTTTTAAGGAGTGAAGGAAGGAAGTCCTTATATTCCTTCTTCTTCTTCTTCTTCATCTTCTTCTTTTTTTTAAAAAAAAAAAGAGTTGAATTTTAAAGTAAATTGAAGGTTTAAAAATTTATTTCATACCAAAATTCGTCAAAGGCCTTAAATGTTTATTTGATAAGTAATTTTAATATTTTTGGTTAAATTAAGTTAAGGTTTATAAAATGCAAAATTCAGGTTCTAAGGATTTAGTTTTTTAGTCATATTGTTTTGATCATATCTCGAGCTAGAAAACTTTAAATTGAGTGTTATTTTATGATATAGAAACTTTGAAGAGTTATCTAAAACTTTTTCTCTTAAGCTTGATTTGATTTAGACTCTATGTTAGTGTAATAAAAAAATATTTTATTTCTCAATTTCCATCACTAGTCTGAGTGAGGTGGATTATTTCATAGAGTTCTTCCTCTATACACCTCCAATTGAACCAAAATTAATTTTAAATTATGATAGACACATAGGGTTAATAATATAAAAAGTTTAATTTTGAGATATATTGTATAGAATTATTGGTGAATTTTTAAATTCACCTCTTAAATCTATTATAATTGGTAGCTTCATAAGTTTAGGTAGGTTAATGATGTTATCATACTAGATGAGGTTCTATTATTTTTGGATATTTAAAAATAAGTGAATTATGATTTATTTCAGCTAAACCAAATGGAAATGAGGATGTTATACAAGTATATACAAGCAAATGGAAAGAAGTAATAAAGGTAAATGAATAACTTAATATTCTATAAAAAAATAACACTTAAAATAAATAATTATAAATTTATTTGTTAAGCTAGTTGGTTAAGAGGAAATTGGGTGTTATAATTGATATATGATAGTTTTTTATTATTGTGTTGATGGTTGATTATTTTTTAGATGAGATTGTACATTTGAAAGAGGTTGTACTTGTGAATAATGGTTGCTGAATTTGGATGTCCTGTTTATGTGAGAACAGAATACTTGTCAAACCTATATCTAGAGTTTTATAACTCTAAATAAGGTTCTGTTTAACCTATAAAGACTTGGAGAATTTATTACAAAATTGATAGAAATAGAGAAAGCCAAATTTTGTTGTCTTGATGGTCAATTTGAGTAATACTCTTTGTAGCTTAGTCTTTTTATGATAGAATGACCATGGAGGTTGTTTTTAATGTTTCTCCTTCTATACATAACCAATTGATATAAAATTAGTTACAAATTAATTTATACTTTAAATTCTATTGATATGGAAAATATTACTTTGATATTCATAATGTGGAATTTTTGGTGTATTTTTGAATTTACACTATCGAATTTGCCATATTGAAATATAGTATATTTTGGTATATCTTGGGTATATTATTGTTCTTATGTATTATGAGAATGTTAATTATTTAATGGAGTGGTATGTGATGTATATTTAATTATAAGAAATATGGTTGGATGAGTATAAGGATACAATATTACTTGTGAATGAGGCAATGCTATATGCATTAACAAATCCCCTTGAAATGTCGTAATAAGGCTAAAGAAATATTTGGTACCAAATTATGGTGGGCTATGTGCATATGGGGATCCATGTATAATTGAAAAGAAGTTGTGATTTTATATATATAATTCACAAGTTCATTGTTGTCCAAAAGAAAATACTATGATACTATGACTATGTAATATTATAAATGCATAGTTAAATATTAAAGGGATTGATACTTAATAATATTACATGTTTGAATGTGTTATTTTTATAGGATATTATGTTATTTATTTATTGAGTTGCAGGCTTACTCCTTTGTATTATTTTTTAGGAATAGAAGAATTGTAGTCTATCTTGAAGAAATATTTGCATCAATTGCACTAGCATTATGTCAGGTGGGTTAGCAGGATGTCGTCTTCAATTTTATAGAATTTGCATGTTGTGATTGGTATAACCTTATCTATGGTTTTGATGCTTATACATTAATTGATCCAAGATCAACATGTTCATTTATTTCATATGAATTTGTATTGAAAAACCATAACAATATAGAAACCTTAGGGTATAATATTTGTGTATCAATGCCTGCTAAGGGTACTATCATTGTAGATAGGGTTGTCAAATCTTGTCGTATGGTAATAAATGGGAATACACTACATGTAGATCTAGTTATGATAAAACTTAAGGAATTTGATGTTATTTTGGGAATGACTTGGTTATCTAAAAATCATGTTATAGTGGATTGTTAAATAAAAGAAGTGGTTATGGAGACCTCAGAACAAAGAAAATTAGTTTTTGTGGGTGAAAGAAAAATTGTCCTAATTTGTTTAATTTTAGCTACTGCTACTTTTCATTTGATTAAAAAGGGGTGTGAAACTTATTTGGCTAATGTGGTACATGTATCCAAAGTTAGTCCAGGAGTGATGGATGTTCCAGTAGTGAAGGAATTTGCATATGTATTTTTAGAGGATTTACCAAGTTTACCTCCACATCAAGAGACTAATTTTGAGATAGAAACTATACCTAGGGTATCACCAATATCAATTGCACCGTATAGAATAGTACCCTTAGAGTTGAAAGAATTAAAGAAGTAGTTAGAAGAATTATTACGAAAAGGGTTCATTAGACCAAGTACATTGCCATGGGCAGCTCTCATGTTATTTGTAAAGAAGAAGGATGTGTAAGCACCCAATTTCAGGATGCAATTGTGCACAATTGTGACGTAAGCCCCTCTGATGAAATTTATTCAAAAATTGAACTTGGTTGTTGATTTTCTGGATTTTAAGGACTAAATTGCAATTTTTTTTAGGATTTGATTACAAATAAGTCATTTTTTCAGGGGTCTTTTAGTAATTAAAAGTTAGGATCGGCATTGGTATAATGCCGATCGACATTATACAATGTCAGTCGGCATTGCATAGTACCGATGCGCAATAATTTCTTTCATATGAGAAATCATAATAAGGCATTATTTATCCCAACTGAAGTAAAAGGGAAGAGAACTAACTTTGTGATGGTGGATGATGGTTCAGCTATAAATGTATGCCCACTAAAAATCCTACCTAATTTGGGTTTGAAAGTAGATGACTTGACGTCTTCGAACCTCATAATTAGAGCTTACGATGACAATACCAGGAATGTGGAGGGAACATTTCAAGCTTTGGTCAAAACAGGGCCTGTAGAGTCAACTGTTGAATTTATTGTATTGGACATCCCTGTTACCTATGCCCTGCTGTTGGGAAGGCCGTGGTTTCATGCCCTGGGAGGAGTACCTTCAACAGTGCACCAGAAAATAAAATTCCCTCATGAAGGAGATGTCATGACAATAGAAGCTGGAACAAATGCAGCTATGGCAGCCATACTTGATAAACAGAAGCAAGTGAGTGTTCCGCCTGGGTTTCAAGTTGCTAGAATATTTGATGAGATGGATCCCAGGTTTGCAAAAATGATGGAAAGCATGAATTATCGACCTGGACAAGGGCTCGGGAAGAATGAACAAGGAAGCCCTAAGCCCCCGAACATTAAAACCCAGGACCATATGAAGGGTTTGGGATATACTGAGGCAGGACCGACTAGTAGAGAAGCAAAGAACAAAGAGAAAGCAAAAAGAAACAAGCCCTTGGGAAGGATTGGACCATTAAGTGAGAATTTCATCAAGCCAGGGGAAGGCAAGAATTATCTAGGCACCAAAGAATATGTTAATGTGGCTGGAAAAGATGTCCCTGGGTTTGAGATCTTCAAGGAGCAGATTGTGGAAAGCCTAGTGACCAACAACAAAGAGGAAGTCATAAAGCAAGTAATTGAAAGGATGGGTAATGATATTGTTGAAGAGCTTATGTGTCTGCCACCTGAGAAGGAACCACCCCAGGACTTAGCTACTGTCATTAGTGATAGTTTCATTGATATTTTTAATAAAGAAACTAATGTAATAACATTCGGTCTTTATGCGAATGAAGATGTTGTTTTTTCTATGGTCACTGATATGAATGCTGATTTTGGTTACTTGTGTGATGTGCATCCTGATAGTTCTATGCATTATAATTTTGATCGATCATGCATGTTTGACATTAATTCAATTCAATTTGATTCATTTAACATGGGCACAAATGATAATCCAAAGAACATTTCTATATCACATGATGTAACTCCTGAAGAGAGAAAAAATTTTGAGAGAATATTAACAAAAAGAAAGGTAGTATTCACTTGGACTTATGAAGACATGCTAGGTTTGGATAGGGACATAGTAGAGCATCACATTCCAACTCATCTAGAAACCAAGATAGTTAAACAGAAATTATGCAAATTAAGACCATAATGGACATAAAAGATAAAGGAGGAAATTGCCAAGCAAATACAGGCTAACTTCCTAGAAGTAGTAGACTACCCTCAATGGCTAGCAAAAATAGTACTTGTTCTTAAGAAGGATGGCAAAGTATGAATGTGTGTAGATTTTAGGGATCTAAACAAAGCTTGTCCAAAGGATGACTTCCCGTTACCTCATATTGATGTAATAGTGGATAGCGCTGCAGCAAGTGTAATATATTCTTTTATGGATGGATTTTTTGAGTACAACCAGATCATGATGGCAGTCATGGATAAGATTAAGATAGCTTTCATCACAGAATGGGGGACCTATTTTACAAGGTGATGCCTTTTGGACTAAAGAATGCAGGTGCAACTTACCAAAGAGCCGCTACTGCACTTTTCCATGATATGATGCATAAGGAGGTTAAAGTGTATGTGGATGACATGATGATCAAATCAAAGACAAGAGGAGGACATTTTGAAGCCTTAGACAAGTTCTTAGCCCAAATTGAAAGGTACAACCTGAGACTTAACCTGAAGAAGTGCATTTTTGGGGTTACTTCAGGGAAACTATTAGGACATATAGTGAGCAGCCGAGGAATTGAAGTGGATCCGGATAAAGTGAAAGCCATCTAGGAAATGCTGGAACCAAAGACGGAGAAAGAAGTAAGAGGATTCCTTGGCAGATTACAGTATATTAGTAGGTTTATCGGAACACTCACTAACATTTGTGACCCTATCTTTAAGCTCTTAAGGAAAGATCAACCGGTTAAGTGGAATGATGATTGTCAAAAAGCTTTCGATAAGATCAAGGAGTATCTTGTTAATCCACCTATTTTGAAACCACCTAGACAGGTTAAGCCATTGGTTGTGTACTTGGCTTTAGAAGAGAATGCAATGGGGGCAATGTTAGCACAAGAAGGGTCAGATGGAATAGAACACGCAATGTACTACTTGAGCAAGAAGTTTTTGCCGTACGAGGAAAAATATGATGTAGTAGAAAAGACATGTCTGATCATGATTTAGGCTACGAGAAAATTGAGGCATTATTTTCAATCTTACAAGGTTCAAGCTGTTTCAAGAATAGACCCTCTAAGGTATCTGTTTCAAGCATCGACTTTAACTGGAAAAATGTCTCGATTGTTGGTACTTTTAATTGAATTTGATATAGAATACATTACTACAAAGGTAATCAAGGGAAGAGCAGTAGCAGAATTCTTAGCTCAAAATGCGATTAAAGATAAGAGCAATGGAATTTGGAGTTTCCAGACGAGAACTTAGCAGTTATAGAGCACTGGGAGCGGAAACTTTACTTTGATGGAGCTATAAACAACAAAGGAGCTGGATTGGGAGTGATTCTTGTTACACCAGAAGGAGAAACCATACCAATGGCAAAGAAATTGGATTTCAAGGTCACAAACAATATGGCCGAGTATGAAGTATGTATTTGTGGGATTGAGGCGACTGTGGTAGCTGGAGCAAAAGATTTGTTGGTCTATAGAGATTTAATATTAGTCATCAATTAGGCTAATGAAGAATGTGAAGTAAAAGAGGAAAGGCTGTAGCTTTATATCTGCTATTTGAAAGCCTTAATGAAGAATTTCACCAAATGTCTCTTTATCCATCTATCCAGAGATGATAATCAGATGGCAGATGCACTTGCAACACTCTCTTCAATGTGGGATGGTGCAACTGGGTTGGCTATGAAACCTTTAGTGATCATGAAATCTAAAGCACCATGTTATGGGGGTGAGTAGATTATGAATGTTGAAATAGGGCCCGAAGAAAAGCCTTGGTTTTATGATGTACAGAAGTTCATTGAAAAGAGAATTTATCCAGATGAAGCGACCTCGAAAGAAAGATATGCTCTTCGTGTTCTTGCATGTAACTATGCAAGTCATGATGGGGTATTATACAAAAGAATGTCGAATGGGATGCAGCTCAAGTGTCTCAAAAAGGATGAAGCTCAAAAAGGTGATGCAAGAGATTCATGCAGGGGCTTACGGTTCTTATATGAACGGGATGATTCTAGCAAAGAAGATACTCAGACAAGGGTATTACTGGATGACTATGGAAAAGGATTATATCAAGACAGTAAGACAATGCCATCAGTGTCAGATCCATGGGAATCTTAGTCACATGCCTCCAACAGTGCTGAATAGTTTATCATCCCCTTGGCCCTTTGCAGCATGGGGAATTGATATCATAGGAAAAATAAGACCGACAACATCAAATGGGCATAAATACATAGTGGTGGCAATTGATTACTTTTCAAGATGGGTAGAGGCAGAATCTTTCAATACTCTGAAAGCAAAACAGATGGCACGGTTCATCGAGAAGAGCCTTATGTGCAGATATAGGGTTCCACATCATGTCATGACAGATAACGAGGTTCAATTTCAAGCAGAAATAGCAGAGTTGCTATAAAAGTATGGGATTAAACACCATAAATCTTTGCCTTATCGCCCTCAAGCTAATGGAGCAGTGGAAGCAGCTAATAAAAATGTCAAGAAAATCCTTTCTAAGATGGTTAAAACCTATAAGGATTGGTCTAAATATCTTCCTTTTGCCTTATGGGGATATAGGACTACAGCTCAAACCGCCACAGGCCAAACACCATTCTCATTGGTATATGGTTGTGAAGTAGTTTTACCCATAGAAACTGAAATTAAATCCTTGAGAGTAGTCATGGAAGCTAAAATAACTGAGAATGAATGGGCAAAGAAAAGATATGATCATCTAGTATCTCTAGATGAGAAAAGGATGGATGCTTTATTCCACACTCAAATATATCAGAGAAGGATAGCAAGGGCGTTTAACAGGAAGGTTAAGCTTGGGAAGATCAAAGCTGAAGATATGGTGCTGAAACAGTCTAGAGCCATGGTGTTTGATCCGAGAGGTAATTTAGACCGAATTAGGAAGGACCGTACTTGGTTAAATCGATCTTACCTAAAGGAGCTGCTAAGATATCATATCTTGAAGGGAATGAGTTTATGGAACTTGTTAATCTGGATCGCCTCAAGAAGTACTACTTGTAAAAAATATGAATAAAAGTATAATAAAGAAAATAAAGTCCACTGGCTAGAAAACCTTAAAAGGCTAGTCAGGGAAAAGTTAGGACATTCTCGCTGTTCAGAAAACCCGTAAAGGGCTGACAGGCAAAAATTAGGGAAATAAATAAAAAATAATGGTTCCCCTGATTAGAAAACCCGTAAAGGTCTAGTCAGGAAAAAAATTAGGGAAATAAAATGTGAGTAAAAAATATTCAGTTAGAAAATCTGTGAGGACTAGCTGATAATAGGAGTTATGTCATGTGATGTATTAAATGTACTCATTTTGGCCCTAATTAATGAATGAAATTGAAATTGAAGTTTTTTTAAACTTTGCACATCCTTCTTTATTATAAAGCATAAGTACTTGAAAGGATAACAAAATATAAGAAAGCCTAAAACTAGCTCTATGAGACCATTCTATCTAGTGATGTCTTTATTTCTTCCTTTGCAATCCATCATACAAAGCTTGATTCCTCTTGTACCTAGCAAATCCTGGTGGTTCTGTCTTTTGGATAACAACCCAAGTTTTATAATCATCATCAGTAGTAACATCCGCATCTAGGTGTATATTCCGTTCAAGGGCTCTACAAGGCCATAAGCTCCTAATCTTATCCAGAGAATCTTATCTAGAGAATCTTGTCTCAAAGGAAAGCCTTCAAAGTCAGTCAGAATAGTAACAATGAACTGAGGGCGACCATATTGACAATAAAGGCGTAAAGGGGTAAAAAAGGTAGAGAAGTGCAGCATGGGAATAAGAACACAGTGCTCATACAGGTCAATAGTCATGAGCTTAAATCTCCACCAAGGGCAGACCCATGTAATCTCAGCATCCGAAATCTTCTTCAACCAATGAACCCATTGGTCCATAGAACATTTGCCCTTCATTCTCAAAGGACGAGATTGTAGCTGATGAGGTTGATAAGTCAAAGGATTAAGGGGTACATTAAGCAAGCTCAACTTTTCCTGTAACCAAATCTAAAAAAATGATATAACAATAATAAAATAAAAGCCCGTTAAGTTGAAAACCCAAAAGGACGACTTAGGCAAAAGTTAGGGCAAGCTTGCTAAGTTGAAAACCCGAAAGGGTAGCTTAGGCAAAAATTAGGGCAAAAAAAATAAAATAAAATAAAATAAATAAAAAGTTTTGGTTGCACACCAGAAGAAGAAGTAAACTGCCTCAGAAACAGTTATGAATCTTGAAACTGTCGAGCCCAATGATGGTCTCAGTAAGGACAATTGGCATAGGATTAGCTCCAAGCTCTACCTATTCCAAGATACTGACAATGCATGTATTAATACCACCATAGTGAGAAACTAGCAAAAATTGAGCATATAAACAAAGAGCAACTGTTCTAGTCCAAGAAGCAGTGTTCTTGTCCCGAGTCCCACAACTGGTGATCAGAGAAGAAAGATTGATGGTCCTAGGGTTATGCATATACATATAAATATCAGCTGGGGGCAAATAAAATAATGTAACCAATTTTCCAGGAAATTACATCTCCAAATCCGGAAGGGCTATCATAGCAGTCGAGTCTAATGTGCATCCCATAATAGCAGCAAACTCTTCAATCATTGGACAAAGCTCTTGCCTATTAAACCTGAACACATCATCCTTGACATCCCAGAAGGTAGAAATAGCGTGTAGGAGAGTGTTATCAATAGTCAGGTGTTGAAGAGATTTCAGGGATTTGATGTGGAAAGGTTGAAGCTTATTCCAGTCATCACCATTGAAACTTTTAAGAAATTTCTTCATTGTTTAAAGAGATGCTTGAGTCATGATGAAGGTATAGAGAATGAAGGAGAATACCCCTTAAATAATCTTATATAGGGAAAGAAGATGAGTTCAGGTGGGAAAAGGATTCTGCTAGCAAAGAAGGATGTGGATAAGGTGATAGAATTTGAGAAGGATTGGGATAAATAGACAATTGGGAAGATAATTCATTCTTTTAATTGTTTATCTATCCAATATTATGTGTCTTGGAAAAGGATTAAGATAAATGGATAATTAATTAAAAAAGATAATGTTCATGAACCATCTTTTTTAATTAGTTATTTTAAAAAAAATCCATTAAAGTGTAAAACACTATTTCAGTTCTATCTAACAATGTTTGAGACAGTACAAGAATAAAAATAGCAGTACAATAGAGAGCAGTCAGACACAAGCACACAGAAAGTCAAGAATACAAAAGCTCTAAATCATTCATCTCATGCTCTAGTATCAGGCCATGGGCTCCATCCTCTGGTAGGGTCATCAGGATGATGAGTGTCTGGAGATCTAGTAGATGAAATCCCAGCACTATACGGATTAAAGCCCAAGTCTGTAAGCTGCCGACAAAGCATCTCATTCTCCCACTCTAGACCACTGAAATAGCTTTGCATACACAGAAAACACCATGTCATATGCATTACATGCATAGCATGCATACATTTGCATTGTCTCAATGAGGGTGCTTACCCGCCAACTGTCTCTAACCTGCATCGTAAATAATCTTTGAGATGAGTTAAGTCCATATAAATACTCTGCCTGTGTTTGGGGAATCTGTTTTGTAAAATTTTATTAATATTAATGTCAAGTGTACAGATCTATACAAGAAATAAAGCAAACAAATTCACAAAAGAAGCATCTGGTGGATAAAAGCTAGGAAGTTGAGCATCACTAAACTGCATATGCTGCTCAACTAGAGCCTGAACAGCAAGAGCCCAGTAGAACATAGACTTGTCTGGAAGAGAGACATCGCCAAGCATAGCACCGATAAAGGCCCCATCATGACTAAACCCAACGTGCTGAGCAGGATGACCAGGACTAGGTTTGGGCCCAGGGCTCTCAATCTCTGGAGCAATCTCAGTCTCCTAATTGATATCAATAGGAGAGCAAACCTCCTCAAACTGTAAAGAGAAGGAATGAGTCATAGGTTCTAGAAATAGAAGGTGAAATAATGTGAAATTACCTCATCATCATCAATAGGAACATGCTCTAGGAGGCTCTCATGAATAAACTGCTGATAATGTCTAGAACGCTCAAGGAAATCTGAGGCAGCATATCCTTATAGTGCATCTCTCAGCTCTGAACCCATAAGATGCGAGCTGCAGAGAATAAAGGAGGGGACATCAGATGGAATGCGACATCGAGAAGGGCCAGCAGACCAGTGATACACTTGCTCCCCTAGATACCACATCAGATAGCCATAACCAGAGAGCAGGATCCTCATAGGCTCTAAACAGGCTGCAATCGCCATGAAGTCATATCGTTGGATGTCTTCAGCACCCTCTAACCAATCAGAATTTATCTGCAATTTGTGTAAATTAAATCAAGTTTCTATTAAACTATAACATACTAATGATTTTATTTTCTTTTTTCCTTACCAGGTGCCACTCGACAGTGTTCAACTGATCACGATACGTCTGCAAAGTGTTCCTGTTGCTAGCAAGGCAAGAAGAACCCCATCTCATCATCAGAGGAAAGGTCCTATCAAAACTGATAGTATTAAAGCCTCAAATCAGCCCGATCTATATGCTCCAGATCTGAAAAAAAAAACATATCAGAAAAAAAAAACAAAGAAGAGCAAAACTATAGAGATCAAATGAAGGAGAACATACATGCCAGACATGCCAAAAGCCACACATCATGACAACACCTCTACAAACAGTGTCCAGTCTGTAATAAATATAAGCAAGTGCAGTAGATCCCCAATCTAATATGGCAACTTGATCCAAGTCACAAAGAGGACCCAACAGAGCAATACTGACCTTATGATCGGTCTCGCAGATGAGGGTCGTGCCTAATAATATCAAAAGGAAACACCTCACCTTATGAACAATCTGACGAGGAGTCGAAGTAGGAAGGCATCTAAATCCCTCAACTAATGATGAAAGAAGAACGTTCTTCCGATTCTTTCATACTAGGCCAAACCCGATCAAGTCACGCACGTACTGACTCCATGCATGCTCTGGAAGACTGCAATAGCTGATGTCAAATGGAACTGGGGATCCCCCAAAGGCAATCCCGGTGATAGCAGAGAAGCTTATAGGCGAAATGGTCAGCTCACCCATATGAGTATGAAAAGTATGGGTAATATCCATCCATCGCTCAATTAAAGCGAATAAAGAGTAACGGTCAGATCGGCCTCGAACAGTCAAAAGTGCAGTAATGAAACGCCTAAATCTGGAAGCCCAAATCAGATGTGTCACTTGTTCCGGTAGTCCATGAAATAATTCTCGGGCTAGATTGAAACAGCCCGTGAACTTCATCAGATGCTATTTTGATTTTAAAAAGAAAATAATAATTAATTAATTGAAAGGTTAATTAATTAATCAAAGAACTTAAATTGAAGGATTTGATTAGTTAATTAATTAATTAATTGCCTTAAAAAAAATTTCTGATCGGCAATCTACCATGCCGATCAGCATTAACCCAGTGGATCAAAAATTTGGAATTCCAGACATCCGATCCTCCATTCTGACAACCCGGGAGTTAAATTTCATATTTTCAGAGTTAATTTCAATTTGTCATGCATTTTCATATTAATTTATGACTAATATACATGTCAATGTCAATTTCTACTCTGCAACTAACTTTAATTACTGATTATACAAGTAATATTTTTAAAGAAATAAACAGAATTGAGAAAAGTTACCTCATTACCCACATCTCTGCACCTATGGGTATGTAAATGAGTTAAGGGAAAGATAGTTGAGTCTTCTCGAAGTTCTAGATTATTCTGAGGAAAATAAAGAGGCAAAACCCTATGACATTCTGAAGTCTCAGCTCCCTTATGTTGTTTGCTTAACGAGGAGGCCATAGGATCAGACGGATTGCAAATTGGACAACAGATGGTGAAGAAATCAAGAAAAGAAAAATCAAGATCAAGTGAAAAAAAGAAGAAGAAGAAGAAAAGAATGGGAAGAGAAGTGAAGTGATCGACAAAAGGGAAAGAATATATAAAAGGGAGAATATCCATTTTAATCCTTTCAATTTATTTACTTTTTATCTATCTTTTCTTTCTTGTAGTTTGGTCCATAATTGCGTTCTGATTAGGAACATGCTCGTAATTAAATCATGACATCCATCAAATTAATAATTCATTGAATTATTAAGACTGCATAATCAATCTGTGATCCTAAATCTTCTGTCAAATACAAAATATAGAATAAGATTACAGAACTCATTTTTTGCATTTTACATGCATGATTTCAATCAAAGGTTTCATATGCTGCATAGTAGTCATAACCTTCATTATGTTATGTACTGCATAGCAGCTATGACATAAATTTTCAAATTCCTCATTGCTAGATGTTCCACAGGAACTATAGCAAGTTTTCAATTTAATTACACTAGACGTCCCACAGGGAATATAGTGTGCATCGTTAGACGTCCCACAGGGAATATAATGATATTTTAATTCAAGACTATATGACCAAGTGTAGTCGGCATTGTATGATCGAATGCAATGTATCCTCAATTGATTATATGACCGAGTATAATCGGCATCATACGACCGAGTATGATGTAATTTATTTCAATTCATCTACACTAGATGTCCCATAGGGAATATAGTGTGCATCGTTAGACGTCCCACAAGAATATAAAAAAATTCATCATTGCTAGACGTTCCACAGGAACTATAACAAGTTTTCAACTTATCATTGCTAAACGTCCCACAAGGAATATAGCGAAACTCATTAGCATAAAATCCACTAGATGTTCCACAGGAAATATAGTGCGACTTATCAAACACTACACCTTGCTCAACAATTTGAGCATCAATCTATTACTTAGGATACAATCGAGTGTCCTAATTTCTTTCTTTCGAAATTGTGTGCTTCTTTTTATTTGCCATAATTTGTCAAGCAAACAGCGACAAAGGGGGGCAACTGTAAGCACCCAATTTTGAGATGCAATTGTGCATAATTACGACGTAAGCCCCTATGATGAAATTTATTCAAAAATTGAACTTGGTTGTTGATTTTCTGGATTTTAAGGACTAAATTGCAATATTTTTTTAGGATTTGATTGCAAATAAGTCATTTTTTCAAGGTCTTCTGGTAATTAAAAGTTAGGATCGACATTGGTGTAATGCCGATCTGCATTGTGTAATGCCGATCAGCATTAGACAATGTCAATCGGCATTATACAATGTCGGTCGGCATTGCACAGTACCGATGCGTAATAATTCTATTCATATGAGAAATCATAATAAGGCATTATTTATCCCAACTGAAGTAAAAGGGAAGAGAACCAACTTTGTGATGATGGATAATGGTTCAGCTATAAATGTATGCCCACTAAAAATCCTACCTAATTTGGATCTGAAAGTAGATGACTTGACAGCTTCGAACCTCATAACCAGAACTTACGATGACAGTACCAGGAATGTGGAGGGAACATTTCAAGCTTTGGTCAAAACAGGGCCTATAGAGTCAACTGTTGAATTTACTTTATTGGTCATCCCTGTTACCTATGCCCTGCTGTTAGGAAGGCTGTAGTTTCATGCCCTGGGAGGAGTACCTTCAATAGTGCACCAAAAAATAAAATTCCCTCATGAAGGAGATGTCGTGACAATAGAAGTTGGAACCAATGCAGTTGTGGCTGCCATACTTAATAAATAGAAGCAAGTGTGTGTTTTGCCTGGTTTCCAAGTCACTGGAATATTTGATGAGATGGATCCCATGGTTGCAAAAATGATGGAAAGCATGAATTATCGACCTAGATAGGGGCTCGAGAAGAATGAACAAGGAAGCCCTAAGCCCCCGAACATTAAAACCCAGGACCATACGAAGGGTTTGGGATATACTAAGGCAAGATTGGCTAGTAGAGGAGCAAAGAACAAAGAGAAAGCAAAAAGAAACAAGCCCTTGGGAAGGATTGGACCACTAAGTGAGAATTTCATCAAGCCAAGGGAAGGCAAGTATTATCTGGGCACCAAAGAATCTGTTAATGTGGCTGGAAAAGATGTCCCTGGGTTTAAGATCTTCATGGAGTAGATTGTGGAAAGCTTAGTGACTAGTAACAAAGAGGAAGTCATGAAGCAAGTAACTGAAAGGATGGGTGATGATGTTGTTGAAGAGCTGTTGTGTCTGCCACCTGAGAAGGAACCACCCCAGGATTGGCATTCGTGTAATGCCAACTAGCATTACACAATGCCGGCATTACACAATGCCGACCGGCATTGTGTAATGCCGATCGGCATTGCACAGTACCGATGCGCAATAATTTCATTTTTTTTATTTTTTTCATGTATTTTTCCTTATTTTTGTCGATTTTTTCAGTGTTTTGATTGGTTGAAAATTTAAATTTTTATTTGATAAGGTTTTTTTAAAAAAAAAAGAAACGCATAAGATTTTTTTTTTTTTGAAATCAAAATAAACGCTATCTAATATGATCAGATAGGTCTGTTCCTCCTTTGGAGGAAGTTCAGTACGTGCAAACTTTGCATTTAAAAGTAGAGTCTGCATGCATGCTATAAAAAAAAAGAGGTTTTTTTTGGCGAGAGGATTTTTACAGACGAAAAAAAAAAGGCTTTGATTTCTCTGTTCTTTAAAAAACCCTAACTTTTGCAGTTCATTTGAGGAAGACGATACAACGACTTTTAGTCTCTAAATCAACACTGAGTCAATTTCATCAGTGAAAATCTTAATCTGAGGGTCCGAAAAAGGGCATATGCAAAGCATTCGCTTTTTCTTTCTTCTCTTCTGTGATTTTTATTCATTTCGTTAATTGTTTTATTATTTAATTTCACTACTAATTTGATTGTTTTTTTTGTTTTTTTTTGTGGATTGAGGAGGAGGATACCACCTGTGTATAATTGAATAGAAGATCCATGGAATGCCATGGATGAACCTGTACTGTTTTAATAATAGTTCTTAGGATTTTAATTGTTGTTCTGCATTTTTGTATCCTGTGTAATTTATTTTAATTTCTAGGTGTATAATTATTTCATTTTAATTTTGTATGTAGTATGTAATAGCCCCAGTAGTGGGAATAGTGAAAGATTTAAATTTCTATACTTTAAAATTGATTAGTAATTAGGTTCAGTTGGGTAAAAATTAATTAAAATTAATGGTGGCTTTAGTTAAATTAGGGTTTGCATGTAATTAATTTAGGGCTTTTTTAAGAAAATCACTATAATGTTTGTTTGATCTATTTTTTATGTTTTATTTATTTTGGGCTTGTTTTTTTATGTTTTTATGTTTTGGGCCCCAAGCCCGCGTTTAGGTCTAACCTACTTAATAAATAGGCTTAAAAAATGATTTAGGTTTTTTAAATAATTAAAATCAACTTAGACCCATTAGGTTAATTAGATTTTAGGCCCGCTTAGTTAATTAAAATTGTTTAGACTTAGCTCAGCTCATTTAATTGCATTTCTTTTAAAATAAATAAACCTAGGCCCACATTTTATTTAAAATAAAACTAGATTAAGACTTAGGCCCACCAATTTAATTTCTTCTTTAAATTGAATAAACTTAAGCTCATATCTTAAAAAGAGTAAAAAAAATATAGATTTAGGCTCATTAATTAATAAAATGTAGGCCCACTTTTTCTATTTCACTTGTAAATAAAATGTAGATTTAGCTAACTTATTTAAGTAAAATTAACATAGTTTAGACTTAGGGACAACGTGATCTTAAGTGCATTTTTTCTTGTAATTTTATTGACTTGTTGCCTTTTTGGGTAGATGGATGTTAATTAGGGCTTAATAAAATTGCATGTAATTAAAGAATGAAATAATCATTTATAAAATTATTCTAAATGAACACGAGACTAAGAGAAGTTAGTATTCCGTATCCAAAATCTCCCGGTTGTGGTGCTAATTTTTTTTTAGAAAATCGAGTACCACCAATCAAATTGTCTCAGTTATTACCTTGGGTGGTGACTCCTCATCTCTACGCCATGTCTTTGTGACAGTGGTTAGTGTGTTCTCTAAGGCCCTGAGCCTAAACAGTGTTGCGGTTGCTAAAATCTTGGACGCGCGCTAAACCCCGTCGTCTATAGGATGGTAGTTTGAGATTGTGTATTGATTACAGGCGGTTAAATCGGGTTACCATAAAGAACAAATAGCCCTTGCCATGGATTAATGACTTGTTAGACTAGTTAAAAGGAGCAACTGTATTTTCCAAAATTGATTTAAGGTCTGGATATTGGCAATTGAGAATTGTAGAGGCACATATACCAAAGACTATATTTAGAACACGATATGGGCATTATGAATTTGTTATGATGCCATTTGGACTAATAAATGCACTTGCTACTTTTATGTCCTTAATGAACAAACTATTCCAAATGTATCTAGATTGATTTATCATTGTGTTTATTGATGATAAATTAATTTATTCTAAAACTCGAGAGTAGCATAAAGAACACTTGAGAATAGTGTTGCAGATTTTAAGAGAAAAATAGCTTTATGCAAAATTCAGTGAATATGAGTTTTAGCTAAAAGAGATTGCATTCTTGGGGCATATTGTTTCTAAAATGATGTACAACCTAATCCTTCAAAGATTGCAGTCGTAAAGGAGTGTGAACCCACTAAAAATGTATTAAAGGTATAGAGTTTTTTGGGATTAGCTGGATATTATAGAAGATTTGTTAAAGGATTTTCAATTATTGCTAAACCATTAATGAACTTGTTAAATAAGAATGTTATGTTTAAATGGGATGCTAAATGTGAGGAAAGTTTTAAATAATTGAAGAAAATACTGATTTTTGCACCAGTTCTAACTTTGCCATCAGGCAATAGTGGATATGTAATTTTTACAAATGCATCACAATAGGGATTGGGATGTGTGTTAATGTAAAATGGAAAACTTATTTCTTATGCTTCTCAACAGTTAAGAAGTCATGAACTGAATTATCTGACTCATGACCTAGAATTAGCAGTAATTTTCCATGCTCTTAAAATATGGAGGCACTATCTATATGGAGAAACATTTAAGATTTTCACTGACAACAAAAGTCTAAAATGTATTCCAACATAAAAGGAGTTGAATTTGAGACAAAAAAGGTGGATGGAGTTGATTAAAGATTATGATTGTACCATAGATTACCGTATGAGACAAGTGAACAAAGTTGTTGATGCTTTAAGTAGGAAGCCATTGAGAGAAATACTGAAATGACTTGTCAAGCAGTAAGGTCATTGGTAGAGCTTAGAACATTACATGTAGAATTTGTAATTCAAGATGACATATTTATTGTAAGTATGCTTGTCAAGCCTTGTTAGAGAGTAAAATTCAAGCAAAGCATATGAGTAATCCATATTTAAGAAATATAAAGGATAAGGTGCAATAAGGAATGAATAAACAATTTCATCAAGGCACAATGGGATATTATTGATTAATGGATGTATTTGAGTTCCAAATATAAAAGAATTGAGAGAAGAAATTTAATGAAGTCCATTATGCACCATATACAATGCATCTTGGAGGCATTAAAATATACAAGGATTTACAACCTTTTTATTAGTCGCCGATAATAAAGAAAGATATAACTGAATATATAGCAAAATGTTTGACATGTCAACAAGTAAAAGCTGAACATCAAGCACTGATTGGTAAACTTCATCCATTGTCTATTCCGAAGTGGAAATGGGAAAAAATAACAATGGACTTTGTTCTTGGATTGCCTTGAACCTTCAAGAAGCAAGATGCCATATGGGTAATTATTAATCGACTTACCAAATCAGCTTATTTTCTACCTATGCAACAAAGTGATTCACTAGACAAATTATCTAGAATATATGTGTCATAAATTGTAAGACTACATGGTGTGCCAACATCAATTGTGTCAAACAGAGATCCACAGTTTACATTTTATTTTGGGGAAGTTTACAAAGAGCTTTAGGAACAAAGCTACATTTTAGTACAACATTTTATCCCTAGACGGATAAACAATTGGAGAGGAAAATTCAAACATAAGAAGATATGCTAAGAGCTTCTATGCTTGAATTTAAATGGAATTGGGATAAGCATTTACCCATAATTGAATTTTCTTCCAATAACAGTTATCATTCAAGTATTGGTATGGCTCCATATGAAGCTTTATATGGCAAAAAATGTAAAAGTCCTATTTGTTAGGATATGGAAGGGTTACAACAATTAGAAGGTCTTGAATTAATACAAGAAACTATGGACAAGATTCAAATAGTAAAAAAGTGTTTAAAGGCTGCACAAGACAAATAAAAGAGTTATGTGGACAAACATAGAAGAGAGATGGAGTATGATATGGGTGAAAAAGTATTCTTGAAAGTATCACCATAAAAGGGCATTATATGATTTGGTAGGCAAGGAAAATTGAGTCCTAGATACATTGGCCCTTATGAGATATTGGAAAGAGTTGGTCCTTTAGCATACAGATTAGCACTACCACCAGAATTATCTCAAATACATAATGTGTTCCATGTTTCTATATTAAGAATATATAGATCTGATCCTAGCCATGTAGTACAAGAGTCCGAAATGCAGTTGACATAAGATTTAAAGTATAAAAAAGAACTAGTTGAAATTCTTAATAGACAGATAAAGAAGTTATGTAATAAACAAATTCCAAGAGTAAAGATTAAATAGAGTCGGCATTCTCCAAAAGAAGCTACATGGGAGGTGGAAAAGGATATGAGAATTCAATCCCCCTACATAGTTTCTGAGATTGGTAAGTCACATTTAATTTTAGGAATGAAATATCCTAAAATGGGGAGAAATGTAATGCCCACCTAATGCATTTGTATTTATTTTCATAACATTCATATCATATAGACACAAAAAAATTGCATGTAATATATGTGATACTAATTCCAATGTTAAATAGGAAAAGATTATAAATTTTTACAATTAAATCCATAACAAGAATTAGAAAGTTAAGGGTTTAAATTGGTTAATAGAAAAAATAAAAGGTTTTAAATTGGTTTAGTTATTATTGTTATTATTATTATTATTATTATTATTATTATTATTATTATTATTATTATTATAAAAAAATAAAGAAAAAAATTGTATGTGGTTTTTAGGAGTGAAGGAAGAAAGATAATTATTCTCCTTCTCCTCCTTCTTCTTCATCTACTTCTTCTTAAAAAAAAGAGCTGAAATTTTAAAGTAAATTGAAGGTTTAGAAATTTATTTCATACTACAATATTCATCTTCAAAGGCCTTAAATGTTTATTTGTAAGTAATTTTAATATTTTTTGTTGAATTAAGATAGGGTTTATAAGATACAAAATTCGGGTTCTAAGGATTTGGTTTTTTCAATCATATTTTTTTTATCATATCTAGAGCTGGAAAGCTTCAAATTGAGTGTTCTTTGATGATATGGAAACTTTAAACAGTTATCCTCTTTAGCTTGATCTGATTCAAAATCTATATTAGTGTACTAAAATGAAACATTTTATTGATCAGTTTCCATCGTTGGTCTGAGTAAGGTGGATTGTTTCATAGAGTTCTTCCTCTATACACCTTTAATTAAAGCAAAATAAATTTTAAATTACTCTAAAAACATAGGGTTAATAATATGGTAAATTTCATTTTGAGATATATTGTATAGAATTATTGGTGAATTTTTAAATTCACCCTATTAAATCTATTATAGTTGGTAGCTTCATAAGTTTAGATAGTTTAGTGATGTTATCATGCTAAATGAGGTTCTATTATTTTTGGATGTTTAAAAACAAGTGAATTTTGA
This sequence comes from Mallotus nudiflorus, assembly GCA_947683625.1. Lineage (NCBI taxonomy): Eukaryota > Viridiplantae > Streptophyta > Magnoliopsida > Malpighiales > Euphorbiaceae > Mallotus > Mallotus nudiflorus. Next base: position 1,153,116 of record CANTUR010000147.1, on the reverse strand, counting down.
TCTATTTTAGCTAAACCAAATGAAAATGAGGATGTTATATAAGTAAATACAAGCAAAGGGAAGGAAGCAATAAAGGTAAGTGAATAACTTAACGTTTAATGTGAAAATAACATTTAAAATAAATGATTAATAAGCTACTTGGTTAAGAGGAAATTGTGTGTTAAAATTGATAGATGATTTTTTTTATTGTGATATTTGATTATTTTTTAGATGAGATTGTACATATGAAAGAGGTTGTACTTATGAATGATGGTTGGTGAATTTAGATGTCCTGTTTATGTGAGGATAAAATACTTGTTGAACCTATATCTAAATTTTTATAACTCTAAATTGGGTTCAGTTTGATCCTATAAAGACTTAGAGATGTTATTTACAAAATTGATAGAAATAGAGAAAGCTTAAATTGGTTGTTTTGATGGTTAATTTGAGCAATATTCTTTATAGCTTAGTCTTTTTATAATAGAATGACCATGGGGGGTTGTTTTTAATGTTTCTCCTTCTATACATATCCAATTGATGTAAAATTAGTAGACATTAATTTAGACTTATAATGTTATTGATCTAGAAAATATGACTTCGATATTCATAATGTGGAATTTTTTGTGTATTTTTGAATTTACACTATCGAATTTGCCATATTGAGGTATGGTGCATTGTGGTATATCTTGAGTATATTATTGTTCTTATGTCTTATGAGAAGGTTAATTATTTAATGGAGTGGTATGTGATGTATATTTAAATATAAGAAATATGGTTGGATGAGTATGAGGACGCAATAGTAATTGTGAATGAGGTAATACTATGTGCATTAATGAATCCCTTTGAAATGCCATAATAAGGCTAAAGAAATATTTGGTACCAAATTATAGCAGGTTGTGTGCATATGGGGATCCATGTATAATTGAAAAGAAGTTGTGATTTTATATATATAATTTACAAGCTCATTGCTATCCAAAAGAAAATACTATGATACTATGACTATGTACATATTATAAATGCATAGTTAAATATTAAATGGATCGATACTTGATAATATTACATGTTTGAATGTGTTATTTTTTATAGGATATTATGTTATTTATTTACTAAGTTGCAGGCTTACTCCCATACAATATTTTTCAGGACTAGAAGAATTGTAGTCAGTTTTAAAGAAACATTTACATCAATTGCACTAGCATTGTGTCAGGTGGGTCAGCAGGAGGTTGTCTTCAGTTTTATAGAATGTAACATGCTTAGTAAATTTTCATAGTTTGTATTAAGGCCAATGTATTGTATATAAATAACATAAGGAAAAATGTGAACTGCTTGACAGTGTAAGCCTTTGTGGTGTGTGATATGTGCTATTTAAATAAATAGTCTTTTATATATATTGACTCATGAACTAAAATTTAATATTAATTAGTATATTATTTATTAGTCATATGCATAAAATGTATGGCTGACATCCTTAACAGGTGTCATAGGGTAGGCAGTAATGGAGGTCGAGGTGAGGCCAAGAGTGGTTAATAAGCAATATTAGCAACATGTAATTCATGATGACTCTTAAGTAGAATTTCTTGAGCAACAGGTTAACTATATAACTTTTGTTAAACAAATAAGTTCAGGGCATGTTGAGGTTAGTGACAACACTTTTAAATTCATGGCAAAGATTTTGAAAGATAATAGTGTTAAATTTTATAGGAGACAAGGAACGCCCTGTAGCAACAAGCTCATCGACTAGAGATTTAGCTTTAACCAAATATTGAGTGATAGTGAGATCATGTTGTTTGAACTCCTATAATTCAATATGGAGCTATAGCTGGTGATTTTGAGAAATTACATCGAAAGCATTAGAAGAGCATGCTATGCTGTATAAGAAGAAGTGACATAGGAAACATACGAGAATATCTCTTTCGTAATTAAGGATAAAAGCCAGGAAAGAAACATCTAGTCTTTCTTGAACCATGCTTGATATGTAGGGTTTAGGATTGGAGTGGGTGGATTATTAGTGTTTAAAAGTGTGGGTAAAATAGTAGTATTAGTGCCATAAATAAAACCAATCAGATCTTGTGAGTTCAATAAAGGTAGGAGCTGAGTTTCCCAAGCTAAATAGTTCTTGGAATTTAATTTGATGGAGAAGTTCAATTTCATAGAGGTAGAAGAAGGAGAAGAAGTATGAGTTATGGGAATTATTTGTATATTAGTGGTGGAAGCCATTACTTCTCTGATACCATGTGAAAGTAATTGAATAATGTGTTTATTGTATATTTCTCATTATGAAGTTTACAAAATATATAATACAAGTGATACAAGAAGTAAAGTTGGATATAAATACAAATGAGAGAATAGAAGAAATCAAATAAGAGAAGATAATGAATATAACAGTCCTAATCCTTAACAGTATATACTTGAATATCTATTTTTTAAAGGATTATTTCACAGATTACTTAATAATATATGTTGTCCTAGCTAAGGTCATTATATAATTAGCTGAATAAGAAAAAGTTTAGAAATTTTTTTTCAGATTGTTATTTGATCTAAAATACATTTCAGCAAAAGTGGTATCATGTTATCCAAAATTAACAATTTCATTCCTTTAATATGAATGCAATTTTTTTTCTTTATATAATGCCTTCAAAATGAGCTTTTATATTATTTAATTTCTTTTTAGTGAAATCTTACAATATTAAGCAACTATAATACCCTGAATGTATGCAATAGTTGCCCTAAAAAAACTTCAAATTGGAAAAAGCACATAAAAGTTAAGCTCACCTAAAATACATCCTTAATGAGAACAATAATAGATTAACGGAGTACTTACAACAAAAACCAATGGACCAAATCAGCTTGCCAAATTATAAGTCCACTTTATATTTATCATAAAATATCATATAATTATTGCCCCAGTTTAAAGAAAAAAAAAAAGAAACTAGAAATAATTCACATGTTCCCATATTTTAACCATTATTGAATACTATATAGCTATTTCATTATTAATTAGTAAAATATTGAACATTCAATTATTTATCAATTCTAGTTGAGAATAGATTCTTATTGTTTATTGCTTATCAAAGAAAATATCAATTCTAATTATAATTATTTCCTGGGTGGCCCTGGTATTAGGCATTGGGGCTACCACTAGAGCCTTCTTGATCTTTTTTAGTGGTAACAGTTTCATCTCTAGCTAGGTCTAGCCTTCAATACTGCTAGAGTTCTATATACGTAATAAAATATGAGAACACTAATGATCCTACTGCTTGGCATTGTTTCAGTTTGTTTGCATATTTTTAAGAACTATTGTTGAGCTTGGTAACTTATTATGCATGTCTATTTGATGAAAATTTAAAATAGAATGAGTAAATAACTAGCATCTTTTTGTTAAATAAAGTGATGAGTTTGAATTCTCTTAAATAAGATTTTGGATTCTAGTCTTATTTATAGAGAAAACAAGTGTTGGAAAAAGCTTTACGTCCTTGTAGGTTCACCCAGCTCGAACTCTAGATTAATTGGAGCGCTAGTGATTATCGAATATTAAATGTATCAAATAAAAAATTAGAATAAGTAAATTAACAAAGGAGGGAACATCCATGATAATTTTTTAATTTTCCATGGTAATTGATAAATTGTGTAGTAAAACCTTATATTGGAAATATTTTGACTTTGTCTTTAATTTTTTGTAGTTTTCTTATATGTATGCTTTAGCATAAAACAATTAATCTATTGGAAATTAAACTCAAATTAATATGAAGATTTTTATTTTATTAAGTATAGATTCATGAATGCATACGTTAATAAAGTATTTAAAAGTTAAGTTGATTAATATTAAAAAGTTACGTTCATGTAAAAGAATTAATATAGCCAAGATGTTACTTGCTTGGTACACCTATAAATAGTTCATATAATTCTCAAGTGAGATATGACAATACAAGTAATCTTTTATAAACACTTATATACTTCTTCCTCTTTAAGCTATCTATCTTATTTTTTTCCCAACAAAGTGGTATTAGAGCTAAAAAAGTGAAGAAAAAATGAATGGAGGCATGTTTCCCTTCCAATTTCCAAAACTTACTAAAGAAAATTATGATAATTAGTGTATCCATATGAAAGCTTTATTAGGATGATAAGATGTATGGGAGATAGTTGAAAAGGGTTTTGAACAGCCTGAAAGTGATGAAGGCTTATCTCAATAACAAATTACTGCTATGCATAAATCTTGGAAGAAAGATCAATAAGCTTTGACACTTATCCATATGTGTTTGGATGAAAACATGTTTAAGAAAGTTTCCAATGCAAGAAGTGCAAAGGAAGCATGGGAAGTGTTGCAAAACTCCTTTAAGGGAATTAACAAAGTGATCAAAGTTCATCTTCAAACCTTAAGAAGGAAGTTTGAATCACTTAAGATGAAAAGTTTGGAATCAATTTTATATTATTTCACTAGAGTTTTGGTTATTGTTAACCAAATTTGAATATATGGTGAGATATTAAAAGAAGTTTGCATTATTAAGAAGATTTTACATTCCTTAGATTCAAAATTCAATTATATTATAACAGCCATTAAAGAATCAAAGAATGTGGAACCCATGATGGTTGATCAATTATTGAGATTATTACAAGCTCATAAAGAAAGGTTGAAAGAGGAGCTACAGAATCAAGTTCTTTTTTTAAAACTACCATTAAAAGAAAAAGATGGTGCAATTGAAAATTCTCAAAGAGGATGTGGAAGAGGTAGAGGTTATGACTCCAAACATGGCAATTACAATAGTAGAGGAAGAGAAAAGAATGATAGAAGTTTTATTTTTAATAATTATGAAGAATCAAATCAGAGACAATCCAAAAAATGGCATGGAAGAGATAATTGGAGTAGAAGAGGAGTAACAAGAGTTGATGTGTAATGTTACAATTGTGAGAAGTATGGTCATTATGCTTCAGAGTGTAGAAATGCAATTGTCAAAGAAGAAAAAGCTCTTTGTGTTAAATGTAAAGATAATGAAGAGCCCACATTATTGATGATGTGTGATGGAGGTGAGGATTAAAAAGCATGGTTCTTAGATATAGGAGCTAGCAATCACATGACAAGAAAAAAGAGTTTGTGTCACGACCCAAAACATGGGCCATGACCAGCGTTAGGGAACAGGAATTCTTTCGAATCCAAAACCCGTAGCAAGCCTAAAATAAAATAAAACATGCAATAGTAATAATAATAACACATTTAAGTGAAATACTATACAGCGGAATAAAATCATAAATATCAAAGATAATAATCCACCACGGGATTTAAATTAAATTCTCATCTCATATATAAATAAACTCTTTTAATACAAATCCAGTTCAAATTCTTAAAATACATAACTCATACAAATATAATACAATATCTTTTAACCATTTTTATGACTACTGCAGTATCTAGATCATAAAATAAAACTCAAGTGAGCAGTTTACATAATAAAGCCGGGGCAGAAGAAATCCGGCATACAAGCCTGCTACTGAGGTCTGAAGACGATGACTATCCTGAAAAATAGTCAACGGAGGGGAGTGTGACCTCACTAAGTGAATTACTATAATATATATACATGCATACTAAATGACAATGCATATAGTCAATAGTATATATATAAATATATATACAAGCAAATACACACAGATGCAATAAAATCATTTTATATATTTATTGAAAATCACTGTTAATGAAGGATCAAATAGAACCCTAGAATATCGCAACCTTAAACAGTGTTAGACAACACTCTAGCCATACAGGCTCACTTATTCCAATATATTCACTTGTTCCATTTGGACAGTAGACTGGCCCCGAGACACTAATTCAACCGAGCTCCAGCAGTCTGACTGTCAGTGTGATTAGCCCCGAGACACTTGGTCAACCGAGCTCTAGCAATCACACTCCCAAATCATATCACACATCAAATAAATCAAATCCAATCAATATCCTCAAACAGGTTAATAATATAGCCTAAATGCTATAAGCGTACCGGTACGTACTCGGTCCTAGTGCTGCCCACTAGGTAGCACGTTCTATTGATATCCTTCATTGAAATATAAAGCATACATTCATAAAAGTAAATGATGCATGAATTGAATAAAATAGCAACATAAACCATATATATACTAGAAATATATCAAAAGTAAACCAAGTATATTTTGAGTATATATATGTTAAATAAATCCAATATAATTGTAAAAGAAACTAAATATATATTTAAAAACATTTTAAATATGAATGTTTAATAAAGCATGCATATAATTGAAAATATACCGAAAATAAACTAAAGATAAACCAAAATAAACTAAAAATAAACTTAAATACTAATTGAATTATTTATGCATAATTAATCAAAATAAAACATACATTTCTAAATCATGCACCCTAAAGCATATATATATATATATATATATATATATGTATATAATAGTAACTCATAAATTATTGCGCTCCTCGAGATGGATCTGATGGGCCTGGTCCATTAGGCCTCGGTCTCGGTGCAACTAAACAAGCAAACGACCACACAATATCAGAATACATCTACAGAAGTTCTAAAGACTCGATCTAGATTACTAGACACAAACTTAAATCAAAATCCAACCGGACATCACGTTTTACGAGAATTCTATCAAAAATCCAATAGAACCTCCCCTGTAAGACGGACATCTCTCTACTCAAAGAGTAGAGCCGGACCTGCAAAGAAACACACTTCGAAAATAAACACAAAACACAACCATAACCCCTCGGTCAGACTCCAAACTATAGTTTACCGATCGAGGTCCACAATTCACAGAGTAAACACAAAATACCGAAAATACCCTTATATAATAAAAATATATTTTATAAGCCGAAATTACTTAATTAACCCTAAAACACAGTAAAAATCGATAAAAACTCATTTAATTAGGAAAAATTGTATATTATATATATATAATTGAAAATAATTTACAAAAAATAGTTTTAATTAGTTAAAAATACTAAATAATTTGTAGAAATCATTTTTATACCCTAAATAACTATTAAAACCAATTTAATTATATTTTTAGCCAATTTAGGGTAAAATTACCAAAATACCCCTATATATAAATATACTAAAATAAATTCAAAAATTCACCAAAAATAATATAATTGCACAAAAATTAATTTTCTCAACATATATATCAATAATTTCAATAAATAAACTCAATTAACTAATTAATTTCAATTAAACACACAATTAACCCTATTTTTCCAAAATTACATAAACTAAATAAATTCAAAATAAATACATAAAAATTCACAAAAATTCCAAATAAATTTATATAATTCATTTCAACACCTATATTTTTCATAAAACACAATTTCATAATTTAATTAATTAATTTTCAAAAATTAGAAAATAATAATAAAATATTCAAAAATACCCAAAAATCAAAATAATTTCCAAAAATTCTAAAAAAATTCACACATGAAGATTAAGCTAAGGGGAACAATATTTTTGAATGAATTTTTCATGAATCAAACAATTGAAGCTCAAAAAAATTTGAAAACCCTAATAGGCCGAAATTGCAAAATCAAAACCTAGCCAAATCTAGACCATTTTAAGTGAAACAAAGCTTGGAATCACACTCATCAGAGCTCAAGGAGAAGATAGAGACCAGAGGTGTCAAAAATGGTGGCCGGAATCATGTCGATCGATGTTGAGAAGAGTTTTGACTTTTCTGGCCAAAACAAGCTTCCTGACGCCAGAAACAACTGCAACAGGTGGCGGGGAAGGCTGAGGAAGGAGGTGACATGCCGGACGGCACACCGATGGCAAGGGAAGAGCTTGATAGACGACAAAAATGGAGGAAGTCGATCTGGGAAGAAGGAGAAGAAGTCGGGGGCAAAACTGTAATTTGGCAAAGTTTGATTTTTTTGACAATTTTTAATGTGTATATGCATATATATATATATATATATATATATATATATTCACACTATGTGTTATAATAATATAAATTTTCACACACATAATTTAATATTTTTAATAATTTATACACTAAAGAAAATAATTAAATAATATTAAAACTAAATAATAAAAAATAAATAATAAAATTAGGGTAATTAATTAAACCCTAGTTTAATTTAAATATACACTCCATTTAGTACTTTATAAATATATATGAGTTCATGCAAAAGTGGAAATCTATTTAAAATAATTAATAATAACTTATTTACGTGTAAATTTTCCCAAAAATAAAATTCTCGGGAAAATTTTACGTAAAGTACTTAAAATAATATAACCAATTAAAATAAAATTTAAATAAATATCAACTCGTAAAAACATCAAAGATATATATATATATATATATATATATATATATATATATATACAAAAATTATTAACACTGTATATCCCGATACAGTATTAAAATATTTAAAAACACGGGATATTACAGTTTGTTCATGTCACTTAATAAATATTTCAAAGGTGATATTTCATTTGGAGAAGCTAGGAAAGTTGATGTTCAAGGAAGAGGTGACATTCTTATTCAAGCTAAGAATGGTACCCATCAATTCATCACTCAAGCGTATTATGTACCTGCTCTAAAATCAAATATCTTGAGTTTAAGGCAACTTTTGGAGAAGGATTATGATATTATGTTGAAGAATGGTGCTTTGATGATAAGAGATTACAAAGGTGATTTGATTGCAAAGGTACAAATGTCTAAAAATAGAATGTTCTCTTTGAAGATTCAAACTGATTGTGCCAAATGTTTGAAGGCTTATTCATCAGATTCTTATTAGCTTTGGCATCAAAGGATAGGAAATCTAAATTTTGGAAGTCTAAAATAGTTGATAGAAGAAAACATGGTGCATGGGTTACCATTTATTGATCATCCATATCAATTTTGTGAAGGGTGTATCTATGGCAAGCAATTCAAATCCAGCTTTCCAAAAGAATAATTCTCAAGAGCTATAGAACCTCTTGAACTTATGCATGTTGATATTTGTGGCTCCATTAATCCACCTTTTTTTAGTAAGAAGAAATATTTTTTATTGTTCATTGATGATTATAGTGGCAAAACATGGGTATATTTTTTAAAGGAAAAATCAGAGGCCTTTGAATTGTTCAAAAATGTTAAAATGCTAGTGGAGAAGGAGAGTGGATATTCACTTAAACCCTTAAAAATTAATCATGGTGGTGAATTCACTTTAAAGTTGTTTAATGATTTTTGTAAAGCTTATAGTATTCGATAATTCTTGACTATTCTAAGATCACCTCAGTAGAATGGCATTACGGAGAGGAAAAATATAACCATCTTTGATATGGTTCGTAGTATGTTGAAGAGCAAAAATATGCCTAAAGAATTTTAGGTTGAAGCCATGGCATGTGTTGTTTACTTATCTAAATGAAGTCATACAAGAAGGTTGCAAAAGGCTACACCACAAGAGAAATGAAGTGGATGGAAGCCAACTCTTTCCCATATAAGAGTTTTTAGCAGCATTGCTTATGTTCGTGTTCCTAATGAAACAAGAGTCACTAGATGACAAAAGTGAAAAGCATGTGTTTATTGGCTATAATGCAAAGTCCAAAGGCTACAAGCTTTACTATCCAAAGAGCAAGAAGACTGTTATGAGCCGAGATGTCAAGTTGGATAAAGATGATTCATGGAATTGGGAAACTTAAGAGGAAAATTATAATTTTCTTCGATTTGGTAATTATAATTCTGATGGAATTGGAGTTGATAACCAACTTCTTGCAACACCTAGAACTCCGACACTTATTCCTAATGATTCAAGTCCTCAAAGATCACTTGAGATACCTTAAAAAATGAGGAGTCTACTAATGAAATTACAGATTCTACTCTTTGTTATCTTTTTATAGATTTAGAGCCTATAAACTTTGAAAAAGCAACTCAAAATGAAAAGTGGAGATTAGCAATGAATGAAGAAATGAAAGTAATTCATAAAAATAATACATGGGAGCTGACAACTCTTCCAAAAGAAAAGTAAGTTATTGGTGTGAAATGGATATACAAAATCAAGAAGAATGAAAAAGGAGAGGTGGAAAAATTCAAAGCTCGTCTTATTATAAAAGGATTCAGCCAACAATATAGTGTCGATTATAAGAAAGTCTTTACACCTATGACTCGCTTGGAAATAATTCAATTGATCATTGCACTAGCTACTCAAAAGAGATGGAGAATTTTTCAGATGGATGCGAAGTCAACATTCTTAAATGGGCATTTAAAGGAAGATATGTATGTGGAACAACCAATGGGCTAAATTGTCAAAGGGCAAGAAAGTAAAATTTTGAAGTTGAAAAAGGCTTTGTACAGTCTAAAGTAAGCACTAAGGGCATGGTACAACAGGATTGGTGATTATTTCAAGATGAAAGAGTTCATAAAATGTCCTTATGAATATGACCTCTATGTTAAGAAAAAGGAGAATGATGATATATTGATTGTTTGTTTGTATGTTGATGATTTAATTTTCACATGGAACAATTCAAAGATGATTTCAGAATTCAAAAGGGAAATGGTTGCAAAATTTGAAATAACAGACATAAGGCTGATGTCTTATTATCTTGGGATTGAAGTGAAGCAATCAAATGACGGCATTTTTATTCCTCAAAATAATTATACTAAGAAAATCTTAAAGGAGTTCAACATGGAGAATTGTCAACCTATGAGTACACCTATTGAATGTGGAGCTAAATTATCAAGATTTGATGATGGTGAAAAGGTGAATCCAACTTTATTTCGAAAACTTGTTGGAAATCTTAGGTACTTAACTTATTCTAGGCCTAATATTCTTTATGGAGTTGGACTTATCAATTTTTATATGAAAGCTCCAACTTGCTTACATATGAAGGCTGCTAAGAGAACATTGAGATATATGAAAGGAACTCTTGATTATGGCTTTTTTTATTCTTCTTCCAATAACTTTAATATAGATGGTTATAGTGATAGTGATTAGGGAGGAGATATTGATGATAGAAAGAGTACATCTAGTTTTCTACTTTGTGTTAGAGAAACAACATTCATATGGAGTTCAAAAAGCAATCCATTGTGACTCTTTCAACTGGTGAAGTAGAGTATGTTGCTACAACCGCTTGTGTTTGTCATGCTATATGGCTATGAAAGTTATTGAAGACAATGCATTTGCCTGATGAAGATGCTACTGAATTTTTTGTTGATAACAAGTCCGCGATTGCTTTGGGAAAGAATCCAATTTTTCATTATAGAAACAAACATATCGACACAAGATATCATTTTATTAGAGAGCATTAGCAAGAAGGAAGTACAGCTTAAGTATGTGAAGTCTCAAGATCAAGTTGCTGATGTATTTACAAAGTTTGAGGATTTGAAGATTGAAGATTTTTCGAGATTGAGAGCAACACTTGGAGTAACTAAAATTTGAATTTAAGGAGGAGTGTTGGAAATTAAATTCAAATTAATGTGAAGAGTTTTATTTTATTAAGTATAGATTCATGAATGCATATGTTAATAAAGTATTTATCTTGTTTTATTTTATTAAGCATTAAAGTTTTATTTTATTAAATATAGATTCATGAATCAATAAATACTTGTATCCTTCTTCCTCTTTCTTCTAACAAAGCTATCTATCTTGTTTTTTCTTCCCAACATAATCAACCTCAATTAGCTTCAACCAATCCCACATTTTAAGAGTGAAAATTCTGCTCAGCTTGCACATTGGAACAATGCAAAATGTGTCTCGTCTATGGCAGCACATCAACGATCTAGTTCTTCACACATATATATAGCTCATAGATTGTTTAAGCTTGATTTGCTTTTTGTCAAATGATTTTAGTTTTCTCGATATAGGCTCAGCTGATTAATGAAATGATGATCTTACCAGTAATCTGATCTGTTGCTTTCCTGTTGATTTTACCAGAAATTAGTTCAGCTTATCAAACTTGCAATTAACGTTAATATTTTGGAGAAAAGGCCTGTGTCGGCAATATACATACATATATCAAAACACATTAACATTAATATCTGTACCTTATTAATTTTATCTCCTACCAATAGTGGTCAAATCATAAGATTTCGATCTTTCATCATGAGATATTAATTGTGATTCAACATTAATAATTATTAATGTTCACCCTCGATGAACCCTAACATGACAGCCTATAATGCACTTACTAATACTTATTACAAATTGAACATTTACAATACGAATGAATTTAATTATCTTTAATCATCATAATTATTTGTTGGTGGCCACATGGTGCAAGCAATAGAGAATTGACGCCACCCACCACTTTCTTCTTGCCTTTATCAGTGGTCACAGTTTCATCTCTACCTAGCTAGATTTAAGCCACCAACTTGGGCAGAATTCCGACTATAAACCCTGATAATCCATTTTCATTGCCAGATTACACCTTTAGGTACCAAGCTGTACGTTGATTTATAATATATATTCTTTCCATAAACTTATCTTTTATGATTATCTTTTTAAAGTTGAACTTATTTTCCTTTTCCTTAATTAATGATTTTTAATTGTTTGTTGACAGGTTATTGGCGAAAAAGTTTAATCATCAATGAAAATCTTGCCAATAATCTTTGTTTCTTTCCTGTTGATCCTGGTAACCCTGCAAGCTGATGCGATCAATGACCACAAATTGAGTGAGATTACATCTCTTGGTCGAAAGGCAATCGCTGGTGCAAATCAATCTGAGTATTCTACTTTAGCAACTAGCAACACAGACACCGGTGGTGAACTGAACCCTGGCTATCATAGCCATGGAAATCCTAATGAAGTTGATCCCCACCACTGCTTTAACAGAGATCGTAAAGCAGCCGATATGAAATGTCCCAAATACAACTAAGAGAGAGAAAAAAACTAAGAGATTGCTTATCAAAAGAAAAAAAATATGGCATTAGTAAGTGAATAATGAAAGCTACTGAAAAATTATAGTGTATGTACGTAGCTTTGTAATAAAGCGGAACTGGTATATGTTCTTGGCCGTATGCATATAAGCTTGGCAACTGTAATGTTCTACATGAACATGTATGATGATGTACTGATGAAAGTCTCTAGTTACTGTGCAAAAAAATATTAGATTCTGCTTGGCATGGTTTTGCTCTGTTTATATCCATTTTACAAGCTAGGGTAAAGCAATATATTCCAAAAAGTTTGTAAGTACGATACTATAATTTCAGTAGCAATTAAAACCCTAACAACAGTCAATTTTTTTGGCAAACTAAAACATCATCTATATTTATTTTCCTAGTAGTTTAATTAATTAACCAGCATTTGACTTTGTATAAATGTTGACAATTTTAAATAATTAGGCAAAGGGCAATTTAAATTATGCCTTTTAATGCAAAACCCTAGCTAGCTATATATGCATATATACAGGGAGAGAGCGAGGTTATTGCATAACTTTATGGTTAACTTTATCATAAAATTGATATATAAACTTTTCAATTTGTTGTGAATCTATCAACGTTAACAATATAGCATATGTCTATGCTGACATGACATGCATATATACATTTATTTATTAGTGTGAAAATTATACAAAGAAATTAACAATTTTACTTTTATTTTTTAAAAATATTTTCTTAATTTTCATAGTTTTTACAAATATATATTTACTTTTAACAAATAATTTGCACATACATATGCTATTTCAGTATGGTACATACTATTTTGATCGTGGATGGATTTGGAATCAATAAAAAAATTGATATACCAATTTCTCACAATTTTAAAAAGATGATAGATTGGTGAAAGGTTCATTCTATAATTATGCAATAACCTTATGTTAAAATAATGAGAGATATCCACATCAATTTTAATCATAATCATTTTTTTAATTAATTTATCTCTTCCTAGTGATTGAATTCAACCAATCACACCCTGGATATACTTGAACTATGTATTGTACTAGGGATTATTTCACAGTTTACTTAATAATATATGTTGTGCTAGCTAAGATCACTTTACAATCAGCTAAACAAGAAAAATTTTAGAATTTTTTTTTTTCAGATTGTTATTTGATCTGAAATACATTTCAACAAAAAGTAGTATTGTATAATACAAAATTGACAATTTCATTCCTTTAATGTGAATGACAATTCTTTTTTAGGGAAAACGGTCCTAATTATCCTCGACTATAGACCAATTTGCTAAAGTATTTTATCCTTTAAATTGTATTATATTGTCAACTTGTCGATTTGTTTCTAATTTACCCAACTTGCATTTGGCATGTAGAGTTATTCATGTGGAAGGCTGATATCATAAATAAATTGTTGACGTGGTAACCGACATGTAATTCATAAATTTTTTTTAGGCATGAAATCAAATTGTCAATGAAATATTATTTCTTTAGTAATTTTATGCTTAGACAAATTTAATAAAATTTTCTTTTTTTATTTATGTTTAATTTAATTCATATATTTTTTTTATAAGATATACAGATGAAAATTAAAGTGACAAAAATATAAACAATTTTAAACCGTTTTTATAAATTATAGAGATAATATCTATAGAGATAAATATCATTGTCTTTACTGATAAATTTTTTTTAAGTGGACAGTGAAAGCATAGTTAAGAATGATAATTGAAATAATATACTTGTAGAGTAAAATAAAATAAAAACGTTTTGCATGCAATAATGTTTAGCCGATAACACACTGTGTCTGTGTATGTCTGTACAAAGAAGCACATGAATTTTGGTGGGGTTATCTTCCTGTGTCACCAACGGCGCCCGAGAGGTGTGCGTAGACCTGTGCTTGTTGGTGGTCTCGGACATTGCTTTGTGAAATGTGCGTTTGTGTATTTATCATAATTTTATGAAAGTACACATCATATTTGTTAGAGTAATAAAATTTCTTTTGTGCATTTTTATACGAAATTTATTCATATTTTTTTAATAATACTTATAATTAATATATAAATATATGTACACTTTGATTCAAATATATATATATATATATATATATATATAAAATATTTTATATTTAATTAATACAAATGCAATATACATCTTTATATAAAAATTTTACTAGAGAAATCGTGATTAATACTTTTTTTTTCCTCTTTAATTAAAGTGAGAAATCGGAAGTACTGAAACCATGAATAAACTTTTATTAGTAAAAAGATTATTTTTATTAGAAAATGGGTTAAATGTAAAGATAATCACCCAACTTTACATTTATTGTAATTTGGGTACTAAATTTCAATTTGTTTTTTTACAGTCACCTAACTTTGATTTTGTTTAAAAAAAAATATTGTCAAAAATTTTTACTTCTATAAATTTAACTTAAAAATTATTTTAATCTCTTAATCTTTTTATCTTTTCAATTTAGTTAAGAAATTATAAATATTTTGAAAGTTTACTTCTTCTAAATTTTGATATCTTTCAAAATAAATTTGTTATTACTAGTTCGAATCAAAATAATTTTTATATTTTTCCTTATTTCCTATAAATGTATAGAAAATATGGACTTATTTACAAAAGAAAATTCTTTAATTTTGGATTAAAATAGTAATTCTGAATTGTTCATGTACCAAAAAAATTTTTAGTGACAATTAAATAGGAGTTTGATATTTAAAAAATTACAAATTGAATTTTTATAATTGAATTGAAACAAATCAAAAGTTTGGTACCCTCTCTTACATTTTACCCATTAAAAAATTGTGTTTCATATGATATAAATAAATATATGAATCGTCCCAGCAAAAAAAAAGTTGTCCCAGCGTAAAAAAATATATGAATTAAATTATACATAAATAATACAAAGAAAAAATAAAATTTTATTAAATTTTTCCCAGCGTAAAATTATTAAAGAAATAATATTTCATTGACAATTTGGTTTCATGTCTTAAAAAAAATTATGAATTACATGTCATTTATCACATCAGCCTTATTTGTCAGCCTTTCACATTAGCAACTTCACTTGCCAAATGAAAGTTAAATAAAATAGAAACAAGTCGACAAATTGATTATATAAATTGATATAATTTAAAAGATAGAATAATTTAGTAAATTGGTCTATAATTGAAGATAATTAAAACTGTTTTCCTTTTTTTTAATTTATATAATGCCTACAAAATGAGCTTTTATATTATTTAATTTCTTTTTAGTGAAATCTTACAATATTAGACAATTATAATATGCTGAATGTAGGGAAAAGTTGCCCGTACAGAACCTCAAATTGCCAAAAGCACATCAATGTTAACAGTCACCTAAAATACATCCTTAATCAGAAAAATAAAAGATTAATGGAGTACTCACAGCAAAGACCAATGGACCAAATCAGCCCTCCAAACTATAGGTCCACTTTATTTTTATCATAAAATATCTTGCTTATACATAGAGTGTAAGAAATATTATTCTCAGTAGTATATTATGGACTAAAAACTATATGATTTTATGTACTTATAGATTGAACTCATGACCTCTTAATCATGGATATCTCATTATTTTTATTTGGGCTAAGGCTCATTGGCACTATTGTCCGAATTTAAAGAAAAGAAAAAAGAAACTAGAAATAATTCACCTGTTCCCATGCTTTAACCATTGTTGAATACTATGTAGCTATTTCATTATTAATTATTACAATATTGAACATTTGATTAATTATCAATTCTAGTTGTGAATAGATTCTTCTTGCTTATTGGCTTATCAAAGAAAATATCAATTCTGATCTTAATTATTTCCTGGGTGGCCCTGGTATTACGTAATGGGGCTTCCACCGAAGCCTTCTTGATTTTTTTTTAGCGGTAACAGTTTCATCTCTATCTAGCAAGATGTAGTCTTCAATATTGCTAGAGTTTTGTACACAAAATAAAATGACGATGATTACAGTGACATAGTTACCGACGATGATCAACATCATACGCTTCTTAATTTTTTTTTTTAAATTTAATTTTTTAAAATTTAAAATTTAAAATATATACAGATAAACTCATCATATAAGGATATTCTGATAAAAATGGAGACTTGTGATGTCACTGCACCCAATATTTTCCGTAATAAAATAAAAGAAGACTTATCATCCTACTAGTTGGAACGGTTTCAAATTGCTTGCATCTTTTTAGAAACTGTTGTTGAGTTCAGTAGCTTATTATGCATGTCTGCTAGATGAAAAATTAAGATAGAATGAATAAATTAATGAATGAGAGAGCATGCATGATACATGTGTAATTTGCCATGCTCATAGATGAATTGTGTATAGAACCCTAGCTTGGAAAATATTTTGACTTTGGCTTTAATTTTTTATAGTTTTCTTAAATATGCAAATTCTGCTCAGCATGCACATTGGAACAATGCAAAATGTGTCTCGTTTATGGGAGCACGTCAACGATCTAGTTCAAAGAGCCCGATACGAATGGCCACTAGCTAGTAAATGGAAAGTGAAGTAATTTGATAACTGTTCGAGAAGAAACTTACTGAGCCGAAGTGACTCGCATATGTGCCAGCCCATTGATGAATTTTCTTGATGGCTGTTGTTATCGTTGACATTAATATACCGTTGCCATTCTACATCAATGACGTTAGAATGATCTAGAGAGCTGTGAGATTTTGAATTGGAATTTCAGTCACGAGTAAGTTAAATTTTTTTTAATTTTTTCTTGTAAAATTATTGACAGCATTGGTGCTCCCACCAGTGTGGATGAGTTGTGATTTTTATTATAATAAGGGATATATTCCCTTAAAAATTAGGATTATTTGAATAAAAAGAAAATTTAATAAGAAAATCTATTTCAATTAGGAAAATTACTCTACAAAAGAAGTCTCCTCCTCTCTTAAATAAGACAATTCTATAAGACTAATGAATCATATTCCTAAGAGGTTTGAGCAATACTTTCTCCTATAAATATATCTCATGACATTTCATGTTATTCATGCTCCCATCATACAACATCACCAAAACATCATTTCATCATCTCATCATCACAAGCAATCATCTTTTACCCCTTTATTATTTATTCTCTATTCTATTATATCAATTCGTTTTATTATATTTTTCCCTCATACTGTTACTGACTTAAGATTCAGAGTGTTTATGAGGAAAATTTTACCATTTTATCCATTTTCCTCGTCCATGCAGGTTCTACAAACAAAAAATCAATTCGAAATTATCAATACGTTGGAAACTTAGGCTAACTCAAAGGTTAGGGTGCAACACTTTCATTCAAAGATCTTCCGAACAGATCAATGGCCATGTTCGCTTTTCGCCGGTGAACTTTTTCAAGAGAAAGTGATAATAACTAAAAGCTTGTGATCTTTTACATATTATGAACATTCAACAATTATTTAATCAAGAATTAATATTGGGAATTATGAAACTTGTTCATGTCTATAGGGAAGCAAACCTGCTTTTACCGGTTGGTTTCAAGTTGGTGTCCATGAGCTGCTCTTAGCACCTGCTCTTTCTATAAGTGCAACTTTCCATTATCCATTGCTAATTATTACGTTATTGAACATTAAGAATGCAAATAGAGTTCAAATATGAATTTTAATCATAATCATTTTCTTGGTGGACATGGTGCTAGGATTTGTGCCAACACCACTGTGGCCTTCTTGAATTTTGAGTGGTCACTGTTCCATCCCCAGCTAGATTCACGCTTTTCATATATATATATATATATATATATATATATATATATATATATATATATAAAATTTATGGATTGTTTAAGCTTGATTTGCTTTTTCTCAAATGATTGTAGTTTGCTTGACTGACAGAGTATTAGCTAAAAAGATCAATGAAATGATGAAGATCTTACTAGTAATCTATGTTGCTTTACTGTTCAACTTGGCAACGGTACCAGTTCATGCCTTCACAATCAGAACAGAGAATAAGATGATGGCCACTGAGCCATTTATTGGTAGAAAGGCAAACGTTGGTGCAGCTGAATCGAAGGTTTTTCCATTTCATGAAGGAAGTAGCAACACAAATAAAAATGGTAGCAGTAATGAAGCCAACCCTGGTTTTGGCGGCCATGGAAATACCCCTGCAACTAAGACCCAATCTAATTACATAGGTGATAAACCACCATCTAAGGCTGGTCGGCCAGTTAGGTAGCTCCTTCTTCTGTTATTAAGCGAATAGCTTGCATTAAATTAAGCGGCATGCATGTTCGTCAAAACCATGCTTCTACTGTTCGCCATGAATTTTGTTTGTTAAGAATCATTTGGCAATATCTATTAAAAAAATAATAATAATTTCTGATCGTCGTTGAAAACCAAGTTTCCATGGCAAATGGTTAAAACCTGAAACGCAGGGTCTTTTACAATGAAAATGCTAAAAAAGGAGTAAATTAATGGAAAGAGACATGTAACTGAAAATCTTAGGGAAATTAATATGCAACGAGGAACTGCATGCAAATATATGTGCACAGTCAAATGTTATAATTTCAATTCAGTTATGAATGGTAACTTTAATTTGTATCTTTTTTAATATTAAATTTCTATTTAATTTCATAAAAATTACTTAAAAATTATTTTGGTACCTGAACAATTCAAAATTACTATTTTAATTCAGAATTAAAGATTATTTTATAAAAAAATCTATATTTTTTATACATTTATAGAAAATAAGGAAAAGTTCAAAAATTATTTTAATTCTGCCAAACTCATCGAGTGGTATTAAAGCTTAAGAGGGTGTGAACTTCTAAATTTTTTATAATTTCGGGACTAAATAAACATATAAAGAGATTGAAGGTATTAAAATGATTTTAAAAAAAATTGAAGGGTTAAACATTTTTAGAGTACCTTGAAAAAAATAAATTAAAATTTAGTAACAAAATTATAATAAATGTGAAGTTAGATAACTATCATTGCATTTAACCCTGTATGTACAACTTCAACACAACCTCGACTCAACCATTCGCAAATAAATCAATTAGTTCAGCTTAGCAAACTACCAATTTGTTTAGTATAAATAATCACTGGTCACAGATTCATCTCTACCTAGATTTAAGCCATGACATGGGCAGAATTATGTCTATAAATAGCAACCCTGATAACCCATTTCCATTACCAAATTACATCTTTAGACAGTAACTTGTACGTACGTGAATTAATGTACTATAATATAATATACATCACACTTTCTTTCCATAAACTTATCTTTTATCATTAAATATGTTCTTAAAATTTGATCTTATTTTCCTTTTCCTTAATGATTTTAATTGCTTGTTGACAGGTTATTAGCGAAAAAATTTTAATCATCAAGAAGATCTTGTCAGTAGTCTTTGTTTCTTTCCTGTTGGTCTTGGCAACCCTGCAAAACGATGCAACCAATGACCGCCAATTGAGTGAGACTACATCTCTGAGTATTCTACTTTAGGAACTAGCAACACAGGCACTGGTGGTGAAGCGAACCCTGGCTATCATAGCAGTGGAACTCCTCCTAAAGCTGAGACCCACCACTGCTAGGACACGGAACGTAAATCAAAAATTATGAAATGTCCCAAATGCAAATAAGAGAAAGAAGAAACTAAGAGATTGCTTATCAAAAGAAAAAATATAGCGTTATTAAGTGAACAATGAAAGCCTGTGCGTACGTAGCTTGTAATAAAGCGGAACTGGTAAATGTTCCTGGCCATGCGTGTGTAAACTTGGCAAATGTAATGTTCTACATGAACATATATGATGATATAATGGTGCAAGTCTCTGACTACTGTGCCAAAAATATTAGACTTTGCATAAAATAAGAGAAGACGATGATCCTACTGCTGGACATGTTTTTGCTTTGTTTACATCCCTTCTACCAGATAGAATAAAGAAATATATATTCCCAAAAATTAATTAGTACGATACTATAATTTCTGTGGCAATTGGAACCATAACAACAATCAATTCTTTGACAAACTTCAGGGGAAACAAAAATTATGCGAAGTCATATGTCCAACAATAAGATTTTATAATATATATTAATTTTTTAATTTGTTTAATTTTAATTGAAATTCAATTTAAAATCTCATAAATCTGAATACGAGAAGGACGCTCCATATCAATAAATTGAAGCTCATTTTGCAAAATCTGAGCATTTTTATGATAACAAGTGTTCTATGTTAAAGCATATCTGATTCTGTTGTTCATATTCTGTTGTAAGTTGTTTAGTCTTAGTGGGTTACTTTACTTCTAATACTTCAAGACTACATCATTTAATTGTATACAAGTTGTGTATATATGAAAACAGAGAAAATTACTTTCAACCAGAATTTGCTTTTATATGGTATTAGAGTCTAATTGTTGAGGAAGTAAATATTTTTATTGTATATATTAAGAAGTAAATATTTGTATATAATTAGGAATAAAGTTTTTATTTTATTTAGGATGTTATTCTATTCTTAATTAGATTGTAATTAGAATTCCTATATGTATATATATAAGGGGTGTAACCCTTCTTTAAATATTATAAAAAACTATTTTTCTTAAATTTTCTTTTTTTTTTTTTTGAATTTTATTTTTAATGGTATCAGAGCATACCCATTGAAATCGAATTTTTTATTGAATTTTTGAAATCGAATTTTTTCTTTCTTCCTTTGAATTCTTTAAATCTTCAAAATCATGACCATCGAAAATACATCCATCGTATCTCATGAAACACCTAATTTTATTCAAACCCTTCAAGATAATTCTCCATTTCCCATAGGAATTATTCTTGATGATACGAACTATACTCTATGGTCACAGAACATGAAAATGCGAATTGGAGCCAAAAATAAATTTGGTTTTCTTAATGGCACTACGCCAAAGCCATCAGCAGGAGATAAAGTGTTGGAAACTTGGCTCATTGATAATAATCGAGTCAAAGGTTGGCTAATTGACTCCATGAGCCTAACATTGATGCAAAGGTTCATCCGTCTTCCAACATCAAATGAGATATGGGATGTTGTCTCAAAAACCTTCTATGATGGATCTAACGAAACTCAGTTGTTTGAATTAAACTAGAAATCATTCATAACATGTCAGAATGGTAAGCCATTACCTGCATACTATAATGAACTTATTTGAATATTTCAGGAAATCGATGCTCGGACGTGTGCATAAGGGGAGGATGTTAATGGAGTAGTATCACTCCACAAACATATTTCCCGGCTTCGAACACATATTTTCCTAGCCGGGCTTGATTCAGAATTTAATAATGCTCAGAGTGAAATACTCTAGAAGGATCCACCTCTTGATCTCGAGTCTAGTTATGCATATGTACGGAGAGATCATAACCAGCGACATATGATGGAAGAGCCAAAGATACTGTCGAACCATTATGTACTTATAGCAGCTCAAACTCGTCCCTAATTCAAAAGAAAAATACCGAATAAGTCCATCACTTACACCTATACTCATTGTGGTGAAGTTAGACACTCCAAGGAACGGTGCTATAAAATTATGGGATATCCGGAATGGTGGGATTTCAATAGAAAGTCTCGTAAGAAGCTCGGAAAGGCTACAATTACCACCTCTAGTGGTATTAAACCAAGTGGTGATCTTGATGCAACATCATGTATGAAAAATCTTACTCAAACTAATACATGGATTATTGATATAGGTGCTACTGATCATATGACAAACTCTACTCACCATCTTACATCCATCCGCCCATCAACCCAACAAAATATTCTGATTGCTAATGGAGGCATAGTACCGATCACTCATGAAGGATCAATATCTAACTCCGACTCTCTTAATTTAGATACTATTCTTGTTGTTCCATCTCTTTCTTGTAATATATTATCTATTGGCCAAATCATTGAAACCTTGAATTGCACTGTTAAATTTTAGACTAATTATTGTGTATTTTAGGACATTGCAACACACCGGATTATTGGCTCTGGTGTTAAATGTGAAAAGTTGTACTATCTTGAGTTGCATAATGATTCAAGTCAGAAGTCAAGTCAAGTAAATAGGGTTGGTAGAAGTTGCTCAAGTAAAGACCAAATAATCTTGTGGCATCGTCATTTTGGTCATCTTTCTTTTCATTATCTTAAACAAATAAAACTGGATTTATTTTTGAATACCACAGACTTAGAATTCAAGTGTGATATTTATGAATTGGCAAAAGGCCACTGAATTTCTTATGTACCGAGTTATAATAAAAATTCAATTCCATTTATGACCATTCATTTTGATGTATGGGGACCTGCTCGGATTCCTACTCTATTTGGTGCTCAATATTTTATAACATTTATTGATGAATGTACCTGAATGACCTGGGTATCACTACTTTCAAATAAGGGAGATGTGTGCTCTAAGTTTCGGGACCTGTACAAAATGGTGGCTACACAATACCAGAGTAAAATTTGAGTCTTGCAGTATGACAATGGTGGGGAGTATGTTAACTCAATTCTAAATGATTTCTGCCATGAGAAGGGCATTCGCCACTAAACATCTTGTGTCGACACTCCTCAATAAAATGGTATAGCTGAACAGAAGAACCAGTAGTTATTGGAAGTTGTCCAAGCATCATTATTTAACATGAATGTTCCTCAAGAATACTGAGGAGAGGTTATTCAATCCGCTGCGTACCTCATAAACTGGACACCATCAAGAGTACTCAATTTCAAAACAACTCTTAAGAAACTTCAAGAACTTGTCATATCTCTACTCCCTCAATAATCTCAAGCCTCGAGTCTTTGGATGCTCGGTATATGTTCATCAGACACTCGGCAAATTAAACCCTCGAGCTATCTAGTGTATCTTTATTGGCTATGCAAATCTACAAAAGGGATATTGGTGTTATGATCTGAGCCACAAGCTCCTCATCTATTATTCTCGCTGTCTACAGCGATCATCTAGCCTTTTAAGTCCATCTCTACCCCTACACCTAACAAGCTGCACAGGGGGTAGAACTTCATGCTTAAAAGACTATCTATCATTGATCTTATCGACCGATGGAGCGACTCACGCTCATGGAAATTAGAAAAGAGCAAAAATAAAATAAGTAATTCAAACAGTCACAAACATCAATAGACACCCTAACGGTTACGCGGAATTCCTAATGCAAGGAAGACTTTTCAAAGACATGATCGAACCTAATTTAACTGCAGTAGTTCCAAAGAAAACATGACTCGACAACCTAGGTCCACATCTCTAAACCTAGGCTCTGATACCAACTTTGTCACGACCCAAACTAGGAGTCATGACCGACGCTAAGGAACGGGAATTCTTTCGAATCCGGAAACTGTAGAAAGCCTTAGAAAATAAAATCATGCAATAAATAAATAAAAAACACGACAGAATTAAAATTTTTTGAATCAATATATAAAATAAATACTCCAAATCCTTTCATAAATAAATATATTCATACAATATTCAGATACAACTCTCTGAGTATTAAATATCAAAACAAAATAATACTCTTCTGATACAATAACACTACTACTATAGTTTCTAGAATACAAATCAAAGTTCAAAATATACATTTACATAAAATAGCTAGGACAGAAGAACACCAGCGAAGAACTCTACTATTAAGGTCTGACGATATAGAATCTCCTGAAACAAAAAAATTGAGGGGGGTCAGACCTCACTGAGTGAATTATTATACTATATATACATGCAATCTAAACCATAACAATCAGGCATTCTTATATATATATATATATATATATATATATATATATATATATGTATATACACGCATTTCACACAAATGTCAAACTCTGCTTTTATAAATATAATAGATACAAAAAACATTTATTTTAATACATGAAGGATCAAATAGAACCCTATTAATCACAACCTCAATCAATCATATCATCACTCTAGCCATATAGGCTCACTTAAATCCAAATAGATCACTTATTCCATTCTAGACAGTAGACTGGCCTCGAGACACTAAGTCAACCGAGCTCCAACAGTCTGACTATTAGTGTGATTGGCCCTGAGACACTTGGTCAACCGAGCTCTAGCAATCACACTCTCAATCATATCATATCTCAATCAAATCATAATCACCATAATTAACTCCTCACTCATACCTAAATCTATCGCACCAGTATATACACGGTCCTAGTGCTGCCCACTAGGTAGCACGTTCTATTGATATGCTTCATTTAAAATAAAACATTCATATGGACAAATAAATAATGCAGAATCATAATCATAATGATAAAATAAACCATATATATACTAGAAATATACCTAAAATAAACTAAGTATATTTCGAGTGTATATATGTCAGATAAATTCAAATCAGTTATTATATATACCGAAAATAAAACCATATATATACCAGAAATATACCTAAAATAAACTAAGTATATTTCAAGTATATATATGTAAAATAAATCTAAATATAATCATGAAATATACTAAAAAAATAAACCAATAGTATATTATAAACATGCATTTATTTAAGAATATACCTAAAATATACTAAAAACATACCTAAAGTATACTAATCATTTAAATAAACAATTATAAATAAACTTACATTTAAAACATGTATATGTACTAAAATATACTAAAAATAAACCTAATTATACCAAATCATATTATAATTTAAATCATTATTAAAAGCACATAATGAAAATGAAAAAATCCTAAATCATGCATTCTATATGCAATGCATATATATACAGTATAATAACTCACAGATTCGCGCTCTATGACACAAACTCTGTGGGCCTGATCCGTTAGGCCTCGGTCTAAGTGCAGCTAGAAAAATAAAATAACATCAACAATTAAAATAAACTTCTAATTCTACACTTTTAGAATTACTATAGAATGACTCAATCAAAAATTCAAAACTCGACTCGGACCGATTGTCACATTTTACGAGAAATCTATCAAAATTTTGGCAGAGTCTCCTTTGTAAAACAGACATCTCCCTACAAAAGTAGGACAGATCCTGCACAGAAAATACACTTCTAAAATCACAAAACACAATACCTCGGGTTGGGACCCTAAACTCCACAAATCCTCAACTGAGGTTCGCAATACAAAAATAAACAATATTAAATAGTAAAATAATAAAAATCATCAAGAACCCATAAAAATATTTAAAAACCTTTATTTTCCAATTAAAACATAAAATTTTAATTTAAATAATATTTGATAATAAAAATTCATTGTCACAACCCAAACTAGGAGTCATGACCGATGCTAGGGAACGGGAATTCTTTCGAATCCGGAACTCATAGCAAGCTTTAGAAAATAAAATCATGCAACAAATAAATAAAAAGTACGACAAAATTAAATTTTTTTTGAATAATATACAAAGTACATACTCCAAAATTCTCCCATAAATAAATGTATTCATAAAATATTCAGATACAACTCTCTGAGTATTAAGTATTAAAATGAAGTAATACTCTTCTGATACAATAACATAACTACTACAGTTTCTAGAATACGATTCAAAGTTCAAAATATACATTTACATAAAATAGCCGGAATGGAAGAACACCGACGAGGAACTCTACTACTAAGGTCTAACGATATAGGATCTCCTAAAAAAAATAACTTAGGGGCGTCAGGTCTCACTGAGTGAATTATTATACTATATATACATGCAATCTAAAATATATCCAATCATGCATTCACACACACACACAGATATATATATATATATATATATATATATATATATATATATATATATATATATATATATATATATATTCACTCATTCCACACATATGCTAACTCTGCTTATATAAATATACTAAATGCAAAAAACATTTAGTTTAATTCATGAAGGATCCATAGAACCCTAATAATAGCAACCTCAATCAACCCCATCATCACTCTAGCCATACAGGCTCACTTGATTCCAAATAGAACACTTATTTCAATATGGATAGTAAACTGGCCCCGAGACACTAAGTCGACCGAGCTCCAGCAGTCTTGCTATTAATGTGATTGGCCCCGAGACACTTGGTCAACCAAGCTCCAGCAATCACACTATCTATCACCTCACATCTCAATCAAATCAATAGATTATTTATTCCATTATGGACAGTAGACTGGACCCGAGACACAAAGTCAACCGAGCTCCAGCAGTCTGACTATCAATGTGATTGGCCCCGCAATCACATTATCTATCATACCATTAATCTTAGTTAAATCAATCAAATCAATTATAATCACCAAAATTAATTCTCACTCAACTCTTATCTATCACACTGGTACGTACACGGTCCTAGTGCTACCTACTAGGAAGCACGTTCTATTGATATCCTTCACTTAAAATAAATCATTCATTCAGAAAATAATTAATATAGAATGATATTCATAATAGTAAAATCAACCATATATATACCTAAAATATACCCAGTATATTTCGGATATATATATATATGTCAAATAAAATATGAAATATACTAAAGATAAACCATTAATATAGTCAAAAACAATTTAAGTGTATTTTAATAATACAATATGCATTTGCTTAAAAATATACCTAAATATACAAAGAATATACCCTAAGCACACAAATCACTTAATAAAATAATTATGTATAAATATTCATTTAAATATGTGTATGTACTAAAACATGCGTTTAGGTTTACATATATTCACAATATACCAAAATAATCTAATTTTCTAGCATGCATATATCACAAATAAACCCTAAGTATACCACTAATGTGTTAGGTTTGAATTAATAATAAAACATGCATTTATTTGGGAAATATATCAAAAATATACCAAAAATAAACTTAAAAACAATTTAAGTGTAGGTTCATAATATAGCATGCAATTATTTAAGAATAAACCTAAAATATACTGAAACTATACCTAAAGTATACTAATCATTCAATAAAATAATTATAACTAAATGTACATTTAAAACATGTATATATATTAAAATGTATTAAACATAAACCTAATTGTTTAACGTGCATATATCAAAATAACATGCATAATTATTTACAATGCATATATATACAAAAATACAAACCCTAGATATATCAAAAATATTATAATTTAAATCACTTTAAAAAAAACATATAATGAAAATGAAAAACCCTAAGTGATGCATCTTATATGCAATGCATATATATACAATATAATAACTCACTGGTGTGCGCTCCTCGAGACAGACTCGGCGGGCCTGGTCCGTTAGGCCTCGGTCTCAGTGCAGCTAGAAAAAAAATAACAACCATCAGAATAAATTCTAACTCTACACTTCTAAAGTTACTACGGAAAGACTCAATTAAAAATTTAAAACTAGACTCGGACCAGTTATCATATTTTACGAGAAATCTACCAAAATTTCGGCAGAGTCTCCTCTGTAAAACGGACATCTCTCTACTCAGAAAGTAGAGCCGGTCCTGCAAAGAAACACACTTCAAAAATATACAGCCACACAACCCCACGGTCGAACTCCCAAACTACAATTCTACCGTCCAAGGTTTACAATTCACGAGGTAACACATAACACACTTAAAATGCCAAAAATACCCTTTAATAATCAAAATATAACAAATTAGAAATTCAAACACTAAAAATAATTATTTTTTCGATAAATACATAAAAACCCTAATCTTAATAAAATATTATTAAAAATCCATAATTCTCGATAAATTCATAAATATTAACCAACATTCATTTTATAATTCCAAATTACATAATTAACCCTAAAACATATTAAAAATCGATAAAAACTCATTTATTTAGAAAAATAGTATATTATATATAATTTAAAAATAATTTACAACAAATAGTTTTATTTAGTTAAAAATACTAAATAATTTATAGAAATCATTTTTATACCTCAAATAACTATTAAAACCAATTTAATTATATTTTTAGCCAATTTAGTGTCAAATTACCAAAATACCCCTAATATATATAAATTCACTATAATTGTTCAAAAATTCACTAAAAATAGTATAATTACTCAAAAATTAATTTCTCAATATATAATTCAATAATATTAACAAATATACTCAATTAACCAATTAATTTCAACAAAATACATAATTAACCTAATTTTCTAAAAATCATATAAACTAAATAAATTCACAATAAATATCTAAAAATCATAAAAATTACAATAGCTTGAATTTTTGGCTTTCTGACCAAAATTGTAATATCCCGTATTTTTAAACATTTTTACATTGTCTCGGGATATGCAGTGTTAATAATTTTTGTATATATATTATGATATTTTTACGAGTTGATATGTATTTAAAACCTATTTTAATTATTGTGTATTATTTACAGTGCTTTACGTAAAATTTTCCCGAGACTTTTATTTTCGGAAAAATTTTCACGTAAATAATTTATTATTAATTATTTTAAATATATTTTCGGACTTGCATGAACTCATACGTATTTTTAAAATACTAAATAAAGCCTATGTGTAATTATTTATTTAATTAGGGTTTAATATTACCCTAATATTTTATTAATTATTTATTAGTTTTATTGTTATTTAATTATTTTTATTTAGTATAAATTATTAAATTATTAAATTATATGTGTGTGGTGTATATTTAATGTGTGTAATTTAATATTATTTTAATATATAGTATAAATTTTATATATATATATATATATATATATATATATATATATATATATATATATATATATATATATATATATATATATCAAAAATCAAACTTTTGGAAAAATTACCATTTTGCCCCCGAAGCATCCTCTTCCCCGATCTTTACCCTCACCGCCGTCCGACGTCTGCAACTGCTGATTCCTCACCGTTGGTGCGCCGTACGGTGTGCCACCACCTTCCCCAGCCTTCCTCGCCACCTGTAGCAGCTGTTTCCGGCATCTGGAGGTCGATTTTTGACCGAAAGTCGAGAGTTTGCATTTCCTTTTTCCCTCGCGATTCCGGCCACCATTTTTGATACCACCAGTCTATTTCTTCTCCTTGAGCTCCGGTGAGTGTGATTCTAGCTTTGGTTTGAGCTGAATTGGTCTTGATTTGCTTAGGTTTTGAATTTTTTATTTCTACCATATTAGGGTTTTTGATTTTTTTAAGCTTCGAATTGCTTGATTCATGAAAACTCCCTTCAATAATGTTTATCTTAGTATTTTAATCTAAATTTATGAATTTTTGTGGAATTTTTGGAGATTATTTTGATTTTTGGGTATTTTTGAATATTTTAATATTATTTTCTATTTTTCAAAAATTAATTAAATAAATTATGAAATTGTGTTTTATGATAATTATAGGTGTTAAAATGAATTATAGGAATTTATTTGGAATTTTTATGAATTTCTAAGTATTTATTTTGAATTATTTAAGTTTATGTAATTTTGGAAAATTAGGGTTAATTGTGTTTTTAATTGAATTTAATTGGTTAATTGAGTTTAATTATTGATATTATTGATAAATATGTTTAGAAAATTAATTTTGGATAATTATATAATTTTTAGTGAATTTTTGAAGTAATTATAGTATATTTATATATATAAGGGTATTTTGGTAATTTTACACGAAATTGACTAAAAATGTAATTTAATTGGTTTTAATAGTTATTTAAGGTATAAAAATGATTTCTACAAATTATTTAGTATTTTTAACTAACTAAAACTATTTTTCGTAAATTATTTTCAATTATATATATAATATACAGTTTTACTAATAAAATGAGTTTTTATCGGTTTTTACTATGTTTTAAGGTTAATTATGTAATTTCTACTTATAAAATGAATTTCTATGTTATAAGGATATTTTTGGTATTTCTGAAATTGTTCTGTGTTTATGGACCCCGGTCGGTAGACTGTAGTTTGGAGTCCGACCGAGGGGTTGTGGATGAGTGGTTGAGCCTATTTTTTGAAGTGTGTTTCTTTGCAGGGTCGGCTCTACTCTTTGAGTAGAGAGATGTCCATTTTACAGGGGAGGTTCTATCGAATTTTTGGTAGAATTCTCGTAAAACGTGATATCCGGTCGAACCCTAATTTCGATTCTGTGTTTAATATTCTAGATCGAATTCTAGGATTTCTGTTAGGATTATTTTGATTTCTGTCGTTATTGTTTGTTTAGTTGTGCCGAGACCGAGGCCTAGTGGACCAGGCCGTCGGATCCATCTCGTGGAGCGCACTAAGTGTGAGTTGCTATTTTATATATATATGCTTAGGATGCATGATTTAGAAATGCATGTTTTATTTTGATTAAATATGCATAAATAATTTGATTATTACTTAAGTTTATATTTAGTTTATTGTTGGTTTATTTTTGGTATATATTAAATTATATGCATGTTTTGTTAATAAATTATATTTAAAATGTTTTTAAATGTATATCTAGCCTAATTTATAATTTGATTGGATTTATTTGACGTATATATACTCAAAATATACCTGGTTTATTTTTGGTATATTTCCAGTATATATATGTGGTTTATATTGTTATTTTATTTAAATTCATGCATCATTTATTTGTGAATGAATGTTTTATATTATTAATGAAGGATATCAATAGAACGTGCTACCTAGTGGGCAGCACTAAGGCCGAGTATGTACCGGTACGCCTATAGTATTTAGGCTATATTACTAACCATTTGTGGATATTGATTGGTTATGATTATTTGATGTGTGATATATGGTTTGGAGGTGTGATTGCTGGAGCTCGGTTGACCAAGTGTCTCGGGGCCAATCACACTGGCAGTCAGACTGCTGGAGCTCGGTTGACTTAGTGTCTCGGGGCCAGTCTACTGTCTAAATGGATTAAGTGGATATATTTGGAATAAGTGAGCCTGTATGGATAGAATGTTGTCTAACACTGATTGAGGTTTCGATATCATAAGGTTCTATTTGATCCTTCATAAACGATGATTTTCAATAAAATATATATAAAATAATTTTATTGCATCTGCGTGTATTTGCCTGTATATATACATATTATATATATATTATTGACTGTATGCATTTTCATTTAGTATGCATGTATATATATTATAGTAATTCACTCAGTGAGGTCTGACTCCCCTCCGTTGACTAATTTTTCAGGAGAGTCATCATCTTCAAACCTCAGTAGCAGGCCTGTACGCCAGATTTATTTCGCCCCGGCTTCTTTGTGCAAACTGCTTCTCTGAGTCTTGGATTTATTTTATCTAGACACTGTAGTAGTCATTAAATATTTAAAAAGATGTTGTATTATATTTGAACTGGATTTGTATTAAAAGGTTTTAAATATATGCGATGATGAGGATTTGATTTAAATCCAGTTGGTGCAAATGTTATTTTGATATTTATGATTTTTATTTCTGCTGCAATATATATTGTTGTTACTATTGCATGTTTTATTTTATTTTTAGGCTTGCTACGAGTTCCGGATTTGAAAGAATTCCCGTTCCCTAACGCCGGTCATGGCCTCTGTTTTGGGTCGTGACACAGTGAGCTTCCTCGACGCCGAAAACAACTGCTGCAGGTGGCGGAACAGGCTGAGGATGATGGTGGCTCGTCGGGAGGCACACCGATGGGAAGAAAACGGCGTGACAGACGGAGGAACAGCGGGGAGGGCGATCGGAGATGGGGAAGAGGAGTCGGGGGCAAAGTTGTAATTTGACAAACGTTTTGATTTTTAGCAATATATAATGTATATATGTATATATATATACTCACACTATATATTATAATAATATAAACTCTCACACACATTAAATATACTCCACACATATATAATTTAATATATTTAAAAAAATTTATACACTTAAAAATATTTAATTAATATTAAAACTAAATAATAAAAATTAGGGTAATTAATTAAACCCTAGTTTAATTTAAATAAATACACATATATACTTTATTTTAGCACTTTAAAAATATATATGAGTTCATGCAAATTCATAAAACTAGTCAAAATAATTAGTATTAAATTATTTACGTGTCAATTTCCTCAAAAATATAATTCCTGGGAAAATTTTACGTAATTATCTTAAAATAATATAAAATAATAAAAATTAGTTTTAATTGAATAACAAACTCATAAAAATATCATAATTATATACAAAATTATTAACACTGCATATCCCGATGCAGTATAAAAATATTTAAAAACTCGGGATATTACATCTCCTCTTTCATCTCCTCTCTCTCACCCATCTTTATCTTCTCCTACCAACTCGAATAATTCATCTCAACCTCAACCTCAACCAGCCTCTTCTTTCTTACCCACTACATCAAACTTCTCCTCTCCTCTACCTCTTACTTAAGAAGTTGACCTAACACAGTACACCTCCTTTACTTAAACACAACCTCCCAATTCTTCTCAACCATCCCGCTTACTAATCCGCACTCACCATATAGGTCTTCGCCCTTCTACCATTAAAAAATGTCAAGCTTATCTTCTCACTCATATGAAACAAAATGTTACTGTTATAACCCGAGTTTTTAAATTATTTTATTGCAAAATAGGATATGCAGTATTAATAATTTTAAAATAATAATTGATTATTTTATTATCTTGAAAAATTATTATCGTTATTATTTTACGTTTAATTAATATATTTTACGTAAATACATGTCTTTAAATTATTATTTCAGGAAATAGTATTTTATTAAATCTTTAATTTAAAGCATTAATATTTTAATATTATTATTTTAATGAATTACATTATTGACCTTTATTTTATGAGTTATATATATATATATGCATGCATAAATATTATTAGGGTTTAATATTTAAATTATGTGTATATGTTATACTTTTATTATGTGTGTTATGTATAAATGTATGTGTGTGTGTGTGTGTGTGTGTGTGTATAAACTACCCTTGTCCCCTTCCCAACCCTCACCATCACCATCCCCGTCGTTGCAACTCCGACCAGCCACCGTTGGTGTGTCTTCCAAACCTCCACATCCTCCTCTAGCCAGCTCCGCCACCATTTCTTCCCTTCTTAGGCGCCGTTGAAGCTCGATTTGGCCAAGAAATTGAAAATCCTCACCACCTCCGTTCCTCATGATTTCGACCACCGTTTTTGACACCGTCGGTCTCTTTCCCTTCCCTGAGCACTGGTGAGTGTGTTTCTAAGTTTTGTTTCACTTGGTTTAGCCTAGATTTCAATGGTGATCGATTTCTTCATTTTGGCCATTTTTAGTTTTCAAATTTTTTGAGCTTGATTCCTTGTGATTCATGAGAAATTCCTTCACAAAAGTTGATCCCTCTAGTTTAATCTACATCCTAGAATTTTTTTGTAATTTTTGGAATTTATTTTGATTTTTGTAAATTTTTTATTATTCTATTATTATTTTATAATTTTCGTAAATTAATTAAATAAATTATGAAATTGTGATTTTTGGTGTTATTGGTGGTTGATATTAATTTTAGAATTTAATTTATAATTTTTGTGATTTTTGTGTAATTTTTATAATTATATTTCATTTATGTCAATTTTGAAAATATAGGTTATATATATATTTAATTAGAAATAATTGGTTAATTAAGTGTATTTGTGGATTTTAGTGAATAATATGTTGAGAAAATAATTTTTGAGTGATTATATAATTTTATTGATTTTTTAATATTATTAGTATTTTATTTGAATTTTTATATACTAGGGATATTTTGGTAATTTGGTAGTAATTTTGGTTAAATATTAAATTTAATTGGTTTTAATAATTATTTGAGGTATAAAAATGATTTTTATGAATTAATTAATAATTTTAACTAATTAATACTATTTTTCAAAAACTATTTTCAAATTAAATATAAAATGCTATTTTTGTAAATAAATGGATTTTCAGTAATTTTTAATATGTTTTTGGACTAATTAAGTAATTTAGATTTATAAAATGAATTTTTATTTATATTTTTGAATTATCGAGAAATACCAATTTTTAATAATATTATATTAATATTAGGGTTTTTAAGAAATTATCGGTAAAATAATTACTTTTGGTATTTGAATATTTACATTGTTATATTTTGGTATTTAAAGGGCATTTTTGGTATTTATTGAATTTTAATATATTTTATTGTATATTGTTGTGAATTGTGGACCTCAGTCAGAGAAATTTATAGTTTGGGGTCCCAATCGAAGAGTTTTGTGGATTCTATTTTGAAGTGTGTTTTTCTTACAGGACCGACTCTACTTTTTAAGTAGAGAGATGTCTGTTTTACAAAGGAGGTTCTGCCGAATTTTTGATAAAATTCTCATAAAACATGATATTCGATCAAATTCCTATGCTCTATCTATGTTAGTAATCTTAAATCAAGTCTTTAGGAGTTAAGTTAAAATTATTCTGATTTTCATGTTGTTATTTTATTGTTAGTTGCGCCGAAATCGAGGCCTAGTTGACCAGCTCAGTCAGACCCGTCTCGTGGAGCTCACAGTTGTGAGTTATTATGATATATATGCATTGCTTTAGGTTGCATGTTTTAGAAATTATATGTTTTAAATGTAAATTTTACATAATTGTTTTATTATATGCTTAGATATATTTTTGGTATATTATCGGTATATTTAAAAATAAATGCATTTTTTCTTTGTGATTTATTTTCAAATTATGTTAAGTATATTACTGGTTGATTTTGATTATATTACATGATTTAATTGAATTTATTATACGTATATATACCTGAATTATATCATTATACATTATTTATTTTTCTGAATGTATGTTTTAATATAAATGAAAGATATCGATAGAACGTACTTTCTAATGGGAAGCACTAGGACCGTATATGTACCGGTACGTTAGATTAGAGCTAAGTGAAAATTAATTGTGGTGATTATGATTGATTGATATTGATTTAAGTGAGATTAATGTGATTGAGAGTGTGATTGCTGGAGTTCGGTTGATCAAGTGTCTCGAGGCCAATCACGCTGACAGTTAGACTACTGGAGCTCGGTCGACTTAGTGTCTCGGGGTCAGTTTACTGTCCATATGGATTAAATGAATTTACTTGGAATTAAGTGAGCCTATATGGCTAGAGTGCTTTCTATTGGTATTGAGGTTGCGATCAGTTAGGGTTTTATTTGATCCTTCATAAACTGATGATTTTCAGTATTAAAATGATTTTCTTTGCATCCGTGTGTATTTGCCTGTATATATATTTATTATATATACTTCTGAGTGTTTGCATTTGACATTTAGCTATGCGTGTATATATATTATAATAATTCACTCAATAAGGTCTGG
This sequence comes from Mallotus nudiflorus, assembly GCA_947683625.1. NCBI lineage: Eukaryota > Viridiplantae > Streptophyta > Magnoliopsida > Malpighiales > Euphorbiaceae > Mallotus > Mallotus nudiflorus. The sequence goes on along the minus strand of CANTUR010000147.1, from coordinate 1,117,120 downwards.
CTCCCCTTCGTTAATGCTTTTATAGGAGAGTCCTCATCTTCAGACCTTAGCAGTAGACCTATCCGCCAAATTTCTTTTGCTCCGGCTTTATTATGTAAATCACTTACTTGAGTTTTATTTTGTACTCTAGACGCTGCAGTAGTAGTTGTATTTGAATCAGTCATGAGTTATGTTTGTATTTATACATGTATGAGATTTTAATTCAGAGCGTTTCTCTGAAAATTGTATTAAAAGATTTTATTTTATGATATGAGATATGATTTTATGTTATTAAAGAAAGTTGAGAATTTATTTTTATTAATTGAGATTTAATTTCCACTGAATAATATTTTATTTATTTTATTTTATTGTATGTTTTTCTTTTAAGGCTTGCTACGGGTTCCGAATTTTAAAGAATTCATGTTCCTTTGCGCCGGTCATGGCCCTCTTGTTTTGGGTCGTGATAGTTACAAAAGCATCAACTTTCACCGAAGCTAACCAACACCCTCAATGGCGACTAGCCATGAAAGATGAACTAGCAGCACCCATTCAAACAAAAACATGGTAGCTTGTTCCTCGACCCTCTCATCAAAATATTATTTGCAACAAATGGGTATTCAAACTCAAAAAGAATTTGGACAACTCTATTTCTCGATTCAAAGCCAGGCTTGTAGCCAAAGGCTACCATCAGCAAAGCAGAGTTGTTTTCCAAGAAATGTTCAACCCAATTGTGAAAGCTACAACCATTCGATTGATTCTATCTTTAGCCTCTATTCGCCACTGGCCACTGCATCAAATTAACATATTTAATGCCTTTCTTCACAGCTTTCTTGATAAGCTAGTTTATATGGATCAACCTCAAGGGTTCATTGATCCAATACATCTTAATTATGTCTGCCTACTTCACCGATTATTGTATGGTTTACGTCAGGTGCCTTAGGCATGGTATCACCGTTTACAAGCCTTTCTTCAACAACTTGGCTTCCAGAGTTCAAAAGCATATCACTTTTTATTCATTCTTCAAAATAAAGATGATGTTCTCCTACTCCTAATCTATGTCGATGACATAATTCTCACTGGAGCCTCACAATAATTGATTTCAACTACACTTGCTGCTCTTAAATATGAATTTCCTGTAAAGGATGTTGGGAGACTCACCTATTTTCTTGGTATTCAGGTCTTACATAATGACACTGGCATTGCTATTAATCAATCTAAGTACATACAAGACCTTCTAGTCTGTACCGAACTTCAAGAAGCTAAAGGTTGTTTAACACCTATGGCAACTTCACGAACTCTTAATAAACATGCGAGTACTCCTCCTTTATAACCTAAACAATATAGGCAACTTGTTGGTGCACTCCAATACTCCACTCTAACTCACCCTGATATTGCATTCTCGGTTAACAAATTATACCAATTCATGCATTGTCCAACTGATCTTCATTGGGCTGCATTAAAAAGGTTGCTTTGCTACCTTAAACACACCATACATCACTCTTTGTTCTTTGATAAACACTCTTCGCTGCAACTTCAGTGTTTCACAAATAGCAATTGGGGAGGCTACCCTGATGATCGTCGCTCCACAAATGGTTTTGCCATCTACCTTGGTAATAATCTTGTTGCATGGTGCACTAAAAAGCAGTCTACCATTGCATGATCATCGTCCGAGAGTGAATATAAAGCCATAGCAAAGTCCATAACTGAACGTCTCTGGATAAAGCATTTACTCACTGAATTTGGTATTCCTTCACCTTCTCCAGTTGTCTTATGGTGTGATAATGTAAGAGCTATCTACATGACTTCTAATCTAGTGTTTCATTCTCGAACCAAACATATCGAGCTTGACAATCACTTTGTACGTGAACAAGTTCTCCAAGGCAACATTCAAGTTCGTTATCTCTCAACCAAAGATCAAATTGCATACTTGTTTACCTAACCATTGGTTGTTCGTCCCTTCCAGAATTTCTCTTCCGAACTTCATCTTCTTCCATCCTCACATCCATCAGTTTATAGGGGCATGTTAAAGCAAATCTGATTCTGTTATTCTGTTGTTCATATTCTGTTGTAAGTTGTTTAGTCTTAGTAGTTTACTTTACTTATAATACTTCCAGACTACATCATTTATTTGTAAATAAGTTGTGTATTATCATTAATTCATGAATATATGAAAACAGAGAAAATTACTCTGAGCCACAATTTTTTTTTTCTATATTCAAAAGATCATAGAGTATGCTATTTTACGGTGCCATGGAACTTCTACCATTAACTGATGACGACCACAGCATGCTTATGTGAAAATGCTGGGCAATGTTATTGCTGTTATGATTTTTTTTTTTTTCCATCTCATACTTTCAGTATTTGGTACTTACATAAATTTCAACTACTTTAGAGTACTTTAGAGTTGAGCTGGATAGATTCATAATGGAACTAAAATTTTTTCAATATTTATTTCTCCATAACTTAAACCCGAATTTAGAGAATTCAAATTTCAACTATTTTAGAGTTGAGTTGGATGAATTCACATAAAAAAATTTCAATATTTATTTCTCTATACCCGAAACTTAAGAAACTTTAAATTTTTTATCGTATAAATCAACAGATATTGATATTATTATCAACTTTTTAACTATTACGCATATCTAATTTTGTAGTGGTTAACGCAGCGCCGAAAGTGCATGTTGATATATATAATCATTAAGCATTCTGATCCAAACAATTATTTCAGGTGAGAAATAATTATCGCTTTATTTTTTTTCATGTTTTCACCATAATTGAACACTAACATATATAGCTGCATCATCCATTGCTAATTATCACGTCATTCAAAATTTAGAACGGAAATAGAATTAAATCATGAATTTTAATCATAATTATCTCCTTCCTGTGGTGCTAGAATTTGTTCCAACACCACTGCGGCCTTCTTACATTTTAAGTGGTCACAGTTTCATCCCCAGCTAGATTCAGGCCTCCCAAATAGTAGCAGAACTCTGCCTATTCATTGCCAAACCAGAAAACCAGTTCATTGCCAAATTACATCTGCATAATATCACCTTAGCAAGGGATCGGGATCGGGTAAGTAGAGTGTATATAAATATTTTAATATATATATATATATATATATGTAGCTTAAATTGTTTAAGCTTGATTTGCTTTTTCCCAAATGATTTTAATTTGCTTGATTGACAGGAAATTAGTTAAAAGGACTAATAAAATGATGAAGATCTCACCACTAATCTCTGTTGCTTCCCTGTTGATTTTGGCAACGCTACAAACTGATACCTTCACAATCAGAACAGAGAATAAGATGACAACCACCGATCCATTTCTTGATCAAAATGTAAACGTTGGTGCAGCTGAATCAAAGGATTCTGTTTCCGATAAAGGAAGTAGCAGCACAAATATAACTAGTAGCAGTGGTGCAGCCAACCCTGGTTTTGGCGGCCATGAAAATACCCCGGCAACTGAGACCCACCATAATTACATGGGTGATAAACCACCATCTAAGGCTGGCCGGCCAATTAACTAGCTTCTTCAGCTGTTATTAAGCGAATAACATGCATTAAATTAAGCGGCATGTTCCTAGCTTTTAACCCTTGCTGGCTTTTTTATGTACTTCTCTATTTGAACTTGAATTAATTAATCAACTAATTATGTCGCTAGTCGGGCTCCAATATTATAGACTGTGTGCAGTTTATTTTATATGTATATTTATATATAAAAAGACTACCATGATTCTACTGTTTTCCATGCATTTTGTTTGTTCATTTGTAAGAATCATGTGGCAATATATTTTTAAGAAGATAATTTCTGATAGTCATTGAAAATCAGGTTTCAGCGTCAATTACTAAAAACCTGAAATCCAGGGCTTTCTGCAATGAAAATACTAAAAGAGGGGTAAGTTAATGAAAAGAGACATGATTTGTTGGTAACTATAATATATACACGGAAAACCTTAAGGAAATTGTTCTACAACCAGGAATTGCAGACATATATATATATATATATATCCAAACTTCAACCCAACTATAGTTAGATTAATTAGCTCAGCTTATCAAACTAGCAATTACAGTTAATCTTTTAGAGAAAAAGCTATACAGTTAATCAATATACAGTTAAGTCAAAACCAGATATTTAATCAATATCTTTCAGATAACCAATCTGATTAAGTTTATTTCCTACATAATAATTAACAGCTATAAATATGTATAATTCTTTGTTATTTTTTAATTATGTATTTTATTTATTGGGTTTTGGGAGATGAAGTAGGGGGCCTGGGCGCCTGGCCGTCCAAGCCCCCTTAAATTCTAACGGGGAGCTAAGGGAGGGAGTCCGGCCACTCTAGGCCCCAACTGAAATCCATCCAATACACATGTCGTCCCAACATATATACGTCTCCATAGAACAAGTGCATATATACGTTAATTGCAGCCTTTGCAGGGGCACTCCTTCCACCTGATGCTGAATTACAGTAGTAGTTAAAAAGATCATATATATGTATTCATGTGCCATGCAGTGGAATTATACTATCATAACGAACACGAGAAAAAATTAATGGTTTGTTGTTATTATTAACTTTAACTATTACCGATGTAATCGCAATTAGTGGTCAACCCATAAGGTTTGAATCTTTGATCGTGAAATATCAATTGTGATTCAGCAATAATAATTATTGCAGGTGAGAATTATTTTCACTTTTTTCTACATTTATTTTCACCCTCGATGAACCCTAACATGACAGCACATTGCATTTGCTAATAATTATTACAAAATTGAATATTTACAATCCAAATGGATTTAATTATCTTTAATAATCATAATTATTTCTTGGTGGCCGCATGGTGCAAGGAAAGGAGAATTGACGCTACCCACCACTTTCTTCTTTGTCTTTTTCGGTGCTCACAGTTTCATCTCTACCTAGATTTAAGCCGCCAACATGGGCAGAATTCTGTCTATAAATTACAACTCTTGTAATTCATTTACATTGCCAAATTACATCTTTAGATAGCAACCTGGTACGTGGATTTATTTATATATCTATATTACTTTCTTTTCATAAACATATCGTTAATAATTAAGTCTTTTCATAAATTTGATCTTATTAATTTTCCTTTTGCCTTAATGATTTTAATTGCTTGTTGAGAGGTTATTAGCGAACAAGTGTAATCATCAATGAAGATATTGCCAGTAATTTTTGTTTCTTTCCTGTTGGTCCTGGCCACCCTGCAAGCTGATGCTACTACTGACCACCGATTGAGTGAGACTACATCTCTTGGTCGAAAGGCAATCGCTGGTGCGACTCAATCTGAGTATTCTACTGTAGGAACTAGCAACATAGGCACCGTTGGTGGGCCGAACCCTGGCTTTCATAACAGTGGAAGTCCTCAGGATCCTGATACCCACCACTGCTTTAACAAAGATCGTTTAGGACCCGGTGTGAAATGTGTCAACGGAAATTAATGTAGCGTTGTTAAGTGAATAATGAAAGCTTAATGTGAACAATTATACTGTGTGTACGTAGCTTGTAATAAAGCGGAACTGGTATATGTTACTGGCCGTGCGTGTATAAGCTTGGCAAGTGTAATGTTCTACAAGAAATTGTATAATGATATAATAATGCAAATCTCTGGCTGCTATGCCAAAAATATTAGACTTTGCGTAAAATAAGAGAAGACCATGATCCTACTGCTTGGCATGGTTTTTCTTTATTTACATCCCTTGCACAGAAACATATAATTTCAGTGGCAATTGGACCCTAACATCTTCTATAATTTTTTTTTTTTTTTCAGTAGCTTAATTTACCGTTACATGACTTTGTGTAAATTGAAAAGTATCAAATAATCAGGCCGGGAAGAGCAATTTAAATTCTACCTTTTACAGCAAAACCCTAGCTAGTTATGCGTATATGTTAAAACAACAAGGAGATATTACCCCCCAAAAAAAAACAATAAGGGGAGATATCTAAGCCATCTTTAATCATAGGCATTTTGATTAATTCATCTCTTCTAGTAATCGAGTTTAAAGATATATTTGTACTATCTATTTAAAATTATTTCACATTTGTGGTTAACAGTATATGTCAATTATATGCGCCACCTGAGATCAATATACAATTAGCTGAATAAGAAAAAGTTTGGATTGAATTTTTTTTTTTTTCAGATTATTATTTGATGTGTAATACATTTCAACATTAATAGCATTATATATATACCACATTGACAATTTATACCTTTCATTATAAATGTCAATTTTTTTCTATGTATAATGCCTTCATATTGATGTGTTGAATTATTACATTCTAACCAAGTATTTGATTTGAAGTTTTTTATTTCAAATGCAAATATAAAGATTTTAAATAATTTGTAAATAGATATTATAAAAATAAATCTTATAACTAGATATTATTTCAAATCCTCTTTACTCATTAGATGAACGATTATGAATTTGTTTTAAATTTTTATTAATCCAAATAGTTTCCAAACAAAAGATTTGATTGAAATCTAAATTTCTGCGTAAATATTTATATCCAAACATAGCATTTCTTTTAGTTGTCGTTTGATTTATATTCTGAAATTAGAATCATAATGAAAATTTTAACAAAGTATTTGGTTTATAAGGGAATCATAATCAATCTTATTTATATATGAAAATATATTAAATAATTATTATTATAAATTTATATATTTTATTTTATCACTTAAAAAATTATATTTTGTAAATTTCAATAATATATAACAATATTTAAAAATTTGACTAATTAATTATAATTAATTTGACTTGATTTTATGGGAATAAAAAATCATTCCTTACTCCTACTAAGAGAATGAGTAATTCTCATTAAAGGAGGAACCTATTCCTTCCCATGTAAAATTTTAGTAAGCCAAACACTAGAAATAAAATCATTCATTATAATTCCGATTTTTATCTTTATTTTTCATAAAACAAACGACTCATTATTGAAAAAAACAACTGTAGAAATAATTTACCTCTTCCCATGTTTTAACCATTATTGAACACTATGTAGCTAATATTCAATTATTAATTATTACAATATTGAACATTTAATTATCAATTCTAATTGTGATATTTTCTTCCTACTCATTGCATATTCCTATCATAATTATTTCTTGGGTGGCCATGGCCCTGGTGCTAGGAATTGGGGAATCCACCACAACCCTATCGATCTTTTTTTAATGGTAACAGTTTTCATCTATACCTAGGTTCCACCCTCAAATATTGGCAGAGTTTTGCCGGTAAATTGCAACCTTAAGAACCCATTTCCATTGCCAAAATACATCTTCATATATATCACGTTGTAACGCAAATCAGTATAAAATAATGGTGCTAGTTTATCTTCTAAGCCAAAAACAATTTGTGCTCTGCCCACGTGATAGGAAAAGAGAAGACATCCTACTGCTTGGCATGCAACCATTGTTGAGTTCATTAGCTTATTGTGTAGGTTTATTTCATGAAAAAATTAAGTAGAAATGAGTAAATTAAAGAAGGAGAGAGTATGCATAACATTGTTGATTTTTGGCAAATTTGTCTATCCCATATTATTTTGTTATTAAAGAAAGGGGAAGTTCTTTGGTCATAAAAGAACTTATCCTTTTTGTTAAAAATCATCCCATTACATTGTAAAATTGCCTTCTTTCATATTTAGGCAATTTGGTTCTTTCTCTCTTTTGTAAATATTTTTTCAAGCTAGTGAAATATTATTTTTGGTAGTGTCCAAGGATGTAAGCATAATTGGCTGAACTTCGTTAAATTTTAAGATTCTCTTTTATGTCTATTTAATAACTATTGTCAGGTATAGTTGTCATGAATTATTGTACTATTAAATTACTTGTCTTGGTAAAATTTTGTTTAGGAGGTTGGTATTCAATTGAACCATTGTGACCCACAACACCTTTCCTAAGAATCTATCGTGGGGTGATTTTTAATACAATCATTTACACTTAGTCACCAGAACAATAGTTCTCAAGGTGAATTTGTTATTATTAGTGAAAATTCCATCGTGAATTATTATGCTATTAAATTACTTGTCTTGGTAAAATTCTATCTAGAAGATTGGTATTTAAATGGACCATTGTGACCCACCACACATTTCATAGGAATCTACTTTGGGGTGATTTTTAGTATAATCGTTTAAATTATAGTCACATGGATAATAGTTATTAAACAAACATAAAAGAAAACACCAAAATTTAATGAGGTTGGCCAATTATGCCTATATCCTCGAACACTACCAAAAATAACATTTCACTAACTTGAGAAAATATTCATAAAAGAGAGAAAGAACCAAATTGCCTAAATATGGAAGGAGGCAATTTTACAATGTAATGGGATGATTTTTAACAAAGGGGACAAGTTCTTTTATAAGCAAAGAACTTCCCCTTTCCTTAATAACAAAATAATGTGGGATAGGCAATTTTACCAAAAGCCAATAAATCTCCACCTTGGTAAAATTTTATACAATTCTCTCACAAATCCAATCTTCAATAGTGTCTACAAATTCCAACTTTTCAATTATTAATAATATTGACCAAGTCTAAACAATATTTAAACTTGCCTACAGTTACCATTTTTATCATCATATCAACAAAATTGTCACGACCCAAAACAGGGGCCATGACCGGCGCTAGGGAACGGGAATTCTTTCGAATCCGGAACCCGTAGCAAGCCTAAAAATAAAATAAAACATGCAATAACAATAATCATAATATAATATGCAGCGAAAATGGAAATCATAAATATCATAATATCATTCACATCAACTGGATTTAATCAAAATCCCATCTCATAAATACATAATCTCTTTAATACAAATCCAGTTTCAAAATAATACATCTCTTTAAAATAAAATACATGAAATCCAATACTTTAATTCACAACTACTGCAGTGTCTAGATAAAATAAATAAGACTCAAGTAGATAATTTACATAAAGAAGCCGGGGCGGAAGAAATCCGGCGTATCGACCTGCTATTGAGGTCTGAGGATATTGACTCTCCTGAAAAATAGTCAACGGAGGGGAGTCAGACCTCACTGAGTGAATTACTATAATATATATACATACACTCTAAATAACAATGCATACAGTCAATAATACATGTCTAATATGTATATATACAGGCAATTCATACAGATGCAGAAAAATCATTTTTATATATTTTATTGAAAAATCTCAGTTTATGAAGGATCACATAGAACCCTAGAATAACGCAACCTCAGAAAATAGTGTTAAACAACACTCTAGCCATACAGGCTCACTTAATCCAAATATATCCACTTAATCCATTTAGACAGTAGACTGGCCCCGAGACACTAAGTCAACCGAGCTCCAGCAGTCTGACTGCCAATGTGATTGGCCCCGAGACACTTGGTCAACCGAGCTCCAGCAATCACACCCAAACCACATCTCACATATCAATAATCATATCAAATCAATATCCACAAATAGTTAGTATTATAGCCTAAATACTATAGGCGTACCGGTACGTACTCGGTCCTAGTGCTGCCCACTAGGTAACATGTTCTATTGATATCCTTCATTAATAATTGTAAAACATTCATTCACAATAATAATTGATGCATGAATTTCAATAAAATAACAACATAAACCATATATATACCGGAAATATACCAAAAGTAAACCAGGTATATTTCGAGTATATATATGTCAAATGAATTCAATCAAATCATAAATTAAACTAAAAATATATTTAAAAACATTTTAAATATATTTTAGTAACAAAACATGTATATAATTTATTATATACCAAAAATAAACCAAAAATATACTTAAGGTAAACTTAAGAAATAATCAAAATATTTATGCATATTGAATCAACATAAAACATGCATTTCTAAATCATGCATCCTAAGCATATATATATATAGTATAGTAACTCACCTAATGCGCTCCTCGAGACAGGTCCGATGGGCCTGGTCCACTAGCCTTCGGTCTCGGCGCAACTAAACAAGCAATAAATAACCGATATCAGAATAACCCTAGCAGAAATCCTAGAATTCAATTTAGAGTATTAAAATACGAAAACAGAATTAGGGTTCGACTGGATATCACATTTTACGAGAATTCTACCGAAAATTCGACAGAACCTCCCCTGTAAAACGGACATCTCTCTACTCAAAAGAGTAGAGCCGACCCTACAAAGAAATACACTTCGAAATACAAGCTCAACACAATCAAAATCCCACGGTCGGACTCCAAACTACAGTCCACCAACCGGGGTCCACAAACACAGAACAATTCCAGATATATCAAAAATATCCTTACAACATAGAAATACATCTCATAGGTAAAAATTACATAATTAACCTTTAAACACTATAAAAACCGATTAAAACTCATTTTATTAGAAAAATCGTATATTATATATATAATTGAAAATAATTCACGAAAAATAGTTTTAATTAATTAAAAATACCAAATATTTTGTAGAAATCATTTTTATACCCTAAATAACTAATAAAACCAATTAAATTACATTTTTAGACAATTTAGGGTAAAATTACCAAAATACCCCTATATATATAAATATACTTAATTTACTTCAAAAATTCACCAAAAATCATACAATTATCCAAAATTAATTTTCTCAACATATTTATCAATAATATAAATATTTAAATTCAATTAACCAATTAAATTCAAATAAAAACACATTTAACCCTCCCTAATTTCTCAAAATCACATAAACTTCAATAATTCAAAATAAATACTTAGAAATTCATAAAAATTCCAAATAAATTCCTATAATTCATTTCAACACCTAATTTAACCATAAACTCCAATTTAATAATTTAAATAATTAATTTCCGAAAATTAGAAAATAATATTAAAATATTCAAAAATACCCAAAAATCCAAAAAATCTCCAAAAATTCACACATGTAGATTAAGCTACTAGGAACAACATTTGTGAAGGTAGTTTTCATGAATCATCCAATTCGAAGCTCAAAAAAATCAAAAACCCTAATAGGCCGAAATTGACAAAATCGAAACCTAAGCAATTCTAGACCATTTTAGCTCAAACCAAAGCTAGAATCACACTCACCAGAGCTCAAGGATAAGAAAGAGACCGGCGGTGTCAAAAACGGTGGCTGGAATCGGCGTGATCGACGGTGGATCGATTTTCGGCTTCTCCAGCCAAAATCGACTTCCAGGCGTCGGAAACGGCTACCTCAGGCGGCGGAAATGGTTGGGGAAGACGGTGGCACACCGGATGGCACACCCACGGTGAAGAAACGGTAGTAGCAGCGACCGGACGGTGAAGGGAAGGATCGGGAGGAAGAAGAAGACTCGGGGGGGCAAATGTGTAATTTTCCAATTCCTTTGTAATTTGACAAATATATGTATATATATATACTTTATACTATATATTAAAATAATATTAAATTACACACATCAAATATACACCACACACATAAAATATTAATATTTTAATAATTTATACTAAATAAAATTAATTAAATAACAATAAAACAAATAAATAATTAATAAAATATTAGGGTAATAATAAATCCTAATTAAATAAATATACACACACAGGCTTTATTTAATAATTTAAAAATACGCATGAGTTCATGCAAGTCTGTAAATACATTTAAAATAATTAATAATACATTGTTTACGTGAAAATTTTCCCGAAAATGCAAGTCCCGAAAAAATTTTACGTAAAACACTGAAAATAATATACAGTAATTAAAATAGATTTTAAATACATATTAACTCGTAAAAATATCACATATATATTCTAAATTTATTAACACTGCATATCCCGGTACAGTGTAAAAATATTTTAAAAACACGAGATATTACAAAAATTCTCAGTGGTCTGAATCTTCGGTCTAGCAAAGAAAATTCTCAGCATAAAAATAACTGGAGATAGAAAATTGAGGAGGCTTTATTTGTCTAAGAAAGAATATCTGAGGAAGGTACTAAAACGTTTTGGCATGAATGATAAGTCAAAACCAATTAGTACACCACTTGCTCCTCATTTCAAACTTAGTGCATCCATGCTACCAAAGAATGATGCAGAACGATAATACATCTCAAAAGTACTGTATGCAAATGTTGTTGATAGCTTGATGTATGTAATGATGTGTACAAGGCCTGATATTTCACAGGCAATTGGGGTTATGAGCAAGTACATGCATGATCTTGGAAAGAAGCATTGGCAAGTTGTGAAATGGATTTTATAGTATATTCTAAACATTGTAGATGTTGATTTGGTATTTTAGCAAGATAGGCAAAATGGTTAGTGTATATTTGAGTATTGTGATTCTGCCTATACTAGTTATTTGGATAAACGTCAATTAATTACTACATATTTACACTTGCAAAGGCACCAATGTTATAACCCAAAATTTTATTAATTATTAATTTAAGTATGGGATTATTTAATATTAATTATCATTTAATTATTTATGAGGTTTTTATTATTTGTATAGCTTTATTTAAATTATTAATTAATTGTTAAGTGTATATATTTTTGGGGAGATTTAGATTTAAAAAATATTAGAATACTATTTTTAAATTTAACGGATTATTATTTTGTATTATTATTTAATATATATATATATATATATATATATATATATACAAAAAGTCATTTTTCCTTTTTCTCTTTCCTTCTTCTTTTCGTTCTTTCTTTTCCTTTCTTTCTTTTTTCTTCTTCTTCCCGTAACCGACAGCAACGCCACCACCACCAGCCACCGTCATGTCACCACCACCTCCACCAATTAACACCACCATCAATTGTCCCTCCCTTCCCCAACACCACCACCATCTCTTCCTTTCTCTCTTTCTCTCTTGGTTGCTGGTTGGCTCTTAGACTTGCCAACAACTCTTCCAACAACCTCTGAGCTCGCCACTAGTCTTGATTGGAAGCTCATCCTCCTGGCTTCATTTCCCCTCAATCAATTTGTTCGAGTAACGCCTCCACTATTGTGAATTTGTGTTTAGGTTAACTTTTAGTATTTTATGAAATTGACTTTGAATTTGATTTAATTAGACATAATTGCTTTGATTTTATACGTAATTAAGGTTGAGATATAGCTAATGGGGATTTTTATCATAATTATTTTTGTGATTTTTCAAATTTTTTGGGTTCGGGTTATTGTTCACATAACTGTTCCGGCTCGAAAAATTTTATATTTTTATTAAATTTTATTAATTATGTAGATTAAACTTTGTTAAGAAAGTTTTATGAAATTATGTATATAATTTTAATTATGATTTTTTGAGATTATGTATAAATATGTATTTTTGAGAAAATATTAGAAAATGATGAATTATTTGATTTTAATTGAAAATATTGTTAATTATGCTATTTTAGACTATTTTTTATAAATAAAAGTGTAAATAATTTTTATAATTATTTCCCAATTTTTAATTATTTAGTAGTTATTTTGGGAAATTAAATGAAAAATAAATTTATTGATCATTTTTTAGTCTAAATGAGTATTTTTATGATAATAATAAGTGATTTTAATAATTATTTACAATTTATGCTAATTTAATTGTAAAATGAAAATTTTATGCTACTAATGGATTTTATTAGCAAAATATTATTTAATAACTAGAATTTTATTATTTATTTGGAAAATGATTTTCTTTAATATTTTTATAATATATTTTGATAATTTGAGAAATTATATTATTTTATTTGTGTATTTGTTATGTTAGTTCTTATTTGGACGTGAATTGTAGTTGGGGGACCCAATCTGAGATGTTGAGTTTTGAGATAATTGAAGTGTGTTTTTGTGCAGGTTTGACTCTACTTTTAGTAGAGGGATGTTTGTTTTACAAAGAAAACTCTACCGAATTTTCAATGCATTTCTCGTAAAATGTGACATCGAGTTTGTATTCGATTTTGAGTCTTTTATTTAAGTTGTATCTGAGATCGAGTCTATTCTTAGAAATTTAGAATATATAAAATTAGGATTTTTATCATAATTATTTTATTATTATTTTTCTATAGCTGCACCGAGACTGAGACTTACAGGATCGGGCCAATCAAGTCATTTTAGAGGGGCGCACTCCACCTGTGAGTTATTATTTTATGTATGTATTTCATGTAGAAATAATATTGGCATCCACAAATTTTTAATAAATATGAATTTTATTATGCTATGTTTGCATATATATAAAAGTGAATATTTATTTGTATAAAATTAGATGCTATGCATATTTAATATATGATTTTATTATTTTATTTATGAAATGTTATTTTGAAGGATAGTTATAGAACATGTTACATAGTGAGTTACACTAGAGTTGTTGGTACGTTATATACTAGGCTATGAAATTTCATTGATATTGAGATATGATTAAATTGATTATTGAGATTTGTGGTGAGAGAGTGGTGTGATTACGGAAACTTGGTTGATTTAGTATCTTGGGGTTAATCATGCCGGCAGTGAGATTGCAGGAGCTCGGTTGACTTAGTGTCTCGGGCCACTCTACTATCATAATTGAGAAGAGAAATATTTTTAGAATTAATGAGCTTATTGGCTAGTGAGGTTTTGTGATTGAGCTTGCGGAATATTTTAGGGTTCTGCTTTGATCCCCCACCTAAATATTATTGCATTTATTTATTTATCGAAAAATGTGATTTCGAGCATTTGTATGAAATGCATGTATAAAATAATTATATATAAATATTATTATATTAATATTTGAATTTTTGTGTCCTTAGATTGCATGCATATATATATATATAATAATTCACTCAGTGAGGTCAAACTCCCCTCAATTATTTTTCAAGATACTTCTTGTCAGACCTCCCGTAGTAGTTTCCTTCACCGGACCCTTTCCTCTCCAGCTGATCTATGTAAAGTTTAAATTACCCTTTCTTTATATTTCTAGACACTGCAATAGTATTACATACTTGATGTATTCTATGAGTTGTTATTAATGGTGGTTGTATTTTGAATATTGTAGAATATTTTTATTAAGGTATTATTTATGGAGATTTTTTTTTCATTATTAAAAGTTTTAATTTTGAGCATATTTATGATTATATTTTATTGAGTTTTTATTTTAAGGCTTGCTACAGGTTTTGGATTCTCACGAATTTCCATTCCCTAACGCCGGTCATGACTCTCAGGTTTGGATCGTGACAACCAGTCAATTGAAAGTCCACCTTATAGTCAACAGTTGTTTTGTCTACTACAGAGGCAAAGTATATGGCAATTATAGAGGCTGTAAATAAGGCAATTTGGCTTCAAGGGTTGCTCAATAAACTAAGAATGGAGCAGAAGCACATCAAAGTGCATTGTGACAATCAGAGTGCTATTCATTTAGTAAAGAACCAGTTTATCATGCAAGGACAAAACATATCGATGTTTGATTACACTTTGTACGGGAGATTTTAGAAGAAGGTGGAGTTATAATCCAGAAGATTTAGACCACTGAGAATCCTACTAATATGATGATAAAAGTGGTAATTGAACATTATTTAAGTGGTAACTGAACATTGTTTAAGTGGTAACTAAACATTGTTTTGACTTTATCAATATTGTTAACAATTGAAAAGTTTGAATTTGCAGATACTACTAAAGATTGGATTTGTGAGAGAATTGTATGTAATTTTGTCAAGGTGAAGATTTTTTGGTTTTTGGCAAATTGTCTATCCCACATTGTTTTGTTATTAAGGAAAGGGGAAGTTCTTTGGTTATAAAAGAACTTCTCCCCTTTGTTAAAAATCATCTCATTACATTGTAAAATTGCCTCCTTCCATACTTAGGCAATTTGGTTCTTTCTCTCTTTTATAAATATTTTCTCAAGTTAGTGAAATATTATATTTGGTAGTGTTCAAAGATGTAGGCATAACTGACTGAATCTCATTAAATTTTAGTGTTATCTTTTAAGTCTATTTAATAGCTATTGTTGGGTACATTTATCATGAATTATTGTGCTATTAAGTTACTTTTCTTGATAAAATTCTGTGTAGAAAATTGGTATTTAAGTGGACCATTATGATCCACCACACTTTTCCTAAGAATCTATCGTAGGATAATTTTTAGTACAATCGTTTCAACTTTAGTCATCTGGACAATACTTCTCAAGGTAAATTTATTATTATTAATAGAAATTAACTCGAATTCCACAATAACATGTTCAATTTGTCATACTAATTGATGAATTGTGTAATAGAACCCTTGGTTGAAAATATGTTGACTTTGACTTTTTTTTATTTTCTTTATATGTATATATATAATAACAATACATATGGCGGATTGTGATAATTGTGGCTTATTACACAAGAAAAAGAAAATTTTACTTTGTTCCCATGATGTGGGGGTAAATGAAAATGGAGATGAATCAAATGGATAATTTATTGCAGACAGCAACATATTGTTCATATTACTGCCTATGATATTAAAAATTCTCCAAATTTATATGGTTTAGCATGAAATAATCCACCTCAACTAGCTTCAACAAATCCAACATTTTAAGGGTGCAAATTCTGCTCAGTTTGCACATTGGAACAATGCAAAATGTCTCGTCTATGTCAGCACGTCAACGATCTAGTTCAAAGAGTCTGAGACAAATGGCCACCTGGCAGCAGATGAAAAGTGAAGTAATTTGGTAAATGTTCGAGGAGAATCTTACTGGCCACCCGATTGATGAATTTTCTTGATGGCTATTGTCATCATTAACATTAATGGCGTTAATTAGAATAATCCTACGGCTATGATCAATGGCCATAATCAAATTGTGTTAACGTTCCCTTCTCGCCGGTGACCTTTTTCAAGAGAAACTGATAATGTATAAAAGCTTGTTATCTCTTATATATTATGAACATTCAACACTTAATCACGAATTACTATTGGGAATTGTGAAACTTGTTCATGTCTACAGGGAAGCAAACTGCTGCAGATTGGCTTTCTTCTTTTTGCCAATTTGTTTCAATGACAATTTTTGAAAACAATTTATAAATGTACAATAAAATGATATAAAATTCTAACTAACATATAAATATAGAATTATAGAATAACCAACTATATTATAGAAAACACATGCATGATCAGAAGCAAAACACATCATTTAACAAAATCATGGCAATTCTATAAAAATGTACTAATCTATATAACAATGGCATTATTTTATAATTGAAATTTATTTTAGTGAACTTTATAGTTAACAAAGTTAGTGTTGAGGGTTTCTTTATTTTATTTTTAAGAGCTCTAGTACTTAATTGTATCAAAATGAGATTTGAGTACATACTTAAATATTGAAAATAATTTAAGGTGCTTTTTTAGATACCTGTTACTTTGAATGGTGGAGTGTGTAATATCTATAATATGAACTCATTTATTTTTTTTTCTAATATAACATTTTTGACATGATTCTTTTTAATATATACGATACATCTCATTAACATTCACTATATTGTTATAAAAAAAAATTATAAGTACATATTGCTTTAAATTATAAGGAGTTTGAATCTATTAAAATGAAGTTTCAATTTCGAGGTAGAAAAAGAGAAAAGATATAAATACATCCTTAATATTTTAAGCTAATTTCATATAAAGCCATTTATATCTTTTAAAGTGAAAATACACTCTTATCATTTTGAAAATGGCATATTTTAACCCCTCCTATAAACGGCGTTAATTTTTTTGTGTTAGTATAAAAGAAATATTAGATAAATGTGCATTTTTACCCTAACGTTATATTGAGGAGTAAATTTGCCCTTAAAGAAAATTTATAAATAATTAAATACAATTTTTTAAAAATATATATATTTCAACTTCTCATCGTATAGAAGTGTTAAAGTATAAATTCTTTTAGATACTTGTAGTAATGCTAATATGATATTTGAAAAAATTATATATAATTTGTTATGCAAATATTTTTAAAAAATTGTATAAAATCTGTAAATTCTATTTTTATAATTAAAAACTTTTTTTAAAAAATCATCTCATCTTATATAAAAATATTTTGTTTAAATATTTTTAAATGGGATATCAACCTATACAAATTTTTTTTGAATGGTCCTATAAATTGTTTTTAAAAAAATAAATTTCCATAAAAAATTATATGTAAATTTTTTTAATATCATATTAGCATTAATAAATTCTACAACTATGGAAATAAATTGTACTTTAACATTTTTTGTTAAATGATGAGTTTAAATAATTAATTTTTAAAAATTGTGTTTAAATGTTTATAAATTTTCTTTAAGGACAAATTTGTTACTTAGTATAAATTTTAGGGGCAAAAATACATCTTAATTTAATATTTTTTTATACCTATTAGATATAATAGACCCCACTAACAATCAAAATTAATACAATTTATAAGAGGGAGCTAAATGTATCGTTTTTAAAACAATAAAAATGTATTTGCACCTTAAAAAATATAAAAAAATTATGTGAAATTAGAGTAAAATATCAAAAGTGTATTATTTGCAGCTTTTTCCATAGAAAAAAAATATGGTGAGAGAACTTCATCCCTTTATAGTTACAACTTATAATTAGTTGGAATTATTAAGGGTACTGACACCGAAACTAGAAGATGAAAAAAAGAAAAGAAAGGCACTATAGTGACTGCATGCGCTTAGTTGGTTCTGCATGGATGCAGTGCACTAAATTGGTATTGGATTCTTATCTATTATCAATTAAACTGAGCCCATACCATACGCATCTCTTTGCCTTTGTCTATAAAAGGCATCACCGGATCTGCTCGCTTCACCTAAAAAAACCCAAACAATACATGAGGGCACAGATCTCTAGTTTGTGCGTGAATCGAGCCCCATCATCATTGCCGTCCATGTTTTCAATGGACCCTATGATCCAATGGTGCTAGATTCACGCACAAACTCGTGATCTGTCTCCTCTACGGAGAACACTGTTTCTAGTTTTTACACATAGTTTTGCCGCCAGTTCTGTTTCTAATCTTTACCGTTTTCCCTCTCAAATTTTAGGCGGAGAAAAAAGGAAAGCAATCAAGAAGATCGAGATTGAGATTGAGATTGAGATTGAGATTGGGAGAGCTTAGTAATCAGATCCGATGGCTAATACTGGATCTGGAGAGGAATCAACGAGTGCGGTGATGATAGATGATTACGAGACGTTGATTTCTACCACTGATGTTGAGTTGTTGAAACGAGCATGGCGTAATGAGAAAGCTGCACCGGAGATTCTTCAGTATGAAGCTTCTTTGGTTCAGAGAATCAAAGAACAGATTGAATTAGCGGTACTACTCATTTTGACCAATTTAACTGCATTTTCTTTTACAACCAAGCTTAATTTGTATTATATGCTAGGTTTTATCATTGTTATTGAAATTAGCTATTCTATTGATGCATTAGATGTTCGGTTTATTGTTGATTAAACCTAGAATAGAATTAATTATGATTGATTTAGTATATGAATGCATGAAGCTTAATTGGAGCTAAATTGTTTCATGGTTATGAGAGAATTTGGTGTTTTTTTTTAAATTTTTTTTAACAGGAAGAGAATGTGGAGGTATTTGAAACGGATGGTGTAGATCCCCTAACTGTATCACTCTACCAGATGGACCTTGACAGGGCTCAGTTTTTATTGAGGTCATATCTCCGCATTCGCCTCCAGAAGGTGTGTGTGTCTGCAAATTCTGAAAAATTTCATAGCTGTGATTTTTCTCTAGATTGATTTTCTTTTTTTATTTCACCTGAGATTATTTTCCTTATACAATTGAGCTAATCTTTTTCTACCAAGCAAGTTTTACTACAGATTGAGGAGTACTTATTCCATGTTCAAACAAATGATGACTATAGAAACCGGCTTTCCGAGCAGGAACAAATGTTTGCAGAAAGGTGAAACTGTTATTTTCCTTAGTTATTCATTCTAATAGAATGTGCTTGAGGAAAAATTATTTAAGATTACTGATTGTGACATTTTACCAAATGACTGTAGGTGTGAGTATGATCTCAGAAACCATCTTGATGAAACTGTTCTATCAAAGTTACCTGATAATTACCAGTCCATACTTAAACAATCTATAACAAGCGAAGAGGATGACATGGGTATGTTTTCAAACTTTACTGTTGCTTGAATACTTATTAGTGAGTGTATGGGTTCCAACGCTGTTAATTTCTCGTACTTGTAATGTGAAGTCAGTTGTATATAGAAACAAAATGTGTTGAATCTTTGTAAATTTATTTAGATGATTTCATGATAAATTCATAACTGATCTAGTTCTATAGACAGTTATTAAAGATTTGTGTGTGTGAAATATTGATTCCAGAGGTGACATCTCTTTACTTTTGTTATTCCAAGATCTAGTTATGCATTGTGCATGGTATATTTAAAGGCATGTAGACATTTTTTCCTTTCCTCCCTATGCTAGTTGTATGATACTTTGTTTCAGATATTGCCTTGTTGAACTTCATGTTGGAATCTAATACTGAAACTTGTTCTGCTTATAGCATGGTGAGGGAAGTAGAAAATACCCTCTAATCTGCTAATGCTTATGTAGAATTGACAATTGCAATATGACAATAATGTGTGAGGATGATCCAGTCTGTACTATTATTGAAATGAGCTTCCTAAACAAATCCTAGAAACAAGAGTGGTTCACCATAGTGTTGCTTCTGTGTACAATGATGTTCCTGAGATGTGCCAGATGCAATATTCTTTATCTTAAACAATCAACTTTTACTGTATAGGACTATGCATTAATTATTAGAGGCATGCCTCAGGCACAAGGCGCAGGCCTAGGTGCTTCATAGCCTCCAAGGCCAGCCACTTCACTCAGGCATGTGCCTTAGGGCCTAGGCGCGCACCTTGGACGAGGCGCAAGGCACAAAAAAGGTGTGCCTCAGTGAAATTGCCTTAAATATCTAATTTTTGAGTTAGGCCAACAAAAGAAGTTGGGCTGGGCCTAGGAATTATAACTTATTTAGTAGGATAATAAGTCTATGGTTATGGTTTTATATTTCTTGAACTTGTTTTTTTTTCTTTTTAGTGCTTATTATGGATTTAAAAAAATGCTAAGTATATGTTTGTCATTTGTGGATGCATTTTATTTTAGATTTATAAAATATTAATGTTTAGAATATGATTTTGTACATGTTTTATCTTATGAGTCTTATTAGCCTTATTATATGCAATTTTTTTTTTTAACTATATGCAATTTCTTTTTTGCTCCTCACTTTGAAAAGGCACTCCTGCGCCTTGTGCCTAGTCTCCTGGACGGCAGGACCCCTTGGCGCCTTTCACCTTTAATAACTATGGGACTATGGGCGGGAATATTTTGTGTTTCGTCAAGCATTTTGAATACTGAGGAGAGAATATTAGTGGCTTTCATTTAATTTGATTATGATCTACAATTGGATATAGTGAGGAATATTTATCTTCTTCATCATAGTTGAGAGAATTTCTTTTTAGTCAAAATTATTTCATTTGCAACTTTATAGTTTTGATGAGATGGGAATGTTTTAAGCGTACCCTATATTTGTATTATTGGATTCACCCAATAATTTTCTCGTGAGCCTATCCCTCTGTTGAGGATTCCAATCTAGCCAGAGTGAACTCTTGAACTGAGCTCATTTTGCCAATTGGAGGAAATTTACTAGCTGCAAAGCCTTGCAGCTGCAGTTGCATCTTTGTCATTGGAATTGCTAATCAACTCATGCCACCATTTTCTTCAAGTTGTCATCAATAAAGCTGCATCTGATATGGGATTTTAATTTTCTAAACCATCATGGAAAACCATTCTAGGGACAGAGAATTGTTTTGAGTATTATGTTTTCCATGTTAAGATCATTCTGTCATTTTACTCTTGTAATTGCTAAGCTGCATTGAAACTATTTTGTGTTATCTGATATCTTCTGCATAAAATTTCATCTTGGTGTTTGGATTATTAAGCTTTTTACCATCTTGTTTATGGAATGGGTTTGCAACTGTATTTGTTCTGACACATTATCATAAGCACTTCTAAAGTCCCATTCTTTCATTTTGCTTTATTGCTTTTGCTCAGATGGTATTTTTATAATATAGTGAAGGTATCCTAGCTTGCAGACAATGGTATTTTTCAGAAATGGCTCCTTTTCTTTTTCCCTTGGTTTATTATCCATACCTGAATCATTATGAAAGTTATAAACACAATGCTCTATTATTTTTGCCAGAAAAACTATAAATTTATAGTTTCTCGTATGTTCCACAGTGCCAGCACCACGGCTAGACACATTTGTTATTTGCAAAGCCAAGCAGTATCTCTCTGGCATGGACTTTGAACCTGAGTACAGGTAAATTTCTAATTGGTTGCCATGCCATTGTATATCAGCCAATCTTTTATTTTCTCAGTTTACCGTGTTTTATCCTGTTGCTAACTTATATCTGCATCGTGGCAGTATGGAGATCACAGAAATGGAGCGAGATTTACTCACATTTGTATGCTACAAGTTCATAAAGAAGCCGTTAGAGAACGGGAAAATAGATTTGGTGTAAGCATTTGTAACTAACAAGTTGAGTTGCAAAATGGCATTAGTTAGATTTCTCCTAGAAAAGATCTCGTCAAGTTACTTATAATTTGTAAACGAAGTTGAGTTGTATCCGTATGGCCTGGCCTCTCTTATGGAAAAGCAGTTAGTGTCGCTCGTTATTACCTATTTAGTTGCAAATTATGCA
This sequence comes from Mallotus nudiflorus, assembly GCA_947683625.1. Classification (NCBI taxonomy): domain Eukaryota; kingdom Viridiplantae; phylum Streptophyta; class Magnoliopsida; order Malpighiales; family Euphorbiaceae; genus Mallotus; species Mallotus nudiflorus. The sequence goes on along the minus strand of CANTUR010000147.1, from coordinate 1,094,493 downwards.
CCACAAATAAATCTAATCGAATATTTCTTGGACGAACACAACAGACAAATAACGCAGCACACAAAATTAGAAAATCACTGGGAAATAGACACTCGTTTTGAGCTGTCAATTTGTCATGATATGAGAGAATCTAAAGCTTCTTTTATTCGCAAAATTACAGTTTCTCGACTCAAAACAAAAAAAAAAACATAATAATGTTCGTTGCATTTAATAACGTCCGTCCATTATTCATCCAAGAATTATGGCCAACACAGCAGGAGAAAACGAGTATATATGATATGGATAATAATCATTAAAATTTCAGAAAGGACCAAAGGATTTGTTACAAACAAAGCTAAAAAATTAATTATGGTCCAAATATGCATTGAATTAAAAATCAAGACACAAAATCTTAATCAAGTCATCACAAGATACACCGTCCTTATCATCAGCACCTCCGCACCCTAATTTAATCATAGCCTTAATATCATCATCATTAGCATCAAATCCAGCTAATTGCATGTAGCACTTCAAATCATCATGACTTAATTTCCCATCCCCATCTTTATCCATTATCTTAAAAACATCTTCCATTACTCCATTACAACAGCTCCTTGTCCCGTTCTTCCTTTTAACATTACCGTCCAAAACACGCTCAAATTCGTCGTACTCCACGAAGCCATCCTTGTTGAAATCAGCTACAGACATCATCGAACCTATAACGTCACCATCTTCAACTCCGACGACACCGTTTGATAAACCTGCGTAAAACATTTTAAGGTCTTCTCTGCTGATCTTGCCGTCGTGGTCTGCGTCAAGAACATCGAATGCTGTCCTGAAATCTAGAGACCCACCTGAAGACGCTGCCGCTTTGGCGTTCGAAGCTAAACTTCTTCCAGACGGACACATTTCTATATGAAATAATAAACAGATAGAAAGATTCGCAAGAGAGTGCTTTTACGAAATGAGAGCAAAACAATGGGGAGGAGAGGCGAGTTGTTCGCATATATAGAAGAAGTAAAAGTGGGTCCAACCGAATATTGGGTTCCACCGAAATAGTCACACGCGACTTGGTTGACAAGGTTTACGAGTCTATGGCGAATCCCCGTGGTACAAAAGTGTTACGTATGTGGTGACGTAAGGTCTTTTTGTTTGGTGTTTCAATTGAGTGGTCACGTTTTGCTGACTGGTAGATTTGTCTGGCCTTGTGAGGAAGAAATTACGCAGAGATCCTTAAGAATTTTCTAGAATTATCGCACCAACGGACTTCCTTTTTGGTAATAAGCTGGATTCTTTAAGGACACAATTGGAAAGAAATTCCGAGACCTACATAAATAGATGAAATTAAAAAAAATATAAAGGACATTAAAATATATATATAATGGTTGAATTTTATTTTTATTAATTTATAAAATTAATTTTATTTAACCATGAAATCAAATTATTTTTATTTAAATAATATTTTAAAATTAAATCGTGACATATATAATTATATTAAATTAATTATTAAAATTTTTTTATATTTCTGTATGAATCAAATTAAATTAATTGTAATTTAATAAACTCAAATGTTGATACTACATGCAAAAAGAATTAATTGTATTCAATTTTACAAATAATAATTTTTTATTATATAACTTATATATAGTTTGTTAGGTTTAGTTTATTATTACTTTGTAAAATACAAAGTAAAATTTATTTTATTAATAATTATTATTAAATGATTTAATACATTATAGAATAAAATAAAAATAAATTCTTAAAATTCCCAATTTTTAGCGTGCCAAGTTGATGATTGAATACAACAGAATACGTGCATGCGAATATGCTAACCAGCTTCCTGAGAAAAATTTCCCCATTAACCAATAGAATGGTTGCATTATTTTTCACGTATAAATTTTTTTTGCTTGTACCATTGATGAAGGAAATAGGTGGGTCCACATTCTTTGAGCAAATTGAAACATCTATCTTATTCTCCACTCTACACCAGTGGACTTGTTCTCTCAATGGAAGTTGCAAGCGAATTTTAGGAGTGGATATAGGTTTAGCCTTGTTGAGCTAACCAAGTGCCAATGGGCTTTTCCTTCGAAGAGGTGAGACGGTTTAGGCTAAGGCATTGGGCTTGTTTGGGTGACTGGACTTCACTTGGAGTGGATTTTTGTTAAAACTGTAAATGTATAGGGATTGTTTGGTAATATGGCAAAACCCTACCAAGTTCACAATTTCAGGCTATAAAAGCTCCTGCTCAGACGCTCTTGAGCCTGCGAGGCTCATCAATGTTTCTCTTTGGATCTGTGTTTTCTTCTTCTGAGATTTCTCTTTGCCATTTCTTTTTTTGGGTGTTCTGCTTCTGTGCTTTTATCTTTAGTTTGGTTTTTTATTGCATAAAAAAATGATTGTGTATATCGTTAGTAACGGAGATGCCTCTTTATGAAACCCTTTGAATCAGAATTTTTTTTTCGTTGTTTTTGTTTTTGGGGTTTTATCAAATCAGTTTTAGAAAAAGAGGCTAAGATTCCTATGCAGACGTTGAGTCACTTGGCCTTCGTAATCCACAGGCTCGGTGAATTAAGTTTCTGCAACATCCTTTCAATTTTGTGTTTGACAAGTCACTAATATTTTGAATAGTTTTTGTTCTTGTTGATATTGAAGAATGGGTTCCTATGATGGCATGGAATCTTTGAGACCTGATTTTATTTAATTGATTGATGACAATCATAAGCATAACTTCTGAGGATCCCATTAATTAGTAATTTTTTTTGAGGTTCTGTTTTGTGTACTCCTATTGAATTTTTTAAAGAATTAGATCTTGAATGAAAAGATTGATGATGGGGCAAAATTTGATGTTGCCTATAAGTGTAATTCTTTGAATAAAATGTGCAAGTAATTTCAGATGATGAATATGCACTGGGCTCTGAGCGAGCTGTTGACAGCAGCTAGCTCATTTGATGCACATCTGCAGCCTAGAAAGCTATGTCTGACAAAAAGTTGTTTCAATTTGTTTTTAAATTTTGCCTTTTTTAGCTTCCCAGACTTGCAGATTATACTCAGCAACTTCAATGAAGAAACTTGGTTTTAGATAAATGGCAGCTGACTATTTTCAGTTTGAGATGTGAACGTGAAACGAGCTTGGATTGCATGACTTGAATAAAAAATAGCACATTTCAATTTGAAAGAATTTTAAGTGGTCCTTATCCAATATAAAGATTATCTGAAAAGGGAGAATGAAAAGAAGATCGATCAGGAATTCAGGGTCAATGGAGGACAAGTTTAATGGCGGTCAAGCAGGAAATTACAATGACCTTTTAACAATTTTTCAATGGTGAAATATAACATAACCTCATAAAAGTGAAACGAAGGCAATGGTCAGAGTAAACTTGTACTGTAGAACACGAAAACCACGAAAGAGGCTAGACTAATTTTCCAAAGGCTATGTTAAGTACAAAACATGCATGTAGAAATATGAGAGACAGGTTTACAAAATTGACCAATAAAGCTCATGAACAGTCTAATATGGTTTCTCAAAAGGAAGCAAAGAACCTAAAATTCGGTTTTCAGTAAAAGCTCCAATCTATGTCATTGAACTAAATGCTACATGAGAGTCAAAATTTTTCTGTTTCACATTGTATTTTCTGTGAGAAATTTTTATACCTTCCCACCTGAATGAACATCTATGACTCAAAATTAACCGAGCAGTACTTGGATTCGGCTTTGTCAGCGGACAGGATTGGAAAAGAAAATGACAACAAAATATACAATAAACCCAGCAAGAAGGATCCCCCCATAAATATATGTTTGTGAAGAGTGCACAGGATATTTGTACTCAATTTCGCAGCATTTCATTTTCTCTCTCTCATTTGCCAAAACATGATCTACATATCTGCATTTCACAGCATTAATTCAAAAATCAGCTTTACTGAATTCATTACATGCTTTCAAACAGAATAATCAGTTGAAAACTTACTGCTTAGTGAACATTGTGCTCTGAAGAATTTCTGAACTATTCATATGGGCATCTTGTAACCTGTGATCATATAACAAGGCAGACAGATCCACAAGTTGTTCCTCAAGGCCCTGTTATCCAAATAAACAGAAACTTATGTCATATAATCATCGGATGTTTGAAATACTTGGACATTTATTGAGTCAATGTTGACTTACATCAAGGTATTTTTCCAATCTGTCAACTAATTCATGCGGAAAAGGTTCAGGCAGATTGGTTGTTTTCCTGTAAAACTTCTCTAACCACAGTTCTGTTGTAGTCTTGTTTTTCTTGCCTTTGACGGGTTCACCCAGAGGAGTTTTCAGATATTCTGCAGCAAATGCTTGGACAGCCTGCAAAATAAATTGATTCCTAGGCATTGAACTATACAAAAAATTGTCATCTGAAAATAATAATGAACTGAAACCAACTTACCTCTGATGTGTCACGAATCCTATGAAGTGAAGAATCCACACGTGCATATATTGTGTTCCTCTGCCAACAAAGTATGCCAGCAATTTCAGAGACAATGGAATCTAATCAAGTATAATCCCACAAATGCTCAATAAGGAAGGACTTTTTCTGTTAGTGGACAAACACATCCAGCAGGAAAGACATGAATATGCCAAAAGAATTTCAACAATGAAACTCCCCTTACCAAGGCAACATCCTGTAGCAATTTACTGACTTTGGAAGTATTAGAGAATGGTCCAAATGGATGACAACCAGCTGCCCAGAGCCAATTTACTAGTGGTCTTTCATGCACGTGAGATGCTTTCTCATATGGTGCACTGACTCCACCAACAGCAGAAGCAAGCCCTGCCAAAACATGCCGCTGTGCTAGTGAAGGAAAGGCATGCCTTCTCTCTGTTTCTGATACATAGCTGTCTCAACAAGCAATTGAGGAGGAAAAAACTTAAGTGACATCAAAATTATGAAAATGAATCACAGGCATCTCTTCATTTCTTTATAGGGTAGATAGATATCTAATAGGTAACTAACCTATGTAAAAATATATATATATATGTTGCAGCTTTTTCATCAGACACAAGATTTCAGATTGATAGAATAATTTGTATCTATAGTCCAACTGGTTTAGAATTAAGGCATGATCGACTTCATTTGAGCTACATATGATAATTAATGGTGTCACAAACATAGCACAATTATACACCTTGAGATGTTAAGCATATATGTACACAACATGCAGTTGGAAAATAGTTGAACCATCATAACAAATAAAACTGGGGAATCAAGCATAAGAGTAAGCATAACCAAGAGATACTAACCAAACTTTACAAGGATAGAGATATAAATGCTCATCATTTATTTTATTAATGATCTAAATTTAGGAAGAAAAATATGAATGATATTGGTGAAGTTCCTAAATTGTTAAATCATTGGATGTCTGATGCATCAACGAAAATATGGTGAAAAGCCAGCTATATAAGGCCAACCAGGCTACATGTCAAAGAAAACTAGACAAACAAATGATCTGATCTGGAGTTAAGGTGATAAATGTTGCACAGGCAAATGGTTTAAATGTGAAGAGAATATTATACAGCTAAATAGATATCATTTTCTCTCACCTCAGAGGTATCTTTTCATGTTGATGCTGAAGTACAATGACAACATCATTGCTTGTCCAAACAAGGCTTTCATCTTCCATCATAAGGTGTGGATCCACATCGACCAATGATAGCACAAAGCTGCCGTAAAAGTCCAAACCTTAATGATTAAACATAAAAAAAAAAAAAAAAAGCACCGCAAAGATGCGGTATGATTTGTTTCACCATTTTCTTTGTACAACTAATCTTAAAGACAAAGAAAAGACAAAAAATAAACCAAAAAGTCACAAAAGAACAACTCTTTAACATCAGCACACTTGACTGTGGTTAGAAAGAATATTCTGACACAAAATTTGCAAAGACATTAAACCTTTACGCCCAGTAATGTAGTAAACTGTACTCCTATTTTAAGTTGGAAGAGCAATTAAACTCTTCTAAGGCTTAAGGACCACATAATGCAACTTGTCTGTGAAAATAATTGTAGGACTAGATGCATGCTCACACTGGAATAACTCTTGTTCCATAGGTACGGAACAGATTCCCTTGCTTCTTTTGTTCTTTCTTCTTCTTTCTATTCTCCTTGCTGTATCGTGAATCATAACTAGCCCATAGAGGTTTATGCTTAACAATGGAGTCTCCTGAATCATCTGGTTCATCCATCCAGTGCTGTGGGGCATACAATTCATTTTTAGTAAATACTGGAATTAAAAAAATGACTACTTGATTTTGCTTGGAGAATATTCCCAGAAGACAATAAATCAAATGACAGTTGTACAGCTAAGAGACTTTCAAGTTTCATCCATCCCAAATAATACAAATATAGCAATTACAAACAGACCTGGCGGAGGAAAAATTTACTTGAAAGAGATGGGTCAGCCAACTCAACCAACCCTGCAGCTAGCACATCAGCAGACCGTTCCATCTCCTGCAACGGAAGATAAGTAAATTAGGGGCAAAATGACACAAAAATCTTCATTTAAAGTTTTAACACTTCAAGCTCAAGCATGTTTTCAGTCTTCATATCAAGAAATTAGCAGATAGAAGAAAAAAAGAAATGCAAGCAAGTCAAGACAGCAGTATGGCACAACAATTTTTGAACTGAAAGACATGCACATGCAGCCTGAAGGCAATATCATAGTGAGAACACAAAGAATTAAAATTAGCTCCTTTCATTATCAAGACTAACTTCTCTAATGTCTCTGGACCATGGATTGAACTGGTAGTGCCCCTTGAAGACCAGTGCTGGCCATGGGAAACCTAAATGTAGTGTACTTCACCAATTATTAAAGATTACACTACTATCTATCAAGTTTTCGCCAACATATGCATGCAATTCAACAAAAAAACAATATAACATGTAAAAGACAACAAAACCCACTTCTTTAAGTATAGCACCATCTAGATATGTCTTGGTATGCACATGGAAGCGCCCGTCCTTCTTAGTTTCTTGCAAGGAATGCCCTCGCATTGCTTTTGAAACAGCAATAGCCAACTTCTCATGACGATGTAATGCATGCGAACCACCAACTATTACAACCTCTTGCCCATCATGAACCATCTTCTTAACCTGAAACGGACAGAAGAACAGATGACATAAGGTTGTACGCATTTCTGATAAGGGTGATCTCCAACCTACAATGTCATGCAACCTTAAGATTTTGCATAACAAAGTAATATCATAGTTCCTTTTGTCCTTTGTTCATTTATTTTATTAACTTCAGCTAAGATGTCATAATATAAATAGTCATAGTCATTTTAAATTAAAAGGACAGAAAACATATCCACAATCATAAAAAGCATTTATCATGTTCAACTTCCATGTAGAACTGCTCACCTCTGATTCAATTTCTTCAATGTTTATGCTGTAATTGTGACCCTTCTCCATAATATTATATCTATTATGGTTTTGAAGCACAATTATTGGTATTAGCAACCTCGTTGCCAGGTCAATAGTCTCAAACCTAAACCATTTGAGCATGCACAAAAAATCAGCTACAAAAATAAACAGAATCTAGGAACAAAGGACAACAATATTCTCAAATCCAAGACATGCTTGAAATTAGCAAGTAAAAGGGGCTTAACAAAATTACCTAACATCTGGAGCTATAAGATGCTCAACTGTTGTTGCTACCAAAGCAGCAAGTTGTCCAGAAAAAACATCAGGAGAAGCATGATCACTAATTGCACCAACACCTTTTGGAAACATCATGTTCCGTATTCGTGGCAATGTTCTAGAACTGACACTTCCTTCTTCAGTTTCAATCTTTCCATAAGTGCAAGGACCTGCTGACAGGTCGATCACAACAAATCTGAATGTTACAGGAGAGTGTTAGATCCAGGAAAGTAGAGAGAGAGAGAGAGCTCATTCTCAAGTGAGTTATCATTTTCTACCAAAAAAAATGTACAAAATGAATGCACAGTCCAGTTGGAAGGAGAAATTCTAATAAAAGTATCGCAACTCTCTCACTGTGTTTAGCAATGGAGTCCAAGTTTTCTGGTAGGGATTCACAACTTGAAGAAAATATTTCAACTTTTGGTAACATAAGCTTCATCTCTATTTTCTGACTGACCATTTCCAGAAATTAATCATTCACATTCGGTGTTGGTACAACTGCTCAAACTAATACTGCAGCAGTGTTTGACCATAATAATGTCACCGGTGAATCCTAATAGAGGGTGGCAATGATGCATCACTAGACACATATACACAAACATACGGAATCAGAATTCCAAATACATCAATCTTACTCATCACACCTGTCTGAGCTCAGCCATGCTTGAGTTGCTCCTCCTCCATTATATCGATAACGGTAGATATAGTCTCCCTCTTGTTTGCTCATGTCCTCCTGAGTCAACTGGGCAATTTTTCCATACATCAAGCTGTCAAGATCAATTTCCTTATTTCTAGGATCCATTCTTACCTGTAACAGAATCAACAGACATAGATTTGGGGAAATATTAGAGCATACTTTTCCCACCAAAATAGTTATTATCCAGAAAAAAAGTAGCAAAAGTAATCTCTACTATTTCTTCAAAGACCCGTTGAGCCCCAGAAATTTCTGTCTTACAAAGTGTACCTTATCAAAATTGACAATAAAGACTGCATTAGGAACGGGTCTATCATTCTCCACAGCGGAACCCGTATTCTCCATGTCAAAAATATAAGAATAAAGTTTGTAAAACACAGGCTCCACGACCGTTGCCTCCACCTCAAATAAAGGCACCTCCCTTCCAAAATCAGTCTATAATGCATTGTAGAAACAAATATTAGATAAAATAATATGTTTAAGTAACTGAACACACAGAACGATGCTAACCTATCTATAATGCATTGTAGAAACAAATACTAAATACAATAATATGTTCAAGTAACTTTACACACAGAATGATGCTAACCTCTCTTGCATTCCCAGCTGGAACCATGGCCTCCTTCAACGCCTTCTCAAGTGCAATCAATTCCGGCTGCCCAACCTGTAGGGATCGGACCAGGTAACAAAATGTAAGAACTTAAACACTAACGCCCTGTTTGGGAAGTCTGAAAATGCAATAATTTATCTCGATTCTATTGATCCAGTTCTCATGTTTTGAAACCTAAAATAGTATAATTACTAGAATTCAACTCTTTCAGCCTTTTTTTTAAGCCTAACAATGCAATAATTCAGTTCAATTGAATTTTTATTCAGTCAACACTCATGTTCAGGAACCCTATAGTTGATAGAATTCAATTCAATTAAAATGAAGGCCTAAGAATAGATTACTGTATGAAGGTCTGTTAGCTAGGAACTTACAGAGAAAGCATTATAAACAAGATGATGCTCAACATCGAGTGGCTCGCCGGTCTCTAAACAAGAAGGCCTGTGATTAGGAAAGCTAGTCCTTAAAAACTCTTCCAATTTGTGAGTATCTAAGCTGTACCTATATCCTCCATCTCCGTTAAATCCAATCAACACTACATTCACCTCCAACGGAACCTGAAAAGGAACCTGCACAACGCACAGAAAAGAAATTGTGATGTGATCATTAACGTAGCAAGTAATAAAATATAGATGCTGTTTAAGAGAAGAAGCGGTACCTCAGCACGAGTGTGGAGCATGCGGCGGACGTCTGATCGGACGCTGCTGCGAACATCGTGAAAAGCACCGTGGTGCCATTGAGGATGGCCGGGGTCTCTCCTGAAGGCTTGAGGTGCCGACTCGGATAGACTCGCCAATAGACTCAGCGCGAGAATGATAGCTGGGAAATTAGACTTGGAGCACATAATTTGGCAGTTGAGTCAGTTGATAAGAGATGGATTAAGCACAGATCGGTAGTTAAGAGTTTGAAGAAGGGGAGATGATGGTAGATTCATTAACCTTGTCTGCAAGGCCTAGGTCACCTGAGAAACAACTCCATTTTTTCTGGTTACGCTGCCTGGGCTTAACTATGGTAATCAATTCTTTAATTCCTCTATTGCCCCTATTTTATTAACTCCTTGTTCATTAATTACAGGGGAAAGTACAATTTTCTACCTTTGGTTTGAGATTTTTACACAAATGGTTATGTGTTGTTTTTTGTGACATTTTACTGCCTCGAACTGTCCGTTAACACTTAAAAGAAAAAGTCAGTAACGCCGTTACACCTGCAGACGTGGCGTGCTGACATGACTTCGATCATATGGGTTATGTCAAAAAAAAAAAAAGTTGGTTTAGAAACGACGTCGCCTAAAGAGTGGCTTTAGAAATTGAATCTATCTCCTCTCCTCCTCCTGCTCTTTAATCTTCAACAACTCCGTTGGAGCAATCTATTTTTTCTGATTGCTCCTCTTCCTCATCCTCTCCTGCTAAGGGGGTCCACTAATCCAATGTTTTTACAGCATTGAAAATTGAAAACAGTTACTATTGAAGGAACTGAAACCAATTTTTTCTTCCGTCCAAAAATGATTCCAAAGCTCTCTCCACCTCCGCCTCTAATCGCCTAGAAAAGATCTTCTCTCATTGATTTTTTGTCAACAATTTGTCCATTAACATCAACTATCGTAGCATCAACAACAACATCAACTGCCAAACCATATTTTCGAAATATTGTTTCGAATCCACCTCCACTAATATGTCCTCCAACGCCATAGACATTACACAATTTTTCGCAACTCGAAAACAATATTTTCATTATACATTGTATCGCCATTGTCCCAATTTGCCCAGATTGAACCAATAGTTGGCACAAATCTACATTTATCTAAACATGACTTATACACCAACGACTGAGACTTGGTTATAGACCCATGTACATTAACAAATTGGCCTCAAGTTTGAAACTTCAAAACCACTGAATCAGTAACATTATCATTAGCTAAAAGTGCAGGAAGAGTATAGCTAACTGATGTGGTGAAAATCATTAAAGGCTGCTCCAGCAGGAGATGAAACAAATCAACTCGCAGTCTAGATACTGAATCAAAGCCTACAAATCCAGATTATAAGAAAACATCATGAATCATCATCAAATTCTTCTTCCCTCAATACACTCCTCAAGAAATATGGTTCATGCATCCTCCCGTCACCCACATCAACAAACCCAGTATCAACATCCATATCCAATTCTTGGTCGTTTTCAAGGTTTTCTCCCATTTGGGTATCCTGAATTAGGGCTTCTTGATTCGAAGAGTTCAGACCAACAACATCCAATTCTTGAGAAATTTCATTTTCTTTCGAACTAGGTTCTTGACTACAATGATTTGCATTAACAAAAGAATCAGATTCTTGAATACTACCTTGTTGGGTCTGTTGAGGAGGGGAAAACTCATCAGGATTGTGAGAAAAATATATCAAATCACCGGAAGTAAAACCAAGAGATTACAAAGAAATTGCAAAAATGACGAAAATAGTTCATCTTCTCTGTTGAGCGACAGACGCAATGAATCAGGAGCAGGGGATGAAGAGAGGCAAGAGCTAGGGTTTCTTTGAGTTGTTAAAGATTGCATTGATCGAGTACTTCCAGTTTGAAGGTTTCTTTAGATTGTAGAGATCTTAACCTCAATTTCATGGCTGTAAATGATTTTTTTTTTAATTAGATGATTGAAAAAACTGATAAAAATTATGGTAATGACGATGAAAATTAGTTTGGATCCTTCGGCATCTTTTCTTTTTTCTTCTTTTTTTTTTTTTTTTTTGACATAAACCATATGATGGAAGCTACGTTAGCACATCACGTCTACAGTGTAACGACGTTATTGGCTTTTTCTTTTAAGTGTTAACAAATAAACCCTCAAGTCGTTAAGTGTCATAAAAAAAATAACACAGACCATCACTGTCAAAACCTCAAACAGTAGGATGGAAAATTGTACTTTCCCCTTAATTCTAGACATCTTTTTTTTTTACCAAATAATTCTATACACCTTTTTTTTTACCAAATAAATAATTCTACACATCTAATCAGCGGAGAATTGAGTGAGCGACATGTCGTTTCTTCCGAAAGTAACATACATATATGCACTATTTAATGAATTTATGGTTTATATTTTACTAAAATTATTTAATTAATTTATTTACTTTAAAATAATTAAATAAAATATGTATTATTTTACACTATTTTGTAAATCCATGAGTAACTTTTTTAAAAATGAAATTTAAAAAATTAAATATGAAATAATACAAAAAATATTTATTTTATATATATTTTACAATAATTAATAAAATATATATTAATTTGTTAAATTTTAATCTTCTTTTAAAATAAATTTATGAACATTATAACATTTATTGATTCAAATAGTAAGAAGTTCAAATTTCCTTAAAGTGTTGAATAAACTTTGTTCACTTGTAAATGCATGTAATTCAATCTCCGAAATAATTGAGCCGACCCATAAATTTAAAAAAAAAATATTGTACCAGAAAAAATTAAAGTGATTTTCTAATAAATAACATTATACAAATATAACGCCTCTCATAAATAAGCAAAGTAGGTTCTCAGCATTGATGTCCGAGTAGAGTACAATGTAACCGCTTTGTCAGTGCAGCTCTATATCTATAAAGAAGACGATATAAATTTTTGCAGTGGTATGTTGAACACATAATCACCAGATGTGAAATTTCAGTTCACAAATGAAATGATCAGTGCTCCAGAGCACTTCTGACGGAGACCGGAGGGTCTTGCACTGTGCCTCTGGATATATCATCGTGATTCAAGAATAAAACAATAACAGTTATGTCGTCATGAAAGTGGCGTCGAACCTTTTTGTCAATCTTTCTTAGATCTGAATATCGCATCTCTCGTTTTCTTGCTGCTTCTTGGAGTGCAGCCTTGACAAGCCTTTTGGCGCTTCCCTGCATTCAGAAGTTCATGAGCACATCTTGAAAATATGAACAATTGAGTTGAACTATACACAGGTAAAAAGGAGAAGCAGCAAGAGCAAATTGGAAGCTGGATCATGTACGCAAATGGAAACAATGCAGCAGGTAACAGCAGTGAAGTTCTGCAAAACTTGATGCAAACTAACACTATTGATTATCAAAATCTACCTTTCGGATACTGCTTATTTGAATCAGAGAGGGAGAGAAAGAGAATGAGGCAATTTTTCATGAATACCGCCGCAAAATAGCTGATTCGCTCAGGACAGCATTTCAATCATTTGTGAACTAAGCAGGTTGTATTCTTTATCTCTCTATGATTTTTTTTTTTTTGAGGAATTTATCACTCTAGGATTTTAGCATCTCCTACCTCTTAATGTGCACAAAATAATATTCCCAATTATACAGTGTATGTTTGGGAAAGATAAGGGAAACAAGAAAACCGCTATAAAAGTATGGTGGCTAATAGAAATCTTAGTCAAGATTTGATGAGCAAGGAAAACACCGGAACATGCAGATAAAACTCAAGCAACAAACAGTAATGCACTAAACAATTCCAACGATATAATGTTTAATATTATTGAACAATTACTAGAGAACTTAAAAGATGATCTCCAAGCCAATCAATCCATATGAATGCAATTTTAACAGGACAAGAGTGACTGAAAACATTTAAAAAGTAAAGGATCTTACTGCATGTGGATGGCTGTGTACAATATCTACAGCTTTTTCATTACTCAAGTGCTCCCAAAGACCATCAGATGCAAATATGAGGAACGTGTCATTTGGTTGGAGAGGATGGGAAAGGATAGTTGGATTGGCACTCAAGATAGGCATGTTCATTGGCTCAGGGAGTCTGAATTTTGCATTAATTGGCTCCCTGTTAAACTGTGCGTGTTTCATATATACGTCACCTATAGATCTAGAAACCTGCACAGAATTCAATGATGGAGTCTGTAATGTAATATATCCATTTGCAGTGGAACAAGACCAAGAAAACTGAGGAACAAGATCTTTCATAAGTAAACCATTATGTGATGCAATGATCCATGGCACATGTACAAAGTCAAAAAATCAGGTAAAGAGGGAAAGGAGATCCAAACTCATTTCATGATCAAATTGCTTATTGTCACAAGTGTACCAACAATGCAAATCACAAAATCCCTGGCTAAAAATGCCGTGTATTTCTTCTATCAGCACAGAACTTCTATGGCTAGGTGATTGTGAAAATTTCAAGCTACTACAATGTAAAAAAACTTCAAAGAATTTAATGGCCTACATTTTTCTAAGAAATATTTTCATTTCCTCAAATGTATTAACACATGCTTTTAAACCAACAAACAACCATGTAAATCTTCCTAAACAACCATACATCCTTACACAGATATATACATGCTATAGTTTCTGTTAGAGCCCACCTTGCTCTGCTCTGTTCTTTTACTAAAATATAAACTCTCTCCAACAGTTTTCCAGATGTTACATATCCTATCGCAGAGGACATATTTATTCATTAACAACGACAACAAATGTTTAATTAGTTACAAGAACATTCATGACTGAATCCCCAAATTATGAACAAAATCATTTTCCTTGATTAGATATCCAAGGTCTGAAAGTATCCAATCAAGCAGATACATAATTTCTCAGCACTAACAAAAAACATCAAAACATTTTGAAATAGATAATATGGCTGATGATACAAGAAGGCACAAGAAAATTCAAAAAATTTCTAAGCACTAGCAAAAAACATCAGAACTTTTGAATAGATAATATGGCTGATAATGCAAGAAGGCTTGTACAAGAAAATTCTGAAGTTCAAAAAATTTCTCAGCACTAGCAAAAAAAATCAAAACTTTGAATAGATAACATGGCTGATAATGCAGGGCACAAGAAACTTCAGAAGTGTCTTTGGCATTCACTTCTATTTCACAAAATTTAATGGATTAGTTGGCTATTAGAAGTAACCTGTATGATTCCCTTAACTCTCCAAACTCCATGCTTAAGGACAACAATTTGGGGATCATGTGGATGTAATTCCCTGAGTTCCTGCCTGACGGCCTCAAGGTTTGCATTATGCTCAGTTGATAATTGTATAGCAGCAATTGCTCCAGTATTGCCAACTTTCTTTCCCAACACGACACGAGAATCTCCCAGGTTTGCCACAAAGAGTGTCTGTTGACATATCACTCCAACTAGACAACAAGTCCCAGTAGTTGCAATATGGGGATTAGTAGTCCATGACTCGGAAACAAGAGCAGTAAACCCTTCTTCTGTTGCGTGAAAAGCTCTCTGAATAGCCTCTGCTGATACAACTCCCTGTGCCTCAGCTCCTATTGCTGCATAACCACAAATCCTAAGAATGCCAACATAAGAAAGGCTCCTCCTTGAAGTTAACAACAAGAAACATTTCCTTAATAAAGCCAAAGACAAAATATTTTCAGAACAGAAAAGAACGTTGGAGTTGGGGTAACGATATTAGAAGCAGTTCCTTAGCTTTCAAAATAGGAGAAAGAAACTGCAGTAAATTGGTTTTGAAACCAAATATTGAATTAGAATTAGCTTTAAACCTACAATTCAATGAGTCCCTTACTAAATGCCAGACAAAGAGCAATTTATACTTAACCATCTTGTGCCAAATTTCAACTGTAACACTATGTTTCGTTGGAGGGAAATGAAGAGAAAAGAGATGAGATTTTCCTTTCAAAAGACCAATCAAAATCAGCAGCAGCAACCTTTCAAAAGCTTCCACAAAAGACAAAATGAAAATGGAAATATCCTTAACAGTCATGCATAAAAATTGACAAGCATAAAAAAGATAATAACAGATATGGACACTCTAAAAATTGCATTCTACTTGGATGTCAAAGCAAGAAAGGTACATCTAACAGTTGCCAAACCAATACAAGCTGTCATCTACTTTTTGAAATCCGATGAAACAAAACAAGCAATGATCCGGATTTCAGGGAACTACTTCTTTTTCCTTATTTTCTTATTAAGAAAAAAAGGTTCAGGGAACATCTAATTTAACTGCGAACCACTTATATGTCATTTAAAATCAGTAAAAAGCCCAGCTGAAAGAAGAAACCTTGGAAAAAAGAAATTGATTGAGGATCACTACTAGCAGTTCCAATCCATGAACCCACAAAAGTTCAAAGAAACGTGGCTGTTTAAAAGCCATTAAAGAATCCAAATAAAAAAGGGAATCAACCAGGATGATTCACAAAATTTCCAAAAAAAATAAAGAAAAAATAAAAGAACGAACCTTGAAAGTGCCTAAACAAGTGATCACAGACATAACGAGAGGCTTCTGGGCCACCATGACCATCATAAACACCAACAAAAGTTCCAAATGAACCAGATTCGATCTGGCTCTGGTCTTCAAGTACTTGATTAGCTTGAACAACAGCCATTGAAAATTCACCAGACCCATATCTTCCAATATCTCTATACCAAAGTAATCCATCTTTTCCTTCTCTACTAACACCGCCAACAGACTCAAACCTACCGTTACGACCACTACTACTATAATTGTCCTGCTGATGCCCAAATGGCCTAAAACATGAAGAAAGCAGATTCATCAATGCCTGAAGCATCCCACATCTCTCACATACACTTACCCCAATCTCTTCCTCTCCCAATCCCAATGTTTCAGAATCCGGTCCTTTGCTAGAAAGATCCGATTTTTTTAATCCTTTTTGAATTGTGTTGGCAATGGTCAGAGGAGTGATGTGCCCGGTTGTAGAGGAACAGAGAAAGGGTCACTTCCCTTGTTTAGGAGGAGAAAGGAGAAGATGGTGTAGGGAAGAGTTTTGTTGGGTGTTATTTTCAATGTCCTTTGTTTGTATTGTTCTCCGTCTTGTGCAATATATAACATATTAAAGAAGTGTTCTTGAGATGGCTTCTCTTCTGTTTATTCTTTGTTGGGGAAAGGTAAAACTTTCCAAAGGTTCACACTTGAAGATTAAAATAAAGTCTGAAATTAATCTCATGTTTACATTTAAATCCCTGTCTTGAGTTTGAATTTTGAAATATATAATTTCATTTCATTTAATTAATTATTCAAAAAAATTTTATACGTTTATAATTTTTCAGTTAAATTGAATATGATTTAGATCAAAATAAAAAGAAAATTTTGATACTACCATGTAATTTATTAAACACTTTAAGAAAACTAAATGGTTGAATTTTTTTGAATCTCATGTAAAAAAAAAAATCCTCATCCCATAAATCAGATATCCAAATGTTGCAACACAATTAACTTGGCTGTTGTGAGCACTCAATTAATTTGGCTGTTATATACGGTTTTTATTGTTTAAAGATCTAGGCCTAACATTTTTATAAAGTAATTGGAGAGGATATGTTGTTGTCTCCATCCCTTCCCCACTACATTAAAAAAATTGGAAGAAGCAATGTGGATGAGTCCTCAACTTATTTATTTGTTATAAAATCATTAAGGATAATATATACAAAGTATATAAATTAGTTAATTAGTCTTTTTGATAACAAGTAAATTACTATATACAATGAAGTAAAATGCTTGGCAATGAAGGGCACATTGCCATCTTTTTTTGTATTTTTATAATTTTTTTAGGAAATGTTGATGTTGAGAGAGGGGTAGAGAACATACGCTAAGTATAGGCTCTCACTCCAGCAACTAGCAAAGGGGGCAATGAAATAATGGTGAATGAATTTCACGCTTGAGCAATAGGATAGAGATTTGATTTAGATCCATACGCATATGCTCCCATCCCATCACTCCAAGCCAGCTTAATTATAAATGTAATCTCTTCACCATTAAGCAACCACTACATAACTTAAGTTTAAAGAATGATCATAAATACTTGCTCTAAATATTACGATAGAAAACTGTGTGTATATATATCTAGAACTGAGCAAAATCGGGTCGACTTGTAATTTTTGAATCAGTCCGATCTAAATTATTGGCTTAATCGAATGTGGGTGGGGTAGGCAGATCGGGAGAAACGGGTAGGGAAAGGACGAGTTGCGGGGTAGTTCAGTATGGATTTTGAACTACCTAAACCGTCCGAAAATCCAATTACCTTAGACCTAAACAATGTTGCATATATATATATATATATATATATATAATTACTAAACTTGAACTTAAACTCCTCATTCACTCCTCTCTTCAGTCACTTACCCACCCTAGCCGCTGCTCTCTGTTTTCTTTTGATCCCTCTCCTTCAAACTCGAGTCTCCTAATCTCCTTCAACGTAAGTCTCATCTTCTTCACTCTTTAATCTTGTATTCTCTTTTTTGTAGTTCTCTTTCGCACTGAGCCTCTCTAGATAATGATGTCTCTTTCCTAAATTCGTTCATTATATGTTTGTGTTTATTACTGCATAATCAATTTGATGCAGATCTGTAGCATATAAGACTTTATTTGTTCATTTTTAAGTATGCATGTTAAAAAAAAGTTCAAGATCTTTCAGAATATAATGTGAGATATTCAATATAGTTTCGATTTTGAATATTTTTCTATTTATGTAAATTTGAATTGGTTTATCTAATTTGATATATGGTTTTTTTTTTTTTTGAGTAAAAGTTGATATGGTGGAAGTTCTTTGCAATCAAAGAGGTGGAAGCTTCCGATCTAGTCCCGTTCCGAGCCGATATGTCCTAATATGAGCAAATTTGTCCTGATCTGAGTTGATTTATCTAGATCAAAATCCTTTCTGTGACTAAACTAGTGTTGCGAAAAAATTAAGGTAAACTTGTAGTTCTTTTGATTCTTTGTTAAAAGGTGATGTTTTGTTTTTATTTAAAATTATTTTCAATTTGTTAAACTTTTATTTTGATTCTGTTGAGTGTTGAGTTGCATTATTTAAATTTTTTAAAAAATTTTAATTTATTTTGAGAAATTAAAATCTTATTTTTCATGTATTTAATCATGACTATTTGATTTAGTTGTTCTTATTTTGTAAAATTTTGGTTTATATTAATTTTTTAAAATTTTGGTTTCTAATCATAACGCTTGAGAAAAAAAAATGCATGACTGTTTGATTTAGTTGGTCTTATTTAAAGTATAAAAATTTTCTTTGAATTTATTGATTGATATCAAAAAGTAAGTATTTAGAAATATTTTTAGAAATCTAAATTTATTTGTCTCTTTCCTATTATGGTTGACAGAATAATTGTGAATTGTTATTTTGATGCTTTCTATGTTGCATTCTTATGCTATTCTATGTTGCAATTTGATGTTATTATTTGTTGCATTCTAATGCTATTCTGGTGATTTTCTGTGTTGCTATTCTGGTGATATTCTGTGTTACTATTATAGTTTATTGGTATGTATTTTTTTACTTCATAAAATGTTTATAACTCTTTATACTGTTGCCTGTGCATGCAGGATGGATAATCTGACACCCCCAGTGGTAGTAATACTGCTACTGGTGGTGTCCCTATCCCTAATTTTGAATCTTAAATTGAGGTGGAAGCACAACTTATTGATTCTGCTTCTAATAAGCAGAATGTTGTTGTTGTTAAGAATAAAAAGAAAGAGGTTGAATTCAAATCCAAAGCTTGGGAGCACTTTGAGAAGTTAAAAGATGAGAAAGGCAGAACACAAAAAGCTAAGTGTATATATTATGCTAAAATTATTTTCTGTCATTCAAAAATACATGGCATATCTTCACTTAGAAATCACATGCTTGCTTGCAAAAAAAATCCACACAACAAAGACACTAGACAAGCACTTTTAACATTCAAACCTAATGTGGAAGCTTATGAAAATGTGGGTTTATTTGGGACTTGGAAATTTAACTAAGACCAAATCAGGGCTACCCTTGCTAAAATGATTATCATTTATAAGTTACCCTTTAAGTTTGTTGAAGGGGAGGGTTTTAAGCAATTTGTAGTTGCTGCATGCCCTATGTTTAAGATTACCTTTAAGTGGACTATAAGTAGGGATTGCTTTAATTCCTATGTAGAAGAGCGACTTAAACTAAAAAATTATTTTAAATCTCATTCTAATAGGGTTTGCTTGACCACTGATTCTTGGACATCTATCCAGAGAATCAATTATATGTCCATTACAGCACATTTAATTGATGATGAGTGGAGGCTTAACAAAAAAATCATTTGTTTCATACCTGTTTCTTTATATAGAGGGGAACACATAGCCAAAACTTTAGAGAACTACTTGCTAGAGTGGGGTTTGAGGAATATATTCACTACCACAGTTGATAATGCTTCCTCTAATGACACAGTTTTGTCATATTTTAAAAAAAATTGATAAATTAGGGGGTAAGCACAGTTAGAGCTAAACATGCACACATGCATTGCATTGCATATATCTTGAATCTCATAGTGAATAAGGGGTTGAAAGATGCAAGTTTTCTATTCAAAGAGTAAGGGATGTTGTTAGGTATGTTAAGAACTCACCATCTAGATTGAGGAAATTCAAGGAATTTAGTGACTTAGTTGGGGTTTAGTGTAAATCAAGCTTGTGCCTTGATGTTCCCACTGGGTAGAACTCAACCTATTTGATGTTAAAGACTACTTCTTTTTATGAAAAGCCTTTCAATTTTATGAGGAACATGAAAGTAGTTTTAGGTCAGATTTGGGTGATAATGTACCAACTGATTTGGATTGGGAGTCTGTCAAGCAATATGTGACATTTCTGCATCATTTCTATGAGTTAATATTGAGAATTTTTAGTTCTCAATACATTATTGCTAATATATTTTTCATTGAAATTTTTTACTTGTTCTATATTCTAAATAAGTGGCAAAAATCTAATGATTTATCAATGAGGCTTATGGGAAATAGCATGAAAACTAAGTTTGAAAAATATTGGGGTGACCTTGAAAAAATGAACCATCTCATTTTCATTGCCAATATTTTAGATCTTAGAGACAAAATTGAATATATGAATTTCTCTTTAAACGCTATTTATGGAGAAATACTTGGTGGAAGCATATTCAGTAGTGCTAAATGTTCTCTTTATGAGTTGTTTGAAGCTTATGTTAGCTTGTACAAACCCTCAACTGATTCAGTTTCTCAGATTTCCACTACTGAACCTCTTAGCCAATCTGAATAAAGTGTTTTTTATTTTGTTGGTGGGAAAAATATATCTATTTTGAAGGCTCATTTTAAGAAATAGAAATTGGATGAGGGTTTATGAGGTGGAAGCAAGAAAACTAAGATTGACTTATACCTAAATGAAGTAGTTATTAAGGAGGATTCATGTCCCTTTGATCTATTGAGGATGTGGAAGTTGAATTCAAAGAGATTCCTTATCCCCTCTAAACTTACTAGAGATGTGTTAGCTATTCCCATCTCTACAGTTGCTTCAGAGAGTGCTTTTAGCATAGGTGGGAGAGTCCTTTATGTCTTTAGGAGCTCCTTGACTCCAAAGATAGTGGAAGCTCTTATTTATAATTTAGATTGGCTAAAAAAGGGTAATAAGCCTGTGTCTGTTAAAGAGGCACTTGAAGATTTAGAAAACTTTGAGAAAGGTAAGTATTAATTTTATATGCCTTAATAAATACATGTTTTTTCATTTAATATTTTCTAAGTTTGTTATTTTACTTGTGCAGATTTGCCATCAATTGGAATAGGTCCAAATATGCTCTTGCTGAGTGCTGACCAGGCCTCCTCTTAAGTCATGTAACAGATTTTGCTAACAAATTTTTTTGAATAAATTAGCTAACCTTAGTTACCTTTTATATTAATGATATATCTGTGCTATTATTGCTATTTGCCTATATTGCTTTTTCCTTATTATGCTGTTTGCTTGTGGGGTTTGTAATTAAATGTGACCTTAATTGCATTTTTGAATTAGATACAGTGTTTCTGTTGCATTATTTTGCATTAAAATATGACATTCACTGTTGATTTAATTCTGCTTTAGTGTTGATGTTGCATTTTTTTGCATTCAAATGTGACCTCCACTGCTGATTTTAATATGTTCAGTGTTGATATTGCATTTTTTTTTTGCATATGTGAGGCTATGATGAATGCTTCCACTCAATTTAAACTGAGTTAAATAAGTGAATGATGTGCTTAAGTTTCCCTGGTAGCTCAATTTGTTGATGTTGCTAGAAATGTGGCTGCATTTGCTATTTATGACTTGTTTTACATATTAAGTTTGAGCCTCCCTCTCTATTATCAAATTATTGCTTATTTTGATTTATTATACTAATGCTTGTTACTTCTTTTTTTCAAGGCAATTGCTGGTAGTGGTATTGACTTATTTAAATCTTATTAAGGACTTTTAAGGTTTATGTTTGTTACTAATTAAAGGACTTACTGCTGTGATGGAGACTTCTTCTTATTGGTTCATTGCACGCTTGTAGCCGAATTTATATTGTTTATTTTTACATCATTTTTTCATTCATGTGTTTATTTTTATGTTTCAAATGAGATGAGTCAATGATGAGGCTTCCACCTCATTTACTTGCATGATTTAAATGTTTATTAGTATCAAATGTTCCTTAAGTGGCATTTTTTTTTATTGCCAGGAACAACTTTACCAATAAGCTTTTGATTTAAAAATAATTGCCGTAAGACTCATCTCATTAATATTTCTTTTAACATTCATTTCTTTCACTTAATACTTTATAATTTATGTTTGTTTTATCCAATTGTTTAGCAAGAATACAAAACAGGATTCCTATTATTTTGGATGGAGTCCTTAACTTTATGCAAAGTTAATTTTTTGTTGCCTGTAATTAATATAAAATTAGGACTTTAATTTTATATGTAAAATTGTAGGGCTTTAATTATAGGTCTATTATGTATAGTTTGGGACTCTTGGACTATTTATTTTATTGACTTAGGGTTTATATTTTTTGGACTTTACAAATTGAAAATATATAAAGTTGGACCAAGCCCATTAATATGCTTAATATAATTAAATGTTTATTAGTTTTGGGCTCAATTTTAATGGCTGTCAAAATTTGATCCAACCGATATATTCAAACCGTCCAACTTGACCCAATCGGTTAACTGATTCATTGGTATCAGGTCTCAAATAGGCTCGGTTCGGCCTCCCATTTCATTAGCTTTTAACCCAATCAGAATAGATATCCGAAACCTGAACTGAACAAACCCGCCCGATGCACAATCTTACATATACCATTAATGAATTAGATATATTATATACTTAGGGTTTGTTACACCGTTGGTATCATAACTTTATACCATATTTTATTTTTGTATTAAATTTTTATTTTTTTCTTTTCATATCAAAAATTCTATTTTTATTTTAAATTAAAATACTTTGAACATATCTTATCAAATTTAGTATACAAAACAGTCGAAATAAGTATATTTTTAATATATTCATTATTTAAGCATTCTATTAAGCGATCTAACCATCTTATGAGCTTCATAAAATAAATTTTGCTAAAATTTTATTTTATGAGATTCACGTATGTTAAATTTAATCGGATATATTTAAAATATTTTAACTTGAAATAAAAATATAATTTTTGAGATTAAAAAGAAAAAATTAAAATTTTAATATTAAAATAAAATATGATCTAAAATTATAATATCAACTGTATAATAAATCTTGTACACTTACTTGGTTACTTTTATTTTACGAAATGAACAAGATTGATTTTAGTAATTACTTAATCAGTTGAACATTACTTTGTGTCAATAAGTTAATACATTAAAACATTTTTATATTCTTAGAATCTCGATCCCATTGTTGGCAATTTCTTTACAAGTTTATGATATCTTTTTTCATTGAGAATTCAATCCATTATGATATAAAACAACGTCTTTTTTTTTTTTTTTGGAATAAGATGGAATCGTAAATGAGTATACTTTTTTAATATTTATTTTTTCATTTATAAAATTTGAATTTAAAATTTTATTTAACTAAATTTAAACCTTTGCATCAAGAAATGTTGATGAAGAGGCAACTCATTTAGCAGCGTAAAAGCTTGAAACACTAAAATTATAGCAATTTTGATCTATTTTTGACTATATATATATTTTTATTTTCCTTGAATGTCAATTTCAACTGCACATGTGAAAATGTTAGGGGGCATGCCACTTTTTATTGGCAGTTAAGAAAAGAATTATTTTTCATTAATTAATGTTGTTGAAAATTTACTTCGTGGAGACAATTGACATACAAAGATTGTGACGTCCACTTGGCTGCTTTAGTTGCTTAAAGAAATGAACATTTTCCATTGCTTGCTGTTTTTGACCTCTTAACAACATTTTCAGGGCAAATGATAGCAACTTGACAAAGAAAAGTCCCACTCAAGTTAAACATAGACAGAAAGCCACCCACATTTCTCTATTTTCTGTTGTTTTATGGGATTCAAATAGAATTTTAAATAAGTTTTGAATTCATGCTTATACATTAAAAATTCAATTTATGTCACAAAATTTATAAATTATTTGTCGATTTCCATACTGTGCAAAATTAATTAAAAATTAAATAAAAATTAAAAAATTTAAACAATAAAAATAATTTATTTTTCAAGCCGTACGTGAGATTAGTTTCTATCGCATACAGCTCGGGTCGAAAACTGAAGAAAATTTAGAAGAGATGGGGAGACTCAGCAGCTGCTGGTCGAGGCAAGAACAAATTTGTAAAGAAGCAAGCTTATCTCCCCAATCCAATCCTACCTATAGTACTAATGCTTCATGTTCTTTTTATTACATCCTATTTCATTCCAGGATAGACGATTAATACTAATCTAATAAGTGAAGTAGTTGTGGTCTGACCATTTAATTAAAAATTAAATAGAAGTTAGAAAATTTAAACAGTAAAAATAATTTATTTTAAAAAAGTGTTAAAATATAAAAAAAAAAAATGTTAAGGCCTACAGCGATTTGTTATTAGTTATATATGGATATCAAGTGGCAAAATTAGGTCGCCCTTGTCAGCAAGAACTTGACAGGACTTGTTGCTCCATTTGCTAGTGTAATCCCATCATATAAGCAACAACTTGACATAAAAATGACCTGGAAAACGGTATCTTGTTGATTGTATGTGGCACAAATGACTCATGTCTCTTTTGATTACATTAAGCAACAGCAAATTGTCACACGATTTTCATTCTCTAATTGTCAATATGTGGCAAACTAGGGGACAATGCATCAAAAACTTTCCTATCTTCCAAGATTTCAAGAGCTGGGTCCCTGAATTTTCCTGAAAGCACCAAGATGGGCAGGCATGAAATGGGGCCTATATGGTGGCAGATTTTAGAGCAGAATTTCAGAACTTGCACTGGCCATATCAATTGCGATGCTCTACCGTCCAGGACTCCTCTTCTTTCATTTCTTGGGACAATAGTTTTATTCTCAATGTAGTTAGAAGGACATGAGGCTTCCAAGCCGAGATCGTATACCATCTCCACTGCAAGTTCCAATTTCTTAAAATTGGGGACTACGCTGCTATTTCTAACGTGCGAGGGGAAAGTCAACGATCATAACCATGAAATTAGGTAGTTAACAAAGTATGAGAAATTATTTCATGGATAACGCAAGTGGAAAAAAATATGAACATTTAAATAGAAAAAAATAAGGTTGAAACCCATTCTCTTTACTCTCTTTTTGTAACGAGGAATTAACCCGACATCGTTTAAAAAAAACAAGAAAGACCTCCAATCTTGCATTCGTAACTAGCAATTTTCATCTGTTGCCTCGTTGAATGGAAATGGGCTTATTGTGGACATTAAAAATTGATGAGAATATGCAGACATAGTCGTACTAGTTTCCTTAAGCAGGCTTACCTATGAAATCGCTTGGTCCAAAATCGCCAACCAGAACCTTCACAACAAGGGCCCCTTCATCTTCAACAAGAAAAATGGCCTACCATGCCTTGCTTTATCCTTCTTCGATATAAAGGACACCGAGTTATTGTTTCGCCCACGTATTTACAATACTATAATTCTACATCTGGCCATAATTTTTTTTTTTTTATCCTTGATGGATCGGGTAATACTTTGGCTATGAAGCTAACAATGCAGGACAGCCATATGTAGCTAACAATGCAGGACAGCCATTCTTCTTTTTGTTCCAATAATATAAAGATTATTTTATGTTTCTAATGACTCTTCAAGAACTAGAAAATATATATATTTTTCTGATGACCCTTTAAAATTTGATACTCTAAATTGCAAATGGAACCTTCGTTTAAGCTTGATTCCGGGCACAAAAAGCCATAATATGATGATTTGTTTATGATAATATTAAACTATGCTAATAGATTGCCGATAATGTTATTCAAATTTCCAGCTTAACTTTTGAAATGTTTGGAAAGCTACTACTTCTGCCAGCCACCTACAACAGCTAGTAGCAAGTGATAGAAATTGCCTTGAAGGCCTTGAGGTTAAAAAAGAAAAACAGCAAATAGGAAACAAACTTCCTCGAAAAGAAAATGATTTATTTACATAACAAATGCCTTTAAATTCTTTTAATAATTAGATACTTTTTTTTCAACAATTAGAAGTTATGAAGAAAAAAATTAAACCGATAACTCAACCTATTTTAGGATGTCTATTACCTAAACAATTAAACTACAAAAGAAAAACAAGTCAAATTATGTACCTCACAAGTTATGTATAATCATCATAATTATTCAAAAAACCTATTCATTAAATCAAATTCTACCTTTCACTTTATCTTGCCGAAAGTTTAGTAAAATTCCTGTTGGGTCCCTCACTTCCTATCCTTTTTCCGGTTGTCCTTCAAGCTTTTTCCTTTCCTTTCACATGCTTCAAGACGTAGTAGTACTAGCAGTCTTCAATCTAACAAAGTTTTTTCCCCTATTTTTCTTCAATCCCAAAACCTTCTTTAATTTGCTCAAAACCCTTGTAGCAATCCCACTACTACTAGTAGCACTACTTTTCTTTTTAGCGACTACTTGCTTCTTAAACGACTTTCTCTCGACCTTCAATTGCTCGACCAAATTCCCCAATGAAGAACCATTCCTAGTAAAACTCACCATCAGCTCCGGATACAACTGAGCAATCAGTGCCTTGAACCTTTGCGACACTTCAATGCTCGAACTATTCGAGCTCGACGATGAAAATCCATCGCTTGGAGTAGTACTACCATAATTATAGAACCCAATTCTAACCTGACCATTAAAATACGCATTACAGGCTAATAATATGACTTGCGCCCTCTCCCTGAAATGCCTCGCAACAAATCCTTCAAAATTCTTAGGCGGCCTGCGCAAGTTGAACATTATTGTTTTACACGACAGCACAAACACATCCTCACTATAAGAATTCGATCTCTTTTCCCATATGACGCGACCAGGCCATATCCCGTGACCCGGTTCATTAAAATACGGTTTCTCATTCAAGACAAGAGCTTGAATTGAGACCAGAACCTGAAGCACTGTCGATTCATTAGGGTTCCATTTCTCGCTCTTTTTACCAGGCCATGTGTTAACAAGGCTTAAACAAACACGCCCGTTAGCGTAAAGATTCGGGTTAATCCTTAACCCGAACGATCTATAGTAAACAAGAGGCGGTTTTGATGGATAATCAGACGGGAAAGCAATGTCGAAGAAATAGAGTCCATCGTGATATGGAGTACCTGAAGCACCTACGATTGCTGCTCGTAGCAGATCGATGCGATTCTCGTAAACACGAACGTAGATTGAATCAGGGAGGTTCTTTTCGAGGATTTTCCATTCTTGCATGATCTTTTTGTGGACTTTCGTGGGGATATTGTTCACTTTGATTGCGTTGCTGTTGTTGTAGTAATGATCCGACGAGTCCGAAACGACGTCGAATCTGTGGAAATCGTCGACTTGTTGGATCTCGCCGCTGCCACTGGCAATGCCATTGGCGGCGGCTGCTGCTGCTGCTGCTTGTCGTTGAGGTTTTGCAGTCACCGAGAGCGCCATCAGCTGAGAGCAGAAAGATCAGTGTGCTTTTTCATGAGACAAATTGTACTATTCTACAATCGCTGATGTGATGACAGGAGGAATGTTGTTTTGTTGCTTAGGTGTAGGTGGGTCCTACCGTAAAAAAAGTCTTGGTAATATTAACGGTGATTTGCTTATAAATAAATTGTGATCTCTATGTGGACCCACTTGATTTCAGTGGGGGTCCAACTAGATGTGGAATTTGGACGGTGATTGTGGAATTAATCAGATGGCTCTTTGATAAGGTGTGCGAAGTGCGTGAACACAAGATTTATGTTCATGCTTTTACTTTTTTCGGGGAGTTATCAATGACGAATTAATTAAGGGATTAGAAATCCTAAATTACGATCTGCTAATTGTCAAGATAATGATGTAATTAAGATTCCGAATCTGTGCAAAATTCCCTTGTGCATGTATGTGGCTCAATTGATTAGGATACGAATGCGTTTTTAACCATTTATATGACAATAATATGAGTCTTATTGATAAGCTTCTTAGTTAGTAATTACATTATCCAAAAAAAATCAACATAACATATACTCCGTGAATCAAAATTAATCCCCACCTCATGTCATCCAATTTTTTTTATTAAAAACTTAAAAAAAGAATTAATTAGTTATTGAATAAGCTCATAGGAATTGTTTTTAATAGAAAATATTTTTACTTAAATGATATTTTAAATTTAAAATATTTTTAACATCCTACAAATATAAATGATTACTTATTTAATTTAACAGTTGAATAAATAATAAAAAAATTATTAACCAAAAAGCAGATATAATCATAGAATGATTAAGAATTATATATATTCATGCAATTGAAATTAATTTTGTCTTAATTGAGAGTACATAAAACTCAATCACAAAACCCGTTAATATCAAATAAAAGTTATGTAATATCTGTCAGTTGATTTAAACTCCATCAAACATAACATTTATAAGAGGCTCTTCTCTCCCTCCACCTCCACCTCCACGGTAAAACAACTATGGTAATGTGCATATTCATATATAGATGAAAGAATTATTTTGGGTGTCACGCACAACGCATTTTTTATCCATAAGAGAAATATATGTATATAATATAAACTATAGAATAACTGGAGTGATAAGCAGACGTGCCGTGTTGGGTCAGATTTGCTAATTTATTTGGTTGGATAATGACTATGTCTGCAATAAGGTAATTAAATTAAAGAGAAAAAGTACCACAACAAGAGCATATATGTCACATTATACATGCATATGCCTCCCTATATAGCAGTCCATGAAAAACCTCTACATTGGCTTAATTTTTTGTTTTACAATGCTACCCCATTCAATTAATTCAGATTCGATTCAAGAGTTTTAAAATAGTTGTATGTTTAAAATTCAAATCCGAGACCTCTAATTAAATTATAAACATTTTCTGTCAACTCATTTATTTTCCCTTGAATATTTTTTTTATCTTTTATACCCTATTGAATATTTTCTTTTATAACATGGAAAAAAGTAACAATTATGAATTTGTGATCACGCCATAAATGTTAGTAGATTTTTAGGGTGATTTCTAACTATATTTTCCTAATAAAGGAACTTAATATATACACAAACAAAACTTTGAACTAATATTAAAAATTAAATTCACAACTTCAAGTAAAAAAAAATTTACATTTGCCCCAGGCTGTTGGGGTACAAGGATGGGTTGGGTTAGAAACTCACCTTCTCCTCTCTCTTTGTTGAAAAAAAAAAAAAACATTTAAATTACTAGATTTAGGTTTTTATGAAATTTTTTATTTTTATGAGATTTATCAAATTTAAATTTTAAAATATTCGAATTTATATTACTGTTAAATATCAAGAACATTAAATATAAACAAAATTGAACCGAATCTCAACATGGATATTTTTTTTTTATTTTTATTCTGCAAACTATATATATATATATTCTATTGAAGGTATGAATATGATAAAAATAAACAAAAATTAGGTAACTATATAAAAAGAATACAATTCGGGTGGCACTGTACATATTACATTCCACATGGAAGGTAATGCATAAACATTTGATTGTTTTTAGAGTCATTAGTTATAAAAAGCTACACAGCGAAGCATTCACTAAACAAATCAGACTATAACCTAAAGAAAAATTAGCTAATCATGTACAAGCCTACTAACCTTAGCTAGGTTGAGACTATACACACTATTCTAATTATGCTACATGAAAGCATTTTGGAAAAGCAATAGAAAGCATCTCTTGCAGTGTTTGATAAAAATAAGGATAAGTGGGTCTAAAACAAATTGATTCCATCAAGTATAATATTTTTATCATTTGCAAAAAAAAAAAAAAAAAAAAAGGGACTATCTAATAAAGTGGTGCTACTTAAGTGCATATGGCTAGTAAAGGACTAACTATAATGAGTTTCATTTCATATTATTATAGGGTTTTATAGTAGGATGTGTATCTAAAATACAACGTGTCCATTCTGCCAAAAATTGACGACCTATGTTGGTCGAATTGCCATCATGAACAAAAGTTCCAATGCCCATATAAAGGATTGTGGCATTGATGTATAAAGTTAGCACCAACGGTATAATATTCAAATTATATATATATAAAATATAGGTTTCGAAAACAATTTCACCCATTATTCTTCTTTTTATAATTTAGTGACTGTAAGATCATTGATTTGATCCTATCCTCTCTTAATTTCTCAATTGTTAAAAAGATTAGCATGGAAAATTCAAAGATCCTCACAAAGGGAAAAAAGCAGGAAATTTAAATAAAATATTTTCAACTCCAATATTAATCCACCTCAGCACATATATAATTCTTTAATTCTATAAACATAGAGTGACTATATTAAAACTCATTAATTGATTAATATGCTCCATTGGTTTTTTTCCTTCTTCTTCTTCTTCTTCTTGAGGCTGATATTCTTTTTTGATTTTGCTTTGCTTCTAGTGAAGTATTCACGCTTGACCCTATTGATCTCTTGATGCTTCGAACGATCTCTTTTCCTCTTTTTCCCAGTTTTTTTCATCTCCAAAACCTTATCTCCCTTCTTCACTTCCTCAGCTTCTTTTGGCTTCAGAATTCCATTCTTGTTGAATTCTTCTACAAGCTGCTTATAAATCCCTTCCAAATCTTGTTTGAATTTATTTGGTACTTCGATCTTTGAGGACTCGTCTTCTATAGTATAGCCAACGCTAGCTTGACCGTTCATATAGTCATTACAAGTTTTAAGAATAGTGCTTCCACGATGGCGAAAAAACTGCGCAACAAAACCCTCAAAATTCTTTGGAGGGTTCTTGAGAGTATATAGCATAGTCTTGCAAGATAAAATGAACACATCCTTGTTATATGCCTGCCAGGATGCAGATGGCTTTCCTCCAGGTTCATTGAAGTAGGGTTTAGTATTTAGAACTAGCCCTTGAAGTGAAACCAAAACCTGAAGAATTGAAGATTCAGAAGGCATCCATTTTTCATTATTTATGCCATGCCAAGTATTTAAGAGGCTCAAACAGACATATCCATTTTCATACAAGTTAGGGTTCAGCCTGAGGCCGTAGGATCGGTCCTTTACTAATGGAGGTTCATTAGGGTAATCAACTAGGAATGCTATATCAAAGAAGAAGATGTTGTCATGGTAAGGAGTGCCACTGGCACCTACAATTGAAGCTCGAATTAAATCGATTCTTCCTTCGTATGCTCGAACAAAGATCGTATCAGGAAGGTTTGCCTCAAGAATACTCCATCTTGCATGATTTTCTTGTGTACTTTACTATTAGAATTGGTGAAGGCATCCTTGCTGGTATTAGGAGTAGACGATGAAGATGGAGGATGGGTATTGTATGCATGATCTGAGCAGTCAGCAACAATATCAAATTGTTTGAACTCTTTTATGATAGCCTCTTTCATTTTCCCTGAACTTGTAGACCAGAGCCTGCAGGTTGTTGGTTTCCATGAACAATCAATTAAAGATTAATATTTTTGAAAATAAAATATACTTTATACTTAACAATGACATATGATCATGTATGTCGCCATATACAAAGAATCAGAAAATATACATACTATATTAATAATAAGTAGCATAAATATATCATAATAATATAGAATAAATCACATATAAAAGAAACTTAAAGGTGAAAATAATTACCTGAAAAAGCACTGTATTCCGTAGGTTTTAAGAATGAATATAAGGTTTAGTTGGTTAAGAACTCTAAGACTCTAGTTTAGGATATAAGAAAATTCTAATTTTCTCTACATTGTGGAAGTAAATTTGGTGTAAAAGTCTACAGGGTTAAGGCCTCTGCCATACATGGCCTTTAATTATTTCTATTTATCTCTAATACAATTAAATAAATCAAAATTAAAATGTAATTTTGTTGTAATATATCTTTTTATTTTAATTAGATTTGTTTATATTTTATCTGGTATAAATGAAATTAAATAACATATTTTATAAGTTTTATTAAATTAAATTTCAAAAGTAATTAAATTATATCTATAAAATAATTAATTACAAAAAATGTTAATATAAAAATTATTGAAAGAATTTTGTGTATGTATTCAAATATAATTTTTATTAAGAATGTAATTAATTATTATATTATAACTCTATAAAATTAAAATTGACAATATTTATAAAAACTAAATAAGTAAATAAAGTTTTCTCATTGGGGGTAGAGTTCAAAAGCAATCTAGTTTCTTTCTCACATGTAAAATTAAAAATAAAACCTTCGCACTTCAGTAAAAGGTCCAAAACAAATTCTAACATATCCATATAATCAAAACAAAATTTTTGAACAATCAATTATGATACTCCATATGCATATTCCTATTTAACTAAAATTTTTATTTTTCTATACAAAATTACTTGTAAAAAAAGAAACCTAAAATAAATAGGAAAAAAATCCCATATAAAGAAACTTTGGATATAAAGAAACACTCTCCTAATAGGCACATGACTCTCATAAAAAAGAAATCCTATTTCTCTCATGTTTGAGCATCACTATTTCTATAAATAGAACCCCATATCCCACATTTTCATTCATTCTATTTTTTCATACTCCTTACTCTCTTTATCTCTCTAAAACTCTCTCTTTCTATATTCTCTGACTTAGGTATCAGAGGGTTTGTGGGGATCCTTCTCACCTTTTACCTTACCCATCTTTAATCACTTGTAGGGTTGCCAGCTTAGGAGTTCCAGAAACAAGTTATCAAGTGGCACCGTTGTTGATGGCAGGGTTTAGCGTGCGTCTATGATTTTAGTAATCACAACACTGTTTAGGCTCAGGGTCTTAGAGAACACACTAACCACTATCACAAAGACATGGCGTAGAGATGAGGAGTTGCCACCTAGGGTAATAACTAGGACAAATTAAAAAGGTGGTACTCGATTCTCTAAGAGAAAGCTAGCACCATAACCAGAAGATTCTAGATACAAAATACTAACTTCTCTTAGTCTTGTGTTCTTTTAGAATAATTTTATAAATGATTATTGTAATATCCCGTATTTTTAAATATTTTTACACTGTATCGGGATATGCAGTGTTAATAATTTTTAAATATGATATTGATATTTCATAAGCTTTTATTTAATTTAAATTGAATTTAAATTATTTATTATTATTTTAAGTGTTTTACGTAAAATTTTCCCGGGACTTGTATTTTCGGGGAAATTTTCACGTAAATAATTTACTATTAATTATTTTAAATATATTTACGGACTTGCATGAACTTATACGTATTTTTAAATTACTAAATAAAGCCTAAGTGTGTAAATATTTATTTAATTAGGGTTTAATTTATTACCCTAATATTTTATTATTTGTTTATTAATTTTATTGTTATTTAATTATTTTATTTATTATTAAATTTTAAATTATTATAATAAGTGTGTGGTGTGTGATTTTTCCCAAATATTTTATTATTATTATTATTTTTCTTTTTCTTTTTTTTCTTTTTTCTTTTCTTTTTCTTTTATTTTCTTCTTCTCCTTCGGTCTTCTTCTCCCCGACCCTCCTCCATCTTCCCCTCACCGCTGCTACTCCGATCACCGGCCGTCAGAGTGCCTCCCCTGTGTGTCGCCGTCTTCTCCAGCTGCTCCGCCGCCCCTAACCTCCTTCCCCGGCTCCGGACAGCTTCTTTTCTCCATTTCCGGCCGAAAGCTTCATTTCTTCTCACCTCGCGATTCCGGCCACCATTTTCGACACCGCCAGTCTCTTTCTTCTCCTTGAGATCCAGTGAGTGTAATTCTAGCTTTGTTTTGAGCTGAAATGGTCTTGATTTGCTTAGGTTTTGAATTTTCGATTTCGGCCATATTAGGGTTCTTGAATTTTTTGGACTTTGAATTGATTGATTCATGAAAATTCCCTTAACAAATGTTGTTCCCCTTAGCTTAATCTACATGTATGAATTTTTGTAGAATTTTTAGAGATTATTTTGATTTTTGGGTATTTTTGAATATTTTAATATTATTTTCTAATTTTCGGAAATTAATTAATTAAATTATGAAATTGTGTTTTATGATAATTATAGGTGTTGAAATGAATTATAGGAATTTATTTGGAATTTTTATGAATTTCTATGTATTTATTTTGAATTATTTAAGTTTATGTAATTTTGGAAAATTAGGTTAATTATGTTTTTAATTAAAATTAATTATTTAATTGAGTTTAATTATTGATATTATTGATAAATATGTTGAGAAAATTAATTTTGGATAATTATACTATTTTTGGTGAATTTTTGAATGAATTTTAGTATATTTATATATATAAGGGCATTTTGGTAATTTTACACAAAATTGGCTAAAAATGTAATTTAATTGGTTTTAATAGTTATTTAAGGTATACAAATGATTTCTACAAATTTTTTAGTATTTTTAATTGATTAAAACTATTTTTCGTGAATTATTTTCAATTATATATATAATATACGATTTTACTAATAAAATGAGTTTTTATCGGTTTTTAATGTGTTTAAAGGTTAATTATGTAATTTTTACTTATAAAATGAATTTCTACGTTATAAGGGTATTTTTGGTATTTCTGAAATTGTTCTGTGTTTGTGGACCCCGGTCGGTAGACTGTAGTTTGGAGTCTGACCGAGGGGTTGTGAATGAGATGTGGTGTTTATTTTCAAAGTGCGTTTCTTTGCAGGGTCGGCTCTACTCTTTGAGTAGAGAGATGTCCGTTTTACAGGGGAGGTTCTGTCGAATTTTTGATAGAATTCTCGTAAAACGTGATGTCCAGTCGAACCCTAATTCTATTTCTATGTCTAATATTCTAGATCGAGTTTCTAGGATTTTCTGTTAGGTTTATTCTGATGTCTGTTATTTATTATTTGTTTAGTTGCGCCGAGACCGAGGCCTAGTGGACCAAGCCCGTCGGATCCATCTCGTGGAGCGCACTAAGTGTGAGTTACTATTTTATATATATGTGTTTAGGATGCATGATTTTAGAAATATATGTTTTATTTTGATTAAATATGCATAAATAATGTGATTTGTATTAAGTATATTTTTAGTTTATTTTTTGGTTTATTTTTGGTATATATTAAATTATATGCATGTTTATTAATAAATTATATTTAAAATATTTTTAAATATATTTCTAGCTTAAATTGTAATTTGATTGGATTTATTTGACGTATATATACTCGAAATATACCTAGTTTACTTTTGGTATATTTCCAGTATATATATGGTTTATATTGTTATTTTATTTAAATTCATGCATCATTTAATTGTGAATGAATGTTCTATATTTATTAATGAAGGATATCAATAGAACGTGCTACCTAGTGGGCAGCACTAGAACCGAGTACGTACCGGTACACTTATAGCATTTAGGCTATCTTACTAACCATTTGTGGATATTGATGGAATATGATTATTTGATGTGTGAGATGTGATTTGGGTGTGATTGCTAGAGCTCGGTTAACCAAGTGTCTCGGGGCCAATCACACTGACAGTCAGACTGCTGGAGCTCAGTTGACTTAGTGTCTCGGGGCCAGTCTACTGTCTAAATGGATTAAGTGGATATATTTGGATTAAGTGAGCCTATATGGCTAGAGTGTTGTCTAACACTGATTGAGGTTTCGATATCATAGGGTTCTATTTGATCCTTCATAAATTGTGATTTTCAATAAAAATATATAAAATGATTTTACAGCATCTGTGTGTATTTGTTTGTATATATACATATTAGATATATACTGTTGATTGTATGCATTATCATTTAGTGTTCATGTATATATATTATAGTAATTCACTCAGTGAGGTCTGACTCCCCTCCGTTGACTATTTTTCAGGAGAGTCATCGTCTTCAGACCTCAGTAGTAGGCCTGTACGCCGGATTTCTTCCGCCCCGGCTTCTTTATGTAAACTGCTTCTCTGAGTCTTAAGTTTTATTTTATCTAGACACTGCAGTAGTCATTAAATATTTAAAGAGATGTTGTATGATATTTGAACTGAATTTATATTAAAAGAGTTTATATATATGTAATGATGAGGATTTGATTTAAATCCAGTTGGTGCATATGTTATTGTGATATTTATGATTTTTTATTTCCGCTGCATTATATATTGTTATTACTATTGCATGTTTTATTTTATTTTTAATCTTGCTACGGGTTTCGGATTCAAAAGAATTCCCGTTCCCTAGCGCCGGTCACGGCCCCTGTTTTGGGTCGTGACAAAGTTGGTATCAGAGCGGAGTTCTGTGTCAGGGCTTAGTTATGTGAGTTGTGGCCCTAGTTTTTAAGTTGTGTTTTCTGTTGAACTACTGCAGTGAATTAGGTTTGAGTATGTCTTGATAAGTATTCCTTGCTTTAATTTTCTGCGTTATTCCTCTATTGTCTGTTTTGTCTGAATTATTCGGTTTTTCTTTTCAGAATGAGGAGGCGAGCGCGTGTCGCTCCACCGGTCGTTGAGGCCGAGGATGATGAGTCTTTTCAGGATGAGGTTTTACCTCCTAAGCAGCCAGTTAGACGTAGAGGTCGTGGCAGAGGTAGACCTCGAGGAGCGGCAGGTCGTCGTAGGCAGAGAGAGTTACAGGACGAGGAGCCTGTTGAGCCTGAGTTTGATGTTCCTGTTCCTCCAGTTGTTCAGCCTGCCTATCAACAGGGTATGTCTGACCCTGAGGCAGCTTTGTTCTATGCCCGAGTTAGCAGGATTGCTTTTGATGGTACTTCTGATCCGTTAGATTTTCTGCACGCGATCGAGACTCAGACTCGGACTACTCATACCGAGTACCAGCGGATCATGATCGTCGAGTTGTCTGTCAAGGGACCAGCCCTAGATTGGTTTTTTCAGATGATCAGCCTTTCATGTTGACGATGACCTGGGCTCAGTTTCGAGAGCGATTTTTGAGGAGATTCTATCCAGAGCCTCTCCGTATGAGCTCTTGTGTTCGTTTGACCAGCATTTCTCGTGGAGATCGATCTGTAGAGGAGTACACCCGAGAGTTTCTTCGTCTGGGTAGATATGCAGAGGATCTGATGCGAGACCAGTATTTTGTGGTCACTACCTACGTTACTGGTTTAGGTTCAACTTTTGCTGGT
Source organism: Mallotus nudiflorus (assembly GCA_947683625.1). Classification (NCBI taxonomy): domain Eukaryota; kingdom Viridiplantae; phylum Streptophyta; class Magnoliopsida; order Malpighiales; family Euphorbiaceae; genus Mallotus; species Mallotus nudiflorus. The sequence continues at coordinate 1,057,221 of CANTUR010000147.1, read as the reverse complement.
ATGCCTACAGCAGGCCTTACTCTGGAGTCTGTGATTGAGTTAGCCAAGGAGATTGAGCTGAGGCTAGTTAGGCAGGGGGTGATGCCTGATTATTACCAGCTGGGAGTTTAGTCGAGTGGATTGCAGGCTACTCTGTATTCGAGTTTTCATGTTGGATCGAGTAGTCAGCAGCGAGGTCCGATTCAGCAGAGTCAGAGACAGCAGCAGCGAGTGCATCGGAGCAGTAGACATGGCCGTGGAGGTCAGCGTAGATCGTTCAGATTCGGGTTAGGTGCTTCGAGCAGCAGCAGTGGTCGCAATTCTGGATCAACGACCAGTGTTTGCCAAACTTGCGGTAGAGTCCATTAGGGACCGTGTTATCTGACACCACTGACATGCTTCAGATGCGGGCAGACAAGACATTTTGCCAGATCGTGTCCTTACTTTGGATATCAACAGCCGCAGATTCCGTGATTCCCACAGCAGTCGATTGCTAGTGCTACACCCGTGCCATTTTAGTTACCTCCAGCCCAGCATCAGAGTTCCACTCAGCTTGTTCCACAGCAAAGTCGAGGTAGAGGTACTAGAGGAGGTGCCAGAGGTGTTGGCCAGGCTTCTACCAGTCAGCAGGGAGGTCGAGGACAGGCCAGAGTCTTCCATCTCACTCAGCAGGATGCTCAGGCATCTAATGCAGTTGTGGCAGGTATTGTTTCTGTTTGTTACCTGGATTCTTGGGTTTTGTTTGATCTGGGTGCCACGCATTCGTTTGTTTCTCCCATTTGAAAAAAAACCCCCCTTACGCATGCATGCAGACTCTACTTTTAAATCCAGAGTGTGCGCGTACTGAACATCCTCCAAAGGAGGTACAGATTGATGATCAGATAGCATTTGTTTTTTTTTTTATTTCAAAAATCTTCTGCATTTAAAAAAACCTTATGGCGAAAACTCTGGAGGTATATGGCGAAAACAGAGAAAAACATAAAGCTCCAGAAAGAGAATCTAGCTTGACAATCTTGACCCTAGATGATTCAAAGATAGCATAAAAAGTTGAAAAAGTCATGCATATAGCTCATACCGAGCCAAGGAAAGAAGATTAATGCATCATTGAAGGAAAGACACCCTTTGTAAGTAGAATAATTCATATAAAGATTCCAACCAAATTTTGAATGTCTCAATTAGATAAGTTTGACGGAACCTAAGATCTAATAAACCATATATCCTTATTTAGAACTAGGATATTACTCCAGAATGTGAATGATGGAATCATGTGTAGAGTCTTTTTGAGTATACTCATCAAGAATGCTTAGAAGTGGTTCCACTGGCTTCTTAAGAATTCTATCTCCTCTTTTAAAGAGTTAGCCAAGAAATTCCAAACTCGGTTCATCACCAACGTCCCTTTAGCCAAAAACATCAATAATCTTTGGATGTGCCGACAGGAGGTCACTGAATCACTGAGAAGTTATTTGGATTGATTCAATAAAGCAGTCATGAAAATCTAAAGTTTGGTCGACGAGGTAGCCATAGAGGCTTTGAAGAATGAGACCCGATTGGGGAAGCTCAAAGATAAGATAATGATAAATGAACTTAGCACATTTGCTGAGGTAATGACTATGAAAATAAAGATGATAAACATGGAAGAAGATAGAAGGATGAGCCGGGATGACAAAAAAGCACCTGTCATGAAAGATGAAAGGTTAAGATCTAGAAGGCCAAGCTTCTAGCGATCAAACTTTAGACATCTGATGGAAGGATTTGAAAAGGAGGTCGAGAAGTATATGCCACTAAACACTTCTAGATCCAAAATCCTAATATGGGTCTGACATAATGGATTAGGAATAACTCTAACTAGAAGACTGAGTCCGATCATGAGAGCCATGCAGGATAAGAGGTACTACTGTTAATATCACCAAAATCATAGGCATGAAACTGAGGCATGCCAAGAATTAAAGACTTCCATAAAAAGATTAATATAGAATGGTAAACATAGCAACTTCAATAACACAGCCAGAAGGAATAAAGATCCAGATGGTCAAGACAAGGATAAGTCAAAATTGAGGAAAGCTCAGAATGAACTACCAGGAGTTATCAACATGATTTTTAGAGGAGAAGCTACTGAGAAAAGACCTAAGAGATCTTATAGAGAAGAAAGGTCTACCCATAAAAAGGATCAGACTATTATATTTAGTCCAGAAGATGGGAAATATCTCTAGCACCCTAAAAATGATATACTAATGGTAAGTGCTTCATCAATAATTACTTGGTAAAAACATTACTGATTAATGATGGAAGCATTGTTAATGCACTCTCTTAGAATGCCTATAAAGCAATAGAAGGTTCTGTCACTAATTTGAAAGTTATTTAGAATCCTATTACTAGCTTTTGCGAAGGAACTACTCAACCAATAGGATTAATAGAACTAAGTCTAGAATTCATTAATCTAGATACTAGAGAAGTGAAAGATGTCAAAACTTAGTTCAATATGGTCGATCTTCCTTTCACATGTAATGGCATCATCGCTCGACCAATACTTTACGAGATTAATGCAGTCATAAGTATCCAGTGTCTAACCATGAAGATTCCTATTGAAGGCCTAGTCTTAACAATTCACGGAGATCAACATATGGCGAGGCAATGCTACCAAATGGTAGTCAAACCTTAGATGGAGGCATCCCCTTTGGAGTCTTAGGAAATGGAGAAATAAGGAGCTAACCCTGAGCCTGTTAACCAAGTTCAAACCTTACAGATCGCTGAAGGAAAGATAGTAAGGATAAAAAATGAGCTCAATAGCAAAGTTAAGCATGGAATAAATAAGGTCCTTATTAAACACTTAGGTAGATTTGCTTCTCAAACATCTGAGATCACTATAGTAGACCCTCATATTGCCTTATATAGTTTGAACATTAAGCCAGGAGTAAAGCCAATCATTAAAAAATAGAGGACCTTCACCTATGAAGGACAGAAGGTCATCGCTGAAGAAATAAAGAAGTTGCTGGAAGCCAAATTCATTAAAGAAGTAACACACCTAGAATATTTAGCCAACGTGGTGCTGGTAAAAAAGTCCAATGGCAAGTATAAGATGTGTGTGGACTATTCTAATCTCAATAGAGCATGCCCCAAAGACAATTATCCATTGCTAATGATAGATCAATTGGTAGACTCCACTACTGGTCACTGCTTGTATAGCTTTATGGATGTTGCACAAGGGTACCATTAGATGCCAATGAAGAAAGAAGATTAGGAAAAGACATCATTCATCACCTATGAAAGTCTTTATTGTTACAAAGTTATGCCCTTTGGGCTGAAGAATGTTGGAGCAACATATCAAAGGCTAATGAATCATGTGTTTTAAGATCAAATTAGAAAGAATGTGGAGGTATATGTGAACGATATCATCGTTAAGAGCCATTATGCGGAGTGATATTATGATGACCTCGACCAAATCCTTCAAATACTGAACCAATACTAGATTAAGCTAAATCTAGAGAAGTGTGTTTTTGGAGTAAAGACAGGCAAATTATTAGGATTCATGATATCCTATAGAGAAATTGAAGCCAATCTGGAGAAGATGGAGGCCATTCTTAAAATGAAAGCTCTAGCATCAATTAATGAGTTGTAGAAGTCAAATGACAAAATAATAGCCTAAGGGCATTTCATCTCCTATTCAGCCAAATGGTGTCTACCACTGTTCCAAGCCTTAAAAAATTCCAAGAAGTTTGTATGGAATGAAGAATGCTAGATAACTTTTTAGACATAAAAAAGTTCCTGTCCTCGCCACCCCTACTCAGTAAGCCAACCCTCAGTGACACACTGTACTTATACCTCTTTATTAGTCAAGAGTCAATTGCATCGGTGTTGGTACATGAAGAAGGAAGTCAGCAAAATTTAGTATACAACATCAATAAGATACTTAAAGGTTCAGAAATTCGGTATCCCAAATTGGATAAGTTGGCTATGGCCGTCGTCCACACATCTCAAAAACTCTAGCACTATTTTTAGGCTTATTTAATCATTATAAGATCCAACTTCCCTCTCTTAAAATTCTACAAAGAACTGAAACATCTGGCGGACTAGTTCAATGGTTAATATTGCTTAAAGCATTCAACATCAGCTACGAACCTTGATAGCAGATAAAAGCTCAGACCCTGGCAGATTTTGTACAAAAGATGACAATAGAAGATTTTTCTCCTTCTGAGTGTCCAGAATGGAAGTTATATGTTGATGGAGCCTCATCCATCCAAGGATTCAATGCTGGAATCATTCTTAAAGGGCCATACAAAGTCATTATAAAAAATGCAATTTAGATAAAGTACAATGCCACTAATAATGTAACCGAGTATGAAGCACTCATCACGAGATTAAAGTTAGCCACCGAGGTCAAAGCCAAGCATCTCAAGATATACTTTGACTCATAACTGGTGGTAAAACAAGTCAAAAGAACATCCCATATCAAAGACCCAAGCATTGCCAAATATGTTAAAAAAGTTAGACAACTCCTAAAAAAGCTCAAGCAGGATGGGGGATAATGGGAAATCATCCAAATCCTTAGAAGCAAAAACTCAAAAGCAGATCTGTTAGCCAAATTAGTGGTCAAAGATAATCAAACATTTAAAGAACTTGAGCTCACTAAGGCATTAATAAAATTAAGCACCAAGGAAGCAAAGATTATGGATATACAAGAAGTAGCAGAATGGATGAAACCGATCATTCAATATCTAGAACATGGGGTACTTCTGTAAGATAAGTTGAAAGCTCAAAAGTTGAAGATAAAAGCTGTACATTACTCCATCCGCCATGGAGAACTCTATAGAAGGTCTCTCTCACACCCATGGTCTAAATGTGTATTGTTAGAAGAAGGAAATTACTTAGGGAAATCCATAAAGGAATTTATGGAGCACATGATTCTTATCATTTATTAATTAGAAAGGCGTTGCTCTAGGGATACTATTAGCCTACTATATCCTGAGATGCTCAGAAACTGACTCAAGAATGCCATAAATGTCAATAATTTGTCTGCCTCAGCCATAAGCCTTCTAATCCTCAGTATCTAATTGGGAGTTCTTAGCCTTTTATAGTACAGGGTATGGACATCATGGGTCCATTTCCTACCTCAACCTCCCAGAAAAAGTTCCTACTAACCATTACTGAGGTCTAGATCCAACACTTTTTCTAAAAGGAAATCATTTGCAGATTCAAAATACCATACACCTTGATAACAGACAATAGGAAATAGTTTAATTATGAGAAATTTGTAAAGTTCTATGTGGATCTCAGAATAAAACTCTAGTTTACCTCAGTAGCTCATCCACAAACAAATGGCCAGATGAAAGTCATCAATAGGATCATCATATAAGGGCTAAAGAAAAGACTAAACAAAAGAAGGGAAACTGGATCGACAAACTCAACAACATTGTCTGGGCTTATAGAACTACACCCAGAACTTCCATTAGAGAAATGCCCATCAAACTCACTTATAGCATGGATGTAGTAATCCCAGTAAAGATTGGATCAACAAGTTACTAGGTCATTGAGAATCTGGATTAAGAAGTCAATAACATTAATACTCGGATATGTTTGGATCAACTTGAAGAGAGGAGAGATCAAACATCCATTATGGTAGAAGCTCAGAAATAGAGGGTCATGGAATATCACAATCGACACATCCAGCCAAGATACTTTAAAGTCAGAGATTGGGTACTTATAAAAGTTGGCATTAGCAAAGGTAACTCTAGTACAGGCAAACTCGAACCTAATTGGGGAGGTCCTTATCAAGTCATCGAGAAGACGACCAAAGAGGCATACAAGATCAAGGATAGAAAAGGAAAAGAATTACCCTAATATTAGAACTTGGATAGTCTCCAGAGATATTATTAATAAATGTACTTTGAATTTTAAGAAATAAATACTTCATTTATTATTAAAAATATTGTATTACATAGTATATTCCAAAATACAGAAAAAATTTATCGACTAAAGTAATTTACAATTGAGTAATGGGAAACTCAAAAAAAGGAAGACTCATATCATAAGACTCAGACATAGAGGCTGGATCGGGTCCAGCAAAGATAGCACTAATAGACATCTCTTTAGCAAGCCACGAATCCTTTGGTTGCTTGGAAGATGATTTATCAGCAGTAGACTTAGTTGGTTTCTTAGAATTCTTTGATTGTTTGGAAGAAGCCTTGCTTCGAGCATCTTTTTTGGCAGCTAACAACCCTAGCCAAATCAATAGGTGTTATTCTATCCAAGTCTGAGAAGTCTAGATTCGGGTTTTGGGTGAGTAAGACTCTCTGACATTTAGACTTCTAAGCTTTAAGAAACCCTGGGACCATGTTCTAATAGCATCTATTATTGTCCTTATGGGATTTCTTTGCTTTAACAACTTTTGTCTCCAAAGCCGTAATTTTAGAGTCCTGCCCCTTAATTTTTTTATATAAGTTAGGCTTAATGATGCTTTAACTCTTCCACCCTCTTTTGGCTCGCCTCAACATGCTTGGTTTGGCAAAGTTCCAGTGCTACCTTCCCCTTCTCTAGTTTTTTTCTCAAAATCGACAGCTATAGTGACAACCTCTGTCTCCTTCAGGCTATACTGACTCTTGAGATAATAATAGTTATCCTTTGCCAGCTTCAAAGCCTAAGTCATCTAAAAGAAAAGACAAACATTATCAACTTAGGTGCACATGAACATAAAGTAAACAAAGTGGAAGACAATTACATCCAATGAGTGCTCGATCATGGAGTTATACAGTTGTAAGCACCCAATTTCGGGATGCAATTGTGCACATATACGACAATAGCCCCTATGATGAAAATCTAATCGAGAATTGATCTATGGTGTCAAATTTTGCAATTTAAAAGACTAAATTGCTATGTTTTGTGGATTTAATTGCAAAATTGGTTTTTAAGGATTTGATTGTAAAAATTAGAAACTTTTGAGGACCTGTTTTATAATTTAATTAAAAAAACATGATCAGCCAACATTTATTGCCTACCGACATTATGTAATACCAGTTGGCATTACGGGACATCGGTCGGCATTCCAGAGTGCCGATTTTTGCTAAAAATTGATTTTTTATGCTGAAAATTGATTTTTTCATCATTTCTTAATTTTTTATTGGTCCAGGACACCACATGTCCCTGCATGTGCGAGTCTTTGATTTTTTTTTCAAACTCTATCACCATCTTATTATCTTGATTTTGAAAGTTCAAAATAAAAATCTAGACTCCTGCGACTCCTCCTCTCGCTCCCAATATCGCGTAAATTCCTTACGTGATTGCAGGGGTTTGAGGTTGCTAGGCTAGGCTTTAAAAGCTGAGAGGCAGATTTTGTGAAAGGGGGATAAGAGAGGAAGAGGCTACAAAAAAAACCCTAGAGAGGCAGAGTCTGTAAAGAAAAATCAGAGAGGAGAGGAAAGAGAGAGAAAAAAAATTCATTTGAGTCTAAAAATAAAAACCCTAGTTATTTTCTTTACTTGGCAGAAAGCCACACACTTTAGCTCTTCATTTTTCATTTTCAAAACCTTCGGGAAATCAACAAAAATACGTTCTTTGCTTTTAAAGTCCAGAAAATCAAGAAAAATCAACAGAGTTAATCTCAAAATGGTGATAATCCCAATCTGAGAGGCGTTCAAACAACATTTGCACAACATCCCTTACTTTTTTAATATTCTTTTTTTTTATTTTGATTTGATTTCTTTATTTTATTTATTGATTGAGTCGTTACTGATTAATTTTTTTTTTTGTGTTTTTTTTTGTTTTTGATTAGTGTTGTGTGGTGCTTTAGATGTGAGGTTGGTGATGTGAGATTTTAGCAGTGGCTACATTTGAGAATCCATGGATGCCATGGATTGAATTTTATGAAATCCCCATAGAATTTAGGGTTTATTATTTTCTACGGTATTTTGTTCATTGCTTTTACTGGGTTGTAATTAATTTGCTTTAATTTCCTACACCATAGTTTGTAATAGCCCCAATAAAGGGAAATTAGTGAAATTTTAATTCTCTGCACTAAAAATTGATTAGTAATTTAGGCTCAATTGAGTAAAATTCAATTAAAATTAATGATGACAATAGATTAATTTTAGGGTTGCATGAAATTGAATTAGGGTTTCTTAGAAATCTTACATAAAAATTGTTGTTTTGATTTATTTTTTGTATGTTTATTGAATTGGGTTTTGTTTTTGGTTCTCATGCCTTTTGGGCCCCAAGCCCATGGTAGGATCAACCAATTTAATAAATAGGCTTAAAAATGGTTTTTAGGTTTTAATTAATTTAACATTAATTTGGGCCCATTTAGGTTAATTAGATTTAAACCCACTTTTAATTAATAAAATTAACTTAGACTTTAATCCAGTCCACTAATGTATTTTTATTTCTTTATTAATTAGATCTTAGGCCCATTTCTAGTTAATTAAAATTAATTTAGATTTAGCTCATCCCATTTGTTTCATTTCTTTTAAAATAAATAGACTTAAGCTTTGTTTTTATTTGAGTTAAAATTAAGTTAGACTTATACCCACTTAATAATCTAATTTCTTGTTTAAAATTTATAGACAATAGGCCCATTTCCTTTGTTAATTAAAATGAGTAGATTTAGGCTCACTAATTCAATTAAAATGTAGGCCATCTTTAGTCCATTTTACTTATAAATAAAATATGTAGAATTAGCTAACTTTAATTAATAAAATTAATCTAGTTTAGACATAGAGACGCTGCCTTTTGTATGCATTTTTACATGTAATTTTATGACTTATTGTCTTTGGGTTAAATGGATGTTTAATTAGGGTTTAAATAAAATTGCATGTAATTAGAGAATAAGATAGTGATTCATAAAGTAATTCTAAATGAACACGAGACTAAGAGAAGTTAGTATGTTGTTCCCAGGATCTCCTGGTTATGGTGCTAGCTTTCTTTTAAAGAATCGAGTATCACCATTTTGATTTGTCCCAGTTATTACTCTGGGTGGCAACTCCTCATCTCCACGCTATATGTTTATGATATAGTAGTGTGTTCCTTCGGGCCCTGAGTCCAAATAGTGTTAAGGTTGCTAAAATCTTGGGCGTGTGCTAAACCTCGCCATCTACAATGGTGACTCCATTAGGGATAAGAGATACTAATTTTACTGGTGTTCTTTAGAATTATTTTATTAACTATTATTTTAATTTTGCATTCATTCTCTATGTCCCTATTAACTTTGTCATGACCCAAAAGCAGGGACCATGACCGACGCTAGGGACCCGTAGCAAGCCTCAAATAAAATAAAACATGCAATAGTAATAATAACAATACTTAATGCAGCGGAATAAGATCATAAATATCAAAATAATATTTCCAGTAAATGAAATTAAATCAAATCCTCATCTCATATAAATAAATCTTTTAATATAAGTTTCAATTCAAATATTTAAAGTACATATCTCAAACAAATATAATACAACAATCTCACAATCGACCATAACTACTGCAGTGTCTAGATTATAAAATAAAACTCAGATAAGCAATTTACATAAAGAAGCCGGAGCGGAAGAAATTCGGCGTACAGGCCTGCTACTAAGGTCTGAGGAAGATGACTCTCCTGAAAAATAGTCAACGGAGGGGAGTCAGACCTCACTGAGTGAATTACTATAATATATATACATGCATACTAAATGACAATGCATACAGTCAATAGTATATATATATATATATACAAACAAATACACACAGATGCAATAAAATTATTTTTATATATTTATTGAAAATCACTGTTTATGAAGGATCAAATAGAATCCTAGATTATCGCAACCTCAAAACAGTGTTAGACAACACTCTAGCCATAAAGGCTCACTTATTCCAAATATATTCACTTATTCCATTTGGACAGTAGAGTAGCCTCGAGACACTAAGTCAACCGAGCTCCAGCAGTCTGATTGTCAATGTGATTGGCCTCGAGACACTTGATCAACCGAGCTTCAGTAATCACACTCCCAAATCATATCTCACACATCAAATAATCATATCCAATCAATATCCACAAATGGTTAGTAATATAGCCTAAATGCTATCAGCGTACCGGTATGTACTCGGTCCTAGTGCTGCCCACTAAGTAGCACGTTCTATTGACATCCTTCATTAAAATATAAAGCATACATTCATAAAAGTAAATGATGCATGAATTGAATAAAATAGCAACATAAACCATATATATACTAAAAATATACCAAAAATAAATTAGGTATATTTCGAGTATATATACGTCAAATAAATCCAATATAATCGTAAAATAAACTAAATATATATTTAAAAGCATGTTAAATATAAACATTTAATAAAGCATGCATATAATTTAAAGTATACCAAAAATAAACCAAAGATAAACCAAAATAAACTAAAAATAAACTCAAGTACTACTTAATACCATTATGCATTTTTAGTCAAAATAAAACATAGATTTCTAAAATCATACACCCTAGAGCATATATATATAAAATAGTAACTCACAATTAGTGTGCTCCTCGAGATGGGTCTGATGGGCCTCGGTCTCGGCGCAACTAAACAAACAGATAACGACAGGAATCAGAATAAATCTAACAGAAGTTCTAAAGACTCAATCTAGATTACTAGACACAGAATTAAATCAGAATCTGACCGGATATCACGTTTTATGAGAATTCTATCAAAAATTCTGCAGAACCTCCCCTGTAAAATGGACATCTCTCTACTCAAACAGTAGAGCCAGCCCTGCAAAGAAACACACTTCGAAAATAAACACAAAACACAACCACAATCCCTCGGTCGGACTCCAAACTACAGTTTACCGATCGAGGTCCACAATTCACAGAATAATACAGAATATCAAAAATACCCTTATATCATAAAAATACATTTTATAAGTCAAAATTACGTAATTAACCCTAAAACACAGTAAAAACCTATAAAAACTCATTTTATTAGAAAAATCGTACAATATATATATAATTTAAAAATAATTTACAAAAAATAGTTTTAATTAGTTAAAAATACCAAATAATTTGTAGAAATCATTTTTATGCCCTAAATAACTATTAAAACTGATTTAATTACATTTTTAGCCAATTTAGGGTAAAATTACCAAAATACCCCTATATATATAAATATACTAAAATTAATCCAAAAATTCACCAAAAATAATATAATTGCACAAAATTAATTTTCTTAACATCTATTTCAATAATATCAATAAATATACTCAATTAACCAATAAATTTCAATTAAACACATAATTAACCCTATTTTCTCAAAATTACATAAACTAAATAAATTCAAAATAAATACATAAAAATTCACAAAAATTCCAAATAAATTTCTATAATTCATTTCAGCACCTATATTTATCATAAAAAAAATTTCATAATTTAATTAATTAATTTTCGAAAATTAGAAAATAATAATAAAATATTCAAAAATACCCAAAAATCAAAATAATTTCCAAAAATTCTACAAAAATTCACACATGAATATTAAGCTAAGGGGAGCAACATTTATGAATTAATTTTTCATGAATAAATCAAATTGAAGCTCAAAAAAATCAAGAACCCTAATAGGCCGAAATTGCAAAATTGAAACCTAGGCAAATCTAGACCATTTTAAGTGAAACAAAGCTTGGAATCACACTCACCAGAGCTCAAGGAGAAGATAGAGACTGGCAGTGTCAAAAATGGTGGCCGGAATCACGTCGATCGACGGTGAGGATGAGTTTCGGGTTTTTTGGCCAAAATGAGCTCCTCGACGCCGGAAACGGCTGCTGTAGGTGGCGGGAAAGGCTGAGGAAGAAGGTGGCACTCCGGGAGGCACACTGACGGCAAGAGAATGGCGTGACAGACGGTGGTTATGGTGGTTGGGTGATCGGGGAAGAAGGAGAGGGGATTGGGGCAAAACGGTAATTTGGCAATAGTTTTGATTTTTCAACTATATATTATGTATATATGTATATATATATATATACATCCACACTATATATTAAAATAATATAAATTCCCACACATATAATTTAATATATTAAAAATTTTATACACTCAAAAATAATTAAATAATATTTAAACTAAATAATAAATAATAAAAATTAGGGAAATTAATTAAACCCTATTTTAATTTAAATATATACACATATATACTCTCTATTTAGCACTTTAAAAATATATATGAGTTCATGAAAGTTCGTAAAATTGTTTAAAATAATGAATATTAAATTATTTACGTATTAATTTCCCCAAAAATAAAATTCTTAGAAAAATTTTACGTAAAGCACTTAAAATAATATAAACAATTAAAATAAACTTTAAATGAATATCAACTCGTAAAAATATCAAAGATATATATATACAAAAATTATTAACACTGCATATCCCGATGTAGTATTAAAATATTTAAAAACACGGGATATTACAGTCTTCCCCCCTTACAATAATTTGTCCCCGAATTCCAGAAAGAAAATGATCACAAGATCAAGAAGGGAAGAGATACGGATAAGAAGCTCGCATCTCAGCTTCAGTCTCCCACATATGCTCCTCAACTCTGTTGCTACGCCACAGAACCTTGACCATCGGATTCTGCTTCGACCGTAACTGTCGAACTTGATAGTCCACGATCGCCACAGGTTCTTCCACAAACGTCAAATCTTCACTCATTTCTACCTTGTCGGGTTGCAACACGTGTGAAGGGTCTGAGATATACTTCCTCATCATCGAGATATGAAACATCGGATGCACCTGTGACATACTCGGAGGCAAAGCCAACCGATATGCAACAGTCCCAACTCTCTCCAGAATTTCAAATGGTCTGATATATCTCGGTGCTAACTTACCCTTCCTGCCAAATCTCATCACACCCTTCATCGGAGATACCTTCAGAAAAATAAAGTCTCTAACCTGAAACTCCACATCTCTGTGCCTAGGATCCACATAGCTCTTCTGTCTGCTAACTGCGGTCTCTAATCTGCGCTTAATTACAGCGACTTTCTTTGCAGCATCCTGAACCATCTCAGGTCCAGTCAAAGCTCTCTCACCAATCTCATCCCAACTCAGAGGGGATCTACATTCTTTCCATACAATGCCTCATACGGTGCCATACCAATACTGCTATGGTAGCTATTATTATATGTAAACTCAACAAGAGGAAAATGATCATCCTAGCTACCTCCCAAATCCAGGACACACATCCTTAACATATCTTCCAGTGTCTGGATTATTCTCTCAGATTGACCATTTGTCTGAGGATGAAAAGTAGTACTAAAATCCAACCTAGTGCCCATCGCTTCTTGTAACTTCTACCAAAAATGAGAAGTAAACACCGAACCTCTATCTGACACAATGGACACAGGTAGTCCATGAAGGCACACAATATGCTTCATATATAGCTTCACCAATCTAGCTACAGAATAGGTGGCTTTTACAGGCAAGAAATGTGCATACTTCGTCAACCTGTCTACAATCACCCAGATGGAATCGTATCCATCCTTAGAACGAGGTAAACCAACCACAAAATCCGTAGTTATCCTTTCCCACTTCCATTCGGGAATAGGAAGAGGCTGAAGCTTCCCAGAAGGCTTCTGATGTTCAGCTTTCATTTGTTGACACATCAAGCACTTAGCAACATAATCAGCAACATCCTTCTTCATTCCATCCCACCAGTATAAATCTCTAATACTGTGGTACATCTTAGTGACACCCGGATGTATGCTATAAGTTGTAGAATGTGCTTCCTCTAGGATCTCTTCTCTCAAATTATCCACATCAGGAACACACAATCTACCACTGATCCACAACACACCATCATCATCGAGTGTGAAATCAGTGAACTTCCCTGCTCGAACATTCTCTGCAAGCTCTTCTAGAATAGGATCTCGGCTCTGAGCTGCTTTAATCCTATCCCTTAGTACAGATCGCACCTTAAATTGAGCTAGCAGTCCACTTGACCTACTGATCTTCATCATAAGACCTTGATCCATCAATAGATGCAACTCCTGGATCAACGGTCTCCTCTCAACATTGATGTGAGCAAGACTGCCTAAGGATTTTCTACTCAAGGCATCTACTACCACATTAGCCTTGCCCGGATGATATAATATCTCACAGTCATAATCCTTCAATAATTCCAACCATCTCCTCTGCCTCAGATTCAGATCGCTCTGCTAGAAAATGTACTTAAGGCTCTTGTGATCAGTAAATATCTCATAAGTCACCTCGTACAAATAATGTCTTCAAATTTTGAGAGCAAAGATCACTGCAGCCATTTCAAGGTCATGTGTAGGATAGTTATGCTCATGCTTCTTCAACTGTCTCGAAGCATAGGCTATCACCCTTCCATTCTGCATCAGCACACAACCAAGGCCAACTCTAAAGGCATCACAATAAACTGTGAACTTGTCCACACTATTAGGCAAAGCTAACATTGGGGCTGTGGTCAATTTCTCCTTCAACAACTAGAAACTGTTCTCACAAGCTTCTGACCACTCGAATCTAACATTCTTTTGAGTCAAGCGAGTCATAAGGGCTACAATTCTAGAAAAATCTTGCACAAACCGCCTATAATACCTGACTAAACCCAAAAAACTTCGAATCTCAGTAACAGAAGTTGGTCTAGGCCATTCAGACACTACTTTAATCTTTTGTGGATCAACCTGGATACCTTCTTTAGACACCATGTGTCCAAGAAAAGAAATATTCTCCATCCAGAAATCACACTTCGAGAATTTAGCATAAAGTTGATGATCTCTCAGTGTCTGTAGTACAATCCTCAAGTGATATACATGCTCCTCCATACTCCTTGAATAAACCAGTATATCATCAATGATGACTACCATAAACTGATCCACGTACGGTCTAAATACCTTGTTCATCAGGTCTATAAAAGCTGTTGGTGCATTAGTCAAATCAAAAGACATCACCAAGAACTCATAATGGCCATATCGAGTGCGGAATGCCGTTTTAGGAACATCAGCTTCACCAATCCGCAACTGATGATAACCCGACCTCAGATCAATTTTGAAAAAGACCTGTGCACCCTGTAGCTGATCAAACAAGTCATCTATCCTCAGGAGAAGTTACTTGTTCTTCATCGTCACCTTGTTCAGCTCTCTGTAGTCAATGCACAGTCTCAGGGTATGATCCTGCTTCTTCACAAATAGACTGGTGCACCCCAAGGAGAAATATTGGGTTTGATAAAACCCTTATCCAACAACTCTTGTAACTGCTCCTTCAACTCTTTTAACTCTGTAGGAGCCATTCTATAGGGTGGCATAGATATAGGAGTAGTACCTGGAACCACATCTATACAGAATTCAATCTCTTTGTGAGGTGGTAAACCTGGCAACTCCTCAGGAAAAACATCAGGAAAGTCACAAGCAACAATGACATCTGTGAGTGATAACTTCTCCACTAGAGTATCCCTGACCAATGCCAAATATCCCTGACATCCTTTCCTCAATAACTTTATAGCCGTAATAGCAAAAATAAGATTATGAGGTGCTGAACTCCCATCACCCACAAACTTAAAATCTTCTTCATCAGGAATTCTGAACGTCACCTCTTTATTCCGACAATCTACCACGACATAGTGCTGAGATAACCAATCCATACCCAGAATAACATCAAACTCTATCACATCCAACATAATCAAATCAGTGGGTAATTCTCTATCTCCCACGAGAACTGGACAACCAGAAAGAATAATATCGGTGTCCAAGGAATCGCTCAGAGGAGTGGCAACAGATAAAGGAAAAGCCATCCTCGAAGCTT
Source organism: Mallotus nudiflorus (assembly GCA_947683625.1). Classification (NCBI taxonomy): domain Eukaryota; kingdom Viridiplantae; phylum Streptophyta; class Magnoliopsida; order Malpighiales; family Euphorbiaceae; genus Mallotus; species Mallotus nudiflorus. The sequence goes on along the minus strand of CANTUR010000147.1, from coordinate 1,041,493 downwards.
GCCAACAAGACTTAGAAGCAAAAATGGGAGCAACAAATGAATGCGTGGCACTCGGATCAAACAGAACCCATGCATCCAGGTAATAGACAAAAATAATACCTGCCACGATTGCATTAGATGCCTGAGCATCCTGCTGAGTAAGATGGAAGACTCTAGCATGACCTCGACCTCCCTGCTGACTGGTAGAAGCCTGGCCAACACCTCTGGCACCAACTCTAGTACCTCTACCATGACCCTACTGTGGAACAAGCTGAGTGGAACTCTGATGCTGGGCTGGAGGTAACTGAAATGGTATGGGTGCAGTACTAGCAATCAACTGTTGTGGGAATCACGGAATCTGAGGCTGCTGATACCCAAAGTAAGGACACGATCTGGCATAATGTCTTGTCTGCCCACATCTGAAGCATGTCAGTGGTGTCAGGTAACACGGTCCCTGATAGACTCTATTGCAGGTCTGGTATACACTGGCAACTGATCCAGAACTGTGACCACTGCTGTTGCTCGAAGCACCTGACCCAAATCTGAATGGTGTACATTGACCTCCATAACCATGTCTACTGTTTCGATGCACTCACTGCTGCTATCCCTAACTCTGCTGAGTTAGACCTCTCTGCTAACTACTCGAACCAACATGAAAACTAGAGTATGGAGTAGTCTGCAATCCACTCAACTGAACTCCTAGCTGGTAGTAATCAGGCATCGCTCCCTGCCTAACTAGTCTCAGCTCAATCTCCTTAGTCAACTTTATCACAGACTCCAGAGTAAGGCCTGCTGTAGGCATACCAGCAAATGCTGAACCCAATCCAGTGACGTAGGTAGTGATTGTGAAATACTGATCTCGCATCAAATCCTTTGCGAACAAAGTCAACAAAACAAAGCTTTTTTATCATATATATAAAATAATGACAAAAATAGCCACACTTAGAATGTTACTATGCATGCATAAACAAAATTGTGTAAAATAAATTCAAACAACTATGCATAAAAATTTTAATTCAAACTTAAATATTTCTTCCCCTTTGTCAAAATGCAAAAGGAAATTTTAATAAAATAAAAATTGCATTAATGAAAAGGATAGAGTTACAATGATATTTAAATATCAATTTTAAACAAGATATAAAACTAAAATCCAAAAAATAATTGAACTTAAACTAACACAAAATAGCCATAAAACAAATTAACATCGGAGAAACTCTCGGGTGTACTCCTTTACAGATCGATCACCATGAGAAATGCTGGTCAAACAGAGACGATAGCTCATACGGAGAGGCTCTGGATAAAATCTCCTCATAAACCACTCTCAAAACTGAGCCCAGGTCATCGTCATCATATAGGGTTGGATCATCTGAATAGCTGGTCCCTCGACAGACAACTCGATGATCATGATCCGCTGATACTCGATGTGAGCAGTCTGAGTCCGAGTCTCAATCGCGTGTAAAAAATCTAATGGATCGAAAGTCCCATCAAATAAAATCCTACTAACTCTGGCATAGAATAGAGCTGCATCAGGGTCAGACATACCCTACTGATAGGCAAGTTGAAAAGGCTGAACAATTGGAGGTACAGGAACATCCTCAAACTCAGGCTCTACAGGCTCTTCGTCCTGTAACTCTTTCTGCCTATGGCGACCTGCCACTCCTCGAGGTCTACCTTTGCCATGACCTCTACGTCTAACTGGTTGCTCAGCAGGTAAACCTCATCCTGAAAAGACTCGTCATCCTTGGCCTCAACGACCGGTGGAGCGACACGCGCTCGCCTCCTCATTCTAAAAAGACAACAGAATGATTCAAACAAAATAGACAATGGAAAAATAACGCAGAAACTAAAGCAAGGAATACTTATCAAGATGTACTTGAACCTAATTCACTGCAGTAGTTACCAAAAGAAAACACAATCTGAAAACTAAGGCCATTACTCACACAACTAAGCCTTGACACAGAACTCCGCTCTGATATTAACTTTGTCACGACCCAAAAACAGGGGCCATGACCGGCATTAGGGAACAGGAATTTTTTTGAATTTGGAACCCGTAGCAAGCCTAAAATAAAATAAAACATGCAATAGTAATAATAACAATACTTAATGCAACGAAATAAGATCATAAATATCAAAATAATATTTTTAGTAAATGAAATTAAATCAAATCCTCATCTCATATAAATAAATCTTTTATAAAAAACCCAAGCCCATACTTTAAAGAGCCCATTTGGGCTAGACATATATACCTAGAAATGCTTTCCATGCTTTTATTGCTCTAAGAGAGATTTGGCATATGTGTCAGTTCTTGATATCCCCTGTTGATATTAAGGCCAAGACCAAAAATCCTAGGAAAAGAGACACACCATTGAATACGTGTGGGAGGAATAAGGTCAGAAGGATGAATGTTGTACACTTGATTAATATTTGCTATTTGCTACTTGTTGCATAGCACGTGCATCATGCATACATGCATTTCATCCATCACACTAACACCTTGTTTTGTAGCCATCATAAATTCATCTGGGTCTTCTCGTATTTGGGGACGAAAAGGTGGCAGACTAAGAAGAACAGATTTAAGTCCTAAAGCCATAGCAAAAGAGATCCTTCACAAACTGGAGAAGAGTCCTATTAATATGCTTTGCTTGGAAGCTAAACCAACTCCAACTGAGCATATAGAAATGGAACAATGACAAGGAGGGAACTGGACCTTAAAAGACATTAAGGGAGCTTTGATGGATGACATGAGGGCTATGATGCAAGATGAACTGAGATAGGCTTTTTTTAGATTGATGCAACTTACTGCTACTGTCATACTACCACTTGTAATTGAGCAACCACTTACTACTACAGCTATCCCACTTACTACAGATGCTCCACCTACTGCCAATAATGCTGGGGGGCAACCTGTTGCTAAAAACCCACCTGCTGTTGATATGAAGATTGAGGATGTTGAGAACTACATGGTAGAGAAGGCAAAAAGAGAATCACTTGAACTGGTACAAGACTATGAGTCCAAGTAGATGCAAGCATTGACCTAGAAAATGTCTAAGATGGAGGAGTTGATTAGAGGACAAGGCATAGGATATTCATTTGACTTTGATGATATGCTACTAATGAAGGGTAATAAGCTATTTGAGAACTTAAAAATGCCTCAACTGTAGAAATTTAATGGAATTGGAGATCCTAAGATTCATCTCAGTTAGTACACGACAACTATAAGCACTACTATGCCCCTATTAGTAGTGATCACTAAGTTATTTGTACTGTCTTTAGAGGGAATGGTTGTAAATTGGTATCATGGGTTAGAAAAGTCTGTCAGGGCTGACTGGAAATAATTATGTACTACCTTTTTAAAACAGTATGATTATAATACTAGATTGAAAGTGTCTATCAGAGATTTAAAACTAACAAAGTAGAAATTAAATGAATCCTTCTATGATTTTCTTACTAGGTTCATAAACAAAGAAGGACTGATGAAGAATAAGTTGGCTAAGAAAGATCAGGTTAGGATGATAGGCCACAATGTATCACCTAATTTAGTAGAGAGATTGCAAATGATAAACCCCAAAACATTTATAAACTTGTATAATGACGGTCTACAACTTGAAGAGATTGAGAATGAAAAGAAGAAATGCTCTAGAGGCACCACAACCCAAAATTACTCAACTGAGGGCACACAATAAGAAAGCACTAGCCGAGCTATAGAGGTGCACATAGTTAAGCCACCCAGGAGATTCTCTAACTTCAATCAACCACTTTCAAAAGTCCTAGACTGATTAATCCAGAAAAGCATGCTCTAACCCTTAACCTTTTCCAAACCACCTAACCTAAATGTCCCAGGCTATGACCCTAACAGCTATTGTAAGTTTCATCAAGTAGCTGCGGTCATTCCACAGATACCTGTATTCGCTTCAAATATAAAATCCAAAACTCGATAGACTCTAAAAAAATCACAAACCCTGAAAATCCAATCCTAACCCAAACACTAGAAATAATCCTTTCCCAGACTATCAAAATGTCCTACTACTAGAGACCATGATGATCAACTCGGGTGTTAGCATGGAGGAAGTGCTAGACTCCTTTGAAAACCTAAACCCTATAGACAGTAAGGAATCTCCTGATGCCTCTAGTGGAGTTGAGAATTTATTGGGACAACCCTCAGAAAAATTCAATTACAAAGTGTTCTACCCTAAACCACCCTCTGTTGATATCCCTGTTGAATCAATAGTGCCTTCAGGATAGGGTGATGAGTTTGATAATGAGCCAGCAGAAGAAGAAAAAGAATCCAAAACTCTAGAACAACCATAAAGAAAAGTTGAGGATTTACTGGGGTAGCCCTTAGGCAAATTTGATTATAGAGTATTCTATTCAAAACTATCTTCTAGTGACATACCCCATGAGGAGATTATGCCTACAGGATGGAGTAATGAATTCAAAGAGGAAAGTTGTAATATCCCGTATTTTTAAATATTTTAATATTGCATCAGGATATGCAGTGTTAATAATTTTTGTATATATTTATGATATTTCATGAGTTGCTATTTAATTAAAATTGATTTTTAATTATTTTATATTATTTTTAGTACTTTACGTAAAATTTTCCTGAGAATTCTATTTTCGGGGAAATTGATACGTAAATTATTTAATATTGATTATTTTAAATATATTTATGCATTTGCATGAGTTCATGCATTATTTTAATTGTGGTATTAATATATAATAATAATAATAATAATAATAATAATAATAATAATAATAATAATAATAATAATAATAATAATAATTTTAGGGTTTAATAGTAATTTCAATTGTGTATGTATATATTATATATAGTTATTATTTAACTATTATATGTATGTGTATATATATATTGTGCATTCTAAATATGTGGTGTGTAATTTTTCCAAGTATTATAATAATATACTATATTATAAATTATTAAACTATTATTAATATTATAATATGTATATATATATATAATTCTTTTTTTTCTTTTCTCTTATATTTTCCCTTCCTTCCTCGACACTACCCCTCCCTTCACCCTCGCCGTCCGTTCGCCACCGTTCAGAGCGCCTCCCAACCTTCCACCATTGACCACCACCTCGCCAGCAAGTCCCGCCATCTCTGTTGTCTTCTCCGGCGCCGATCAGCACGACTTTCGCCATTTTTGGCCGAGAATTCAAGCTTTCACTGTTCTTCCTCCTCCGACCACCATTCTTCACGTTTCTAGTGTCTTTGAACTCCTCAAGTAGCGGTGATCTTGATTCTAGCTTTGGTTTGAGCTCAAACTCCCTTAATTTTTCTGTTTTTTAATTTTTCCAATTTGGCCGAAATTGATTTTTGAATTTTTTTTTGAATTTTTCTTGTTGATTCATGAAAAATTCCTTCACAAATGTTGTTCCCCTAAGCTTAATCTACATGTGTGAATTTTTATAGAATTTTTGGAAATTATTTTGATTTTTGGGTATGTTTGAATAATTTATTATTATTTTCTAATTTTCGAAAATTAATTAAATAAATTATGAAATTGTGTTTTATGATAATTATAGGTCTTGAAATGAATTATAGAAATTTATTTGGAATTTTTATGAATTTTTGTGTATTTATTTTGAATTTAATTAGTTTATGTAATTTTTGAGAAAATAGGGTTAATTGTGTTTTTAATTGAAATTAATTAGTTAATTGAGTTTAATTATTGATATTATTGATCAAAATGTTGAGAAAATTAATTTTGTGCAATTATATTATTTTTGGTGAATTTTTGGAGTAATTTGAGTATATTTATATATATAGGGGTATTTTGGTAATTTTACCCTAAATTGACTAAAAATGTAATTAAATTGGTTTTAATAGTTATTTAAGGTATAAAATGATTTCTAAAAATTATTTAGTATTTTTAATTAATTAAAACTATTTTTCGTGAATTATTTTCAATTATATATATAATATACGATTTTTCTAAATAAAATGAGTTTTTATCGATTTTTACTGTGTTTTAGGGTTAATTATGTAATTTCTACTTATAAAATATATTTCTATGATATAAGGGTATTTTTGGTATTTTTTTATATTGTTCTGTGAATTGTGGACCCCGGTCGGTAAAATGTAGTTTGGAGTCCGACCGAGGGGTTGTGGATGTGTTTCTGTGTCTATGTTTCGAAGTGTGTTTCTTTGCAGGGCCGGCTCTACTCTTTGAGTAGAGAAATTTCCATTTTACAGGGGAGGTTCTATCGGATTTTTGGTAGAATTCTCGTAAAATGTGATGTCCAGTCGAACCCTAATTTTGATTCTGTGTCCAATATTCTAGATTGAGTTTTTAGGATTTTCTGTTAGGTTATTCTGATGTCTGTTATTTTTGTATGTTTAGTTGCGCTGAGACCGAGGCCTAGTGGACCAGGCCCATCGGACCCATCTCGAGGAGCGCACTAAGTGTGAGTTACTGTTCTATATATATATGCTTTAGGGTGCATGATTTAGAAATGTATGTTTTATATTGATTAAGTATGCATAAATAACTCAATTAGTATTTAAGTTTATTTTTAGTTTATTCTTGGTTTATTTTGGTATATCTTAAATTATATGCATGCTTTATTAAACCTTTATATTTAAAATGTTTTAAATATATATATTTAGTTTATTTTACGATTATATTGGATTTATTTGATGTATATATACTCGAAATATACCTGGTTTACTTTTGGTATATTTCTAGTATATATATATGGTTATTGTTGCTATTATATTTAAATTCATGCATCATTTACTTTTATGAATGTATGTTTTAGGTTTTAATGAAGGATATCAATAGAACGTGCTACCTAGTGGGCAGCACTAGGACTGAGTACGTATCGATACGCCGATAGTATTTAGACTATATTACTAACCTATTTGAGGATATTGATTGGATTTGATTTATCTGATGTGTGATATGATTTGGAAGTGTGATTGCTGGAGCTCGGTTAACCAAGTGTCTTGGGGCCAATCACACTGACAGTCAGACTACTGGAACTCGGTTGACTTAGTGTCTTAGGGCCAGTCTACTGTCCAAATGGATTGAGTGATTATATTGGAATAAGTGAGCTTTTGTGGCTAGAGTGTTGTCTAACACTTTTCTGAGGTTTCGATTTTCTAGGGTTCTATTCGATCCTTCATAAACAGTGATTTTCAATAAATATATAAAATGATTTTATTGCATCTGTGTGTATTTGCTTGTATACATACATATTATATATACTTTTGACTGTGTGCATTGGCATTTAGTATGCATGTATATATATTATAGTAATTCACTTAGTGAGGTCTGACCCCCCTCCGTTGACTATTTTTCAGGAGAGTAATCGTCTTCAAACCTCAGTAGTAGGCCTATACGCCGGATTTCTTCCGCCCCGGCTTCTTTATGTAAACTGAAGACGATGACTCTCCTGAAAAATAGTCAACGAAGGGGGGTCAGACCTCACTAAGTGAATTACTATAATATATATACATGCATACTAAATGCCAATGCACACAGTCAAAAGTATATATAATATGTATGTATACAAGAAAATACACACAGATGCAATAAAATCATTTTATATATTTATTGAAAATCACTGTTTATGAAGGATCGAATAGAACCCTAGAAAATCGAAACCTCAAAAAAGTGTTAGACAACACTCTAGCCACACAAGCTCACTTATTCCAAATATATTCACTTGTTCCATTTTGATAGTAGACTGGCCCCGAGACACTAAGTCAACCGAGCTCCAGCAGTCTGACTGTCAGTGTGATTGGCTCCGAGACACTTGGTTAACCGAGCTCCAGCAATCACACTCCCAAATCATATCTCACACATCAAATAATCAAATCCAATCGTTATCCACAAATGGTTAGTAATATAGCCTAAATGCTATCAGCGTACCGGTACGTACTCGGTCCTAGTGCTGCCCACTAGGTAGCACGTTCTATTGATATCCTTCATGAAAATATAAAACATACATTCATAAAAATAAATGATGCATGAACTTAAATAAAAAAGCAACATAAACCATATATATACTAGAAATATATCAAAAGTAAACCAGGTATATTTCAACTATATATACGTTAAATAAATTCAATTAAATTACAAAATAAACTAGAAATATACTCAAAAACATTTTAAACATAATTCATTAATAAAACATGTATATAGTTTAAAATACACCAAAAATAAACTAAAAATAAACCAAAGGTAAACTAAAAATAAACTTAAGTACTAATTAAACCTTTATGCATATTTAATCAAAATAAAACATATATTTCTAAAATCATGCACCCTAGAGCATATATATATAAAATAGCAACTCACTATTATTGCGCTCCTCGAGACGGATCCGATGGGCCTGGACCACTAGGCTTTGGTCTCGGCACAACTAAACAAATAAATAATGATAGGAATCAGAATAAATCTAACAGAAGTTCTAAAGACTTGATCTAGAATACTAGACATAGAATTAAATCAGAATTTTACCAGACGTCATGTTTTACGAGAATTCTACCGAAAATTCTGTAGAACCTCCCCTGTAAAATGGACATCTCTCTACTCAGAGAGTAGAGCCAGCCCTGCAAAGAAATACACTTTAAAAATAATCACAAAATACAACTATAATCCCTCGGTCGGACTCTAAACTATGATTACCGACCGAGGTCCACAATTCACAGAATATTACAGAAATACCGAAAATACCCTTATATAATAAAAATACATTTTATAATCCAAATTATGTAATTAACCCTAAAACACAATAAAAACCGATGCAGGGTTAATTACGTGTGAAGGGTGGCACCCGAATCAAACAGAACCCATGCATCCAGGTAATAGACAGAAATAATACCTACCACGACTGCATTTGATACCTGAGCATCCTACTGAGTAAGGTGGAAGACTTTGGCCTATCCTCGACCTCCCTGCTGGCTGGTGGAAGCCTGGCCAACACCTCTAGCACCTCTACCATGACCCTGTTGTGGAACAAGCTGAGTGGAACTCTGATGCTGGGCTAGAGGCAACTGAAATGGTACAGGTGCAACACTAGCAATCGACTGCTGTGGAAATTATGGAATTTATGGCTGCTGATACTCGGAAAAAGGACACGATCTGGCATAATGTCCTGTCTGCCTGCATCTGAAGTAGGTCAATGGCGTTAGGTAGCACGGTCCCTAATGGACTCTACTGCAGGTCTGGCAAACACTGGCAGCTTATCCATAACTATGACCACTGTTACTGCTCGAAGCACCTGACCCAAATCTGAATGGTCTACGCTAACCTCCACGGCCATGTCTACTGCTCTGATGCACTCATTGCTGCTATCTTTGACTCTGCTGAGTCGGACCTCTCTGTTGACTACTCGAACTAATATGAAAACTCAAATATGGAGTAGTCTGCAATCCACTCGACTGAACTCCTAGTTGGTAATAATCAGGCATCGCTCCCTGCCTAACTAGCCTCAGCTCAATCTCCTTGACCAACTCAATCATAGACTCCAGAGTAAGGCCTGCTATAGGCATACCAGAAAATGCTGAACCCAATCTGGTAAAATAGGTAGTAACTGTGAAATACTGATCTCGCATCAGATCCTCTGCATATCTACCCAACCAAAGAAACTCTTGGGTGTACTCCTCAACTGATATATCACCGCGAGAAATGCTGGTCAATCGAAGATGATAGCTCATGCGGAGAGACTCTGGAGAGAATCTCCTCATAAACTGCTCTCGAAACTGAGCCCAGGTCATCGTCATCATATAAGGCTAGATCATCTGAATAAACCAGTCTAAGGCTGGTCCCTCAACAGATAGCTCGATGATCATGATCCACTGGTACTCGGTGTGAGTAGTTCAAGTCCTAGTCTCGATTGCATGCAGAAAATCTAACGGATCGGAAGTCCCATCGAATGCAATCCTGCTGACTCTGGCATAGAACAAAGCTGCCTTAGGGTCAGACATACGCTGCTGGTAGGCAGGCTGAACAACTGGAGGTACAAGATCCTCAAATTCAGGCTCAACAGGCTCCTCATCCTGTATCTCTCTCTGCCTATGGCGACCTACCGCTCCTCGAGGTCTACCTCTACCACGACCTTTGTGTCTAACTGGCTGCTCAAGAGGTAAAACCTCATCCTGAAAAGACTTGTCATCCACGGCCTCAACGACCGGTGGAGAGACACGCGCTCGCCTCCTCATTCTGAAAAGACAACAGAACGATTCAGACAAAATAGACAACAGAAGAATAATGCAGAAAACTAAAGCAAGGATTACTTATCAAGACATACTCGAACCTAATTCACTACAGTAGTTTAACAGAAAACATAGTACTGAAAACTAGGGCCACAACTCACACAACTAAGCCCTGACACAGAACTCCGCTCTGATATTAACTTTGTCATGACCCAAAACAGGGGCCGTGACCGGCGCTAGGGAACGAGAATTCTTTTGAATTCGGAACCTGTAGCAACCCTTAAAAATAAATAAAACATGCAATAGTAATAATAACATAATTAAAATAATCTGCAGCGGAAATAAATCATAAATAAAATAAATCCACCATGGAATTTAAATCAACAACTCATCTCATATATATATATATAAATAAACTTTTAATATAAATCCAGTTAAAATATTTAAAGTACATATCTCATACAAATATAATACAACAATCTTTTTTCAATTTAACAACTACTGCAGTGTCTAGATTGTAAAAATAAAAATCAAGTGAGTAGTTTACATAATGAAGCAGGGGCGAAAGAAATCCGGCGTAAGGGTCTGCTACTGAGGTCTGAGGATGATGACTCTCCTGAAAAAAATTAGCCAACGGAGGGGAGTCAGACCTCACTGAGTGAATTGCTATAATATATATACATGCATACTATATGACAATGCACATAGTCAATAGTATATATAATAAATATATATACAAGCAAATACACACAAATGCAGTAAAATCATATATTTATATATTTTACTGAAAATCACTGTTTATGAAGGATCAAATAGAACCCTAGAAAATCGCAACCTCAAAACAGTGTTAGACAACACTTTGGCCATACAGGCTCACTTATTCCAAATATATTAACTTGTTCCATTTGGATAGTAGACTGGCCCCGAGACACTAAGTCAACCGAGCTCCAGCAGTCTGACTGTCAGTGTGATTGGCCCGAGACACTTAGTCAACCGAGCTCCAGCAATCACACTCCCAAATCATATCTCACACATCAAATAAATAAATACAATCAATATCCACAAATGGTTAGTAATATAGCCTAAATGCTATCAGTGTACCGGTACGTACTCGGTCCTAGTGCTGCCTACTAGGTAGCACGTTCTATTGATATCCTTCATTAAAATATAAAACATACATTCATAAAAATAAATGATGCATGAACTTAAATAAAATAGCAACATAAACCATATATATACTAGAAATATATCAAAAGTAAACCAGGTATATTTCGACTATATATACGTCAAATAAATCCAATTAAATTACAAAATAAACTACAAATATACTCAAAAACATTTTAAACATAATTCATTAATGAAACATGTATATAGTTTAAAATACACCAAAAATAAACCAAAGGTAAACTAAAAATAAACTTAAGTAGTAATTAAACCTTTATGCATATTTAATCAAAATAAAACATATATTTCTAAAATCATGCACCCTAGAGCATATATATATAAAATAGCAACTCACTATTATTGCGCTCCTCGAGACGGATCTGACGGGCCTGGTCCACTAGGCCTCGGTCTCAGCACAACTAAACAAACAAATAATGACAGGAATCAGAATAAATCTAACAGAAGTTCTAAAGACTCGATCTATAATACTAGACATAGAATTAAATCAGAATTCTACCGGACGTTACGTTTTACGAGAATTCTATCAAAAATTTTGTAGAACCTCCCCTGTAAAACGGACATCTCTCTACTCAAAGAGTAGAGCCAACCTTGCAAAGAAATACACTTCAAAAATAATCATAAAATACAACCATAATCCCTCGGTTGGACTCCAAACTACGATTACCGACCGAGGTCCACAATTCACAGAATATTACAGAAATATCAAAAATACCCTTATATAATAAGAATACATTTTATAATCCAAATTATGTAATTAACCCTAAAACACAGTAAAAACCGATGAAAACTCATTTTATTTGAAAAATCTTATATTATATATAGTTTGAAAATAATTTACAAAAAATAGTTTTAATTAGTTAAAAATACTAAATAGTTTGTAGAAATCATTTTTATACCCAAAATAACTATTAAAATAGATTTAATTACATTTTTAGCCAATTTAGTGTAAAATTACCAAAATACCCCTATATATATAAATATACTAAAATTAATCAAAAAATTCACCAAAAATAATATAATTGCAAAAAATTAATTTTCTCAACATATATTTCAATAATATCAATAAATATACTTAATTAACCAATTAATTTTAATTAAACACATAATTAACCCTATTTTTCAAAATAAATACATAAAAATTCACAATAATTAAAAATAAATTTCTATAATTCATTTCCACACCTATATTTACCATAAAACACAATTTCATAATTTAATTAATTAATTTTCAAAAATTAGAAAATATTAATAAAATAATAAAAAATACCCAAAAATCAAAATAAATTCCAAAAATTTTAAAAAAATTCCCACAAGTAGATTAAGCTACTAGGATCAAATTTTGTGAAGGAAATTTTTATGAATCAATCAAATTGAAGCTTAAAAAAATAAAGAACCCTAATAGGCCGAAATTGAAAAATCGAAACCTAGAAAAATCTAGACCATTTTAAGTGAAGCAAAGCTTGGAATTACACTCACCGGAGCTCAAGGAGAAGATAGAGACTGGCGGTGTCAAAAACAGTGGCTGGAATCGCTATGATCGACGGTGAGAAGGAGTTTCGGCGATTTCGAGCTCCTTCGATGTCAGAAACGGCTACTGCAAGTGGCGGGGATGGCTGAGGAAAAAGGTGGCATGCCTGGAGGCACACCGATAGGAAGAAAATGATTTGACAGGCGGGGGAATGGCGAGGAGGACGATTGGGAGGGAGAAGGAAGAAGACAGGGGCAAAGTTGTAATTTTGGCAAACATTTTGATTTTTAACAATATATTATGTATATATGTATATATATATACTCACACTATATATTATAATAATATAAACTCTCACACACACATTAAATATATACCACACACATACTTTAATATATTTAATAATTTTTACACTTAAAAATAATTAATTAATATTAAAACTAAATAATAAAAATTAGGGTAATTAATTAAACCCTAGTTTAATTTAAATAAATACACATATATACACTTTATTTTAGCACTTTAAAAATATATATGAGTTCATGCAAATTCATAAAACTAGTCAAAATAATTAGTATTAAATTATTTATGTGTCAATTTCCCCGAAAATATAATTCCCGGGAAAATTTTACGTAAATTTCTTAAAATAATTAAAAATAATTAAAATGACTTAATAAATAACAAACTCATGAAAATAATCATCAATATGTATAAAAATTATTAATAATGCATATCCCAATACAGTTTAAAATTATTTAAAAACTCGGGATATTACAGTCTTCCCCCTAGTTTCCAAGTTACTGGAATATTCGAAGGAATTGAGATGGATCCAAGAGTTGTGAGGATAATGGAGAATATGAATTATCAAACTGGGCAAGGGTTGGGAAAGAATGAGCAAAGAAGCCCTAAACCCATAAAATTCAAAAGTACACTGAGACATAACCTAATTGTAAAAGAGGAAGGAAGAAGGGAAAAGCCAAGATAGATAAGACCTTGGGAAGAATAAGGCCGATGAGTGAGAATTTAGGGAAGGCAAGTACTAATTAGGTGCTAAGGAATTTGTGCTGGAAAAGACATTTTTGGGTTCAAGATCTTCAAGGAGCAGATTGTGGAGAATCTGGTAGAGGATAACAAAAGATGAAGTGATGAAGCAGGTAGCTGAGAAGATGGGTGGTACTACTATTAAAGATCTGTTGTGTCTGACACCTGAAGAGGAGCCACCCCAAGATTTAGCTACTATCATTAGTAATAGTTTTAGTGATGTTTATTTATGAAGAAACTGATGTAATAATGTCTGGCCTTTATAAGGATGAAGACTTTGTTTTTTCCATGGTTAATGATACAAATTCTGGTTTGGCTTACTTGTGTTATGTCCATCTTTATGGTTCTGTGCATTTTAATATTGATTGTATATGCATGTTAGACATTAATTCCATTCAATTAGATTCATTAAATAGGGGCACAAATGATAATCCTAAGAACATTTCTATATCTGTTGACCATTTGCATGATCAAACTCTTAATTTTAGACTTTGACAAACAATTTTAATTTTAATAATTTCAACTAAGTGTGAAGGGAATTATATACCAAACATATACATTTTTGGATGAATAGTGATTTTTCGGGCTAATTCAAACTCTGAGATTCAAGAAGGCTTTTAACATCTTTAAAGCTCTATAATAAGAAAATAATCTTCTTCACTTTTAAAGTAGACATCTTAAGCTTTGAAAATTAAGCCTTCTTGTTAATATCCAAGCTCATTGGGTATGCAAATCTTCAGTCGAAGTAAGCATATGCAGCTTGCATTTTAGTTTGCACAGCTCTTAGTATTTCAGCAATATCTTAAGCTATAAATGTCCAATTGAGGTGATTCAAAGTTTTATGAAAATATAAAAAAATTATCTAACTTTTATGAAGGCCATTTTGGCTAAAGTGATAATCTTTAGTCCCATTCATGAGCATTTTTTGAGGTGGTCACAATCTATCCTTGAATAGTGCCTTTTGAGCAAATTTTTGGCAAAATGGGCAGTGCTGTTCATGAGCCAGAGTCACGAGCACTTTTGCTCATAAAGGCAGTACTAATAGCTTCCAATAGGAATATTTGAATGCAACGGATATATTTTTGCCCCTCATTAGCTAAGACATGCTCCTCACGAGCACTATTCACTCGTGAGCATCATTTTGATAGCTTTAAGTCCAAGATTGATTCAAAATCAAATATAAATGTTGGACACACCCAAAAACTATATTTTTGAGTGTTTTTCTATATAAATACTCCTTAGAATTCAATTGAAATTTTAAGAAACTTTTTTATTTATTCATTGTATCTTAAGCATTCAATTAACCTCTAAAAATTCTCTTAAATAATTTTATTATATAAACTCTTGTGAGAGTTGGTTATGTGTTAGAAATAGAATTTCTATTCATCTTAGATCTTGGGATAGATTAAAAGGGAAGTGATATTTATTTCTAAAGAAATTAGTTTAAGTGTTGTCCATTGAAACACTTATGATTTAGTTTTTGAGTGAGTCTTGAAAACTTAAGTTATAAGGTTGTAAGAGTAAGCCATAAAACTCTTGTGTATTCTTAATCTTTTGAATAAGATAATGGGTGATTAAAAATCCTAACTTGAGGATAAGTTAAGTGGAGACATAGGATTATTGTTGAATCCAAACTCCTTAAATATTTGTGTTCTTCATTCTTCTTTCTTAACTCTTACTCAATTCTTATAAGTAATTCATTTAATTTCCTATTTTTTTGATAGCCCTATTCACCTCCCTCTAGGACTCTTTCATTTGGTATTAGAGCTTGAATTCTAGGTACTTCATTGCTAGAATATAAGATCATGGGGAGTGAATCTTAAAACATCTCTTCTCTTAGACCATTCTTTGATGGTAGTGACTATCCACATTGGAAATTAAAAATGGAATTATATCTTGCTTGTGATTCCATCAAACTTTGGGACATTGTCCTAAGAGGTTAGGAACCACCTACAACTATCAGTAATAGTGTGGTAACTACTCTTGTAAGAAGCTAATGGAGTATTGATCAAAAGGAAAAAATCACAAAAATAAAAGGGCTATGATTATTCTAGTCTCCTTCATGACAAGAGAAGAAGGAGGCAAGCTTCAACATTGCATTTTGGCTAAAGAAATGTGGGAGACCTTAGAAAACCGCTATGAAGGTAACATTCAAGTAAGAAGAAAGAAGGTTCAATTTCATATGTATGAATATGAACTCTTTAAAATGAAGCCTCAAGATTCAATCACGGAGATGACAAACCATCTCAATGCTCTCCTCACAACCCTTAAGAAACTTGGAAAACATTTCTCCAAGGAAGAGGTAAACAGCAAGATTCTAAGAATCCTACCTAAGAAGGATTGAGAATCTCGAGTTACCTCAATTGAGGAAGCTTAAGACCTCTCTACTCTATCAACTAATGTGCTCATTGGTAAGCTCCTAACATATGAGCTCACCATTAAATAAAGTGGTGAAGAATAAGAAGAAAAAAAAAGAGCATTGCTCTAAAAGCTCTTCAAGAGGATAGTAAAGAGCAAAACATCAAAGGTTCTAGTGATGAAGATGGTGACATTATCATGCTCACTAGGAACTTCAAGAAGTTCTTAAGAAAGAAAAACTTCTTAAGAACAAGGGACTTCAATAAGAAGTTCGAAGGAGATGGGAGGAAGAAAAAAAAAGAGGTTGCTTGCTATAAATGCAAGAAATTGGGACACATTAGAAGTGAATGTCCCAAACTCAAATTCAAGAGCAAGGGAGCAAAAAATAAGAAGGCATTTAAAGCTACTTGGGATGATTCCTCTAAATCTGAAGAGGAAAAGGAACAATAAGAAGTTGCCAATCTTTGCTTCATGGCCATTAAAAATGAAAATGAGGTATCATCCACTTTTTATTCTTCCTTTTATGATTGTGATGAATATTGTGATGAATATTATGATGATGATGAGAGCTCTATTATGAGAAAATTACTTGTTAAATGGAAAAGTTTGTTATCTAAGAAGAAACAATATAAACATGAGTTAGCTAGCTTAAATAAGGATTTTGAGTGTTAAAAAATTGATTTTGCTAAACTTGTTGCATCAAATGAAAAACTTATTAGTAATTCTAAATCTTCTAATTCTTTGAAAGATCAACTTAAAAAAGAAAATGATGAAAATCATAAGCTTTCTAAGGAGGTTTTAGAATTAAAGAATTCCATTGCTAGATTTAAGAGAGGAAAAGAAACTTTAGATAGTCTTTTTGACTCTCAAAAATTTTATAGAGATACCCATAAAATTGGATATAAAAATGGAATGTCTTCATTATCTTCGTCACACATTAATTTTGTTAAAGCTTTACATTATTCTACTCCTTTAACCTCAAATGAGATTCAAACTTTCAAAGCTAAAAGAACTCATGTTTTAAATAGCAAGGCAAAGTCTTATAAGATTAACCCTTCATTAACATAAAAAGGTAAGGCTCAAACTAGAGCACCTCAACCTAAGCATGCTTATATGTAAACTGATATAATTATAATAAGCATGTTGCACAATAGAATGCATATAAACATGCTACATAAATTTATTAAAATATTCATCACCATTGCCAATGTATGTCTCACTCAATGTCGCAAAATAATAGGAGAAATACACTGTTGACCATTTGCATGATCAAACTTTTAATTTTGGACTTTGACAAAAAAATTTATACTAATAATTTCAATTAAGTGTGTAGGGAATTATAAACCAAACATATACGAATCATATACATTTTTGGATGAATAGTAACTTTTTGGGTTGATTGAACCTCTGAGATTGAAGAAGTCTTTTGACATATTTAGAGCTCTTAAATGAGAAAATGAGCTTCTTCACTTTTTAATTAGACATCTTAAAATTTCCATATTGAGCTTTCTTGTCAAAATCCAAGTTCATTTGGGTATGTAAATCTTCAGTCGAAGTCAGCATATGTGGCTTGCATTTTAGTTTGTAGAGCTCTTGTATTTAATAAATATCTTGAGCTACAGATATCTAATTGAGGTGATTCAAAGTTTTGTGGAAATATAAGACAATTATCTACAACTTTTATGAAGAACATTTTGGCTGAATCAATCTTCTTCAGTCCCGTTCATGAGCATCTTTCGAAGTGGTCATGAGCTGTCCTTCAATGGAGCCTTTGGAGCACGTTTTTGCCAAAAAATGGTAGCACCCCTCACCAGCGCTCCTCACAAGCTGTTTTATCATGACTTGCTTATGAGCAAACCCCTAATAGCATTCCAACAGGAATTTTTGAATGCAACGGATATATTTTCACCCCTCACGAGCACTGTTCACTCGTGAGCCGCCCGTGAGCATCCTTTGAGCTGCCAAAAGTCCAAGAATTGATTCAAAATCAATTATAAACATTGGAGACATGATTGATACATCCAAAAAAATACATTTTTAGTGTTTTTCTATATAAACACAATAAATAATTCAATTAAAAGGTTAGGAAAACTTATTTATCATTCATCACTTTTTTAAATATTCAATTGAGCTCTTAAACTTTCTTTTAAACAAATTATTTGTGTATAACTCTTATGAGAGTTGGTGAGTGATTAGAATAGACATTCTTATTCTTCTATTTTTTGGGTTTAGAAAATGGGAAGTGAGATTCTATTCTAAAGGAATTGGTTTAAGTGTTTAGCCATTAAAACACTTAGGAATTTAGTTTTTGAGTGAGCCTTGAAAACTCAAGTTGTAAGGTTGAGCCATAAAACTCTTGTGTATTTTTAATCTTGTTAATAAGATTATGGGTGATTAAAAAATCCTAACTTGGGGATAAGTTAGGTGGAGATATAGGATTATTGTTGAATCCAAACTCCTTAAATATTTGTGTTCTTCATTCTTCCTTCTCAACTCTTACTTAATTGTTGCAAAGAATTCCTTTAATTTCCTATTTTTGTTTGATAGTCCTATTCACCCCCCCTTTAGGACTCTTTCAATTGGTATCAGAGCATGAATTCTAGGTACTTCACTACTAGAATACAAGATCATGGGGAGTGAATCTCAAAACATCTCTTCTCTTAGACCATTCTTTGATGGTAGTGACTATCCACATTGGAAATTCAAAATGGAATTATATCTTAATTGTGATTCCATAAAACTTTGGGAAATTTTCCTAAGAGGTTGGGAACCACCTACAGCCATCATTGATGGTGTGATAACTACTCTTGCAAGAAGCCAATGAAGTGTTGATCAAAAGGAAGAAAATCATAAAAATAAAAAGGCTATGATTACTCTAGTCTCCTCCATGACAAAAGAAGAAGGAGGCAAGCTTCAACATTGCATTTTGGCTAAATAAATGTGGGAGACCTTAGAGAATCACTATGAAGGCAACATTCAAGTAAAAAGCAAGAAGGTTCAATTTCATATATATGAATATGAACTCTTAGAAGCAAGAAGGTTCAACTTCATATGTATGAATATGAAATCTTCAAAATGAAGCCTCAATAATTAATCACAGAGATGACAAACTGTCTCAATGCTCTCCTTACAACTCTCAAGAAACTTGGAAAACATTTCTCCAAGGAAGAGGTAAACAATAAGATTCTAAGAATCCTACCTAAGAAGGATTAGGAATCTCATGTTACCTCAATTAAGGAAGCTCAAGACCTCTCTACTCTATCAACCAATGTGCTCAGTGGTAAGCTCTTAACATATGAGCTTACCATCAAACAAAGAGGTGAAGAACAAGAAGAGAAAAAAGAAAAGAAAAAAACCATTGCTCTAAAAGCTCTTTAAGAAGATAGTGAAGAGGAAAGCATCAAAGATTCTAGTGATGAAGATGGTGACATTGCCATGCTCACTAGGAACTTCAAGAAGTTATTATGAAAGAAAAATTTCTCAAGAGCAAGGGATTTTAACAAGAAGTTTGAAGGAGATGGGAAGAAGAAAATAAAAGAGGTTATTTGCTATGAATACAAGAAACCGGGACACATTAGAAGTGAATGTCTCAAACTCAAATTTAAGAGCAAGGGAGCAAAAGATAAGAAGAAGGCATTCAAAGCTACTTGGGATGATTCCTCCAAATCCGAAGAGGAAGAGGAACAACAAGAAGTTGCTTGCTTCATGGCCATTGAAAATCAAAATGAGGTACCATCCACTTCTTATTCTTCCTTTGATGATTGTGATGAATATTGTGATGATGATGATGACAGCTCTATTGTGAGCAAATTACTTATTAAATGCAAAAGTTTGTTATTTAAGAAGAAATAATATAAACATGAGTTAGCTAGCTTAAATAAGGATTTTGAATGTTTAGAAATTGATTTTGCTAAACTTGTTGCATCAAATGAAAAACTTGTAAGTGATGCTAAATCTTCTAATTCTTTGGAAGACCAACTTAAGAAAGCAAATGATGAAAATCATAAGCTTTCAAAGGAAGTTTTAGAATTAAAAAATTCCATTACTAAATTTAAGAGAGGAAAAAAAACTTTAGATAGTCTTCTTGAATCTCAAAAATTTCATGGAGATACCCATGGAATTGGATATAAAAATGGAATATCTTCATCATCCTCATCACATATTACTTTTGTTAAAGCTTCACATGATTCTACTCCTTCAACCTCAAATGAGATTCAAGCAAAAAAATCTCATGTGTTAAATAACAAGGCATAGTCTCATAAGATTAACCCTTCATTAATACAAAGAGGTAAGGTTCAAACTAGAGCACCTCAACCTAAGCATGCTTATATGTACACTAGACATAATTATAATAGGCATGTTGCACAACACAATGCACATAAACATATTGCACAAACTTATCAAAATATTCATCACCATTGCCAATGTATGTCTCACTCAATGTCATAAAATAATTAGAGATACACATAACACCAAAGGCATGTTGCATATACTAGAAAAGCATATCATCCTAGGAGAAATAAATTTGAAAATGTTGTATGTTCATATTGCATGATCAAAGGACATACCAATAATGTGTGCTTCTATAGAAAACTACACATGAATTTGCTTCCTTTGGATTATCTTGAAACTAATCAACCTAGACCAAGAAAGGTTTGGGTTCAAAAGAATATTTAAAATATTTTATGTAGGTGTGCTTGAAATTCGCAAGAACAAAAAGCAAGTGGTATCTCAATAGTGGATGTTCAAGGCACATGACGAGAGACAAGTAGCAATTCAACAACTTGATGCTAAGGATAGAGGACATGTTACATTCAGAGACAATGCAAAAGGAAAAATTATTGGCATTGGAGAAATAGGTAATCCTCAATCCTTATCTATACATCATGTGTTGTTTATTAATGGTCTTAAACATAATTTGCTAAGTATAAGTCAACTTTGTGATATGGGAAATAAGGTGACTTTCTATCCTAGAAATTACTTTGTTAGTAGTCTTGATGAAGATAAAGTAATTTTTAGTGGTGAAAGAGTAGATAACGTTTATATTATTGATTTGAATAAAATTGATAACAAAGACATAAAATGCTTAATGTAAATTTCCCATGACACATAGACATGGCAAAGAAGGTTAGGACATGCAAATTTTGAGCTTTTGAATGATCTTTGTAAACATGAACTTGTGATTGGTTTACCTAAGCTTGAATTCACTAAGGATAAACCTTGTGATGCTTGTCAAAAGGAAAAACAATCTAACTCTTCATTTAAGCTAAAAAATGTAGTGTCCACTTATAGACCACTTGAACTTATACATATGGATTTGTTTGGACCAACTAGAGTTGCTAGTCTTATGGGAATGCACTATGCTTATGTATTGGTTGATGATTATTCTAGATACACTTGGGTGTGTTTTCTTGCTCATAAAAATGATGCATTTAAAGCTTTTGAAAAATTTTCAAAAAGAATTCAAAAAGAAAAAGGATTTTGTATTTCATCCATTAGAATTGATCATGGAACTAAATTTGAAAATGAATTTTTCAAAAACTATTGTAATGAAAACAATATTTCTTATACATTTTCATCTACTAGAACTCCTTAACAAAATGGGGTAGTTGAAAGGAAAAATAGAACTCTTGTGGAAATGGCTAGAACAATGCTTCATGAGTATAATTTGCCTCTATACTTTTGGGTGAAAGCCGTTAACACATCTTGTTATATTTCAAACCAAGTTTTCAAAAGACCAATTTTAAATAAAACATCTTATGAGCTATAGAACAATAGAAAACCTAAAATTTCATATCTAAGAGTATTTGGATGCAAGTGCTTTATATTGAACACTAAGGATAATCTTAGGAAATTTGATTCCAAAGCCGATAAAGGAATTTTCCTAGCCTATTCCATCTTTAGCAAAGCATATAGGGTTTTTAATAAGAGAACTCTAGTAGTTGAAGAGTCAATGCATGTGGTATTTGATGAATCAAACTCACTTGATCCTAGAAAGGATGTTTGTAGTGTTGATGATCTTATAGGTGACAATAAGATTGTGGAAACATAAAAAGAAAATGCCAGTAAGCCTTTGGAACTTAAAGATCCAAGCAAGAAGGAAAATGAGGAGACGCCTCAACCTACCTTGAAGGATGAACTTCCAAAGGATTGGCAATTCAAGAAAGCTCACCCTCAAGGCCTCATTATAGGTGACACTATAAAAGGGGTAACTACAAGATCCAAACTCAAGTCTATTGTTAATTTAGCTTTTATTTCTCAAATTGAACCCAAAAATGTTGATGATGCTTTGAGTGATGAATTTTGGGTCTTTGCTATGCAAGAAGAGTTAAATCAATTTGAGAGAAACAAGGTTTGGACCTTGGTTCCTAGACCTAAACATCATCCTATTATTGGCACCAAATGGGTGTTTAAAAATAAGATGAATGAACAAGGTGTCATAACTAGGAACAAAGCTAGACTAGTAGCTAAAGGTTATAATCAAGAGGAAGGAATTGATTATGATGAAACCTTTGCCCCCGTTGTAAGGTTAGAAGCTATTAGGATGTTACTTGCATTTGCATTATACATGAATTTTAAACTTTATCAATTGGATGTTAAAAGTGCATTTTTAAATGGTTTTATTGAAGAGGAGGTATATGTTGAACAACCTTTGGGTTTTGAAAATTTTGACTCTCCAAATCATGTTTTTTAATTATCAAAAGCATTATATGGATTGAAATAAGCTCCAAGAGCTTGGTATGAAAGATTGACTAACTTTTTACTAGAGAAAGGTTTCTCTAAAGGAAAGGTTGACACAACTCTTTTTATAAAGAAATCCAAGCATGATTTATTAATTGTTCAAATTTATGTTGATGATATTATTTTCGGTGCTACTAGCCATTGCTTGTGTGAGGAATTTTCTAAGCTAATGCAAGGAGAATTTGAGATGAGTATGATGGGAGAACTCAAGTTTTTTCTTGGACTTCAAATCAAGCAATGTAAGGATGGAATTTTCATCAATCAAACCAAATATGCAAGGGACATTCTCAAGAAGTTTGGAATAGATGGAGCTAAATCAAGCAAAACTCCAATGAGTACCACAACCAAACTCAACAAGGATGAGAATGGCAAACCGGTTGATGAAAAGCGATTTAAAGGTATGATCGGATCCTTTATTTATTTAATCGCTAGTAGACCCGATATTATGTTTGCTACTTGCTTGTGTGCTAGATTTCAATAAAGTCCTAGAGATTCTCATTTGAATGCTATCAAAAGAATTTTTAAATATCTTTGTGGTACAATGCATTTAGGACTTTAGTATCCTAGGAGTTCTTCTTTTGACTTGATTAGTTATTCTGATGCTGATTTTGCTGGTAGCCTACTAGATAGAAAAAGCATTTTTGAAACTTGTCAAAATTTAGGAAATTGCTTAGTTTCTTGGTTTAGTAAGAAACAAGTTTCTGTTGCCTTGTCCACCGCTAAAGCAAAACAGGTGGCAGCTAGTTATTGTTGCACCTAAGTTCTATGGAAAAAACAACAACTTTTGGACTATGGCATTGATATTAATCACATTCCAATTAAGTGTGATAATACAAGTGCTATAAACATTAGTAAAAATCTCATTCAGCATTCTAGAACTAAGCATATTGATATTAGACATCACTTCTTGCGTGATCATGTACAAAATGGTGATATTTTTCTTGATTTTGTTGATACTAATCATCAATTAGCATACATATTTACCAAGCCTCTTTGTGAGGAAAGATTATTAAGCATGAACTTGGTATGATTGATGGCTCAAGCTTGTCTTGATCACTTGTTAAAATTGATAAATTGATGATTAGATTCTTATGTGATCATGGTCTTTAGAAAAATTATTTTCAGCATCATGTATAAATTTTGTTTTAAAAGTATTTGCTTTTGCAAATTTACCTCATATACATGATATATTATATTTCTCATTTGCATGATCTTTGTATTAATTTTATTTGATTTGGATATATATGGATTCATTCAATTTCTTTTTAAAAGCTCTCCTATTTTGCAAATTAATAATTAATTATTGAGCTATATTCAATTAATTAATTATTTTAATTTTGCATAAATATTCCTCCTCCTCAACAAATTTTTTTTTTGTGTATTTTTATGGTAGTTTATGTTTGGTTTATTTTCAATATACTTTTCGTATCTAAGTTTTGAGCTGTTAGTCTATTTTTCTAAATTCATTTTATGCCAATTTCTATTTGGTTTATTTTTAGTATACTTTTCATATCTAAGTTTTGAGCTGTTAAGTGTGTTTTATGACTATTTTTCGTCAGTTTATGTTCGATTTATTTTCTGGGTATTTTCTAGATATAAACCATGAGTTGTTAGTCTGTTTTATAATTATTTTGGTTTAGTTTCAGTTTGGTTTATCTTTTGGATATTTTTTGGATATAAGACATGAACTGTTATGTCTTGTTTACAATTGGTATTTTAATATCATTATAACTCTTTTTTTTTTTTTTGCAATTTTATTTGCATTTTGACAAGGGGAGAAAATATTTGAGTTTGTTTAATTTTTTATTTATTGTGTTTTCTTAGGAATTGTTTTTATCTTTGTTTATGTATGAATATTTTTAAGATTTGGTCTATCTTTGCATTTTGATAAAGGAGGAAAAATAATTGAGTTTGCATGCGTACTTAGTTAATTTCTTTTAAGGAAGAAATTTTTTTTTTCAAAGATGTGTTTATATAAGTAACATAATTATATGATAGTGTGTCCTTAATATCAATTTTTTAAAATCCATTGAAATAGGGGGAGAAAATTGTTTGAATTTATTTCACATAATTTTTTTTGCATGCATAGTAATAATGTAAGTGTGGCTAGTTTTGTCCTTATGATAAATAGCCTTGTTTTGCTTCCTTTGTTTTTATATGACATGAATTTTATTTTTGCATGACTTTTAATTATTTTTTCAAAATTCATATTCATGTACAAATTCTTCTTGAGAATGGTTTTTATCTTTGAAAATGACATGAATTTTATAAAGATTTTGAATATATTTGCTTGCATTGTTTGGTTCTTGATCTTTTATTCTCTCTAGTATTTTTGGCTCCCTTAGGTCCATTTCCCCTTATATCTCTCTCTTTTCTTTTTGTCTTTGACAAAGGGGGAGAAGAAGCTATGTGCTTAGGGGATAAATAATTATGTTTAAGATATGCTAAGTACCACATGATTATGTATGATTGATTGACTAATTAAACTCTACATGATCATGTGATGTTTGAATATAGCATACATGCATTATATTAGCACTACATGCATATATGTTTGAAATTATCTTCTTCATGTTGTCTAACATTTTTTTTAATAATCATGTTATCATCATTTGTTATGTTAGGCCATGTTTTTTTTATAACTCTTTATGTTGACAAGAAGGATAATAAAATTTATTTATATTTCTTATCATGTCCAATAAGGAGGAGAAATAAAGAAATATATTTTTGTTAAAGGAATATATTTATTAAACCCTTATACATGCTATGATAATTCATTTATTTATATTCTCTGATACATGATAAATATTGAATTTATGCACATGTTAAGTGGGAGCAAAATATTTTCTCTTTTTGCATCTATTTAATTTGAAAGGGGGAGATATTTTATTTAATATTCTTATACATGTTATTTATTTTTTACACACACACATATTATTTATCATCTTTTCAAATTGGTTGTCAAAGCCAAAAAGGGGGAAATTGTTGACCATTTGCATAATCAAACTCCTAATTTTGGACTTTGACAAACAATTTTTATACTAATAATTTCAATTAAGTGTGTAGGGAATTATATACCAAACATATACGAATCATATACATTTTTGGATAAATAGTAACTTTTCGGGCTGATTGAACCTCTTAGATTTAAGAAGACTTTTGACATATTTAGAGCTCTTAAATAAGAAAATAATCTTCTTCACTTTTTAATTAGACATCTTAAGCTTTCCAGATTGAGATTTCTTGTCAAAATCCAAGTTCATTTAGGTATGCAAATCTTCAGTCGAAGTCAGCATATGTAGCTTGCATTTCAGTTTGTAGAGCTCTTGGTATTTCAACAATATCTTGAGCTATAGATATCTAATTGAGGTGATTCAAAGTTTTATGCAAATATAAGAAAATTATCTACAACTTTTATGAATAATATTTTGGCTGAATCGATCCTCTTCAGTCCCGTTCATGAGTATCTTTTGAAGTGGTCACGAGCTGTCCTTTAATGGAGCCTTTAGAGCACATGAAAGTGGTATCTCAATAGTGGATGTTCAAGGCACATGATAGGAGACAAGGAGCAATTCAAAAAACTTGATGCTAAGGATGGAGGACATGTTACATTCAGAGATAATGCAAAGGGAAAAATTATTGGCATTGGAGAAATAGGTAATCCTCAATCCTTAGCTATAAATCATGTGTTGTTTGTTAATGGTATTAAACATAATTTGCTAAGTATAAGTCAATTATGTGACATGGGAAATAAGGTAAATTGCTTTATAACATGAACTTATGATTAATTTACCTAAACTTAAATTCACTAAGGATAAACCTTGTGATGCTTGTCAAAAGGGAAAACAATCTATGTCCTCATTTAAGCTAAAAAATGTAGTGTCCACTTATAGACCACTTGAACTTATACATATGGATTTGTTTGGTCTAATTAGAGTTGCTAGTCTCGGTGGAACGCACTATGTACATCTATTAGTTGATGATTACTCTAGATTTACTTGGGTGTGTTTTCTTGTTCATAAGAATGATGCATTTAAAGCTTTTGAAAAATTTTCAAAAAGAGTCCAAAAAGAAAAAGGATTTTGTATTTCATCCATTAGAAGTGATCATAGAACCGAATTTGAAAATGAATTTTTCAAAAACTATTGTAATGAAAATGGTATTTCTTATACATTTTCATCTCTTAGAACTCCTCAACAAAATAGGATAGTTGAAAGGAAAAATAGAACTATTGTGGAAATGGCTAGGACAATGCTTCATGAGTATAATTTTACTTTATACTTTTAGGCGGAAGCTGTTAACACATCTTGTTATATTTCAAACTGAGTTTTCAAAATAACAATTTTAAATAAAACATCTTATGAGCTATGGAATAATAGAAAACCTAAAATCTCATATCTAAGAGTATTTGAATGTAAGTGCTTTATATTGAACACTAAGGATAATCTTGGGAAATTTGATTCCAAAGCCAATGAAGGAATTTTCCTAGGCTATTCCATCTTTAGCAAAGCATATAGGGTCTTTAATAAGAGAACTCTAGTAGTTGAACAATCAATGCATGTTGTATTTGATGAATCAAACTCTCTTGATCCTAGAAAGGATGTTTGTAGTGTTGATGATCTTGTAGGTGAAAATGAAATTATGGATACATAAGAAGAAATTGAAAGCAAACCTTTGGAACTTGAAGGACCAAAGAAGGAAGATAATGAGGAGACATCTCAACCTATATTGAAGGATGAACTTCCAAAGGATTGGCAATTCAAGAAAGCTCATCCACAAGACCTTATCATAGGTGACACTATAAGAGGGGTAACTACTAGATCTAAACTCAAGTCAATTGTTAATTTGACTTTCATTTCTCAAATTGAACCCAAAAATGTTGATGATGCTTTGAGTGATGAATTTTGGGTCTTTGCTATGCAAGAATAGTTAAATCAATTTGAGAGAAAAAAGGTTTGGAATTTGGTTCCTAGACCTAAACATCATCCTATTATTGGCACCAAATGGGTGTTTAGAAATAAGATGAATGAACAAGGTGTCATAGTTAGGAACAAAGCTAAACTAGTAGCTAAAGGTTATAATCAAGAGGAAGACATTGATTATGATGAAACCTTTGCCCCCATTGCAAGGTTAAAAGCTATTAGGATGCTACTTGCATTTGAATCATACATGAATTTTAAACTTTATCAAATGGATGTTAAAAGTTCATTTTTAAATGGTTTTATTGAAAAGGAGGTATATGTCGAACAACCTCCGGGTTTTGAAAATTTTTGTTCTCCAAATCATGTGTTTAAAATTTGAAAAGCACTATATGGATTGCAATAAGTTCTAAGAGCTTGGTATGAAAGATTGAGTAATACTAGAGAAAGGTTTCTCTAAAGAAAAGGTTGACACAACTCTTTTTATAAAGAAATCAAAGCATGATTTATTAATTGTTCAAATTATATTGATGATATTATTTTTGGTGGTACTAACCATTGCTTATGTGAGGAATTCTTAAAATTAATGCAAGAAGAATTTGAGATGAGTATGATGTGAGAACTCAAATTCTTCCTTGGACTTCAAATCAAGCAATGTAAAGATGAGATTTTCATTAATCAAACCAAATATGTAAGGGACACTCTTAAGAAGTTTGGAATGGATGGAGCTAAATCAAGCAAAACTCCAATGAGCACCACAACCAAACTCAACAAGGATAAGAATGGCAAATCGGTTGATGGAAAGTGATTTAGAGGTAAGATCAGATCCCTTCTTTATTTAATTACTAGTAGACTCGATATTATGTTTGCTATGTACTTATGTGCTAGATTTCAATCAAGTCATAGAGAGTCTCATTTGAATGCTATCAAAAGAATTTTCAAATATCTTTGTTGTACAATGCATTTAGGACTTTAGTATCTTAGGAGTTCTTCCTTTAACTTAATTAGTTATTCTAATGCTGACTTTGCCGGTAGTTTACTAAATAGAAAAAGCACTTCTGGAACTTGTCAAAATTTAGGACATTTCTTAGTTTCTTAGTTTAGTAAAAAACAAGTTTCGGTTGCCTTGTCCACCATTGAAGCAGAATATGTTGCGGCTAGTTGTTGTTGCTCACAAGTTCTATGGCAAAAACAACAACTATTGGACTATGGCATTGATATTCATCATATTCCAATTAAATTTTATAATACAAGTGCTATAAACCTTAGTAAAAATCCCATTCATCATTTTAGAACTAAGCATATTGATATTAGACATCATTTCTTGCGTGATCATGTGCAAAATTTTGATATTTTTCTTGATTTTGTTGATACTAATCATCAATTATCATAAATCTTTACCAAGCCTCTTGGTAAGGAAAGAATAAATTTTATTAAGTGTGAACTTGGTATGATTGATGGTTCAAGCTTATACTGATAACTTGCTTAATTGATGATTGAATTCTCTTGTAATTATTTTGTTTCTAATGTTTATTTTCTATTTATTTTTCATATTTAATACAATTCCTAAATTCATGCTTAATCATGGTTTGTATATTTTTAGTTTATTTTTGGTTTCTAGTACTTCATCCTAATTATATATTAAATTAATTAAATTTTTTTTTGAGCAAAATTATTTAATAATTTTTTTTACATATTTACAAAATTCTCTTTGATTTTGTTAATTCTTAATGATATATGTCAGAAATATTTGTTTTTAATTGTCATTTGTTATAATTGAATGATTAATTTTATGTTCAAGGGCCTATTTATCACATTTTTAGGACCTTGTTGCAATAGATTTGAAAGTACAGGGACCTTTTTGCAATTTTCATCATGAGCCGTTAAGCTCGTGACCGTTGCGGGTCTGTTTATTCAGAACCACTCATGAGTGGACCGCTTGTGAGTAGACCACTTATGAGCAGCGGTCTGACAGTATATTTTTTTTTATTTTTTTTATTGTTTTGTTTTAATTGTTTATTTAAAACAAATGATAACCTACCATTTTTTTAGCATTTTTAGGACTTATATTATGATTTTTTTATATATAAACCCCTTAACATCTTCCTTTCATTTATAATAAGTTGCATTTTCAAATTAATCCCTTCAAAACAATCTTTTTCTCTAAACAATACTCTTCATCCTTAACCATTTCATACCCTTGTCATGGCTCCAAAGACCAAGTATGCTCAAGGTGCCTCTTCATCCTCTAAAAGAGCTACTAAAGATCAACCTAAGAAGCAACCTCTTCTCTCTTACACTTTAATTCAATTTAGGGAAAGGCTTGCTTATTTCAAGGATAGGAAAATTATTACTTTTAAATACATGTCTCAAGCTACCTTAGAAAAGATGGGTTGTTTTAATGAGGTTAGAGGTTTACTTGATATTGCGGGTTTGTATGATTTTGCATTCAATGATTTTCCTACCTATCCCATATTAGTTCATGAATTTCTTGCCTCCTATTGCTTAAGAACCCAACACTTTAATGAGCAAAATCCTATGAATAGCATGAGATTTAGATTGGGTGGGAGAGATAGATTTCTTACTTCTCAAACTTTTAATAGCATTTCAACTTTAAACAAGGAGGTTTAGCCTCTCCTGTTTCAACTTGGCTTCCTAATCCTTTTTAGTCTCAACATTCCAAACCTAATGCAAAAACCTTTGAAGCAGGACACACTAAAGCATCTAATTTGACTTCAAAATCTCTTTGGTATGTACATAGGTTCATTACATACTTTTTTCATGCTAGGGGCTTAAGTAATGAAACTATTTCCTCTGATGATCTTTTCCTTCTTAGATGTCTTGTTGAAGGCATAGATGTTGAGCACAGAAGATGGCTTCAATGGAGGTTTTGGTTAGCTAATGATAGTGTTAGTGGTGCCTTATGTATAGCAGGTTTTATCACAAAGATTGCTCATTACTTTGGGATTAACTTGAGGAACATCCCTTCCATTCCTCCATCCTTTCTTGATGATAAACTCTTAAGAAATTCTAGGCAATTCAAGCTTTATTAAAAACTTTTGGTTTTGGAAGAAGATGAAGATGTTAATGAGGAACAAGAACAAAATTTAGAAGAGCATACTCCTCCTCAATATCAAAGAAAAAGGACAAGAGGACCTTCTATCTCTCAAATTGTTGATGATGAGCTCGCTTGGGTTGGTGGTTTCTTTGATTGCCTATCCATAGTGGAGTCAAACTTCAACATAAGGTTTGATTAAGTAGACACTAGACTTGATCATTTTGAGCTAAGAATGGATCATATGGAATATGATATTCATCAATTGTATGCTCATCGTAACATACAATGCTCTTGGCCTTCTCCTCCTCTATAAGGCTAATTTTCTTTTGTTTTTCTTCTTCGTATATTTTCTGTATCTAAGTTTTTTAATTTTTTTATGATTATTGTAATAGTTTCTATTTGGTTTATCTTTTGGATATTTTCTGGATATAAGCCTTAAGCAATTAGTTTATCTTCTTCACATCATTGTAACTTTACTTTTTAATGCCATTTTTTTATTTATGCATGACGTTTAATTGTGCTTATACCTGCAAAACTCATATTCATGTATAAATTCTTCTTAGGATTGGTTTTTATCTTTGAAAATGAAATGACTTTTATAAAGATTTCGAGTATCTTTGCTTTCATTGTTTTGGTTCTTGATTTTTTATTCTCTCTAGTATTTTTGGCTCCTTTAGGTCTATTTCCCCTTATATCTCTCTTTTTTTTTCTTTGATAAAGGGGGGGAAGAAGCTATATGCTCAGGGGATAAATAATTGTGTTTGTGTTTAAGATATGCTAAGTACCATATGAATATATATAATTAATTGACTAGTTAAACTCTACATGATCTTATGATATGTACTATTTTGTGATGTATTATAGTAGCGCTACATGCATATATGTTTGAAAATATTTCCTTCATGTTGTCTAACATTTTTTTTAATGATCATGTTATCATGTTTTTAATACATTTATTATGTTAGGCCATGTTCTTAATAATATTTTTATGTTGTCTTTATTTTTGACAAGAAGGGTAATAAAATAAATTTATATTTCTTATCATGTCCAAAATGGAGGAGAAATAAAGAAATATATTTGATAAAGGAATATATTTGTTAAACATGCTACATCAACCCTTATACATGCTATGATAATTCATTTATTTATATGCTCTGATACATGATAAATATTGACTTTATGCATATTTGAAGAGGGAGCAAAATATTTTCTCATTTTTCATCTATTTAATTTGAAAGGGGGAGCTATTTTAATTTAACATGCTTATACATGTTATTTATTTTTTTCATACTCACACACGTTATTTATTATTTTTTCAAATTGGTTGTCAAAGCCAAAAAGGGGAGATTGTTGACCATTTGCATGATCAAACTCCTAATTTTGGACTTTGACAAAAAAATTTGATACTAATAATTTCAACTAAGTGTGTAGGGAATTATATACCAAACATATACCAAGCATATACATTTTTGGATGTATAGTGATTTTTCGCCTTTGAGATTCAATAAGGCTTTTGACACATTTAAAGCTCTACAATGAGAAAATAATCATCTTCACTTTTAAAGTAGACATCTTAAGCTTTCCAAATTGATCTTTCTTTTCAATATCCAAGCTCATTTAGGTATGCAAATCTTCAGTCAAATTCAGCATATGCAGCTTGCATTTTAGTTTGTATAGGTCTTAATATTTCAAAAATATCTTGAGCTACAGATATCCAATTTAGGTGATTCAAAGTTTTATGAAAATCTAAGACAATTATCTAAAAATTTTATGAAGAACATTTTGGCTAAAACGATCATTTTTAGTCCCATTCATGAGCATCTTATGAGGTGGTCACAAGCTATCCTTGAATAGCGCCTTTTAAGCACGTTTTTAGCAAAATGGGCAGTGCTGCTCACGAGCCAGAGTCATGAGCACTTTTGCTCATGAGGTTAGTACTAAAAGCTTCCAATAAGAATATTTGAATGCAATGGATATATTTTTTCCCCTCATGAGCACTATTCACTTGTGAGCATCATTTTGATAGCTTTAAGTCCAAGATTGATTCAAAATCAAATATAGATGTTGGAGACATGTTTGATAAATCCAAAAACTATATTTTTGAGTGTTTTTTTCTATATAAACACTCCTTAGAATTCAATTAAAATTTTAAGAAAATTATTTATTTATTCATTATCTCTTAAGCATTGAATTGAGCTCTAAAAATTCTCTTAAACAATTTTATTGTATAAAATCATGTGAGAGTTGGTTGTGTGTTAAAAATATAATTTATCTTCATATTAAATCTTGGGATAGATTAGAAGGGAAGTGATATTTATTTTTAAAGGAATTGGTTTAAGTGTTGTCCATTGAAACACTTGGGATTTAGTTTTTGAGTGAGCCTTGAAAACTCAAGTTGTAAGGTTGTAAGAGTGAGCCACAAAACTCTTATGTATTCTTAATCTTATGAATAAGATTATGGGTGATTAAAAATCCTAACTTGAGGATAAGTTAAGTGGAGACATAGGATTATTGTTAAATCCAAACTCCTTAAATATTTATGTTCTTCATTCTTCCTGCTTAACTCTTACTCAATTCTTGTAAAGAATTTCTTTAATTTTCTATTTTTGTTCGATAGTCCTATTCACCCCCCTTTAGAACTCTTTTAATATCACATGATATAACTTCTGAAGAGAGGGAAAATTTTGAGAGAATATTAATAAAAAGAAAGGTAGTATTTATTTGGACTTATGAAGATATACCAGGTTTAGACAGAGAAATTACAGAACATCACATCCCAACTTATCCAAAAATTAAACCTATTAAATAGAAACTACGCAGGCTAAGACCAGAGTGGATTGAAAAGATAAGAGAGAAAGTTGCTAAACAAATCTAGGCTAATTTTCTAAAAGTGGTAGATTATCCTCAATGGTTGGCAAATATAGTACAAGTACCTAAGAAAGACAGTAAACTACGTATGTGTGTGGATTTAAGGGATCTACACAAAGCATGCCCAAAAAGTGATTTTCCTTTACCTCATATTGATGTGATAGTGCACAGTGTGATGTCAAGGGCAATGTATTCTTTTATGGATGGGTTTTCAGGATATAATCAGATAATGATGGTAGTCATGGATAAGATCAAAATAGCTTTCATTACAGAATAAGGGACATATTGTTATAAGGGTATGCCTTTTGGATTGAAGAATACAGGTACAACATATCAAAGGGCAACTATTACTCTTTTCCATGACATGATGCACAAAGAAGTAGAAGTATATGTAGATGACATGATGGTCAAGTCAAAGACAAGAGAGGAACACGTTAAAGCTTTAAATAAGTTCTTGGCTCGAATTGTGAGGTACAATCTGAGGCTCAACCTAAAGAAATGCATTTTTAGGGTTACTTTAGGAAAATTGCTAGGGCATATAGTTAGTAGCAAAGGAATTAAAGTAGATCTAGATAAAGTGAAAGCTATCTAGGAAATGTCGGCGCCAAAGATAGAGAAAGAAGTAAGAGGACTTAGTGGCAGGTTACAATATATTAATAGGTTCATTGCAAAGCTTACTAATATTTGTGACCTAATCTTCAAGTTGTTGAGAAAAGATCAACCTGTAGAGTGGAACGATGATTGTTAGAAGGCCTTTGATAAGATAAAAGAATATCTCACCAATCCACATGCACTGAGACCATTGAGGCAAGGTAAACCATTTATCCTGTATTTAGCTCTAAAGGAAAAGGCAATGGGGGCAATGTTAGCTCGAGAAGGACTTGATGGGATAGAGCATGCAGTGTATTACCTCAGTAAAAAGTTCTTGCCATATGAAGAAAAGTATGAATTTATAGAAAAGACGTGTTTGATAATGATCTGGGCAATAAGAAAATTGAGGCATTACTTTCAATCTTATAGGGTTTAGGCTATTTCAAAGATAAATCCCTTAAGATACTTACTGCAAACACCTGCTTTGACTGGAAGGATGTCTTAATGGTTCGTACTCCTAACTAAATTCGACATAAAGTACATTACCATGAAGGTTATCAAAGGAAGGGAAGTAGCGGAATTCTTAGCACAAAATGCAGTAGAGGGTGATGAACCATGAATCTAGCAATTGTAAAGCATTGGGAATGGAAGCTTTATTTTAATGGGGCTATAAATAATAAAAGAGCTAGATTAGGAGTGATCCTTATTACATTAGAAGGAGAAACCATACCAATGGCCAAGAAACTAGATTTTAAAGTAACTAATAAAATGGTTGAGTATGAGGCATGCATTCATAGAGTGGAAGTAGCAATGGCAGTTGGAACAAAGGAGTTGTTAGTATATGGGGATTCGATGTTGGTTATTAGTCCAGCTAACGAAGAATGAGAAGTAAAGGAGGAAAAGCTAAAACCCTATGTCCACTATTTGAGGACTTTAATAAAAAACTTCACTAAATGTCTTTTTATCCATTTATTAAGAGACGATAATCAAATGGTAAATGCTCTAACAATGCTCTCTTCAATGTGGGATAGTGCAACTGGATTGACTATAAAGCCATTAGTGATCATGAAATCAAGAGCTCCATGTTATATGGGTGAGCAAATTATGGGAATTCAAGTAGGGCCCAAAGAGAACCCATGGTTTTATAATGTTCAAAGGTTGATTGAGGAAGGAAAATATCCAGATGAAGCCACTTCAAAAGAGAGATATGCCCTGCATGTCCTTGCATGTAATTTTGCAAGTCACGATGGGATGTTGTATAAGAGAATGTCGAATGGGATACAACTTAGATGTCTTGAGAAAGATGAATATGAAGAGGTGATAAAAGAGATTCATGTAGGATCTTGCAGTTCTCATATGAATGGAATAATCTTAGCGAAGAAGATAATCAGACAAGGGTACTACTGGATGAGCATTAAAAGAGATTGCATTAAGATAGTAAGGCAATGCCATCAGTGTAAGATCTATGGGAATCTTAACAGCCTTCCTCCAATGGTGCTGAATAGTTTATCATCTCCTTGGCCTTTTACAACTTGGGGGATTGATATCATAGGAGAAATAAGGCTGATAACATCGAATGGACATAAGTATATAGTTATGGCAATTGATTACTTCTCTAGATGGGTAGAGGCTGAATCTTTTAATACTCTAAAGGTGAAGCAAATGGCCCAGTTTATTGAGAAGAATCTTATTTGCAGATATAAGGTTCCACATCATGTTATGATGGACAATAAGGTTCAGTTTCAAGTAGAGATGGCAGAGTTATTATAGAATTATGGGATCGAGCATCATAAGTCTTCACCATATTAGCCTCAGGCTAATGGAGCAGTGGAAGCAGTGAATAAGAATATCAAGAAAATCCCCTCTAAGATGGTCAAAACTTATAAAGACTAGTCTGAGCACCTTCCCTTTTCCTTATGAGGATACAAAACTACAGTAAAAACTGCCACAAGCTAAACTCCATTCTCCTTGGTGTATGGCTGTGAAGTAGTTTTGCTTATAGAAACTGAGATAAAGTCTCTAAGAGTGGTTATAGAGGCCAAAACGCTTGAGAGTGAATGGGCACAAAAGAGACATGATTATCTGGTATCTCTAGATAAGAAGAGGATGAATGCTTTGTTTCATCCGCAGATATATCATAGGAGGATAGCAAAGTCGTTCAACAAGAAAGTAAGGCTAGGGAAAATAAGAGTTGGGGACATGGTGTTAAAACAATCTAGAGCAATGGTGTTCGATCAGAGAGGAAAATTCAAACCAAATTAGGAAGGATTGTACTTAGTCAAGTCAATTCTGCCAAAGGGAGTTGCCAAGATATATGATCTTGAAGGGAATGAGTTCATAAAGCTTGTTAATCTGGATCTCCTCAAGAAATACTACCTATAAAAATAAATGAAATAATGTAAAGAAAATAAAATTTATTGACTAGAAAGCTTGAAAAGGCTAGTTAGGCAAAAATTAGGACATTCCTGCTGTTCAGAAAACCTAGAAAGGGCTGGCAGGAAAAAATTAGAGAATAAATAAAAGAAAAAGGTCCCGTTAATTAGAAAACCCACAAAGGCCTAGTCAGGCAAAAGTTAGGGAAATAAAATGTGAACAAAAAATATTCAATTAGAAAATCCAACAAGACTAGCTAATAATAGGAGTTATGTCATGTAATGTAGTAAATGTACTCATTTTGGCCCTAATTAATGATTCGTGTTGAAATTGAATTTTATTATAACATTACATGTTCTATCTTATTTATAATGCATAAGTACTAGAAAGGAAAATAGAACATAAAAGCTTAAAATAAGCTCTATAAGACCATTTTGCTTTAGTACATAAAAGAAGTCCACTAAGTTAAAAACCCGAAAGGGTGGCTTATGAAAAAATTAGGGCAGGCATACTAAGCTGAAAACCCAAAAGAGCAATTTAGGCAAAAGTTAAGGCAAAAAAAATCACTTAGGACCATCTATTCATCCAAGTCTAATTTTAAGAAAGGGAAATTTGAAATAGATCAGTACAAGGCAGTCTGACATAACTACAAATAAAAAATGAAGATAGCTTGGAATTAGTCATCCCAGGCTCCACTATCAGGCCATGGGTTCCATCCTCTGCTAGGGTCATCTTGATGATAAGTATTTAGAGGTTTGACAGATGAAGTACCAACGCGATAGGGGTCCATGCCCAAGTCCACTAGCTGCTGACGAAGCATCTCATTCTCCAACTCCAGATTCCTAGAATAACTCTGCACATATAGGAAACATCATATCATATGCATTCCATCCATACCATGCATACATTTGCATAATAAGTGTCTATGCTTACCCGCCAATTATTTATGACCTGTATGGTAAATAACCTTTAAGATGAGGCGAGTCCATACAAATACTCTGCCTGTGTCTAAGGGACCTATTTTGTAAAGTTATACTAACATCAATACCAAGTGTACAGGTAATACAAGAGATAAGTCAGAAAAAATCACATAAGAAGTATTTATTGGAGAAAAGCTGGGGAGCTGAACATCACTAAAATGCATTTGCTATTCTATTGGAGTTTGAATAGTGGGGGCCCAGTAGAGCATAGATCTATCAAGAAAGGGCACATCATCGAAAACAGCACCAACAAAGGTTCCCTCATAAATAGTCATAACATACTGAGTATGTTGTGCATGACGAGGTCTAGGCCTAGATACCTCAAGCACAATCTCAGGCTCAGGAGTAGTCTCAACCCCTTGAGTAGTTCTGGCCACCTCCTCCATCACCTCGTTGGCAGGGGAGCCAATCTCCTCAAACTGTGAGAAAGAAAATAAGTGATTTAAGCATTCCAGAAGAGAAATGATAAAAAGCTACCTCAGCTTGGTTAGCAGGAACCTGCTTTAAGAGGTTCTCATGGATGAACTACCGATAATGGCAAGATCGCTCAAGAAAAATCATGGCGTCATATCCCTGTAATGCCTCTCTCATCGTCAGATGAGAACTATATAACATTGAGAGACGAACAACAGAGGGAATATGATTTTGGGAAGATCTAGAATGCCACTGATACACCCACTCTCCCAAATACCACATTCAGTAGCCATAACTAGGGAGAAAAATCCTCACATCCCTGGGGTATACTACAACAACCATAAAATCTTACCTCTGGACATCATCCATTCCCTCTAGACAATTAGATTTAATCTTCAAAATCATGTTATTATGTTTAACTTGCATTAAATTATGAAATACTAATGATTCTATTTTCCTACAGGTGCCACTCGATAGTGTTCAGCTAATCACGGTAAGTCTACAAAGTGTTCTTGATGCTAGCTAGACAGGAAAAGCCCCATCTCTGCATTAAAGGGAGCCTCCTATCAGAACTTATAGCACCTAAGCCACAAATTAACCCAATCTCTAAAATCCAGATATAGAAAGATGAAATAAGTCAAAAAAATAAGGATGACATATATACAGAGCATGCTAAATGTCACACATGGTGACAACACCTCTACAGACAATGTCCAATCTATAACATAGATAAGCCAACGTAGTAGATCCTTAGTTAAGGGTGACAACTCAGTTTAAGCTTTGAAGAGGGCCGAGAAGGGTAATGTTGACCTCATGACTAGCCTCACAGAAGAGGGTCATGCCAAGCAATATCAAAAGGAGACACCTCACCTTATGGGCAATCTAACGAGGAGTGGTGGTAGGAAAATGTCTGAATCCTTTGCCAATGATGAAAGAAGAAAATTCTTCCAATTCTTCCATGTTGGAATGATCCCGATCAAATCTCACACATACTAACTCTGCGCATGCTCAAGGAGATTTCAGTAGTTGATATCAAAGGAAATGGGAGTCCCTCCGGAGGTAATCCTTGCGATGGTAAAAAAACTCATAGGCAAAATAGTCAACTCACCTACACGAGTATGGAATGTGTGAGTAGTGTCCATCCACCACTTAATTAGTGTGAATAAAGAATGGCGATTAGACCTCCCTCGAGCTGTCAGAAGCCCAGTAATAAATCGTCTAAACTTAGAGACCCATACCGGCTGTGCCACATTCTTTGGCAGCCCGTAAAATAACTCACGAGCTATGTAAAAATAGCTCATGAATTTCCTCGATCATTGGGAGAATTTTGAGGATAGAAATAATAATAATAATTCATTAAAAAAATTATGGATCGTCAAAGTACAATGTCGATCGGCATTGCACAAATGCCAACTGATTTCTAGACTTTTGACTCAAATTTTTAGACCATCAGTCAACTATTCAACTAAAATCCTATGTTCCTGGGTTAAATTTAAATTTTTCATGCATTTTTTGAGGTATTTTTTATCTAATTTCAATAATATACACACTAGTTTGCATTCTGAAATTAATTTTAATTATTAACTATATGAATAAATTTTTGTAGAAATAAAAAGAAATGAGGAAGTGCTACCTCATTGCCCACATCTGTGCACCTATGAAGGTGAAGGAAAGCCAAAGGAAGCACAATAGAACCCTCTCGAAGTCTGAGGTTGTTATGAGGAAAATAGAGAGGCACAATGGTTGGGTCAGTCGGAATCTCTGCTCCTCTATGTAGCCTGTGTTATGGGTTAGCCATAGGATCTAAAGGATCATGAATCAAACTTCAGATGAGCAAGAAATCAAAAGACAAAAATCAAAAGAAAAAAGAAGAAATGGAGAGGGAAATGAAAGAATAGCATCAAAAAATAAGGAGGGAAGCTTCTTATAAATGAAAAATACCCATTTTGGTCCCTTGACTATGCCTACATTCAAAATCAAGTTTTCCTTTTTAATTTCATCCATAATTGCATCTTGATTAGGATTTAATTTCTAATTAATTCATTTAACTCATGTCATTAATTAATGAATTAGTATTAATTGCATTTGTATTTAAATTTTTAATTTTTTTGTCAAGTACAGAATACAAAATATAATTACATAATTCAATTTTGCATTTTTATATGCATCATTTTAAATTAAAATATTTCAAAATTCATTTTGTGCTACACAGTAGCTAAAACACAAATTTCAAAATTATCATATTATGTGTTACATAGTAGTTGTAACATGAATTTCAAATTCAACATGTTATGTGCTTCAATAGCAGTTATAACATGAAAATTTTCAAACCTTTTATCACTAGACACTACATGATAGTTATGGTATTCCACAAGAGTTATAGCATATTTTTTTGCTAGACATCCCATGGGTAATATAATGAAATCCACTGTCACTAAACGTCCCAAAAGGAATATAGTGCAATTTACCAGATACTACACAGTAGTTACGATATTATTGCTAGACGTTCCACAAGAACTATAGCATATTTTCAAATCACAAGTCACTAGACATCCCACGAGGAATATAACGAAATCCATTGTCACCATATGTCCCAAAAGGAATATAGTGTAGTTTGCCAAACACTACACAGTAGTTACAGTATTATTGCTAGACGTTCCACAAGAACTATAGCATGTTTTCAAATCATGACTCGCTAGTCGTCCCATGGGAAATATAGCAAAATGCATAAGTTTCATCAGACATTCCATAGGAAATATAGTGAAACATATTAAACATAGCATCTTGCTTAAAATTGCTCAGCAATTTAAGTATCAGCATGTTAATTATGATACAATGAAGTACCTTAATTCTTTCTTTCAAAATTGTGTACTACTATTGCTTTGCCATAATTTGTCAAGCAAATAGCAATAAAGGGGGGCAACTATAAGCACCCAATTTTGGGATGCAATTGTGCACACATGCAACGAAAGCCCTTAAGATGAAAATCTAATTAAGAATTGATTTCTGGTGTCAGGTTTCATGATTTAAAGGACTAAATTGCTACGTTTTGTGGATTTAATTACAAAATTGGTTTTTGAGGATTTGATTGTAAAAATTAGAAACTTTTAAGGACCTTTTTTGTAATTTAATTAAAAAATGTGATCGATTTGCATTATGTAATGCCGACTGGCATTACTTAATGCCAGTCGACATTAAGCAATGCCAATCTGCATTACGGGATATTGGTTCACATTCCAGAGTGCCAATTTTCGCTAAAATTTGATTTTTTACATTGAAGATTGATTTTTTTGTAATTTTTTAATTTTTTCATTTGTCCAGGACACCACGTGTCCTTGCATGTGTGAGTCTTTCATTTTTTTTAAAACTCTATCATCATCTTATTATTTTGATTTTGAAAGTTCAAAAAATAAAAATTCAGACTC
This sequence comes from Mallotus nudiflorus, assembly GCA_947683625.1. Taxonomy (NCBI): domain Eukaryota; kingdom Viridiplantae; phylum Streptophyta; class Magnoliopsida; order Malpighiales; family Euphorbiaceae; genus Mallotus; species Mallotus nudiflorus. The sequence goes on along the minus strand of CANTUR010000147.1, from coordinate 999,905 downwards.
CTAAGACTCCTATTCTCCTCCCAATATCACGTAACTTCCCTACATGATCACAGGGGTTGGAGGTTGCTAGGCTAGGCTTTAAAAGCTAAGAGGCAGAGTCTGTGAAAAGGGGAGGAGAGAGGCAAAGTCTATGAAGAAAAATTAGAGAGGACAGGAAAGAGAGAGAGAAAAAATCTTTTAAGTCTAAGAAATGAAACCCTAGATATTTTCTTTACTGGGCAGAAAGCCACACACCTTATCTCTTCATTTTTCATTTTTAAAACCTTCAGGAAATTAATAAAAATATGTTTTTTGCTGTTAAAGTTCAAAAAATCAAGCAAAAACAATAGAGTCAATCTCAAAATGGTGATAATCCTAATTTGAGTGGCGTTCAAACAACATTTGCACAGCATCCCTTACTCTTTTTATGTTCTTTTTTTTATTTTGATTTGATTTATTTTGTTTTATTTATTGATTGAGTAGTTACTAATTAAAATTTTTTTGTGTGTTTTTTTTATTGGTGTTCTATGGTGCTCTGGATGTGAGGTTGGTGATGTGAGATTTTAGCAGTGGCTACATTGAAGAATCCATGGATGCCATGGAATGAATTTTGTGAAATCCCCATAGAATTTAGAGTTTATTATTTTCTATGGTATTTTGTTCATTACTTTTACTAGGTTGTAATTAATTTGCTTTAATTTCATACACTATAGTTTGTAATAGCCCCCAATAAAGGGAAATTAGTGGAATTTTAATTATCTACACTAAAAATTGATTAGTAAGCTAGGCTTAATTTGGTAAAATTCAATTAAAATCAATGATGACATTAGATTAATTTTAGGGTTGCATGAAATTATATTAGAGTTTCTTAGAAAAATCACGTAAAAATTGTTATTTTGATTTATTTTTGATATGTTTGTTGAATTGGGTTTTGTTTTTAGTTCTCATGCCTTTTGGACCCCAAGCCCATGATATTATCAAACCATTTAATAAATAGGCTTAAAAATGGTTTTTAGGTTTTAATTAATTTAGGCCCATTTAGGTTAATTAGATTTAGGCCCACTTTTAATTAATAAAATTAACTTAGACTTTTATCCAGCCCACTAATGTATTTTTATTTCTTTATTAATTAGACCTTAGGCCCATTTCTAGTTAATTAAAATTAAGTTAGATTTAGCTTAGCCCATTAATTTCATTTCTTTTAAAATAAATAAACTTAGGCTCCGTTTTTATTTGAGTTAAAAATAAGTTAGACTTAGACCTACTTAATAATCTAATTTCTTCTTTAAAATTTATAGACAATAGGCCCATTTCCTTAGTTAATTAAAACGAGCAGATTTAGGCTCACTAATTCAATTAAAATGTAGGGTCATCTTTAGTCCATTTTACTCATAAATAAAATATATAGAATTAGGTAACTTTAATTAATAAAATCAATCTAGTTTAGACATAGGGATGCTGCCTTTTGTATGCATTTTTACATGTAATTTTATGACTTTTTGCCTTTGGGTTAAATGGATGTTTAATTAGGGTGTAAATAAAATTGTATTTAATAAAGAATAAGATAGTAATTCATAAAGTAATTCTAAATGAACATGAGACTAAAAGAAGTTAATATTCCATTCATAGAATCTCCTAGTTGTGGTGCTAACTTTCTTTTAAAGAATTGAGTACCATCATTTCAATTTATCCTAGTTATTATCTTGGGTGGTGACTCCTTATCTCCTCTTTTTGTCTTTATGATATAGTTGTGTGTTCCCTAGGGCACTGAGCCCAAATAGTATCGCGGTTGCTAAAATCTTAGGCACACGCTAAACCCTGTCATCTACAACTACTCCTCCTTATCTACATCCATCAAGTGTTAGATATTTTTAGGAAGCCATAAAGACTCGACATATTAGTCCCTCACTTAAGCATTCAGGACATTCGGAGGCTTCATCTTTTTTAAGATCTAGGACCTCATGTCTAGACACCTGATTAGCTCTAAGTGCTTAATGAAAACCTCCTTGCATAACTCTTTAGTATTTGAGTCCTTGTTCAGGGCTCGCTTCCTCCAACCCTCAGACTTTTCCACCTAAGAAGATTTAACCACAACTTTTCCTTTCTAGTTGGGCACAACTTCAAATGAGACCTCCAAAGCAAGAGGCTCAAAAATAGGAGAAGAGATCTACACATCCTCTTGAGCCTCCAGCTTGTCATCCATAAGTTTAATCCCTTTTGTAAATGTAAAAAAGTTAGCCATCTATAAATAAAAAGAAAATACCTTCCAAATCTTAGAACTTACCACTGAGATATATGCGATTAGGATAGACTCTCTGAAGATATCTCAAAGATAAATTTTCTACAGATCTTGTGTCAGCTATGCCATGAAGATAAAGCCTCATGACCATCTCTGTATCCTTATCAGATAACCTTGAAGGATGGTTCACCTTATGGCAATCATCAGACCATATCCGCTGGACATGGACAAAGTATGAAGGATGTTCAATGATGAAAAATCTATGCCTCTACTTCTTATGGAGATCTAGAAGCTTTACGAAGGGGCTATGGTTCAGAATAGCTAATAGAGAGAACATCAGCTCTCCCTTTTTTTCTTATTCAAGCTATAGAGATATCTCATGACATCTAGATTTAGCTCCCTACCCTCCTCATGCATCAATTCTATAAAATCGATCAAAATATGGTAACTATTGGGATGGAGTTGCCCAAGAGCTATGTTGTACCTATTCAGAAAACTCCTAACAAAGGGATTTAAAGGGAACTTCAATACCCTTTTTAATTAATCAAAGTATACAACTAATCTATCAAATTCCAATATAGGGGTATGGTCTTTAAAGTTCTTATCTATAGTGTGCAGAGCAAAGTCTGCTGGAATGCTAAAACATCTACAGTACCATTTTAGCAAATCCTTATAGAGACAAATAAGTCAGAGCTAACTTGCTCTTGTGGAGCCATGGATCCTATTTAATAAATAAGGAGAAGAAGAATATAGAGGACAAAAGAAGTTTCACCTAGAAAGAAGGATGTAAGCTTACTAAAGAAGGCTCTAGAACCTGCAAGAGAGAACTTAGTAAGGAAAGAAGATAGAAAAAAAGGGAAAAGTGTAACAAACAAATGGGTATGATCTATTTAAAACACAATGAAAGTTTCTAGAATGACCATCAATGCCCTTATGAACATTTTTGTCTCTCTCATAGTAACAAGGGTAATTCCAGGCAAAGGAAAAGCCCACTAATTGAGTAGTTATTATTATGGCAACTGAAATATCTCATCCTCTAACACACAAACAAATGTGATGATTACAAAATTTAAAATTTAAAGGAAAACCAAAAGATGTGGCAGTTGATAATCCTGCTCCTCTCACTACTAGTTGTCTCCTTCACTGGCACTTTACCTACGCTTCTAATGCACCAAAATTCTAAGTCTAGTGACTGAAGTTTGCACCCTCAGGTTGCTTTGATAGTACTGAGGTTTGGTACTTAGGCCACGCTTCTAATGCACCGAGATTCTAAGTCTAGTGACTAAAGTTGGCACCCTTAAGTTGCTTTGATAGTATTGAGGTTTGGCACTAGGGCCGCACTTCTAATGCACTGAGATTTTAAGTCTAGCGACTGAAGCTGGCACCCTCAGATCACTTCGATATTACTGAGATTTGGTGCTCGAGCCATGCTTTTAATGCACTGAGATTATATGGCACTTATGCACCGAGCATCCAAACTCTAGCGACAACTAGTTCCATTAAGTTGTCTTTATACTTGTAGGTTAATCCCTTACATTGAACATTTTTATTGCAAGTTTTATGCACTCAAGTCCAGTTGGAACTTCAATGATGTTCTTGTATGATGATTTTAAGACTCGGTATCGAGCTTTATCTTTTCCTATGACTGAGGTTGGCCAACTCAGCTTACCCTTCCATATCAGATGCAATAATATTTTTCATCACCTTATGACTTGGATACATTAGACATAAATATCTGAACATACTTTTGGAGGGGACTTTTGATACGCCATATACATATTCCTTTTTAACTAAGGTCTTTATTTTCTTATACAGGGTTGCTTGTAGAAGAAGGACACCCAAAATAAATAGGAAAAGATTCCTAAATAAGGAGACTCCCGAATATGAAGAAACACTCTCCCAATAGGTACATGACTCGCATCAAAGAGGAATCCTATTCCTCTCAGGTTTGAGCATCACTATCCCTCTAAATAGGACCCCATATCCCTCATTCTCATTCATTCTATTCTCTCGTACTCCTTGCTCTCTTTATCTCTCTAAAACTCTCTCTTTTTTTATTCTCTGACTTAAGCATTAAAGGGTTTATGGGGACAAGTTATATCATTCATATAAAAGCAACTCTAGTTTTTTTCCTTTATAAAGCGAGAAGAACATGTTTAAAATACCATAAGTCCTTTCTATCAAAAATTGATGACCAATTTTAGTGGAATTGCCATCATGAACAAAAGGTCTAATGCAATATAAGGGATTGTGGGATACTGGCATTGACGTACATAAGTTAATTAATGACATAAATTAATTAATGGCATTAATTTATAAGATGTAGTTTGGGTAAAATTTTTGTTTTCTGTTTCTATAGAATCATTAATTAAAGGGCAATATGGCCATAAGAAACTTAAAAACATAAGGAAAGGATTATTGAGAAGAAGCATGGAAAAATTCAAACACTTACACATAGGAAAAGGGTAGGAAATTAAAACAAAATAACTTCAAATTTAATATTAATCCATTTATAATATTTTTTCTAAACTATCAGTATTCAGAGTTTACTAAATTTTAACTAGTTTAATGTCATTATGACAAAACCACAAAGTAGTAAAGGTTTGATTAATTTTTTAATCGTCCATATATATAAAGACTATATCAAAACTCATTAGTTAATATGCTTGCATGGTCTTTTGTTCTTGAGGCTGATATTCTTTTTTTATCTTACTTTGCTTCTAGTGAAGTATTCATGCTTGACGTCATTGATCTTTTAATGCTTCAAACAATCTCATTTTCTTTTTTCTTTTTTTTCAGTTTATTTCAAGTTTTGAGATAAATTTAAAACAATCAATAACCTAATATTTAATTGGCCTATTAGTTTATAAAATTCTAACTATTTTTATTTATTGTGATTTAACTCACATTTTAAATCTAAACAAAAATGTTCAAATTTGACAAATCAGTAACATTTATAGCAAAAATGAAAAAATTTCACAAATTAATAACAGTTTTAGCCCACAATTGATTTCAAATCAATAACAGTTATAGCCCACAATTGAATTCAGTCAAAATTGAGTATGAAGCTGCTAACATGATGTAGCACTATTGTTATAGAGTACAATGTCCTATTGACTAAATATTTGCTTTAAAAAACTAAATATATATTTTACTTTTGTAGCAATTTTTCCCTAAACTTTTAATATTGGCATAAATATCTTAATTTTTCTAAATATATTATGTTTTATTATTAAAAATATATCAAATTTAATAGTTAATTATAAAACTTGAATTATCAATTATTTTTATAATTTATAAAAAATTTAAAATATACACCATACATGTATCATTGTATTAATCTAATCACTAAAATATATAGATAGTGTCATTAATGATGCCATGTTAGCACTTGTCAAATGTCGCAATAAGTTAAAAAAATTTGGAGCACCTGTCAGATGTGGCAAACAAGTTAAAAAGATTTAAAGTTTTTAAACCAATAGGCACCTATTCAATTTGATAAAAGTAATCGCCAAATAACATAAGTAGTAAATAATTAATATTAAAAACATATAGTAATAGATTTTCTGATGGAGGGGGGACTTTAACCTATATATATATATATATATATATATATATATATATATATATATATATATATATATATATATATATATATATATATATATATAGAAAACCCTAAACCCTAGTATAATTAGACATATATTTACCATCTCAACATACTAGACTTTCCCATGATTAGTTTTTAACATACTAGATTTTTCCATGGTTAGTTTCTACAAATTAAAATATTTCATAATTAACGGTAGCCCAAAACATAATGAAATTTCAAATATTTTCCTCTTTTTTTTTTTATCTTTCTCATCTCCAAGACCTCATTTTCCTCATTTACTTTATCATCTTCTTTTAGCTTTGCAATTCCATTCTTGTTATCTTCCTTCTTCACTTCGTCAGTTTCTTCTAGCTTTGCAATTCCATTCTTGTTTAATTCCTTCTTCACTTTAGCTTTAGTAGCTTTTTTTGGCTTTGCAATTCCATTCTTATTATCTTCCTTCTTTACTTCATCATTTTCTTTTGACTTTGCAATTCCATTCTTATTGAATTCCTTCTTCACTTTAGCTTTAGTAGCTTTTTTTGGCTTTGCAATTCCATTCTTATTATCTTCCTTCTTCACTTCATCAGCTTCTTTTGGTTTTGTAATTCCATTCTAGTTGAATTCCACTACAAGTTTCTTCTAAATCCTTTCCAAATCTTTTTTGAATTTATTTAGCATTATAAGTTTAGAGGATTTATTTTCTATACTATAACCAATGCTAGCATGACCATTCATATAGTCATTACAAGCTTAAAGCATAGTGCTTTCACGATGAAAAAAAACTATGCGACAAAACCCTCAAAATTCTTTAGAGGATTCTTAAGAGTAAATAACATAGTCTTGTAAAATAAAATGAACACATCCATATTATATGCCTGCTAGGATGCAAATGGCTTACTTACAAGTTCATTAAAGTAGGGTTTAGTATTTAGAACTAGCCCTTGAAGTCAAACCAAAAATGAAGAATTAAAGATTTAGAAGGCATACACTTTTCATTATTTTTGCCCTTCCAAGTATTCAAGAGGCTCTGTTAGATAATGTGTTTAGGATTACTGAGTCATAAGTTGATATGTTGAATGGTTCAAATTGTTCCTATTTTTTTGGTGTTTGCTATTGTTTTTGTTATTCATTTTTTTTATCGTGGCATGATTCTAGGACCGTGATCTTAGTAGGTAGTTGTTATTTCAGTTATAAATTGTAATGTCTTCTAATGTTGAAATTAATTAAGTTCTTTTATTTTTTATTCAAATTGCTCTGCTATTAACTTTCTTTTTTTTTATTTTAGTAACTTTATTTTTCTTTTTTGATATAAAATTACCAACATCTGGTTTCAAAACTCTCTACTTAAGGGACCTATATGTATTTGGTGGCTTAGGGAATCTGAAGTAAATCTCTCTGTAATTGCTCTGGCGGTGTTCAATAGAGACAACTACTAGTTTTAGGCAGTACATATAGAGACATATTTAGAAGCTTTTGATCTCTGGGAAGCAGTGGAAGAAGACTATAAAATTCATGCACTTCCAAACAATAGGTGGGCTTAACATTGAGAAGTTGAGCAGAAAGGAAACATGCACGATTGAGGTATGGAAGGATGGGAAGAAAGATCAAGTTATTGGAGTTATTGATATCTGGTATGACTCTTATAAAGAGAATCCTAGGGGTTTGGATGTGTGGAATTATGAACCTAAAATAAATCATGTTACTAGAAGTGGTAAGAATTACAAGCTAGTTGAAAAGAAAAGTGAGAAAACTACAAAAAGAGAAGAGGCTAACGAAGAAGAAGCATCAGATGAGCAAAAAGATCCGATCTTAGAATAGCTTAAAAAGGCCAAGGCAAATGTGAGCATTTAGGAGTTGTTAATGCATTCAAGTAGTCCTAGAAAAGCTTTTGTCAAGGCTTTATCAAAGATGAATATTGAGACCGCTACTACACCTGAGGCTATAGTTGCAAAAGTCATGGAAAAGAAGCATGGTTTGATAATTTTCTTAGATGAAAATTTTCCTTTAGAGGGTAGAAATCATAATAAGGCATTGTGTAATCTAGCTAAAGTGAGAAGGAGGAGGACCAACTTTGTAATGGTGGATGATGGTTTTGCCATTAATGTATGCCCATTGAAAATCTTGCCTTATTTAGGTCTTAAAGCTGAAGATTTAGTAAATTCAAATCTCATAATCAGAGCTTATGATGATAGTACGAGGAATGTAAAGGGTACATTTCAAGCTCTAGTTAAAATAAGACTTGTAGAGTCGACTGTTGATTTCACTGTGTTAGATATCCCTATTACATATGCCTTATTATTGGGGAGATCATGGTTTCATGCCTTAGGAGGAGTACCCTCAATCGTGCAATAGAAGATAAAATTTCCTTATGAAAGAGAAGTTGTGACTATAAAAGCTAGAACTAGCAAGGTTATGGTAGCAATACTTGATGGTTAGAAGAAAGTGTGTGCTCCTCTAAGTTTTAAGTGGCTGGAATATTTGATGGAACTAAGATGGGTCCAAGAGTTGCATAGATGATGAAAAATATGAACTATCAACCTAGACATAGATTGAGGAAGAGTGAGTAAGGAAGTCCAGAACTCCCAGATTTTGAAAGCCAAGCCAAGACAATACAATATAACTAGGTTACATTGAGACAAGACCTAGTAGCATAAGAGCAAGGAAAAAAGAAAAGGTAAAGTAAAATTCCTTGGGAAAAGGTAGTATTTTCTTGATCTTATGAAGATATGTCAGGTCTAGATAGAGAAATTGCAGAACATCACATTCCTACCTATCCAAAAATTAAACCTGTTTGTAAAAATGTTGCAGATTGAGACTAGAGTGCGTTGAAAAGATAAGAGAAGAAATTGCTACACAAATCTAGGCTAACTTTCTAGAAGTGGTAGATTATCCTCAATGGCTATAAAATATAGTACCAGTCCTTAAGAAAGATGGAAAGGTGTGCATGTGTGTAGATTAAAGAGACCTGAATAAAGCCTATCCAAATGATGAATTCTCTTTACCCCACATCTATGTAATAGTAGATAGTGCAACATCTAGTGCAATGTACTCTTTCATAGATGGATTTTCAGGCTATAATTAGATAATTATGGTAGTCATGGATAAAATCAAGACAACATTCATTATAGAGTGGGGAACATACTATCAAAAGGTGATGCCTTTTAGGTTGAAGAATGCAAGTGCTACTTATTAAAGAGTAGCTACCACTCTTTTTCATGACATTATGGATAAAGAGGTGGAAATGTATATGGATGACATGATCGAATAAAAAACAAGACAGGGGCACTTTAAAGCTTTAGATAAATTCTTGGCTTAAATTAAGAGATATAATATGAGGCTTAATCCGAAGAAATGTGTTTTTAGAGTTACTTTAGGAAGACTATTAGGGCATATAGTTAGTAGTAGGGGAATAGAGGTTGACCTAGATATAGCAAAAGCTATTCAAGAAATGCCAGCACCAAAGATGGAGAAAGAGATAAGAAGGTTCATTGGTAAGTTATAGTATATTAGTAGGTTTATTGCAAAACTTACTAGTATTTATGACCCTATTTCAAGCTTCTGAGGAAAGATCAACCTGTGAAATGGATTGAGGATTGTCAGAAAGCCTTTGATAAGATTAAAGATTGTCTTACCAATTTGCTTGTTTTGAAGCCACCAAGACAAAGGCAAAACATTGATTCTATACTTGGCTTTAAAAGAAAATGCAATGGGGGCAATGTTAGCATAAGAAGGACCAGAAAAAATAGAGCATGCAGTGTATTATCTTAGCAAAAATTTTCTACTATATGAGGAGAAGTATGATTTGGTAGAAAAGACGTGTCTGATTATAATTTAGGCAATAAAAAAGTGGAGGAACTATTTTCAATCATATAAAGTTAAAATTGTTTTAAGGATTGATCCTTTAAAATACTTATTTCAAGCACCTACTTTGACTGGAAGAATGTCTCGATGGCTAGTACTCCTTACTAAGTTTGATATAGAGTACATCACCATGAAGGTTGTCAAAGGTAGGGTAGTAGTAGAATTTCTAGCTCATAATGTAGTAGAGGGTGATTAACAATGGAATTTAGAGTTTTCATATGAGAATTTAGCAATGATAGAATGTTGGGAATGAAGGCTTTACTTTGATGGGGTTGTGAACAACAAAGGAGCTAGATTATGAGTGATTTTTGTTACCCTAGAAGGAGAAACCATACCAATGGCCAAGAAGTTAGATTTTAAAGTGATAAATAATACACCCAAATATAAGGCATGTATTTATGGAATAGAAGTAGCTCCGGTAGCTGGGGCTAAAGAATTGTTAGTTTATGGGGATTCAATATTAGTTGTTAGTCAAGCTAATGAGGAATGAGAAGTGAAAGAGGAAAATTTAAAGCTTTATATTTGCTATTCGAAAGCTTTAATAAAAAAAAACTTCTCTAAATGTATCTTTATCCATTTATTAAGAGATAAAAATCAAATGGCAGATGCATTGGTGATAATCTCTTCAATGTGGGATAGTTTGACTGGATTAATTATGAAACCTTTGGTATTCATGAATTCAAAAGCTCCATGTTATGGTGGTGAACAGGTTATGGATATTCAGATAAGGCCTAAAGAAAACCCATGGTTTTATGACATTTAGAGGTTTATTAAGGAAAAAAGGTATCTAGATGAGGCAACTTCAAAAGAGAAATATGCTCTTCATGTTCTACACATAATTATGCAAGTCATGATGGAGTATTATATAAGAGGATACCAAATAGGACATAATTGAGATGTCTTAAAAAAGAAGCTGAAGAAGTGATGAGAGAGATTCATGCAAGAATTTATGGTTCTCATACGAATAGGGTAATCCTAGCAAAGAAGATAATCAGATAAGGGTATTACTAGATAAGCATGGAAAGAGATTGTATATGGATAGTGAGATGATGTCATTAGTGGTAGATATATAGGAATCTTAATCATCTTCCTTTTACAATGCTAAATAGTTTATCACCTCCTTAGCCCTTCATAGTATGGGGACTTGATATTATAGGAGAAAAGCTGACAACATTAAATGAGCATAAGTATGTAGTGGTGGCAATTGATTACTTTTCTAGATGGGTAGAAGTTAAATCTTTTTGTACTTTAAAAGCAAGACAAATGGCCAAATTCATTGAAAAGAATCTTATCTGCAGATACAGGGTTTTGCATTATGTTGTAACAGATAATGGTGTTTAGTTTTAAGCAAAAATAGCAAACTTGTTACAGAAGTATGGGATTAAGCATCATAAGTATTCACCTTATCGTCCTCAGGTTAATGGAGCAGTTGAGTCAGCTAATAAGAATGTTAAGAAAATCCTCTCTAAAATGGTTAAAACTTATAAAGATTGGTCTAAGTTTCTCCCTTTATGGGGATATATGGGGATATATGGGGATATAGAACTACAACTCAAACTGCCACAGGCCAAACACCATTCTCTTTAGTATATGGTTATGAATTAGTTTTGCCTATATAAACTGAGATCAAGTCTTTGATAGTGGTTATGGAAGTTAGAACACCCGAGAGTGATTGGGCACAAAAAAGATATGATCATCTTGTATCTCTAGATAAGAAAAGGATGGATGCTCTATTCCACACTCAGATTTACTAGAGGAGGATAATAAATCATTTAACAAAAAGGTAAAGCATAGAAAGATAAAGGCTAGGGATATGGTGCTAAAGCAATCCAAGAGGAAAATTTAGACCATATTGGAAGGGTATATTTAGTCAAATCGGTTCTACCTAAGGGAACTGTAAAGATATCAAATCTTGAAGGGAATAAGTTCATGGAGCCAATTAACCTGGATCATCTCAAGAAATACTACCTAAAAAACTAAAATAAAAGAAAGTGATCTTACTGATTACAAAACCTGTAAAGGGCTAGTCATGCAAAAATTAGGGAAATAAATAAAAGAGAAAAATATTCAGCTAGAAAATCCAAAAGGACTAGTTGATAATAAGAGTTACATCATATGATGTAACCGATGTACTCATTTTGGCCCTAATTAATGAATTAAATTAAAATTGAATTCTTATTGTTTACATTGCATGTTCTATCTTATTTATAATACATAAGTACTTGAAAGGAGAACAAAACATGAAAGCCTATGAATCAGATCTATGAGACCACTTTCCTAGCTATATTTTAGTTTCTTCTTTTATACCTCATTATGTAAAGCTTAGTCCTCTTGTATTTGGAAAATCCTAATGGCTTTATGGCTTGTATCATAACCCAAGTCTTGTAGTTGTCATTAGTAGCTCTATCAGCATCCAAATGTAGGTTTCGTTTAAGAGTCCTACGAGGCCATAAGCTCCGGATCTTATATAGAAAATCTTGTCTAAGAGGGAAGCCTTCAAAATTAGTTAAAATTATGATAATGAAGTGTGGGCAACCATACTAATAATAGAGATGTGAAGGAGATAAGAAAGTTGAAAGATGCAGTCTAGGAACAGGAATGCAATGATCATACAAATGAATGGTCATGAACTTTAATCTCCACTAGGGATAGACCCATTTGATCTCAGTATCTGTAATGCCTTTTAACCAATCAATCCATTGATCTATAGTGTGTTTGTCCTTTATCTTCAAGGGACGAGACTATAGTTGATGAGGTTGATAGTTTAGAGGATTGGTAGGAGCATTAAGTAAAGTTAGCTTCTCCTGTAACCAAATCTAAAAAGGGGGAAAAGAAAAGAAATATGAAAATGCTTAGAAATAAAAATAATAAAAATAAAAAGCTCTCTAAGTGGAAAACCCAAAACGGTGGCTTAGGCAAAAGATAAGGCATGACAAAGAAACAAAGCAAAAAAAAAAGAATAAAAATGAAGATTTTAGTTACATACCTGAAGGAGAAGTATCCTACTTAAAAGACAGTGTTGAGCTTTAAAGTTATCCAACTCAATAATAATCTCAACAAGAATAACAGGCATAGAGTTAGCTGTAATTTATACCTACTCTAAGATACTCACGATCCTTGTATCATCATCTCCATGAGAAGAGACTAGCAGAAATTGAGCATATAGGTAAAAAGTGACAATTCTAATCCAAGCAGCACTATTATTATTTTTTGTCATCAAGGAAGAAAAATTGATAGTTCTAAGGTTATGTACATACAAATAGATATCATTTGGGGGCATATCAAAGAAAGCAACTATCGAGGAATTGCATACCTAAATCGAGAAGAGCAATTGTAGCAGTAGAATTTGATGAACACCCTAAAATAGCAGCAAATTCTTCAATCATAGGGCATAACTCTTTTCCATTGAATCTGAATACATGATCCTTAGCATTCCAAAAAGTGGTAGCAGTATGCAAAAGGATGTCATTAATCTTTAAGTGTTAAAGAGATTTTAAGGATTTGGCATGGAAAGACTGAAGTTTGTTCCAATCATCACCATTTAGGCTCTTAAGTAATTTCATCATTAGTTAGAGAGAAGCTTGAGTCATGATGAAGGTTTAGTAAAAAGGAATAATGAGATTAGTTTCCTTTAAGTTCTTATATAAAGAAGAGATTGAAGTTGAATGGGATTTAAGTTTTCCTTTCCTGATAAAATCCAATTAAGATAATAAATAATAAATGGATAATAGATAGTAAATAGTAAATAGATAAATAGAGATTAAAATAATAGATAATAAATAATAAATGAATAATGGATAATTAGTAAAAAGATAACTAATGATTAAATGGATAAATAGATATATATGTATATAGATTTTTTTTTTAAAAAAAATTCTTTTATTTTAAAGTTAATTTGTCCAAGTTTGGTCTAAAGGAATGGAAAATGTTAAACTCATTCAGGATCAATCTTACAAGTACTCAAAACAGTGTAGAGTTCAGGAAATAACAGTACAATAAAAACAGTTAGATACACACATACTGAAGTCAGAAACAAAGATAGAAATAGTTTGAATCAGTCATCATGAGCTCCAATATCTAGCCAAGGACTCCATCCTCTAATTGGATCATCATGTTGAAAGGTGTTTAGGGGTCTATCAGATGATGTCTCCGTACTGTGGGGATGTATACTTAAGCCTATGAACTTCTTGCAAAATATCTCGTTCTCACGCTCTCAATCACTAGTATAACTTTGTCTCATATAGGAAAATATCATATATTACATGCATCACATGCATAGCATGCATACATTCTGCATATTCAATGTGAATGCTTACCCGCCAACTGTTTGTGACCTGCATTATAAATAATCTTTGAGATGAGGCAAGTCCATACAAATACTTTGCCTGCATTCCAGGAACCTATTTTGCAAAATTTTGCTAACATCAATATCGAGTGTATAGGTTATATAGGAAGATAATCAGATAAGCTTACGTAAAAAGCATCTGAAGGAGAAAAGCTGGGAAGTTGAGCATCATTGAAATACATAGGCTGCTCGATAAGGGTCTAAATAGCAGGAGCCCAATAGAACATAGATCTATCTGGATGAGATACATCGCTAAGAGTAGCACTTGCAGAAGCTCCATCACGAATGGTCCCAACATGCTGACTGTAATGAGTATGCCCAGTCTTAGGCCCAGATCTTTCAATCTCATGTGTAGTCTTAGTATCATGTGTAGTCTCCTCCTCCATCATCTCATTAGTAAGGGAGTTAACTTCTTCAAACAACACAAAGGAAATAAATGTTTTAAAAGTTTAGAAGAAAGTGAAAGGAATAATCAGAAATTACCTCAGCATTATCTATGGGAATCTGCTTCAATAGACTCTCATGAATATACTACTAATAATGGCAAGATTGCTCAAGCAAATTCAAGGTTTAATACCCCTGTAACACCTCTCTTAACTTTGGACCCATCAGATGAGAACTATGTAGCATCAAAACTGGGATGGTAGAAGGAATAAGACGATGTAAGGTCCTGTAAACTAGCGATACACACTCTCCTAATACCATATATGACATCTATATCCAAGGAGCAGAATCCTCATAGTCTCAAGTTGTATAGTAGTAGTCATGAAGCTATATCGCTATACATCATTAGCATTATTTAACTAATTAGACTTAATCTACAATTTATGTTAGTTATATTTAGCTTTCATAAATTATGAAATACTAATAATTTTATTTTTTTCCTAGATGCCACTTAAAAGTGTTCAATTGCTCATAATAAGTCTGGAGTGTGTTCTTGATACTAGCAAGATGGGAATAACCCCATCTCTACATCAGAGGGAGGCTCCTATCAAGACTAATAGCACTAAAGCCTCGAATAAGTCTAGTCTCTATGCTCCAAATATGAGGAAAAAGAAGTTTGTAAAAATGAAGAAAATCATAAAAGTTCAAAGCATAAGAGAAGAAGAGCATATATGTAAGACATGCCAAAAGCCACACATCATGACAATGCCTCTATAGACAGTGTCAAGTCTGTAATAAAGATAGCCAAGTCCTGTAGACCCCCAAGCGAAAGTAACAACTCAGTCTAGGTCACGAAGAGGGCCTAAAAGAGTGATGCTCACCTCCTGACTGATCTCTCAAAAGAGAGTCATGCCTAATAGTATCAAAAGAAAACACCTCACCGTTTGAGCAATTTGATGAGAGTGGTGGTGGGCAGACGCCTGAAACCCTGAACTAAAGAAGAGAGGACAACATTTTTCTAATTCTTTCACATCAAAACAAATCCTATCAAGTCATGGACATATTGGCTCCTGGCATCATCTGGGAATTTATAGCAACTGATGTCAAAAGGAATAGAAGTCCCTCCAAAAGTAATCCTAGTGATAGCAAAAAAGCCCATTGGGGATATAGTCAGCTCACCTACCCGGTGTGAAATATATGAGTGGTGTCCATCTACCTCTCAATCAGTGCAAATAAGGAGTAATGGTCTAATCCACCTCGAGTAGTCAGAAGTGCAATAATGAAACATCTAAAGCCAGAAGTCCAAATGAGTTGTGCAACATATTTTGGCAGTTTGTGAAACAGCTCTCGTGCCAAATGAGAACAGCCAGAAAACTTTATTAGTCTTTGAATAAAAATTCAGAAGACTAGAAAAAATAAATAATAATAATAATAATAATAATAATAGTAATAATAGGAAAAATAAAAAGAAGAAAATAAAAAATAAAAACACTCTCTTTTCCTTTACTTGTGTATTAATTTCTATTAATAATTTGTTTAAATTCCATTTAGTTTAAAATTATTTTGGTAAAAAAAATTGGGAAACCGATCGGCAAAATAGATTACCGATCAGTAATTTAGAATTCCGATCGAAAAACCATAATGTCAATCAGCATTCTAGAAAATCAATCAGAAATCTAGAATTCCGATCGAAATTTCAGGCACCCGATCGAACATGCATGCAATCTCGATTTTATAGACTTCTATTTTCAGTGCCTAATTCAAAATTTTCATGCATATTTTAGTTAATTCCTAGTCTAATTTTGCTAGCATGCATGTTAATTCATATTATAAAATTTATTTTGATTGTTAATTTTGAAAATAAATTTTACAAAATAAAATAAAAATGGTATAAATGTTATCTCATCACCAACATTTGAACATTTATGAAGATGTAATTAGGTAAGAGGAAGGATGCTTGAACCCTCTTGAAGTCCTAAACTGTTTTGTGGAAAATGTGGAGCTAAGATAATCAGATTAGCCTGAACTTCTACTCTCCTACAAAGTCTGCATTATGGGTGGGCCATAGGATCAGACGAAATAAAAATCGCATGTCAAATTATGAAGTAATTGAGAAAAGAAAAATAAAAGTTTGAAGTGAAAAGGAAAGAAAAAGAAATAAAAAAGGAAGAGAATGATCAGGAAGTAGATGTTGGAAAAGGATATATAAAAAAGAAAATATCCATTTTAGCCCATAAAATTTGCTTGCATTTAAATTCTTGATTTCTTTCTTGCAATTTAGACCACAATTGCATTTTAATTAGGAATTAATTCCTAATTAAATCAGGAAAATTACACCATCAATTTAATAATTCATAAAATTATTAAATTATTGAATGCACAACCAATTTGCATGAAATTCTTAATTCTCAATCAAGTATAGAATATGAAATTTAATTGCATAATTTAATTTATATATTTACATGCTACATAGTAGTTATAACGCAAATTTCAAATCATTTCATTGTGTGCTACACAATAGCTACAATGCGAATTCCAATTTTGTGTTGTATGCTACACGATAGTTATGATATAAATTATCAAATACACAACTTGTTAGACGCTCCATAGGATTTATAACATGCTCTTAAAATCACAGTTTGCTGGACACTACACAGTAGTTATAGCACTTTTTTCCATCACTTCGCTTAACATCTCAAAGGGAATATAGCGAAACTTATTGATCATCTTGTTAAACATCCCATAAGGAATATAGCGAATTTCACAGTCACCCAACATCCCACAAGGAATATAGTGTAATATGCTAGACACTACATAATAGTTATGGCATTATTGCTAGACATTTCATAAGAGCTATAACATGTTTTCAAATCGAAAATCGCTAGATTTCCCATAGGGAATATAGCGAGATTTATCACCTATATTTCACTAGACATTCCACAGAAAATATAGTGAAATTTGCTAAACACTACTCCGTAACTATACAACATTTAGCTTAATATTATAAAATAATTTAAGCATTAGTTAAATTCTACAATTAGGGTACAAGTGAGTATCCTAACTCTTTACTATAAAATTGGGTGCTTATAATGCTTTGTCGCAATTTGTCAAGCAAACAGCGACAAAGGGGGGTAACTGTAAGCACCCAAATTCAGGATGCATTGATGCACAGATGCAACAAGAGCTTCTATGATGAAAATTTAATCGAAATTGATTTCTAGATATTGATTTGGATTTTGGGACTAAAATTGTGAGTTTTCAGGACTAAATTGCAATATTTTTTTGTGGGGGTTTAACTGCAAAATTGAATTTCATTAAGAGGCTTTTTATAATTAAAAGTTAAAAAAAAGGTTGATCAGTTTTATAGAAAATTGATTGGAATTCTGGAATTCTAATCGAAATTACAGATTTCTGATCAGAAATGCAGAAATCCGATCGGATTTCCATAATTTCGATTGGTGATGTTTTTTTATTTTATTTTTGAAAAATCTATTTATTTAATTTTTGATTGGTTAAAAAATAATATAAATAAATAAATAAATTTTAATCCATTTATTATCCTATTAAACCCGTGTTTTCTTCATGTATCATATATTTATCTTTATTTTGGATTAAATAAAAAATATTATTATCAAAGATAAACAATTTTATTAGGAGGAGCTAAGACTCTTGGACGGAGGGGATATTGGGGATAAAAAAATAGAAGGACACTGTTTTGAAAAAAAAAAGGCAGAGGGAGAGAAAAAAAAGAGAGAAGAAAAGACTACTTTGAAAAAGAGAAAGAAAAAGAAAAGAGAGACTGCTAAAAAATAGTGAGGTTTTAAAAAAAAACTTTGAATGTTCTTTAGTTTTTTTTTTTTAAAAAAAAAAACATAGTACGTCTTAGTAATATCCAAAATCAAGCCAAAGGTCAATTTTCAATATTGATTCCTATTCTGAGGGACAATCAAACTACACAACATCATCCCATTGTTTTCCTCTTTCTTCTATATTATTATTTTCTTTAATTTTGTTTTTTTTATTTGATCATATACTAATTCTCTTATTCGATTTTGCATTTTGTTTTGTGATTTTGATTGTGATGGGTATAACCAAAATTGTGAGGTGAATACGTGAGGAAGATCCATGGGATGTCATGGATTTAAATATGTAGTCATTTTTAATTAGATTTTAAGTTTTTAATATTTTGTGTTGTTTTTGTTATTTTTTATTATTTATTTAGTTTATTTGGGCATGTAATTAATTAGTTTTAATTTATGTACGTAGGAATTATAATAGCCATAATAGTGGGAATAGTAATATTTTTATTTTTCTGCACTTTAGAAATGATTAGTAAATTAGAGTTCATTTGGTAAACCTTAATAAAATCAATGGTGGTTGTAGATTAGTATTAGGTTGCATGAAATCAAATTAGGGTTTTTAGAAGAAATAATTTAATTGCTTGTTTGATCTTTTTATTTGATTGTTTTAGTATTTTTTATGTTTTTGGGATTGTTTGTTTATTTTTATACATTTTGGGCCCTAAGCCCATGTTTAGGATTAATTCATTTAATATAAGGCTTTTAATTGGATTTTAGGTTCTAATTAACTTTAAAATCAATTTAGGCCCATTGGGTTAATTTAGACTTAAGCCCATCTTTTGACTATTAAAATTAATTTAGACATAAGTCAGTCCATTAAAGTATCTTTTCTTTTTTCTTTTAATAAATAGACTTGGGCCCATTTTTCAATTAAATTAAAATTAATTAGAACTAGGCTCATTAATACAAAGCCAATCCAATTCATTTCCATAAAAATTAATAGACTTAGGCTTATTTCTTTAGAATTAAAAAGTAGACTTAGTTCACCACTTTAATTAAAATGCAGACCTACCTTTAGTTCTAGTTCACTTGTAAATAAAATATAGACTTAGCTAACCTAATTGAAATGACACATAAAAAATTTCATTCATATAATGAGATAATCAATCTACTTGAATATTTCTTAAATCGTGTATTCTACACAAGAACACAAAGATAAAAGCAAAACAATCTTTAGGTTTTAAAACTTCAATTTTGAATCATAATAATTCATCTGAGGTGTATATATATAACCATTACAAAGTTTTCCTTAGTGAATAAGGAAAACTAATAACCCTAATCATAAATATAGGAAACTAATCTAATCAGACCTCAAAAAGGAATTCTGACATACTTCTTATTTTAAGAATAACTAAACTAACAACCCCTAAGAATGATTAGAAATCAAATTACTTAGATGATCAAAGAATTAGAATTAAAAAAACTTGTTTCTAAATTCCAATTTTGAAACACTCCACAAGAAGATGATCAATCTACTTGAATGTTCCTTAAAGCATGTATTCTACACAAGAACACAAAGATAAAAGTAAAACAGCCTTTAGGTTTTAAAACTTCAATTCTCAACAGTAAATGGGTTGTATCTCACTCAATATAGATCCAAATGAAGTGATTCAAGATGATGCTTAAAGCTTACATCAAGGGCTATAACTTTTATGTTTTGAGTTTCTATCAATTCGGCTTTAATTATGGTGAAAAGTACATAACAACGTGCTGCATATGTCAATCCGAATGTAATCAAGATTATATTTTATTATTTAGGTAGAATTATATTTTCTTGTTTAAGAAGGATTTTATTTTCTTATTTAGTTAGGATATTAATAAGGTTTTATTTAGGGTTTCTTTAAGCCTATATAAAGGTCTTATTTTATATAACTTAAAAGGATTATTATTGAGAATTGAAGTTTTAAAACCTAAAGGTTGTTTTGCTTTTATCTTTTTGTTCTTGTGTTGAATACATGTTTTAAGCAACATTCAAGTAGATTGATCATCTTCTTATGAAGTGTTTAAAAATTGGAATTTAGAAACAAGTTTTCTTTATTCTAATTCTTTAATCATCTAAGTAATATGATTCTAATCATTCTTAAGGGTTGTTGTTGAATTGACTATTGGGGTTTTCAAGTTAATGCTCTGGGGGTTCAAATACATAAAAGGGGTTCTTAAACTTATTGTTGGAGGTTTCGTTTCATTTTCTATCAAAGCTTTGGCTCTAGATCAAGTTTTATCTTTTATAATTTTCATTTTTAATCTTGATTTCCTATGTTTTTCTTATTCTTTTAAATTCCGTTCTTATTTTTGGTTCTTCATTCTTGTATTTTGTTCTTTGTTCTTATTTGTTAGTCTTCAGCTTATTTTTTTTCTTTAATCCAGTCAATTGTTTTGCATTTTCAAATTTAGATTTGTGTTTCAAGTTGAAGGTTTAAAAAAAATCGTGCAAAAAAAAGAAGAAGAAGAAAAAAAAGCAAAAAAATTCGTGAAAAAAAAAGAAAGTTATTTAAAAATGAAGAATTCAGATTCTTGACAGATTTATATCCTAATCAGCTCTGATTTGCATATCTTTCTATTCCTTACTCATTAAGGAATATTGTTTGAATGATTAATATTCTCATAAGGTCTGATTTAGATTTCCTAATCCTATTTGGTTTATAATTGACATATCTAACTAGATATTGTCATATCTTGTATTCCTTGTCTATTAAGGATTTTGCATATCTTTACAATACTTGCTCATTAAAGAATATTACTTATTAAGGCAAATTTGACTTTTTTCTTAAAATAACTTCTAAATTCATTTTATTTTCTATTCTGGAAGATCTTTGAATTTCTTTCACATGTCTTTTGCATCTATTTGACTTTTCCTAATTTGTTGCTTCTAAATTGTCATTTTTTTCTTGTGACCGAATTGCTTCAAACTTGTTTTGCAAATTTCAGTTTTGAAATTCTACTTGAATTGCTTTAAACTATTTAAATTTTTCTAAAAGTGTGATTCACTTAAGAACATAAAAAAAAAATAAATTAAGTGGTATAACAAAACACGTGAGTGGAAATTTTTTTTTTTGAGCTAAACATAAGTGACCATCCCCATCATTTGAGTGCAAACATGTGAGGGAGTGCTTATGAGGTCCTTGAATTATTTTTCTTTATTTTTTTAACATTTTTTTGCAGCAATGTCAAACCAAATGGACATTATGGACATACCTTATTTTCATGGTAGAAAAGATCCTTTTGTTTACTTGAAATGGGTGCAACAAATGGAAGAGATATTTGATTCTCTTAAAATATATTATGATTTCCAAAAGTGCAAAATTGCTTCTCTTAAATTTTTTTTTCATGCTACTATATGGTGGGAAGATTTAATGTCATTAAGGAGAATGAATGGGTATAGTGAGGTTAAAAATTGAGAAGTAATGAAAAAGTATATGACTAGGCATTTTGTTCCTCAATATGTTAGGGATAAATTCTATGTTAAATTGCAGAGGCTTAAACAATGTGATAAAATGTGTGTTGATGAATATATTAAAAAGTTTAAGTTTTTTGTAATAGCAAGTGACCTAAAAGGTGGCAGGTTACAAAATTTAACAGTGGGCTTAAGCATGAGATTGTTAAGAGATTAGAGATGGATTACAATTTGAACCTTCTATATCTTTAAAGAATAATTAAATATGCTTTGGAGTATGAAAATATAGTGATTTTTTTTTTGAGAAAATAATAGTGTGTATTCTAAGAAGAATTAAAGTGTTGAAGTCATTGAAGTGGTCAAGCAACCAGTTGAAGTGAAGAGTAAAGAGGAGTGCTAAGTTAAAACCTCACCATCGAAGACAACTTTTGAAGACCCATGCATTAATCAACACAGTGAAGAATTTCCATCTTCATTTAGGACTATTTTGGGGAAGGAAACCAATGAAGTTAAGATAAAAGAAGAAAGTGAGATGAGTGTTGAAAATGAGTTAAGTGAGAATAATGGGAAACACTTGGTGAGAGAAAATAAGCCAGACATGAGTGAAAAGAATATTAATGTGTGTGAAAAAATAAGTGATATGAGTGAACCAACAATTGTACCTATGTACAAGGATGTTTTATTTATCACTAACCAAATTCACAATCAATTGTCTAGTTTTGTTATTTTGAACAGGTTTACCATGATGACATTCTTCATTCTGAAAACAAGTGATATGATGCATGTTGTGAAGAAAAACTTTTCAACCAAAATTTTTGTGTTTGATCCTAGAGGATGTTGGCATATACGAACTTCAAAACATAGGGCTGATTCAAGGATGAATCATCTTCAAGAGGAAGGAAATGATATGATCATGATGCGATCCAAGATTTAATTTTTATCAATTCATCTTTTGGTAGCCTAATTTAGTGTTTTCGTTATATACTTCTCTAAAGAAGTTGGATTGAGATAATTCAAAATTCTATGGAGAAATGACACATAGTGCTAAAAAATTTATGAAGAAAGTTGGAGTTAATTCGATCTTCTTCATGGGCTAAAATTATGAAAGATTATCAGGTTGTGTACAATACTTGGCAAACTGAATATAAATCAGTAAATGGGCTGTATCTCACTCAATATAGATCGAAATAAAGTGATTTAAGATGATAATTAAATATTACATCAATGGCTATAACTTTTATGTTTTGGTTTTCCATCAATTCGGCTTTAATTATAGTGAAAAGTGCACAAAAACGTGCTGTATATGTCAATAATCAGGATTATATTTTATTATTTAGGTAGAATTATATTTTCTTGTTTAAGAAGGATTTTATTTTCTTGTTTAGTTAGGATATTAATTAGGTTTTATTTATAGCTTCTTTAAGCCTATATAAAGGTCTTATTTTATGTAACTTAGGAGGATTATTATTATGAATTGAGGTTTTAAAACCTAAAGGTTATTTTGCTTTTATCTTTATGTTCTTGTGTAGAATAAATGTTTTAAGGAACATTCAAGTAGATTGATCATCTTCTTATGGAGTGTTTCAAAATTCCATTTTAGAAACGAGTTTTCTTTATTCTAATTCTTTGATCATCTAAGTAATATGATTTCTAACCATTCTTAAGGGTTGTTACTAAATTGACTATTGGGGTTTTCAAATTAATGTTTCGGGGGTTCGAATACATAAAGGGGTTCTCAAGCTTATTCTTAGAGATTTTGTATATGAGTTCCACTTGCTTTACCCATTATAAATAAGCCTATGGATCTATTTTGCCTTGAAAATGAGGTATCTTATGTTTATTGCTTCCCAAATTTCTATCTATAAAATCATTATTGCCTCAGTTTCTACCATAGAATTAATTTTCTTATAGTCTTCCTCTACCTCTACCTAAACCTTTACCTCCTCTACCTCCACCCCTAGGTACACCCATTCCAACAATGGCATCATCATCATTTGCATTATAATTGTTGGCATCATCTTCCAAATCATTAACTTGAGGTATTTGGTTTCTACCTACCCTATTTCCCTGATTGTGATTCGGTTGTGCTCTTTCAATTACTTGCAACCTTGTATTCATGTGCTCTAATGCTTCTCTCATAGCCTCCATATTTTTATTAAAGTGTGAAAACTCTCCTTGTTGAGGCTCACATAGTCTAGTTTCATTAACATAACTAGCATCATTATCTTCACCTTGGTTTGACATTGCTACAAAGAATGCTAGAAAATAAAGAAAAATAATTCAAGGACCTCACAAGCACTCCCTCATATGTTTCCACTCAAATGATGGTGATGGTCACTCGTGTTTAACTCAAAAAAAAATTCCACTCATAGGTTTCCTCTCAAGCCAATTTCTTTTATGTTCTTAAGTGAATCACACTTTGAGAATAATTCAAATAGTTTGAAGCAATTCAAGTAGAATTCCAAAACTAAAATTTGTAAAACAAGTCTAATGCAATTTGGTCACAAGAAAAAAATGATAATTCAGAAGTAATATATTAGGAAAACTCAAATAGATGCAAAAGACATGTGAAAGAAATACAAAGATCTTCTAGAATAGAAAATAAAATGAATTTAGAAGTTATTTTAAGAAGAAAAGTTATTTAGTATTAGAGCTTTGGCTCTAGATCAAGTTTTATCTTTTATAATTTTCATTTTTAATCTTGATTTCTTATGTTTTTCTTATTCTTTTAAATTTCATTCTTATTTTTTGTTCTTCATTCTTGTGTTTTGTTCTTTGTTCTTGTTTGTTAGTCTTGAGCTTGTTTTTTTTTTCTTTAATTCAGTAAATTGTTTTGCATTTTGAAATTTAGATTTGTGTTCATAGTTGAAGGTTTAAAAAAATTATGCAAAAAAAAAAAAAGAAGAAGAAGATCAAAAAATTTTGAAAAAAAAGAAGCAAAAAAAATTCATGAAAAAAAAAAGAAAGTTATTAAAAAAGGAAGAATTGAGATTCTTGAGTGATTTATATCCTAATCATGTATGATTTGCATATCCTTCCATTCCTTGCTCATTAAGGAATTTTTTTTGAGTGATTAATATCCTTATAAGGTATGATTTAGATTTCCTAATCCTATTTGGTTTATAATTGACATACCTAACTAGATCTTGTCATATCTTGTATTCCTCATTTATTAAGGATTTTGCATATCTTTACAATATGTGCTCATTAAGGAATATTACTTATTGAGGCAAATTTGACTTTTCTTTGTAAAATAACTTCTAAATTCATTTTCTTTTCTATTCTAGAAGATCATTGTAATTCTTTCACATGTCATTTGCATCTATTTAAGTTTTCCTAATTTATTGATTCTTAATTATCTTTTTTTTTCTTATGATCGAATTGCTTCAAACTATTTGAATTGTTCTCAAAGTGTGATTCACTTAAGAACATAAAAGAAATTAGCTTGAGTGGTGTGAGGAAACCCATGAGTGGATTTTTTTTTTTTTAGTTAAACACGAGTGACCATTCCCATCATTTGAGTGCAAACATGTGAGGGAGTGCTTGTGAGGTCCTTGAATTATTTTCCTTTTTTTTTAATATTTTTTTTTTGCATAATGTCAAACCAAATGGACATTATGGACATACCTTATTTTCATGGTAGAAAATATCCTTTTGTTTACTTGAAATGGGTGCAACAAATGGAAGAGATATTTGATTCTCTT
Organism: Mallotus nudiflorus; assembly: GCA_947683625.1. Lineage (NCBI taxonomy): Eukaryota > Viridiplantae > Streptophyta > Magnoliopsida > Malpighiales > Euphorbiaceae > Mallotus > Mallotus nudiflorus. The sequence goes on along the minus strand of CANTUR010000147.1, from coordinate 974,544 downwards.
AAAATATATTATGATTTCCAAAAGTGTAGAATTGCTTCTCGTAAATTTTTTTGTCATGCTGCTATGTGGTAGTAAGATTTGATGTCATTAAGGAGAATGAATAGGTATAGTGAGGTTAAAAATTGGGAAGTAATGAAAAAGTATATGACTAGGCATTTTATTCCTTAAGATGTTAGGGATAAATTCTATGATAAATTACAGAGTTTTAAACAATGTGATAAAATGTGTGTTAATGAATATATTAAAAAGTTTAAGCTATTTATAATTGCAAGTGATGTAGATGGTTCCGAAAGGTGGCAGGTTACAAAAAATATCAATGGGCTTAAGCATGAGATTGCTAAGAGATTAGAGATGGATGTATAATTTGAACCTTCTATATCTTTGAATGTAATAATTAAATATGCTTTGGAGTATGAAAAGATAGTGAGTGTTTTTGAGAAAATAATAGTGTGTAATTCCAAGAAGAATGAAAGTGTTGAAGTAATTGAAGTGGTTGAGCAACAAATTGAAGTGAAGTGTAAGAAGGAGGAGTGTCAAGTTGAAACCTCAACATCAAAGACAACTTTTGAAGACCCATGCATTAATCAACATAGTGAAGAGTTTCTATCTTCATTAAGGAATACTTTAGGGAAGGAAACCAGTGAAGTTAAGATAAAAAAAAAAGAAAGTGAACTGAGTGTTGAAAATGAGTTGAGTGAGAAAAATGAGGAAAATAGGAAACAGTTAGTGAGAGAAAACAAGTCAGACATGAGTGAAAAGAATATTATTGTGTGTCCAAAAATGAGTGATGTGAGTCAACCTATACTTGTACCTATGTACAAGGATGTTTTTTTATCACTAACCAAATTCATAATCAACTGTCTAGTTTTGTTATTTTGAACAAGTTTACCATGATGACATACTTTATTCAGAAAATAAGTGATATGATACATATTGTGAAGGAAAACTTTTTAACCAAAATGTTTGTGTTTGATCCTAGAGGATGTTAGAATATACCAACTTCAAAACATGGGGCTGATTCGAGGACAAATCATCATCAAGAGAAAGGGAATGATATGATCCTGATGTGATCCAAGATTGAATTTTTATCATTTCATCTATTGGTAGCCTACTTTAGTGTTTTAGTCATATATTTCTCTATAGAAGTTGGATTGAGGTAATTCAAAATTTATGGAAATTAAAGACATAGTTCTATAACTTTTATGAAGAAAGTTAGAGTCAATTCAATCGTCTTCATGGGCTAAAATTATGAAAGATTATCAGGTAGTGTACAATACTGGGCAGACTGAATATACATCAATAAATGGGCCATATCTCACTCAATATAGATCCAAATGAAGTGATTCAAGATGATACTTAAAAATTTTATCAAGGGCTATAACTTTTATGTTTTTGAGTTTCCATAAATTCAGCTTTAATTATGGTGAAAAGTGCACAACAACGTGCTGCATATGTCAATCCGAATGTAATCAAGATTATATTTTATTATTTAGGTAGAATTATATTTTATTATTTAGGTAGAATTATATTTTATTATTTAGTTAGGATATTAATTAGGTTTTATTTAGGGTTTCTTTAAGCCTATGTAAAAGTCTTATTTTATGTAACTTTGGAGGATTATTATTGAGAATTGAAGTTTTAAAACCTAAAGGTTGTTTTACTTTTATCTTTGTGTTTTTGTGTAGAATACATACTTTAAGGAACATTCAAATAGATTGATCATCTTCTTATGGAGTATTTCAAAGTTGGAATTTAGAAATGAATTTTCTTTATTCTAATTCTTTGATCATCTAAGTAATCTGATTTCTAACCATTCTTAGGGGTTGTTGCTGAATTGACTATTAGGGTTTTCAAGTTAATGCTTCAGGGGTTCAAATACATAAAGGGATCCTCAAGCTTATTCTTGGAGGTTCTATATTATTTTACTTATCCTAGCTATTAAACTCACATTATTTTCATTTTTCTCTTTAGGCCGAATCTTCTCTCCTTTTTCTTTTCCCTCTTTCTTTTCACACTTTTTATTTTCACTCTCTAAAGCACTTTTCTTACCCTCTTTTTTTTCTTTTCGACCTCCACTCTTATCCTTTCCATTTTAGATTGATCTTCATACACTTCTTTTAAGGAAAGTGGTGTTAATATGGTCTTCCACCCATCCTTGGTGAATGAATACCTATTGAGGTACCCATCATGCTTAAGTTTTCTATCAAATTGCCATGGTCTACTAAGCAAAATTTCTCCAGCATGCATAGGAACTACATCACACAACACTTCATCATGATATTTACCAATTGAAAATGAAATAATAGATTATTTATTTACCTTGACCTGACCACAATCATTAATCCATTAAAGTTTGTATAGTCGTGGATGTGGAATAGTAGACAACCTTAATCTATTAATCAAGAAGATACTCACCACATTAGTGCAACTCCCACCATCGACAATCATACTACATGCTTTACCTTAAACATGACACCTTGTATGGAAGAAGTTGCCCCATTTCTCCTCATGGCAATTCATCTTTAATTGAGTGCTAAGAGTATGTCTTGTAAACAACACATCACCCTTAATTGGTTCCTCAATGCTCCCATCACTACAACTTTCCAATTCGAACATCTCATTCACATCGCTTTCATTACCATCCTCTTCATCATCAGTCACTATCTCTCCATTTTGTATGGTCATAATTCTCTTGTTAGGGCACTCCTTACTAATACGACCGACACCTTGACACTTCCAGCACTTGATATATCTATTTCTCCCTTTAGGATCTTCGATTTTAGTTTTCTCTTTGGAAATCGAAGCTGCCTTTCCCTTCGTAACATCATAAGCACCCTTATTTCCACCCTTAAAATTCCTCTTTCCATCCCTTTTCCAAGTAGAATTAGAGTTGGAGTAAGGTTTGGAACATACTTTGTTGTGCCTCTTCCTTGGACTTGCTTTTCCACCTTGATGGCAATGTGCACCATCTCTTTTAGATATCCATATTGTTGTAAATCCACTCAGTCAACTATCTCCTTGTTCAAACCAGCCAAGGAACGTGCCATGGTGGTCTCCATATCTTCCTCTATATCAACCCTAGTCATGATCAATTCCATCTCCTTGTAGTAATCATCCACACTCCTACTACCTTATTTAAGAACTTAAAGTTTTTGCACAAGCTCCCTATGGAAATGTTTTAGGACAAATTGCTTTCTCATTACAGACTTGAGATCATACTAAGTAACAATTAGGTACTCCAAATTTCTTCTTCTACTAGTTACAAAGTGATCCCAGTAAGCGATAGCATAATTTGAAAATTAAGTAATCACCAACTTAACCTTCTTCTCCTCACTAAATTGATGAAAATCAAATAAGAGTTCCACCTGCTTTTCCCATTATAAATAAGCCTCTAGATCTATTTTGCCTTGAAAATGAGGTATCTTATGTTTAATGCTTCCCAAATTTCTATTTATAAAATCATTATTGCCCCAGTTTCTACCATAGAATTAATTTTCTTGTAGTCTTCCTCTACCTCTACCTAAACCTTGGCCTCCTCTACCTCCACCCCTAGGTACACCTATTCCAATAATGGCATCATCTTCCAAATCATCAACATGAGGTATTTGGTTTCTACCTCCCCTATTTCCCTGATTGTGATTCGGTTGTGCTCTTTCAACTGCTTGCAACCTTGTATTCATGTGCTCTAATGCTTCTCTTATACCCTTTATATTTCTATTAAAGCGTGCAAACTCTCCTTGTTGAGGCTCATATAGTCTAGTTTCATCAACATGACTAGCATCATTATCTTCACCTTGGTTTGACATTGCCATAAAGAATGCTAGAAAACAAAGAAAAATAATTTGAGGACCTCACAAGCACTCCCTCACGTGTTTGCACTCAAAAAAATAGGCATGGTCACTTATGGGTTTCTTCATACCACTCAAGATAATTTCTTTTATGTTCTTAAGTGAATCACACTTTGAGAACAATTCAAATAGTTTGAAGCAATTCAAGTAGAATTCCAAAATTGAAATTTGCAAAACAAGTTTGATGCAATTCGGTCACAAGAAAAAAATGACAGTTCAGAAGCAATAAATTAGGAAAATTCAAATAGATGCTAATGACATGTGAAAGAAATACAAAGATCTTCTAGAATAGAAAATAAAACGAATTTAGAAGTTATTTTAAGAAGAAAAGTTATTTAGTATCAGAGCTTTGGCTCTATATCAGGTTTTATCTTTTATAATTTTCGTTTTTAATCTTGATTTCTTATGTTTTTCTTATTCTTTTAAATTTCATTCTTATTTTTTATTCTTCATTCTTATGTTTTGTTCTTTATTCTTGTTTGTTAGTCTTGAGCTTGTTTTTTTTCTTTAATTCAATCAATTGTTTTGCATTCTGAAATTTAGATTTGTGTTCATAGTTGAAGGTTTAAAAAAATTCATGCAAAAAAAAGAAGAAGATAAAAAAATTTAAAAAAAAAGCAAAAAAAATTCGTGAAAAAAAAAAGTTATTAAAAAAGGAAGAATTGAGATTCTTGAGTGATTTATATGCTAATCAGGTGTGATTTATATGCTAATCAGGTATGATTTGCATATCCTTCAATTCCTTGCTCATTAAGGAATATTGTTTGGGTGATTAATATCCTTATAAGGTCTGATTTAGATTTCCTAATCCTATTTGGTTTAAATTGACATATCTAACTAGATTTTGTCATATCTTGTATTCCTCATCTATTAAGGATTTTGCATATCTTTACAATACGTGCTCATTAAGGAATATTACTTATTGAGGAAGATTTGACTTTTCCTTGTAAAATAACTTATAAATTCATTTTCTTTTTTCTTCTAGAATATCTTTGTAATTCTTTCACATGTCATTTACATCTATTTAAGTTTTCCTAATTTATTGATTCTTAATTGTCTTTTTTTTCTTGTGACCGAATTGCTTCAAACTTGTTTTGCAAATTTCAGTTTTGGAATTCTACTTGAATTGCTTCAAACTATTTGAATTGTTCTCAAAGTGTGATTCACTTAAGAACATAAAAGAAATTAGCTTGAGTGGTGTGAGGAAACCCATGAGTGGAATTTTTTTGTAGTTAAACACAAGTGACCATCCCCATCATTTGAGTGCAAACACATGAGGGAGTGCTTGTGAGGTCCTTGAATTATTTTTCTTTTTTTTTAACATTTTTATTTTGCAGCAATGTCAAACCAAATGGACATTATGGATATACCTTATTTTCATGGTAGAAAAGATCCTTATGTTTACTTGAAATGGGTGCAACAAATGGAAGAGATATTTGATTCTCTTAAAATATATTATGATTTCCAAAAGTGCAGACTTGCTTCTCGTAAATTTTTTTGTCATGCTGCTATGTGGTGGGAAGATTTGATGTCATTAAGGAGAATGAATGGGTATAGTGAGGTTAAAAATTGAGAAGTAATGAAAAAGTATATGACTAGGTATTTTATTCCTTAAGATGTTAAGGATAAATTCTATGATAAATTGCAGAGGCTTAAACAATGTGATAAAATGTGTGTTGATGAATATATTAAAAAGTTTAAGTTGTTTATAATAGCAAGTGATGTAGATGGTTTTGAAAGATGGAAGGTTACAAAATTTATCAGTGGGCTTAAGCATGAGATTGATAAGATATTGGAGATGGATATACAATTTTAACCTTCTATATCTTTGAAGATATTAATTAAATATGCTTTGGAGTATAAAAGATAGTGAGTGTTTTTGAGAAAATAATAGTGTGCAATTCTAGGAAGAATGAAAGTTTTGAAGTCATTGAAGTAGAATGAATGGGTATAGTGAGGTTAAAAATTGGGAAGTAATGAAAAAGTATATGACTAGGCATTTTATTCCTCAATATGTTAGGGATAAATTCTATGTTAAATTGCAGAGGCTTAAACAATGTGATAAAATGTGTGTTAATGAATATATTAAAAAGTTTAAGTTATTTGTAATAAAAAGTGATGTAGATGGTTCTGAAAGGTGGCAGGTTACAAAATTTATCAGTGGGCTTAAGCATGAGATTGCTAAGAGATTAAAGATGGATGTACAATTTGAACCTTCTATATCTTTAAAGGTAATAATTAAATATGCTTTGGAGTATGAAAAGATAGTGATTGTTTTTTAGAAAATAATAGTGCGTAATTCCAAGAAGAATGAAAGTGTTGAAGTAATTGAAGTGGTTAAGCAACAAGTTGAAGTGAAGAGTAAGGAGGAGGAGTGCCAAGTTATAACCTCACCACCAAAGAAAACTTTTGAAGACCCATGCATTATTCAACATAGTGAAGAGTTTCCATCTTCATTAAGGAATACTTTGGGGAGGGAAACCAATGAAGTTAAGATAAAAGAAGAAAGTGAGCTGAGTGTTGAAAATGAGTTGAGTGAGAAAAATGAGGAAAATAGAAAACACATAGTGAGAGAAAACAAGCCAGACATGAGTGAAAAGAATATTAATGTGTTTGCAAAAATGAATGATGTGAGTCAACCTATACTTGTACCTATGTACAAGGATGTTTTATTTATCACTATCCAAATTCACAATCAATTGTCTAGTTTTGTTATTTTGAACAAGTTTACCATGATGACATACTTTATTTAAAAAACAAGTGATATGATGCATGTTGTGTAGGAAAACTTTTCAACCAAAATGTTTGAGTTTGATCCTAGAGGATGTTGGAATATACCAAATTCAAAACATGGGCCTGATTCGAGGATGAATCATCTTCAAAAGGAAGGGAATGATATGATCCTAATGCGATCCAAGATTGAATTTTTATCAATTTATCTTTTTGTAGCCTAATTTAGTGTTTTGGTCATATATTTCTCTAAAAATGTTGGATTAAGGTAATTCAAAATTTTATGGAAAGCTGAGACATAGTGCTACAGCTTTGATGAAGAAAGTTAGAGTTAATTCGATTGTCTTCATGGGCTGAAATTATGAAAGATTATCAAGTCATGTACAATACTGGGCAGACTAAATATACATCAATAAATGGGTTGTATCTCACTCAATATAGATCCAAATGAAGTGATTTGAGACGCTGCTTAAATATTACATTAAGGGCTATAACTTTGATGTTTTGGGTTTCCATATAATTTTAAATTACCTCAATCCAACTTCTGTAGAGAAATATATGACCAAAACACTAAATCAAGCTACCAAAAGACGAATTCATAAAAATTAAATCTTGGATCACATCATGATCATATCATTCCCTTCCTCTTGAAGATGATTAGTCCTTGAATCAGCCCCATGTTCTGAAGTTAGTATATGCCAACATCCTCCAGGATCAAACACAAACATTTTGGTTGAAAAGTTTTCCTTCACAACATGCATCATATCACTTGTTTTATGAATGAAGTATGTCATCCTGGTAAACCTATTCAAAATAACAAAACTAGACAATTTGATTGTGAATTTGGTTAGTGCTAAAAAAACATCCTTGTACATAGGTACAATTATAGGTTGACTCATATCACTCATTTTTGCACACACATTAATATTCTTTTCACTCATGTCTGGCTTGTTTTCTCTCACCAAATGTTTCCTATTTTCCTCATTTTTAACACTCAACTCACTTTCTTCTTTTATCTTAACTTCATTGGTTCCCCTCCCCAAAATAGTCCTAAATGAAGATGGAAACTCTTCACTATGTTGAAGCAATTCAGTCACAAGAAAAAATATGACAATTCAGAAGCAATAAATTAGGAAAACTCAAATAGATGCAAAAGACATGTGAAAGAAATACAAAGATCTTCTAGAATAGAAAAGAAAATGAATTTAGAAGTTATTTTAAGAAGAAAAGTCAAATATGCCTCAATAAGTAATATTCCTTAATGAGCAAGTATTGTAAAGATATGCAAAATCCTTAATAGACAAGGAATACAAGATATGACAAGATCTAGTTAGATATGTCAATTATAAACCAAATAGGATTAAGAAATCTAAATCAGACCTGATGAGGACATTAATCACTCAAACAATATTCCTTAATGAGCAAGGAATGGAAGGATATGCAAGTTAGACTTGATTAGGATATAAATCACTCAAGAATCTCAATTCTTCCTTTTTTAATAACTTTCTTTTTTTCACAAATTTTTTTTTATTCTTTTTTTTCAAATTTCTTTCTTCTTCTTCTTTTTTTTTTTTGCATGAAATTTTTTTTTTAAAACCTTCAACTATGAACACAAATCTAAATTTCAAAATGCAAAAAAAATTGACTAAATTAAAAAAAAGATCAAGACTAACAAACAAGAACAAAGAACAAAACACAAGAATGAAGAACTAAAAATAAGAACAGAATTTAAAAGAATAAGAAAAACATAAGAAATCAAGATTAAGAACGAAAATTATAAAAGATAAAACCTGATCTAGAGCCAAAGCTCTGATACCAAATGATACGGAACCTCCAAGAATAAGCTTGAGAACCCCTTTATGTATTCAAACCCCCAGAGCATTAACTTGAAAAGTCCAATAGTCAATTTAGCAATAACCCCTAAGAATGGTTAGAAATCATATTACTTAGATGATCAAAGAATTAGAATTAGAATAAAGAAAACTTATTTCTAAATTCCAATTTTGAAACACTCCACAAGAAGATGATTAATCTACTTGAATGTTCCTTAAAGTATGTATTCTACACAAGAACACAAAGATAAAAGCAAAACAGCCTTTAGGTTTTAAAACTTCAATTATAAATCATAATAATTCATCCAAGGCATAGATCTATAGCCTTTACAAGGTTTTCCTTAGTGAATAAGGAAAACTAATAACCCTAATCATAAAAATAGGAAACTATCAGACCTCAAAAGGAATTCTGAAATACTTCCTATTTTATGAATAATTAAACTAACTAATACTAATGGGCTTTTAAAATAAAAAATCCGTCTAGCCCTTATTGAACATAATTAAACCCAAATAATAATGCTTAAATAACTCTCCCATGCATATTCAACTAGCCCATAACAAATGTGGCCCATTATATATTTAATTAAACCCATTAGTAACTTGGACTTGAATTAAGTTGTATTGAACTTGAGCTGCACTTGGCACAAAGCTTTGGTGTCCTTGTAAACTTTCACTAGCTAAGTTCACTAAGCCTTGTAGATGATAGATTAAGGCTTCTTAAAGCTTCTTAGATCAAGACCTTATTATAGGTCCTTAAGGCATGCTGATTGGACTCAAAACCTCTTGAACTTAATCATTACCTTCTTGACCATGCTCATCTTCATCATGTTGAATTCTTTGAACTTGGTATGTTGGCTGCTCCATAACATAATTCAATAATAAGAAATTGCAAATGCTTGGAAAAGAGTATGAATTGTTTGAGATGAAGCCTTATGAGAAAATTAGTGATATGTATAGTAGGCTTATTGCTCTCATTAATTCTATAAGGAAACTTGGCAAGAAATTTTCATATGAGGATGTTAATAATAAAATTCTTATGAGTTTGCCTCAAAATTTTTGGGAAGCTACGATGGCCTCAATTGAAGATGCAAATGATCTTTCTATTCTATTTACAGATGAACTCCTTGAAAAACTTCTCATCCATGAAATCAAAATGAATCAAGTGGTAGAGGAAGAGATGGCCAAGAATGGCAAAAGCATTGCTCTCAAGGCAAATAAAGACACTAGTGATAATGACTCAAGTGATAATGAAGATGAGTATTCTATAATTTTAAGAAAGGTTAGAGATCTCATCATGAAGAAGAGAAGAGGATTCAAGAAGCAAGACTCAAGCAAGAAGGATCAAATGATTTGCTATGAATGTAACAAATTAGGTCATATTAAATCCAAATGCCCAAAGTTGAAGAAATCCTTTAAGAAATATAGGAAGCATAAGAAGGAAAAGAAGCAAGCACTTAAAGTAACTTGGGATGATTTGAGTGAATCTAGTGATGATGAAATCGATGGAGAAGTTACAAGTCTTTGCTTCATGGCTTTAAAAGAACTTTTAAGTGATGAGGTAACTTTGGATGTTGAATCCAATGATGAATTATTATTTGCTTGTGAAAAATTGATGCATAAATGTGACAAATATTCATCTAGAATTACTTCACTCAAAAAAATGGTGAAAGTTCTAGAAGAAGAACTTGAGAAGTCAAGATCTTCTAATGGAGAGTTGACCAATTCATTGAATAAATGCAATTCTAAAAAAATTGAGATTGCTAATGAGAACGCTAAATTTATTTAAAAATTGCATTTTTAGAAAATGAAAATAGCAATCTCAAAAAGTCCATTTCTAGATTTAACCAAGGAAAAGAAATACTTAATGGGATAATTTCTATGACTTCCACCCCTTTTAAATCTAAAAATGGAATTGGATTTGAAATTGCTCATGCTAGCTCTTTAAAAGGTGTAAGCCTAAGTAATCTAATTACTAAGGTTTATTAAAGACCTAGTCTTAAAACTAATAAACCTAAAAAGTCTAATAGAATTAAAACTAACAAGTCTAAAGCTAATAGCTTAAAAGGACCCAAGCTTAGGAAATACAATCATGTTCATTATCATGGTTTTCATAATTTTAAAATGAAAGAGCATACACCAAAATGTTAGTTTCCATTGTTATGGTGTAATAGGGCACAAAAATTTTAGATGTTATATTAGAAAGACTCATTTGAGTCACTCAAATGATGGATTTTTCAATGTTAACCCCCACAGACCCAAATACATTTGGGTACCTAAAGTGCAATGAAGTATTTTCTTATAGGTGTGTTTGGAATCCACAACGTGGAAAGAGAAGTGATATCTAGATAGTGGATTTTCAAGGCACATGACCAAGAAGGCCAACCTCTTTACTCATTTGCATATGGAAAAGAGAGATTGGCATGTTAGATGGTAATTCATTGTGATTTGTGTTTGCTTATATAATTATAATCAATTGTTTGAACCTTCAGTGGTTAATTTGTTATATACTTGAATTTGATTGATTGTGGTGCAATATTCTATTAGTCCCTACTATGGTAGAAATGGCTTAACCCAAGTTCAAAGGCTTAATTTTTGAAAATTTTGGATTTAAATCATGATTGTTATGTTGTTGTCATTGGCAGTGATGGGTCTATTCTTTAAAATAAATTCATGTTTTATTTAAAATTATGTTTAATAAATAGATTTTATATTTACGAAAATATATTCATGTATTAAAATTCATTTAAAATCACTTTTAATGCATTCAAAATTTTATTTTAGGCAGTAAGTTTGATGATCACTACAATTAATTTTATCTTGACATAATTCAATTATAAAAGCTTAGTTTTGATCATAACTCTTTGTGTCATCATTTTGATAAAATCTATTTTAACTATGCTATAAAAAAAATTTTATCATGATCATGACTTCTCTTTCATCACTATGATGTATCTAGGGTTAGAAGTGGGGGTATTGAAAGAATCTTTTTCTTTAACCTAATCTTTCATCCTTCTTCCTCCTAGAGCAGCCACCAACTTTCCCTTCTTTCTTTTTAAACTATTTTTTCTTCAAGATTCCTTCTTCATCATTTTCACTTTCATTTCATAATCATTTCATAATCATCATTCATCATCACATTATCTCTAAGTGCTAGTACCAAATTAATATCAAAACCCACTTGTTTCTTAGTCTCCACTTGGATCTATCCCCACAAGCTTTGAACTGTCACCTTGTCATCATCCATGAAGCTAACAAAGAAGGGAAAATAGTAGATAATTGTACAAATAAGGGGCCCATCTAATTCTTTAATGTCTTTGCTCGACCAAAAAAAAAGGAAAGGTACACAATTCTAAAATCTCACTCAATTTGCTCAACTCACATTTTTTATTGGAATTGTGTGAGAGAATTGGGATATAAGGATGGAATGAGAGAGTTGTTTGATAAAATGAAGTTAAAGAAATTTTTGGAAATTCATGAAGAAATCTTATTGGATATCCTATTTATTCTTGGTAAAAGGGAAAGCCATTAAAATCTTAGGAAATTAGAGTTATTTTGTTATGTGGTATGGTGAACAAGGAAAGAAACTTACTTTGACAAAAATCTTAGCTAATTACTTATTAAGTATAGCCATTGCTAAGTCTGGAAATTTTCACAATTAAAAAAATTCAATGTAAATGGTGTTGTTTATTAGTGAGAAGTCGAAAAGGCAAGGAAAATAATTTGGTATGCAAGTGACATACCAAAATTCCAGCAAATAGTAGAAGATGAAGCCTCTTTTACCTTAAAGAAACACCATAAAATTGTAACCCCTGAAGATGATGAAGAACACCGATCCAAGCCGCCAACTTCAATCCATGATAAATCAGCTCCAAGTTTACCTAGACAGTAAATTTTAAGCTATTCAGACCACCCTCTCAATCATGGAATCTCGAGTTGAAGCTATGGACAAAAAACTTACCACCCTTACTACTGATGTTGCTTTCTTGATGGCCAACCTCCCTTAGCATCTTGCATTCTACAGCATGCATCTCATCTTTTTTTTTTATTATTTTTATTTAATGCTTTTTTTTTCTTAAGTCTTTATAAGAACTTGATGTGGTTGTAGCCTTTAACTTCTTAGGACATTTTTTTTTGTTTATTGTTGTGTTGGATAGTAGTTTCCCCCCTTACTTGCTTGCTTTTGATAATAACAAATGGGGAGAAAAGGCTAAAAATGAAGACTTATTTCGGTATTATATTTTAGATATTTGGTATTTTGAATATTATATGATATGGATATTTGATATTTATGAAAATTTTCTTTTTTGCTAAATGTAATTTGTTGAATGGTTAGTGATTTGTTGAAATTGTTAATTGATAATCAAGTTGTAATTTTATGGTTTTTATTGGATTTTGTTGATAATGATTCACTATCATGTTTATTAATTTGAAAGTGCTGGTTATGTTATTGGATTCGAATACAAATGGTCTTTTCGTGTTTAATTTGGTTTGGTTACATATACCATATATTTTTGGATTTTTTTTATTGGCTAATCTACTTTTTTTTTTTTGAGTAATGCATGATGTGTGGCAAATTATGCTCTACAGGTTATGATCATTAAGTGATATTGTCTATGTTATTTGTGACTAAATTTTCTCTAGCTGATTATGTTTAGGGTCTCCTCCAATCTCTCTCTTATTGCTTTTTGTAACAACAAAGTGGGAGAAAATGTAAAATGTTTATATTCTTTGTGGATATGGCAAATTGTGTTTAGGGAGAAAAGTTTTTATGGTTAAGAATTATCTTTGAAAGGGGGAGAATTATTATTTTTTTCAATATATTATTGGAAATTGAAAATTGTTGGTTATAGAATATATATTGATTTTATGGAACAATTGTTGGTTGTACTGTCTTTGGTAAATGTTATGGATATTCATATATTTTTGGAATGATCGTTGTTTAGTTGATGTGTTGAACTTTGGATATACATTGTTAATTATGATTTGTGGTAAATGACTTATTGCTCAAATATACAAAATGGACTTGTTTAATGATTTTTTGCAAGTTTAGTTTTAGGCTTATTTTAAAAGGGAGTATTTCCTTTCAATTTTAGTCTAATTTTACATAATTATTTATTACTATCAAAAAAAAGAGGAGATTGTTGAACCTTGAGGGGTAAAATAATCTTTTGATGGTTACAAATAATTAAGTAAAATTATATTTAATCTGTGTGTTAAGTGTTTATATTCAGGTTAATTAATATTGCAAAATTGAAGTCTGGACTTAAGTAATGAAGTCAATATATTAATTTTTCAAGTTTGCAATTTCCTATCACGAGTTATGACAGACTCATCATGATCATGAAATGATGGTAAAATAGAAGGTTGAATTTTTATCGAGATTCAAAGTCATAATTGATCAAATTCAATGGGATTTTTCATTATAAGTGGTCACAAGCAAATCCCAATAATTAGAAAAAAATTTGAAGCAAAATTATGATCATGATGACTTTATCATGATTATAACGACCAACTCCAAAAAGTTACTGAGAGTTGTCATGGCCATTGTCACCACTATAGTTATGATCATGAAGCACGAAAATTTAAACCTCTTCTTGGTGCCTCCAGAATTATGATCATGATGATTTTGTCATGATCATGATGACGTGTAAACCTACTTCTTTTTAGGTGGATCAAAAAACTTTATTTGCATTAAATGCACCTTTAATAGCTCTTTTTCTCTTAAAGGGTTTAAATACCACTAAGAATAGAGCTAGAACAAAAGGAAGGAAGTTGAAAAAACACATTTTGAGAAACCTATGAGCATTTAATCTTTGATTAATCCTTTAACCACCCAAGCTTTCATCTTTAAATCTTGTAATTCTTATTTGTCTTAAGAGTGTTCTCGAGTGTGGGTTGGTGAGTGTTTAAAACCATTATTCAAAAGCTCAATAGTAAGATTAAGTGAGTTGGGTTAGGGTTTTATTCACTTGTAAGCTAAAAGGATTATTCTTAGCAAGTGGGTTTGAGTGTGAGCCATTGAAACGTTTGAATCTGCATCATCACACTCAGCTACATTTGAATTTGAGATAGCACTTCCCTTTCTACGTTTGCCTTTATCCTTTAGCTTGGGACAATCTTTCTTCCAGTGCCCTTTTTCTCGATAAAAGGCACATTGATCTTTGCTCAGTTTGGACTTTGGCTTAGATCTCCCTCTCCTTCCTTTATTCTGGCTCTGTGAAGGACCTATAATAATAAGAGCTTCTGCTTTAACACTTGTATTTTCTTACTTTTTTTTAAAAAGTGTCCTAGATGGGGGTGAATAGCACTATCAAACAATAATAAGAAATTAAAAGGTTTAAACAAGAATTAAAAGAAATGTTAAGAAGGAAGAATGAAGAACATAATGATTTAAGGAGTTTGAATTCAACAATAATCCTACATCTTTACTTAACTTATCCCCAAGTTAGGATTTTTAATCACCCATAATCTTATTCATAAGATTCAGATTACATAATAGTTTCTTATAACCTTACAACTTGAGTTTTCAAGGCTTACTTAAAAACCAATTTACAAGTTTTTTCAAGGCTTACACTAAAATCGAATTCCCAAGGGTTTTAATGGATAAACATGTAAACCAATTCCTTTAGAATAGAATCTTACTTCTCGTTTCCTTAATCCCAGAAAATAGAAGAACAAAAATATTTATTCTAACATTCACCAACTCTCATAAGAGTATACAATAATAAAAAAAATTAAAAGAGTTTTGAGAGCTTAATTGAATGCTTGAAAGTATAGAATGAATAAAAAGTTTCTTAACCTCAAATTAATCTTCAAAGGTCATATTTATACTTGAACAATCCAATTATAGTTGTTGGAAGCAATAATTTCATTCCTAACAAAAATAAAGTCCATTTGAATGAAATTTGGACTTTTGAGCTGCATTTTGTCAGGTCCGGATCGGCACTAGCATTGAATAGCCATTATGAGCCGTTACATTTGAAAAATTGCTTTGATCCTAGTCGGGATATCAATGTCTCGAGCAGTGTCCTATGTCCCAAGCAGTGTCCCAATTTGGACATTGGATCGGGATGGGTACTGCCATTTTTTAAGTTTATGCAAAATTTGGTCTCCCTTGGTCTCAGTCAGGACTATGACAAACCTTGCACTTTTTGGTGTAATTTAATCCCTATAAGTAGTCCATTCATAATAGTACTAATGATGACTTTCTATAATGATTTTTCTTTGATATTTTATCATTATTTTGACTTTCAAATTGCTCCTAACTTATACACACTTGAAGCAAACACATTAGTTGCTTAAAATTAAGTTTGTTAAGATCAAAATCAAAATTGATAACTTGCTAAAGTCAACAATCTCCCCTTTTTTGATTTTGACAAACTTATTTTGAGTTTGATAAATAATATAATGTGTGATAGATAACAATTGTGATAATAATAATGATATGAAAAGAGATCAAATATATTTCTTTATTTCTCCCCCTATGAATATGGACATAATGAGAAATATAAATTTTTATTCTAAATGACATAAAATATATCATGATAAAAATTATGGTCTTCCATAACAAATGTGTTAAAAGCATAAAAATGTTTGACAATATGAAGGAAATAATTTTAAACATATATGTAAATAATACATCACAAAAATAGTACATATAGGAAAAATTTTATATGACCATATAGAGCTTAGCTAGTTAATTGATCATGTGACACTTAGCATATTACAATCATAAACACTAAGCACAAATATCATATTGCTTTTTCTCCTTCTGTTAAAGAATAGAGGAAATAAAAGACCATAAACTAAAACAATGAAAAGTAAAGATATACAAAATCTTTATGAAATAATATGTCATTTAAACAATTTTCTCCCCCTATTTCAATGAATGAAAAAATATTTGATATTAAGGACACACTATCACATAGTTATGTCACTAACATAAACAAAGAAATTAACTAAGTATACATGAAAACTCAAATATTTCTTCCTTTTGTTAAAAGCAAAAGATCAAAACAATTCCTAAAAGGAATTTATACATGAATGAATTTTGTGTGTATAAACATAATTTATTAAAAATATGCATAATAAAAACACAATAATTAATAAGTTAAACAAACAAACAAACTCAAATATTTCTCCTCCTTTGTCAAAAATAAAAAAGATTAAATACTTAAAGAATAAATGGAAAATAAACTAAAACATAAACAAGGATAAAATGAGCCTAAAAAAAAAACTAACTGCTAAAGGCTCATATATGGAAAATAAACCAAACATAGACTGAAAATAAAATAACAAAAAGTACATATAATATATATTCTTGAGGGGGGAATGGAGTAAGAGTAGGATAGGTGCAAGTGTAGCCTTATTACTTATAAATATGACAAACATCACATTGAAGGGGGGCAATGTTGTCATCAATTTGATTGAAATGCACATTAAAATTGGATCCAACTTCATTAAAGTAGGAATTGAAGTTGGATTCCATTAAGGACATGTGTTTAAAACTTTAGCCTACCCAAGAAGGTTCATCATCTTGAGCTTGAGCACCTTAAGATGATATTCCTTCACTTTTTGTTTTTTTCCTTGGAGGGGCATCATGAGGTTAAGGTTCTTATTTCTCTTCCTCTTGACTTTCTTACTCTTCTAATTCTTGAAACATAGCTTTAATGTTTTCACTAGCTCTAAGGTCATGTTTCCAAACCCAAACTCCATTAATAGAGGTGAATCATTTAGAAATTTGAATGAAGGGTATATCAAGAAACATAGGTATGGTAGAGGGTAGAGAGTCAAGATTAGAATTTAGCTAACTTTGTGACAATTCCACTAATACGAATTACACCGGTGTGACTATCACTATTTAGCCAAATTCTCCATTGTAAATATCTTTCTAAAGTAATATTCTTATTATGATGAAGACAAAAAGAATAAAAAGGTCATCAAGAGAAAATGCTTCATTAGAGAGAGCTCTACCATTAATGGAGTAAGTAATAATGCAATGAACATACCAAAGTGCTTTGGATTTAATGAATGAGGCTTTGGTATGTCTAGTGGAGAATTGAGGAGCATTAGAAGCTTTGATTTCATTCTAATAGGAGGAGGCAAGCCAATGAGGGTTAACTTGAATGTGTCCCTCTTGAGAGAAGCCAAAAAGAGTGTTAAACTCTTGATAGGTCATGAAATGATCTCTCCCTCCCAATTTGAATCTCATGGAGAAGTAAGGATTATCATCATCAAATTTGACAGAATGAAGAGTATAATAAGAAAGAACCTCAATGATGAGAGAAGGTTAAGATGGAAAAGGTGAGAAAGAAAAATTATAAATCCCACCTTTGAGAAGAAGATCTTGGACTTCATCATAGCATCTAATTGCCTTGAGAGTAGGTTCATGCATGAACCTTGAGAGAATGAATGCTCTTTTTTGAAATTGAGACATTCTTTTCTTACTTTCTTAAGAAGATTAGGAGAATAGAGAATGAGTTCTCTTAGGCTTGTCTTTTTTAGAGAGAGGAGCTTGAGAAGATGAAGGAGCCATACTTGGTTTCTTAAAAGCCATTAGGAGAGAATAATTGTAGAATTTGTAGAGAAAAGAAAAGACTTGAATGAGATGAAAAATCTATGAGGAATAGAGTGATATTTATAGGTAAGAGATTAGGGTTGGAAATAGTGTAGAATTTGAATTTGAACTAAAAAAGAACCTCAAAAATCGTTCCTGATTTTGATTAGAGAGTCAAAAAGTTGAAAAATTTTTGAAAACCTAAAGCTATCAAGAGCTATGTCCCGGTCGGGACATGCTTCCATCCTTATAGGGATATAATGTCCTGGGCGATATCCCAATTGAGATATTCGTTCAGGATTAGTTCTATGCAAAAACATAAAATTTATGATCATGTCCCGATTAGGACATGATCTGGTCTTGGGTGGGACCAAGGTCCTGTCAAGAAAAGTTTGGGAAAAGTTTTCAATTAATTCCAAAATATCTTATAATTAAGTCCTTACAAATTTAATTTGCATTTATTGGAATTAATTGAGGATTTTTTGACAAAATAAATGAGTATATGAAATAGACTCATTTAAGGAAGGATATATTTTGCTAAAAATTAATTTAATGAATGTTTCATAAATTAATTATTAATTTTGTAAAATAGGAAGAATTAATATAAATTGAATTTAAGAGAATCAAAGCAATAAAAAAAATTTTGAAAAAGTAAAAAGAATATTAAATGAACATATATCATATACTAAAAATAAACATAAATGAAACTCAAAGCTCAATCAAAATCAAGAAAAACTAGAACCATTGACCATGCCAAGTTCATGTTTAATGAAATTCAATTTCTCTTCATTGAGAGGTTTAGTAAAGATATCAGCAAGTTGATTATTTATATCAATAAAATCAAGTGAGATATCACCAAATTGAACATGATCACATAAAAAAATATGTCAAATGTCTATATGCTTAGTTCTAGAATGTTGAATGGGATTCTTGCTAAGGTTAATAGCACTTGTATTGCCACATTGGATAGGAATGTGATCAAGTTTTATACCATAGTCCATCAATTATTATTTTTGCTATAAGATTTATGAACAATGAAGACTTACTACAATGTATTTAGCTTTAGCAGTGGATAAGGCAACCAAAACTTATTTCTTCTTAAACCAAGAAACTAAACATTGTCCTAAAAATTGAAAGTTCCAGAAGTGCTCTTTCTATCTAGTAAACTACTGGTAAAATCTACATCCGAGTAACTAAATAAGTTAAAGGAGGAACTCCTAGAATACCAAAGTCGTAAATGCTATAAAGATATTTGAAAATTCTTTTAAAAGCATTCAAATGAAACTCTCTAGGACTATATTGAAATCTAGCACATAAGCAAATAGCAAACATAATATTGGGTCTACTAGCGATTAAATAAAGAAGGGATCTGATCATACCTCTAAATCGCTTTTCATCAACTGGTAAGTTTGGTTATGGTACTCATTGGATTTTTACTTGTCTTAGTTCCATCCATTCTAAACTTCTTGAGAATGTCTCTTGTATATTTTGTTTGATTAATGAAAATATCATCTTTGCATTGCTTGATTTGTAATCTGAGAAAGAATTTTAGTTCTCCCATCATACTCATCTCAAATTCTCCTTGCATTAGCTTAGAAAATTCCTCACACAAGTAATGATTAGTAGCACCAAAAATAATATCATCAACATAAATTTGAATAATTAGCAAATCATTCTTGGATTTCTTTATATAAAGAGTTATGTCAACTTTTCCTTTAGAGAACCCTTTCTCTAATAAGAAGTTGCTCAATCTTTCATATTAAGCTCTTAGAGCTTGTTTCAATCCATATAATGCCTTTGACAATTTAAATACATGATTTGGAGAATCAAAATCTTCAAAACTTAGAGGTTGCTCAACATATACCTCTTCTTCAATGAAACCATTTAGAAATACACTTTTAACATCCATTTGATAAAGTTTAAAATCCATGAATGATGCAAATGCAAGTAGCTTCTAATAGCTTTCAACCTTGTAATAGGGGAAAATTTTTTATCATACTCAATATCTTTCTCTTAATTATAACCCTTAGCTACTAGTCTAGCTTTGTTCCTAGTTATGACACTTTGTTCATTCATCTTATTTCAAAACACCCATTTGGTGCTTATAATAGGATGATGTTTTAGTCTAGGAACCAAGGTCCAAACTTTATTTCTCTCAAATTGATTTAACTCTTCTTGCATAACAAGGACCTAAAATTCATCACTTAAAGTATCCTCAACATTCTATGGCTCAATTTGAGAAATGAAGGCTAAATTAATAATAGACTTTAATTTAGATCTATTTGAAAACTCCATTTGAAATGTAACAAGATATGTTAACTGCTTCTGCCCAAAAGTATAGAGGTAAATTATACTCATAAAGCATTATTCTAGCCATTTCCACAAGAGTTCTATTTCTCCTTTCAACTACCCCATTTTGTTAAGGAGTTCTAGGAGAAGAAAATATATGTGAAATACCATTTTCATTACAAAAGGTTTTGAAGAATTCATTTCAAATTCGGCTCCTTAATCACTTCTTATGGATGAAATACAAAATTCTTTTTATTTTTGAACTCTTTTAGCAAAATTTTCAAAATCTTTAAATGCATCATTCTTATGAGCAAGAAAACATTCCCAAGTAAATATAAAGTAATCATCAACCAATATATATGCATAGTGTATTCCACCAAGACTAGCAATTCTAGTTAGTTCAAACAAATCCATATGTATAAGTTCAAATGGAATAGACGTAGACACTACATTTTTTAGTTTAAATGAGGACTTGGATTGTTTTCCCTTTTGACAAGCATCATAAGGTTTATCCTTAGTGAATTCAAGCTTAGGTAAACTAATCATAAGTTCATGTTTACAAAGATCATTCAATAGCTCAAAATTTGCATATTTTAACCTTCTATGCCATGTACATGTGTCATGGGAAATAGACATTAAGCATTTGATGTCTTTGTTATCAATTTTATTCAAATTAATAACATAAACAATATTTACTCTTTCACCATTAAAAATTACTTTGTTTTCATTAAGACTACTAATAAAGCAATTTCTAGAATAAAAAGTTACCTTGTTTCCTAAGTCACATAATTGACTTATAATAAGCAAATTATGTTAGTATAAATCAATTACGTTTAAGACCATCAACAAACAACACATGATGTATAGATAAGGATTGAGGATTAACTATTTCTCTAATACCAATAATCTTTCCTTTTACATTGTCTCTAAATGTGACATGACCTACATCCTTAGCATCAAGGTTGTTGAATTGCTCCTAATCTCTTGTCATATGCCTTGAAAATCCACTATCAAAGTACCATTTTCTTTTTGTTCTTATGGATTTCAAGCATAGCTCTTTTTCATCTTCAAGAGCCATAAAGCAAAGATTGGCCACTTCTTGTTATTCCTCTTCCTCTTCGAATTCGGAGGAGTTATCCTAAGTCATCCTATCCTTCGCTCCATTATTTTTGAATTTGAGTTTGGGGCACTCCCTGATTTCTTGCATTCATAATAAGTAACTTTGTTGGTTTTCTTCTTACCATCTCCTTCAAACTTCTTATTAAAATCCCTTGTTCTTAAGAAATTTTTCTTTCTCAAAAACTTTTAAAAGTTCCTAGTGAGCATGGCAATATCACCATCTTCATCATTAGAATCTTTAATGTTTTTCTCTTTACTATCTTCTTAAAGAGCTTTTAGTGTTATGCTCTTTTTCTTTTCTTCCTTCTTTTCTTGCTCTTCACCTCTTTGTTTTATTGTAAGCTCATGTGTTAGGAGCTTTCCAATAAGCACATCGATTAAGAGAGTAGGGAGGTCTTGAGCTTCCTCAATTAAAGTAACTTAAGATTCCCAATCCTTCTTATGTAGGATTCTTAGAATCTTATTATTTACCTCTTCCTTGGTGAAATGTTTACTAAGTTTTTTTAGGGTTATGAGAAGAGCATTAAGTCAATTTGTCATCTCTATGATTAAATCTTGAGGCTTTATCTTGAAGAGTTCATATTCATACATGTGAAGTTAAACTTTCTTACTTCTAACTTGCACGTTGCCTTCATAATGATTTTCTAAGGTCTCCACATTTTCTTGGCCGATATGCAATGTTGAAGCTTGCCTCCTTCTTCTCTTATCATGGAAGAGACTAGAGTAATCATAACCTTTTTATTTTTATGATTTTCCTCCTTTTGTTCAATATTCCATTGACTTCTTATAAGAGTAGGTATTATACCATTAATGATAATTGTAGGTGTACTACAACCTTTTAGGACAATATCCTAAAGTTTGATGGAATCACAATCAAGGTATAACTCCATTTTGAACTTCCAATTAGGATAGTCACTACCATCAAAGAATGGTCTAAGTGAAAAAATGTTTTATGATTCACTCCCCATAATCTTGTATTCTAGCAATGAAGTTCTTAGAATTCAAGCTCTAATACCAATTAAAAGAGTCCTAGAGGGGGAGTGAATAGGACTATCAAACAATAATAAGAAATTAAAAGGTTTGAATAAGAATAAAAAGAAATTTTGAGAAGGAAGAATGAAGAATATAATGATTTAAGGAGTTTGTATTCAACAGCAATCCTACATCTCCACCTAACTTATCCCTAAATTAGGATTTTCAATCACCCACAATCTTATTCACAAGATTGCAATTACATAAGATTTTGCTGGCTCTTTCTTATAACCTTACAACTTGAGTTTTCAAGGCTTACTCAAAAACCAATTTACAAGAGTTTTCAAGGCTCACATTAAAATCAAATTCCTAAGTGTTTTAATGGCTAAACACTTAAACCAATTCTTTTAGAATAGAATCTCACTTCCTGCTTCCTTAATCCTAAAAAATAAAAGAAAAAGAATATATATTTTAACAGTCACCAACTCTTATAAGAGTATACAACAATAAAATGAATTTTGAAAGATTTTAAAGAGGTTAATTGAATACCTGAAAGTATAGAATGAATAAACAAGTTTGTTAACCTCAAATTAATCTTCGGAAGTCATATTTATACTTAAGTAATCCAATTATAGCTGTTAGAAGCAATAATTTCGTTCACAACAAAACAAAGTCCATTTGAATAAAATTTAGACTTTTGAGTTGTACTTTGTCAAGTCCGAGTGGGGATATCATCAGTCTCAGTCGAGACTAGTATTAAATAGTTGTTACGAGCCATTGCATTTGAAAAATTACTCTGATCCTGATCGAGATATCAATGTCCCAAATGGGATTGCCATATCCCAAGCAATATCCCGATCAGGACATTGGACCAGGATGGGTACTGTTATTTTTTAAGTTTTATGCAAAAAAATTTCTCCCTTAGTCCCGGTCAAGACTATGACAAAACTTGCACTTTTTATGTAATTTAGTCCCTGTGAGTAGTCTATTCAAAATAGTACTAATGATGACTTTCCATAATTATTTTTCTTTGATAGTTTATCATTATTTTGACTTCCAAATTGCTCCTAACTTATACACATTTGAAGCAAACACATCAGTTACTTAAAATTAAGTTTGTTAATATCAAAATCAAGATTGATAACTTGCTAATGTCA
The DNA here is from genome assembly GCA_947683625.1 of Mallotus nudiflorus. Classification (NCBI taxonomy): domain Eukaryota; kingdom Viridiplantae; phylum Streptophyta; class Magnoliopsida; order Malpighiales; family Euphorbiaceae; genus Mallotus; species Mallotus nudiflorus. The sequence goes on along the minus strand of CANTUR010000147.1, from coordinate 951,041 downwards.
ACATCTATCTTTCATAATTCATAACTATACAAGGATGTAGTTACTTCACTTAGAGACACAACAACCTTCCCATGAAGTAGAGTAGTTTCAAGATACTCAAACTCATCAAGAAGCGATCCCACCAACATCAAAGCTAGATCTTCATCATTAAAAGTCACATCCATATTCATCAAATTAATTACCAGGTGATTAAAGCTAGCAATGTGATCATTCATCGTGGTACCTGGAACATAGTTAAAGTGAAATAATCTCTTTTTCATGTAAAGTTTATTCTAACTGCTTTTCTTTAAGAATTTCTCCTCCAGTGCCTTCCATAATTTACTTGTAAAAGTTTCTTTAGAAAATGCATACTTCTGCTCTCTAGAAAGACATGATTGAATTGTACCACATGTCAATCTATTAATCACCTTCCATTCTTTCTCCTCAATATCATCTAGTTTCTCTCGTTCAATAGCAATATCTAGACCCTACTGAAAGAGGGCATCTAGAACCTCACTTTTTCACATGCTGAAATGACCAATGCCATCAAAAATCTCCACCACAAATCTAGCATTTGTCACAACATTTCTTACCAAAATTAAAGATGAAGAAGTTGTTAACGTTGATGTAGATAATTTTATGATGTCTACCATTTTTTTGCTATAAATTATATTTAATAACTATCGATGCAGAATGCCAACTAGCCCGAGGATGTTTTTTCTGATATGGAAGATTAGCCTAAGCCGTAACCATATAGCATACTAAAATAAACCAAAAGCTCTAATACCAATTATTGTGGAATTCGGGTTAATGTCCACCAATAATAATAAATTCACCTTGAGAACTATTGTTCATGTGACTAGAGTGTAAATAATTGTACTAAAAAATCACCCCAAGGTAGATTCCTAAGAAAGGCATTGTAAGATGCAATGGTCCACTTAAATACCAATCTCTTGAAAAAACTTTTACCAAGACAAGTAATTTAATAGCATAATATTTAACAATAACTATACTTGATAATAGCTATTAAATAAACATAAAAGAGAACACCAAAATTTAATGAGGTTTAGCCAATTATGCCTACGTCCTTGAACACTTCCAAAATAATATTTCACTAATGGAGAAAATATTTACAAAAGAAAGAAAGAATAAAATTGGCTAAATATAGGAGAGGAGGCAATTTTGGGATAGATTTTTAACAAAGGGGAGAAGTTCTTTTATAACCAAAGAACTTCCCTTTTCCTTTATAAAAAAAATGATGTGGGATAGGCAATTTTACCAAAAAAAATAATAGTGTGTTCTCATGGAGCTCAAAAAAATAAGAAGTTGTAGCTCAATTCACTGCTGAAGTAGAGTTTATTGCTGCAACATATGCAGTTAATCAATCTTTGTGGTTAAGGAAGATTTTAACTGATCTTAGCTTAGAGCATAATCAAAGCACAGAGATTCATGTTGACAACCAAGTTGTTATTGCCATCTCTCAAAATCCTATGTTTTATGGAAAAACTAAGCACTTTAATATTAAGTTATTTTTCTTAAGGGAGGTACAAAAAGATGGAGCTATTACTCTTGTCTACTGCAAAATAGAAGATCAAGCTGCTGATGTTTTCATTAAGTTGCTACTGATTAGCAAGTTTGAATTTCTAAGGAAAAAACTAGATGTTTGCAGCTCTTAAAGCAAGAAGGAGTGTTAGATAATGTGTTTCGGACTGCTGAGTCAAAAGTTGATTTGTTGAATGGTTCAAATTGTTCTTGGTTTTTTGGTTTTTGTTATTATTTTTGTTATTCATGTTTATTATCATGGTATGCGTAAGCAGCCAATTTTGGGATAGTTGAGCGTGGATGCGACATAAGACTCCAATGATGAAAATATTATAAATAGATCTTCAATACTTGAAGTTGAAACCTCAAAAGCTTAAATGAGCTTTCAAAAGAACTTAATTGGTTTTTTAAGGATTTAATTGTAATGTTTTCTTTAAGGACCTAATTGAGAAGTTTAAATTCTTTTAGGGGTATTTTTATAATTAAAAGTTAAAAAATATCCAAATTACAGAATTCCGATCGGAATTACATAATTCCAATTGAAATTACATAATCCCGATCGAAATTATGTTGTCTCAATCGTGTTCCGTCTACATTTTTTTATTTTTCAGTAAATAAAAAAATTATTTTCTAAATTATGATTAGTTAAATAATGTGATAAATCCCTTTTCTAGGTTTATTTGAATTTCTTAGGAAATTAAAAGTCCTTATTAAACCAAAACTTTATCACTGTGAAAGGGAGAAGTCATAGTAAGATACGTAACTTTAGCTAAGGTTTTCTATATAAACTTAGTTCAACTCTCCTGGAATAGGACTTCTCCTTTTGTTCTTTTTACACAGTTTTTAACTAAAAAGTTTTCTTTGGAGGTCCTATTTCTTTTAAGAAGAAGCAGTAGACTTTTAGGGAAGAAAAATCAAGCATTAGAAATCTATTCTACAAAAGTAACGGTAATTTATATCACTCTGAGGAGTAAATCAATACTACATCCATTCAATCATCCCTTCTTCTATCCTTTTCTGTTTATTTTATTTTGATTATTTTGGTTTCATTTAATTTTAATTTTATTTTGCTTAATCACTAATCATAATTTATTTTGTTTTCTATGTTTATGTTTGTGATTATAGAGGGAGTTACATGATGAATTCACTATAGAGAACAAAACCCATGAAGATCCATGGAATGCCATGGATTAAATTTTGTATTTGAATGTAGTTTTTTAGGGTTTTTTTATTTATTTGTTATTATTTTGTTGGTTATTTTATTTTGTGTTTTTTTATTCAGTTTTTTGGGTTGTATTAAGTTTTATTTTTATTTTTGTTTTTAATAAATCATTGTAATGGCCCCAATAATAGCAATAGTGAAATCCTGTGTGTATGGTTATGGGTTTTATTTTAATTAATTGGTTAGTAAAATTAGGATTTCAATTGGATAATTAATTAAAATTAATGGCTATAGACATAATTAAAGTTTTTTTAATTAAAATTGAATTAGATTTAAGTGAATAGAGTTAGGGTTGTTTGTTAATTATTTTTATTTATTTATTAACTAATTATTAGGGCCACTTTACTTAATTTTTTATTTATTGAATCTGTTTTCTTTTTTAGGTTATTTGCAACTTAATTAATTTAGGTTAAGCGTTTAATTTTTAGTTGTTTCATTTTTCTTTTGTTTGTAATTTAATTAATTGTAGGTTTTTTTTTTTAGGTTTAACAATTAGCCCATTTTATTTAATAGGTTATTAACCAATTAGGTCTAGATTTTAACTAATTAAAATGCATTTTAGGCTCATAATTAATTAGAAATTAGGTTAGAGATAACTTAGTGTCACGACCCAAAACAGGGGCCATGACCGGCGCTAGGGAATGGGAATTCTTTCGAATCCGGAACCCGTAGCAAGCCTAAAAATAAAATAAACATGCAATAGTAATAATAACAATATATAATGCAGCGGAAATAAAAGTCATAAATATTAAAATAATATCCATATCTCATATATAGATAAATCCTTTGATACAAGTCTCAGTTCAATTTCTCAAAATACATAATTCACACAAATATAATACATAAAACCCATAATTAATTTACAACTACTGCAGTGTCTAAATTATAAAAAAAAATAAAACTCAAGACTCAAATAAACAGTTTACACAAAGAAGCCGGGGCAGAAGAAATCTGGCGTACAGACCTGCTACTGAGGTCTGAAGATGATGACTCTCCTGAAAAATTAGTCAACAGAGGGGAGTCAGACCTCACTGAGTGAATTACTATAATATATATACATGCATACTAAATGATAATACATACAATCAACAATATATATCTAATATGTATATATACAGGCAATACACGCAGATGCAGTAAAATCATTTTATATATTTTTATTAAAAAGCACAGTTCATGAAGGATCAAATAGAACCCTATGATATCGCAACCTCAAACAGTGTTAGATAACACTCTAGCCATTCAGGCTCACTTAATCCAAATATATCCACTTAATCCATTTAGACAGTAGACTGGTCCCGAGACACTAAGTCAACCGAACTCCAGCAGTCTGATTGTCAGTGTGATTGGCCCCGAGACACTTGGTCAACCGAGCTCCAACAATCACACCCCCAAACCATATCTCACACACCAAATAATCATATCTAATCAATATCCATAAATGGTTAGTAATATAGCCTAAATGCTATAAGCGTACCGCTACGTACTCAGTCCTAGTGCTGCCCACTAGGTAGCACGTTCTATTGATATCCTTCAATAATAAATATAAAACATTCATTCACAAATAAATGATGCATGAATTTAAATAAAATAACAATATAAACCATATATATACTAGAAATATACCAAAAGTAAACCAGGTATATTTCGAGTATATATACGTCAAACAAATCTAATCAAATTACAAATTAAGCTAGAAATATAATTTAAAACATTTTAAATATAATGTATTAATAAAACATGCATATAATTTAATATATACCAAAAATAAACCAAAAATATACTTAAATACAAATCACATTATTTATGCATATTTAATCAAATCAAACATATATTTCTAAATCATGCATCCTAAAGCATATATATATAAAAAAGTAACTCACACTTAGTGCGCTCCTCGAGATAGGTCCGATGGGCCTAGTCCACTAGGCCTCGATCTCGATGCAACTAAACAAATAAAAATAACATATATCAGGATAAACCTAACAGAAAATCCTAGATACTCGATCTAGAATATTAGACACAGAAACAGAATTAGGGTTCGACCGGACATCACGTTTTACTAGAATTCTATCGAAAATCCGGCAGAACCTCCCCAGTAAAACGGATAACTCTCTACTCAAAGAGTAGAGCCGGCCTTGCAAAGAAATACACTTCGAAAAATAGGCACAACAACTCATCCACAACCTCTCGGTCGGACTCCAAACTACGGTCTTCCGACCGGGGTCCACAATTCACAAAATAATATAAAAATACCAAAAATATCCTTATATCATAGAAATATATTTTATACATAGAAATTACGTAATTAACCTTAAAACACAGTAAAAACCGATAAAACTCATTTTATGTAGAAAAATCGTATATTATATATATAATTGAAAATAATTCACGAAAAATAGTTTTAATTAATTAAAAATATTAAATAATTTGTAGAAATCATTTTTATACCTTAAATAACTATTAAAACCAATTAAATGACATTTTTAGCCAATTTTGTGTAAAATTACCAAAATACCCCTATATATATAAATATACTAAAATTACTTCAAAAATTCACCAAAAAATAGTATAATCATCCAAAATTAATTTTCTCAACATATTTATCAATAATTAAACTCAATTAACCAATAAATTTTAATTAAAAATACAATTAACCTAAATTTCCCAAAATTATATAAACCTAAATAATTCAAAATAAATACTTAGAAATTCATAAAAATTCCAAATAAATTTCTATAATTCATTTCAACACCTATAATTATCATAAAACACAATTTCATAATTTAATTAATTAATTTCCGAAAATTAGAAAATAATATTAAAATATTCAAAAATACCCAAAAATCAAAATAATCTCCAAAAATTCTACGAAAATTCATAAATGTATATTAAGATAAGGGTAACAACATTTTTTAAGGGACTTTTCATGTATCAACAAGAAAAATTCAAAAAAAATCAAAAACCTAATTCGGCCAAATTGAGAAAAATCGAAAAACAAGAAATTCAAGGCCATTTAAGCTCAAACCAAAGCTAGAATCATGATTACCGTTGCTAGAGGAGTCCAAAGACACTGGAAACGTGAAGTTTGGTGATCGGAATAGTAAGTTGTGAAGAAAATGGGATTTTCGGCCAAAAATGGAAGAAGGGAGTTGGCCGGCGCCGGGGAAGGAGACTAGGGGTGGCGGAGCAGCTGGCTGGGAAGGACGGAGCTGCTGGCGGCACACCGACGATAGATGGTCGGGATTTCCAGCGGTGAGGGTTGATGGAGGACGGGTTTCAGGAAGAAAGGAGGAAGAAGAAGAAAAGAAAAAGAAAAGAAAAGAAAAAGAAAAAGAAAAGAAAAAATAATAATAATAATAAAATATATATATTTTAATATAGTATATTAATAAAATACTTGGAAAAATCACACACCACACATTATTATAATAATTTAAAATTTAATAATAAATAAAAATAATTAAATAACAATAAAACTAATAAATAAATAATAAAATATTAGGGTAATATTAATTAAACCCTAATTAGATAAATACGTACACATATACACGTTATCTAGTATTTTAAAAATATATATGAGCTCATGCAAGTCCGTAAATCTATTTAAAATAAGTAATAGTAAATTATTTACGTGAAATTTTTCCCGAAAATGCAAGTTCCGGAAAAATTTTATGTAAAATACTTAAAATAATAATAAACAATTAAAATTCAATTTAAATTAAATGAAAGCTCATGAAATATCAATATCATATTTAAAAATTATTAACACCGCATATCCCGATGCAGTATTAAAATATATAAAAACACAGGATATTACACTTAGACTCATTTCGTTAATTAGATATAGGCTCACTTAGGTTAATTAAAATTAATTAGACATAGTCCATTAATTTAAAGCCTTTTTCATAACTTGTAAATTTAAAGTCACCGTAGAATTGAAACATGTAGAATTAGGCCTGCTAATTTGAATACTTCATAATTTGTAAATTTAGGCCCATTTTAAAATTAAAATAAGTAGACTTATGATCATTAATTAAAATTGAATAGGAATTAGGCCCATTTGTCTTTAGGATCACTTATAAATTAAAACATGTAGATTTAGTTCATTTAATTAACATCAATGTAGATTATACTAATTTAGGGATTATGAACTTAAATGAATTCATTGTTTACATTTTTTTTTCTTGACTAGTTTGTTTAGGGTTAATTGTTTAAATAAGGGTTTATATGAAATTACATGTAAATAAAGGATAAGATAGTAATTCATAAAATAATTCTAAATGAACACGAAACTAAAAGAAGTTAGTATTCCGTATTTAAAATCTCCTGACTGTGATACTAGCTTTCTTTTGGAGAATCGAATACCACCACTTTCGATTTGTCACAATTATTACCTTGGATGACGACTCTTCATCTCCCTATCATGTCTTTTTGACAGTAGTGAGCTCAAATAATTTCGCGGTTGCTAAAATATTAGACGCACGCTAAACCTCGCTGTCTACAACATGATTCTAGGATTGTAATCTTAGTAGGTAGTTGTTATGTCAACTATAAATTGTAATGTCTTATGATGTTGAAATTAATTAAGTTCCTTTGTTTTCTTTTCAAATTACTCTGCTGTCAATTTTCTTTTGTTTTATTTCTGCAACTTTGCAACTTTGTTTTTCTTTTCTGATCTAAAATTACCAACAGGCTCAAATAGACATATCCATTTGCATACAAGTTAGGGTTCAGTTTGAGGCCTTAGGAAAGATAGTTTACTGATGGAGGAACATCAGGGTAATTTGCTGGGAGTGCTATATCAAAGAAGAAGATGTTGTCATGGTAAGGAGTGCCACTGGCACCTACAATTGCAGCTCGAATTAAATGGATTCTTCCTTCGTATGTTCGAACAAAGATTGTATCAGGAAGGTTTGCTTCAGGAATTCTCCATTCTTACACTATTTTCTTGTGTATTTTACTTTTAGAGTTGGTGAAGACAGCGTTCTTAGCAGTGGTATGGAGGATGGGTATTGTATGCATGATCTGAGCAGTCAGTAACAATACCAAATTGTTTGAACTCTTTTATGATAGCCTCTTCCATTTTCCCTGAACTTGTAGAGCAAAGCCTGAAGGTTCCATGAACAATCAATTAAAGATTAGTAGTTTTGAAAATAAACTATACCTTATAACACTGATATATAACCATGTATGTCGCCATACCAAGAATTAGAAAAATTAATGTATTCTAACCGTATCCATAATAGAGTAGCATGAATATATCATGTAGTGAAAACATCCATATGATAATAATGTGGAATAACATCTAAAATATCCAGGGAATGGAATCACAATTAAAAGAAACTGAAAGGCCAAAATAATTACCTGAAAAGCACTGTACCCGTCGATCGAAAGAAGAATCAAAGGTTATGTATAGCATATATATACACTAGGTTTTAAGAATGATATATATATATATATATATATATATATAGACTAGGTTTTAAGAATGAATATAAGGTGTAGTTGGTTAAGGACTCTAACACTCCAATTTCTCCTTTAGGATAATTAACGGAAAATTTTAATTTTCTCTGCATTGTCGAAGTAAATTTGGTGCCAAAGTCTGAAGTAAATGTGGTGCCAAAGTCCGGAGTTAAGGACTCTGCCTTAAGTACTTCTAAGTTTTAGTTCTATATTACTACTAGACTACTGTACCTCCTTAATTTTTTTTTTTTTTTAAAAAGCATGTTTTCTCCAATTAGAAATATAATTAAGCCATTAAAATATAATTGATGAATGCGAGATTCTTGTCTACTAAATTAGTGGAAAAAAATGTTGCTTGACTATTAAAAAAAAAAATCACTAACCCAAGTATTAACTATGTTAACACCAAGTACAAACTGGAAGCCCTGTGTGAGCAGGGCCATAGAAGCATTTCTAACAGATAAAAACTTTTTTGATGTGACATCTTCATTTTTGTTGTACGCATTGCTGCATCAAGCAGAGAGCACATTTTCCATGGTTACTGCAGAAACTCGGTCATCTTGATCATTATAACCAATATTGGCATGACCATCTCTATAATCTTGACAAAATGATTCCTTACAGAACCCTGAAAATTATTGGGCGGTTCACAGCATACTCAACATTGTGTTGCAAGATAACAGAAACACTTCTTTAATGTGTTGCATACATTGCATGTGCTTTTCATCATATATGAGGAGGACACTAATGGCTCATTGTTGGAGGTTTATCATTATAACAAGCACTTGGATTGACCATAATACTGTCCTGAAGGATTGCTGATATGAAGGAGGAAATTTGATATCAAAGAAAAGAAGACCGTCATGGAGTTTCATCGGCACCAAGAGTACTGCTGGCAGCAAGTCTATTCTGCTTTCGTACATGATCAAACATAGATAGAATCAGGGAGATTTTTTGCTAGATTTTGCCATTCTTTCGTGATGCTACTTGAGACTCCACTTGTTGCAGTGGTGAAGCCATCTGTGCAATTTTGGTTGCAGTAATAGTGATCTGAAAGGTCTGTAACAACGTCGAATTTTTTGAAATTTTCCCAATTCAATTCCTTCCAGCAGCCATGATGGGTGGTAACTGTTCAGCTGTTGTATGAGCTTACTTTAGATAAGGAAAATAGATTTCTTACAATCCATCACGTACTTTTACCCTTTTATATCACAACTTAAAGAGACAATCAAAAGAAAAATATTTATTATGTCGAAATTATTACAACTACACTACAAAATATTTAACTCTTATTCACATCTAAAAACTTAAGTATATCCAAGAAAATTTTCTGTGAATTTTCTACTAGTATAGCTAATAACTTTCAATAGTACATCAAATATAAATGGTGATTAATATACATTAACCAAAGGGAAGAGAAGTCTATTTATAACTGAAGACTCCTTCCGTTTTTTCTCAAATTCCCGATATGAGAATTTTACAAACCAACAAATCTCCACCTTTGAAAATTCTAAACAGTTCTCTCATAAATTTTCCCCATGATTAAAAATAAAGAACAATAGCTACCTCACCATCAGTTATGTCAGTCACAGTTCTAAAAATAAACAAAAATTTTCATACTCTACCATAAGAGTATACACACTTAAAATTCACCAACTCCAAGAATTTTCACCTCGGTCAGTTCATGTTGAAAAACTTCTAATAAGTTATAGTGCAACTTCCAATGTTGACTTTCTAGGAAGTTCATTAGTCATTGACATCAATTCCATCACACACCTTACATCAATTATCAACCAATGTATGTGTGCAAACTGTGAACATACTACCTATCATACTGTCACGACCCAAACCAGGAGTCATGACTGATGCTAGGGAACAGGAATTCTTTTAAATTCGAAATTCATAACAAGCCTTAAAAATAAAAATACATGCAATAAATAAATAAAAATGCACCAAAATATTATATATTTAAACATCAAAACACTATATATAATTATTTTCACAATAATTAAATAAAAATCTCAAATAATAATATAATATTAATAAAAATCCAATTTTTCAATAATTCAACATAAAATAGTAAAATTCACTTTTAATTACTTAAATAGTTTAAATATATAATAAAAATAGTTAAAAATCTAGTTAATCACAAAAATAGTAAAAAAATTATTACTTAAATATAATTTTTGAAAATGAGTATTAATTAGTTTTAAATAGTAAATAATTTGTAAAAATTATTTTAATCCCCTATAAAATTCTAAAATCATTTAAAACATATTATTTAACTATAATTTCAATAAAAACACACAATCAATCTATATATCCGAAATTCACATAAAATTAAAAATATTCCCAAAAATTATATAAAATCACTAAAAATTATTTTATCAATACTAAAATTAGTAACTTAAATTAATAACACTAATTTAATCAAATTTCCAACCAAAATAAATAATTAACAAAATTAACAAAAAATTTAATTTAAATTATTAAAATATTCAAAAATACCCATAAACTAAAATAATTCAAAAAAATATTTTTGGAAAACTTAAGCTACATACAACAACAATCTCAAAACAAACTTTCATGAATCAAATCCAAAAATTAAATAAAAATTTGAAACCCTAATAACACAAACCAAAACTTGACATAACTCAAAAACAAGGAAGCTTAAGCTCAAATGGAGTTTGGAATCGAACTCACCGGAGCTAGAGCTTCCAAAAAAGACTGGAGTGAAGACCTCTAGTGACAGGAATCATCGTTAGCAACAATGGAGGTCCAATTGCTGCAAGTCTCGTTTTCCCGCATTTTTCGACGCTCAAGTGACTCCTCGGGTGACGTTGATGGTTGGAGGAAGAAGAGAAGGTGACGGTGGTGATGGGTGGTGGCAGTGGTGGCATAGGGGGTGGCGTAGGTGGCGTGAGTTGGTGTTGCATAGTAAAGAGAAGCAAATGGCATAGAAGAGGAGAAAAGGGACATAACCCGTTTTTTTACATATATATATATATATTAACTTAAATAACTAACATATATATATATATATACACACACATAAACACATGCACATATTATAATAACCATAATAATACTAATAATAATAATAACAGTAATTAAATAATAATAACAATATAAATAATAATACTACTAACAATAAAAATATTAATAATAATACTATTAAAATATTAGCAATGAAAATGATTTTAATACTTTAAATAATAAAACTCACAAAATAATTATTTTACGTAAATAAAATATATAGAATAAAATAAATTAATAATATACACAACTCATGATAATATGTAAATAAAATTTAAAATTTTATTAACACTGTATATTCCAAAATATATTTCTATTATTTAAAATATCAGGTCATTATAATTTTCTCTTCTTATAAGAATTCATCTTGGAATTCAAATAAAAGAACATATACAAGAATTCATAGGGGAAAAAGGTTAGGATAAGCAACACGCATCTTAGCTTCTCTCTCTCAAGTATACTCCTCCATATTGTTGTTGCGCCAAAATACCTTGACCATCAGAATCTGCCTCGAACACAACTGTCTAACTTGCTAGTCCACTATTACAACTGGTTCCTTCTAGTACATCAAATTTTTACTCACTTCCACACTATCAGGCTACAACACGTGTGAAGAGTCCGAAATATACTTCCTCAGCATCGAGATATAGAATATTGGATGCACTTGAGACAGATTCAGAGGCAAAGCCAACCGATATGGAATTGTGCCCACTCTCTCTAAAATCTCAAACAGTCTAATATACCTCAGTGCTAACTTCCCTTTCCTATCAAATCTCATCACACCCTTCATCAGAGACACTTTCAGAAACACATAGTCTCCAACCTGAAACTCCACATCTCTGTGTCTCGGATCCGCATAGCTCTTTTGTCTGCTAGTTGCGGTCTCTAACCTCCTTTTAATCAAAGCAACTTTCTCAGCGGCATCCTAAACCATCTCAGGTCCAGTCAATGTTCTCTCTTCAATCTCATCCTAACTCAGAAGGAATCTACACTTCCTTCCATATAAAGCCTCATACAGTGCCATCCCAATACTGCTATAGTAGTTATTATATGCAAACTCTATGGGCAGCAAATGATCATCCCAACTACCTCTAAGATCCAATACACACATCCTCAACATATCCTCAAGTGTCTAGATCGTTCTCTTAGACTAACCATCTGTCTGAAGGTGAAAAGCAGTCCTAAAATCAAGCCTAGTGCCCATTGCTTCCTGCAACTTCAACTAAAATTAAGAGGTAAACACTGAACCCCTATCAGACACAATGGACATAGGTACTCCATGAAGGCACACAATATGCTTAACATACAGCTTTACCAACTTAACTACAGAATAAGTGGCTTTAATAGGCAAAAAATGAGCAGACTTGGTCAACCTGTCCACAATCACCTAGATGAAATTGTATCCATCCTTAGAACGAGGTAACCCAACCATAAAATCTGTAGCAACTCTCTCTCATTTCAACTCAGGAATAAGGAGTGGATGAAGCTTCCCAGAATGCTTTTGATGCTCAGCTTTCACCTACTAACATGTCAAGCACTTAGAAACATAATCAACTACATCCTTTTTCAATCCATCCTATCAGTACAAGTCTTTAATACTATGGTACATCTTAGTGACACCTGGATGTACGCTGTAGGGTGTAGAATGCACTTCCTCAAAGATCTCTTCTCTTAAATTATCCACATCAAGAACACATAATCTACCAATGATCCACAAAACACCTTCATTATCGAGAGTGAAATTAATAAACTTCCCTACACAAATATTCTCCTCAAGCTCAACTAGAATAGGATCTCGGCCTGAGCTGCCTTAATCCTATCTCTCAACACTAATCAAACTCTAGACTGAGCTAACAGTCCACTTGATCTGCTAATCTTTATCATCAGACCTTGATCTATTAACTCATGCAACTCTTGGATCAACAATCTCCTTTCATTACTAATGTGAGCAAGACTACCTAAGGACTTTTTACTTAAGGCATCTGCTACCACATTAGCCTTGCCTGGATGATAAAGAATCTCACTATCATAATCCTTCTAATCCTTCAAAAGTTCTAACCATCCCCTCTACCTCAAGTTTAGATCTCGCTGCTGGAAAATGTACTTAAGGCTCTTGTGATCAGTGAAAATCTCATAAGTCACCCCATACAGATAAGTCTCCAAATCTTGAGAGCCAAAATCACTACAGCCATCTTTAGGTCATGAGTAGAATAATTCTGTTCGTACTTCTTTAACTACCTCGAAGCATAAGCTATCACCCTACCATTTTGTATTAACACACACCCTAGGCCGACTCTGGAGGCATCATAATATACAATGAACTTATCTACTTTATTAGGCAAAGCCAAAGCTAGAGCTGTGGTCAACTTCTCCTTCAAAAACTAAAAACTGTTCTCACAAGCATCTGGCCACTCAAACTTCATATTCTTCTAAGTTAAGCGAGTCATAGGAGCTATAACTCTAGAAAAATTTTGCACAAATCTCCTATAATACCCATCCAAACTTAGAAAACTATGAATCTCCATGACTATCTTCAATCTGGGCCATTCAGACACTACCTCTATCTTCTATAGATTAATATGAATACCATCTTTAGACACTACGTGTCCAAGGAATGAAACACTCTCCAACCATAAATCACACTTTGAGAATTTAGCATAAAGTTAATGTTCTCTTAGTGTCTGCAGTACTATCCTTAAGTATATACGTGCTCCTCCATACTCTTTGAATACACCAGTATATCATTAATAAAGACTACCATAAACTGATCCATAAATAGTCTAAATACCTTGTTTATCAGGTCCATAAAAGTAGCTAGTGCACTAATTAACCCCAATGACATCACCAGAAACTCATAGTGGCCATATTAAGTGCGAAATGCCATTTTAGGAACATCGGCCTCACTGATCCATAACTGAAGATAACCTTACCTCAAGTCAATTTTAGAAAAGAACTGTACACCCTGAAGCTGATCAAACAGATCATCTATCCTTAGAAAAGGATACTTATTCTTCACTGTCACCTTATTCAACTCTCTGTAATCTATGCACAATCTCAAGGTACCATCCTTCTTCTTCACAAATTAGACTGGTGCACCCCAAGGAGAAACACTAGGTCTAATGAAACCCTTACCTAAAAAATCCTACAACTGCTCCTTCAACTCTTTCAACTCTGCAGGAGCCATTCTATAAAGTGCATCAAAATAAGAGTGGTGCCTAGAACCATAACCACATTTATATATAACTCAATCTCTCTGTGAGGTGGTAAACCTGGCAACTCCTCAGGAAAAACATCAGGAAACTCATAGGCAATAGGAACATTAGTGAGAGACAACTTCTCCATAGAAGTATCTCTGACAAGTGTCAAATATCCCTGACAACCCTTCCTCAACATCTTCCTAGCCATAATAGTAGAGATGAGATTTTAAGGTGCAGAACTCTTATTACCCATAAACTTAAAATCTTATGCATTCAAAATTTTGAAATCACCTCTTTACTTTAATAATCCACAACAGTATAGTGCTAAGACAACTAACCCATACCAAGGATCACATCAAATTCCATCATATCCAATAACACCAATTATGCTGACAATTCTCTACCCCCGACTAACACTGGACAACCGGAAAGAACAACGTCGATATCCAATGAATCGCTTAGAGGAGTGGCAATAGACAAAGGAAAAGTCATCCTAGAAGCTTGCCAATATGACTTCAAAGTAAAAATAAGGGACACAAAAGAGTGTGTAGCACCCGGAACAATCACAACCCTAACATCCAAGTAACATACTAGAATAATACTTGTAACAACGGCATTAGATGCCTAAGCATTCTGCTAAGTGAGGTGGAAAACTCTAGCTTGACCTCGACCTCCCTGCTAACTAGTGGAATCCTGGCCAAAACCTCTAGCACCCCCTCTAGTACCTCTACCACGCCCCTGCTAGGCAATAATCCATATCGTACTCAGATACTGAGCTAGCGATAACTAAAAAGGTGTTAGAGCTACACTGGCAATAGATTGCTGTAAAAATTGCTATGGCTAAAAACCAAAATACGGCATGCTCTGGCAAAATGTCCTATATGTCCACATTAAAAACAAGCTCCATGAGTCATGTAACACGGTCCTTAATGGAATCTCCCACACATCCAACAAGCACTGGTTATTGATCCTATGCTACCATAACTAAAACTCTGACCACTGCTACTGCTAGAAGCACCTGACCCAAATCTGATAGGTTTATGAGGTCCAGCATGGCCATGCCTGCTACTCCTATGGACTCTCTACTGCTGCCTCTGACTCTGTTCTACTGAGCCTCTCTGCTGACTACTAGAACCAATTTGAAAAGTCAAATACAAAGTAGTCTGGAATCCTCCTGATTGACCACCTCCCAACTGATAGTAATCAGGCATAGCAACTTACCTGACTAGTTTCAGCTCAATCTTCTTAGCCAACTCTATCACCGACTCTAAAGTAAGGCCCGCAGTAGGCATCCCAGCAAAAGCAAAACCCAGACCAGTGACGTAAGTTGTGACAGTAAAATACTAGTCTTGCATCAAATACTCTACATATTTACCCAGTCTGAGGAACTCTCTGGTGTAGTCCTCGATAAATCTGTCACCTCTGGTGATGCTAGTTAATTTAAGTCTGTAGCTTATCCACAGTGGCTCTAGACAGAATCTCCTCATAAACCTCCCTCAGAACTGAACTCAAGTCATAGTCATCATGTATGGCTAAATCCCCTGGATGAACCAATCCAGGGCTGGTCCCTCTACAGACAACTCAACGATCATAATCCGTTGGTACTCAGTGTGAGCAGTCTGAGTCCTTATCTCAATAGCATGCAAAAAATTCAGAGGGTATAATGTCCCATCAAATGCTATATAACCAACTCTGGCATAGAACAACACTGCCTCAAGGTCAGACATACCCTGCTGATAGGCAAGTTGCATCTGCGATGCAACTGGAGGTATCTCAGCTTCCTCGTACTCTGGCTCTATAGGTTCCTTATCCTGCTGTAGCTCTCGTTGTCTATAGCGACCTGTTGCTCCTCGAGGTCTACCTCTGCCTCTACTTCTACACCTCGCTGGCAGCTCTGGATGTAAAACCTCATCCTGAAAGGACTCATCATCCTCGGCCTCAACAACTAATGGAGCGACACACGCTCGCCTCCTCATTCTGAAAAGACAAAAATCAAAGAGATTCAGACAATAAATAGACAACCTAACGATTACATAGAAAACTTATCAAGACATAATCGAACCTAATTCACTGCAGTAGTTTCAAAGAAAACATAACTCTGAAAATCTAGGTCCACAACACTAATAACCTAAGCTCTAATACCAACTTTGTCATGACCCAAACTGGAAGTCATGAGTGGCGTTAGGGAACGAAAATTCTTTCGAATTCAGAACCCATAGCAAGCCTTAAAAATAAAAATACACACAATAAATAAATAAAAATACACCAAAATATAATATATTTAAACATCAAAACACTATATATAATTATTTTCACAATAATTAAACAAAAATCTCAAATAATAATATAATATTAATAAAGATCTAATTTTTCAATAATTCAACATAAAATAGTAAAATTCACTTTTAATTACTCAAATAGTTTAAATATATAATAAAAATAGTTAAAAACTCAATTAATCACAAAAATATTAAATAATTTATTATTTAAATATAATTTTTGAAAATTAGTATTAATTAGTTAAAAATAGTAAATAATTTGTAAAAATTATTTTAATCCCCTGTAAAATTCTAAAATCATTTAAAATATATTATTTAACTATAATTTCAATAAAAACACAAAATTAACCTATATATCCAAAATTCACATAATATTAAAAATATTCCCCAAAATTATATAAAATCACTAAAAATTATTTTATCGATACTAAAATTAGTAACTTAAATTAATAACACTAATTTAGTCAAATTTCCAACCAAAATAAATAATTAACAAAAAATTCAATTTAAATTATTAAAATATTCAAAAATACCCATAAACTAAAATAATTCAAAAAAATATTTTTGAGAAGCTTAAGCTACATACAACAACAATCTCAAAGCAAACTTTCATGAATTAAACCCAAAAATTAAATAAAAATTTGAAACCCTAATAACACATAAACAAAAACTTGACATAACTCAAAAATAAGGAAGTTTAAGCTCAAACAAAGCTTGGAATCGAACTCACAGGAGCTAGAGCTTCCAAAAGAGACTGAAGTGAAGACCTCTAGTGACCGATCGCAGCAACAATGGAGGTCCGATTGCTGCAAGTCTCAGTTTCCTGCATTTTTCGATGCTCCGACGACGTTGACGGTTAGAGGAAGAAGAGAAGGTGACAATGGTGATGGGTGGTGGCAGTGGTGGCGCAGGTGGCGTGAGTTGGTGTTGCACAGCGAAGAGAAGAAAATGGCATAGAAGAGGAGAAAAGGGACATAACCCGTTGTTTTACATACATACATATATATATATAAACTTAAATAACTAACATATATATACACATATTATAATAACCATAACAATACTAATAATAATAACCTAATTAAATAATAATAACAATATAAATAATAATACTAATAACAATAAAAATATTAATAATAATACTATTAAAATATTAGCAATGAAAATGATTTTAATACTTTAAATAATAAAACTCACAAAATAATTATTTTACATAAATAAAATATTTAGAATAAAATAAATGAATAATATACACAACTCATGATAATATGTAAATAAAATTTAAAATTTTATTAACACTGCATATTCCAAAATATATTTATATTATTTAAAATATCATGTCATTACACATACATCCTTTTCCATGGTAACTCAGTTGGTAACTATCGTGCCATGAGGATATATAAATTTCCTTATATAGAAAGTTCATCATCTCATTCTTTAAAGACCACCGCATTAATAGCATAACTTTTAGAGCCATTAGCCGAATTAGCTCCGCTATTTTTGTAATCCTTCTTTACATGTCCAGGTTGCCCACATCCCTATCAAATAATTTTCTTTTTAGAGCCTTTATTCTTCCTCCCATTTCCACAAACCGACAATGTTGTACTTTTATAAGACTTGTTCTCTCTATTTTTCAGTTGTCTTTCTTCAAAAATCAGCTTACTTGTCACTTCTAAAAAATTCACATTCTCTTTCTTGTACATTAAAACAGTTTGCATGTGCTCATAAGAAGGTGGAAGAGACCAGATAAGTCACAACGCTTTATCTTCATCATCAATTTTCACTCCAATAGATTCCAGTTCAGAAACAATCCTATTGAGTACACTAAGTAGTTAAAAAATTTTGTACCTTCTTCCATTTGCAATTTGTGAAATTGCTCTTTCAAATATAACCTATTTGAAAGACTTTTAGCATGTTATATTTCCTCAAGCTTTTCCCAAAGCTCCTTTGTTGTTGACCATCTAACAACACTAGCAAGAACATTTTTGGCTAGACAGAGACAAATATGACTTGTTGCTCTCATGTCTGGCTCCTCCCATTCCTTCTGACAAAGAAGTTGGCTTTTCCTTCAAAACCTTATACAATTCATACTAGATTAGTATATTTTTGACTTGTACTTGCCACAACCCAAAATTAATTCTCCCATCAAATTTCTCAATATCAAATCTAAAATTCATTTTTGCTTAACAATGCACAATACCTCCGTATATTTGAATAGTACTTCTTGCTACAATGACCTCACACGTGAAAAATGAATGAACAATTATGTCAACAAAATACTCTAAGAAAGTTTTCAAAAAAATTGGGGAAACATAAGTGACACCACTTAAGTCTCAACCTCCTTAGGCGATTATAGCCTTTGTGACAAAACTTTCTTGGCTACACTTACTTACACAATACCACACTTAATAAACATAATACAAAGGACTTCCAGTTGGATCACAACAATTTCTTTAAAAGAATGTCAATACGGAATGTCAATTTGCCTAAAGAAATTTTTTTTGATGTGGAAGATCAACGTAAACCACAACCACAAAGCATACTAAAATAAACCAAAAGTTCTAATACCAATTATTAGGGAAAATAGACCTCTTACAATCCAACAAGTATCTTTACCTCTTAGATCATAGTTTGAACAAAAATATTTGAAAAATTAAAAAAGAGAAACACACAATAATTTAATATGAAAAACTTTTAAATGGAGAAAAACCACAAACATTATTAAAAGACAACTAAGAAAAATATATTCACTAAATTTCCCATGAATTTTCTACTAATATAGCTAATAGCTTGCAATAGTACACCAAAATAACTAATAGCTTTCAATGGTACACCAAATTCAAATGATGATTGACACATATTAACCAAAAGGAAGAAAAGTCTATTTATAATTAAAGACTCCTCCCTTTTTTTCTCAAATTCCTAATGTGGAAATTTTACAAACCATCAGAACATGCATACACCCTTAAAAGAATCAAGAAACAATCATTCTTTGATAAAGGCTTTTGCTTTGATCAAAAATGACAATATAACAAATAGAGCACTGCTCTGTTCCCTTCTCATAGGGGGCAGAGTTTAAAAGCAAGTCTAGTTTCTTTCTGATATGTAAAATAAAACTAAAAGCTCAACCTTATCAATAAAGGTCCAAAACAAATTTTTATCAGATCCTATGTCCAAAACAAATTTTTGAATAATCAATTCGCATAAAAATCTCACAGGAACAAGACCAAACACCTTATTGTAGCTCTTGAAGACAGAACAACTATCAAAACACAGCAGTATGCAGAATTCAACTTATCGCCCTAATCCTGTGGATATTTGTCATATTTGCTCCGGCAAAAACTGCTAGGACGACATGAGTAATGCACTAAATCTGTGCATTCCCAAGATTTATTGATTTCATCCTCCATTTTTGAGGGGCGAACAAACATATTTATTTTTACAACCAAATAAAATGATCTTTACATCAGACAAAACCTATAACTTGGATGGCTGTTTCTTTGCCCTCCGGCCAGCTATGAACTCCTGCATTTTCTTAAACTGCTCTTTTGTCATTCCGTTGTAATAGTCATGTGCCCTCTCCTGAAATACCATTTACAAATGGTTAGACTTCTAGCAATAAATCTAAGGGTATCATCAATCAAACAAAATATTCAATTCAAGAGAGTTAAAAATACAACTTCTAAACTTATGTATAACCATAATTCAAAAAGTAAATACCCAAAATAAAATAAAATAAATCATTAACAGGCCCTTGTTTCTCCATGCAAGCCTAAGTCTAAAAAATTAGCAAGCTACCATAAGGCAGATCAGCGCCAACAGGATGGGTGGGGTGGTATTTCTCGCAAGGGCCCTACATTGGATAAGAGAATGGTCAGCTGTAATACCACTTGTCACAGACCGTTACCTTCCCCCCGAAAGACTAACATATTAGGATGCGAAGTGTCCACATTTATAAGCACCAAGAGAAGAAATCATGCAAAATAAGCATGTAAACTCTGTTGGTATCCAATATACTACTGTTATGCCAAAATACTAAATAAATAAATTTAATACCTTCTCTAAAGAAAGAGCACGACCCAGGTCCAGTTTCAAGCCATCATTTATGATAGACTTGTATCTCAAAACCAAATCTTGATTATTTTTTATTATAGCCTCTGCAACCTCCTGAGCTTTCTTCAACAATCGACTCTCTTCAACAACATAGTTGACCAAGCCCCACTTCTCAGCCTGCTCTGCGCTTATCGGCATGGCTGTTAGTGACGCTTCACGAGCCCTGCCAGCTCCAATTATACGGGGAAGCTTCTGTGAAAGACCCCACGAAGGAAATATACCAAACCTGTAGTTCATTAGCATAAGGAATTAAATTCATGCCCAATGCACAAACACCAAGATGTTACACAATTGAAAAAAGTGATCATCTTGGTACAATTAAGATTTACAAGCCAAGAATTTAATATCAAATTCAATAAAAAATTTTGCAAAAAAGACATTAAATTTGCAGCTGATAATTAATCATACAACACAAACCTAGCATGAGTATCCATGAATTTTGCACCTCTAGCAGCTACCAAGATATCACAAGCAAGCGCGATTTCGAACCCGGCAGTGACAGCAAACCCATTAATAGCACCAATAATAGGCTTCTTACAAAGCTCCATCTGCGCAACTGGGTCCGACACCACATCCTTCACATCCCCCTTAAAAACAGTCTCAGCTGATGTGAGGTCAACACCCGAACAGAACGCCCTGCCCGACCCTGATAAAATAATGACATGCACCGAATCATCAAGAGCCAGTGACTTGATCTCCTGAGCCAAACGAGCCATCATGGACCTTGTCAAGGAGTTGAGCGATTTCGGACGGTTGATCGTGATTGTTGCGACGCCGTTTTGGCCACGCGAGACGAGGATCAGGCTTTCGGGTCCGGATTGAGCCATTGTTTGGATTTTTTTTTTTTTTCCTATTCAGTGCAAGAAATGAATAGTTTGTGATTAGTCAGATCCTCTATCACTGGGATGCGTTTTTTCAATTTGCCGGTGACGTTAGGTTGGAACGACGTGATAAGATGCCGTTTCCTTTCGATTTATCCGTGACGTCAGATTTGGCGGCGGTAACAGTAGGCCGCTTTCAGTTTTGGATAGATTGGTTTGGCTGGGCTGGGCTGCTCTGTAGGATGAGTTCAACATGACTTTTAGCGACGAAATACCTTTGTCACTATAGTAAGTAGCACTACAGTGCTGGTACGTTTATGACTAAAATAAAAAACTTTAATTGAAATTAAATTGAAAAGATTTAAATTTTTTAACATTTAAACTAATAGAAGTGAGTGTTTGCAACGCTTTGACTAAATGGTCAAAATCTTAACACAAACATTTGCGAAGTTTTAAGTTTGAGACCTTATACTTTCTGTTTAATGTTCTCTTCTCATTACATGTATGATAAAAAAAAAAAAACTAATAGACGAAAAAATTTTCACAACACACTTAAATGATATCATGTTTGCAATAAAATGTGTATTATAATAATAAATATCAATATCATTGACCTTATAATTAAATTATCGGCTTTGTTAGCAGGAATTAAGACAATAATAACACGGTAATAAATTGAAATTATCCTGTATTGAACTCGAGTACAAGTTGTCTAACATAGCAAGGCATAACAATATGTCTTCCTGAAAATTAACAGGAATTTGCAATTCCTGAAATGAGATAGCATATTCCCATTTTAGATGAATGCTATTCTACTGTCAATATCAATACCTAATTAATTAACAGCATTTTGACCGGCTCTGCTCCCATAGAATTGGCGGATCAAATTGCAAGGAGCTGACGAATGTTCATAGGTGAAATGTCATTCAAATCCCCGTCAATCAGTCGCCTAGCAATGATCAGATTAGCTGCCTCTGTAGGATGGAATGGATCCCAGAAGAGATACTTGGATCTGTCTGAACATAACTTAGATGATGGACCACATGGTATTAGACCTCCGAATCTCCCTGCTACGGAACAACATGATGAATTTACATTCTCAAAACCTGACAAGTCATGAAAATGCTTACCCCTGTCAGAATTCATCGCCATTTTCAAGACCTGTGATCGACCTCAGGATGGTTACAAATTTTTTTAAAAACAGTACCGTATGATATGTAGTTCTGCATCAAGTCGTCTACAATGCGATAAACATCTGCATAAATGAGGGTTGATCCTTTCAGGCTTATCCGGAGCTGTTCTATAAGGCTTTTCAGTTCTGCATTATAAAGCTGAACCATCTGATTGATAAAACTCACACAGTTATCTCCTGAATATGGATGTGCATCTCTTTCATACGGTATGCAGCCAATAGGACCTACATTGACCACAACAATTTTTCTAGCACCTAAATTGTACAGTCTCTGCAGACAGTTTGTGTATTAGACTCTGCTTATATACATGAACTGAACCGAACTAATTGAGGCAAGAAATGAGACAGAAGGTATAGTTTTAAAAAAAAAAAAAAATTATACCGTAAGTTGTAGTCTGAATCTGTGAATCATGATGCCCACAAACACACCAGGAGGTATTAGCTTTCGCTCAGGCACAGAGACGACTGGTGTAAAGTAGTTAACAATGAAATCATTAGAACCCATTGTGACTGAGAAGAGGGCTCTTTGGATCAGATTCCAAGCTTCAGATGCACCTATGCTTGATATTATGTCTTGCATAGTGTTTGCAAAGTTATCAAGCTGTGCGTCCAAATTGATTCTACCACCCTACGGATATAAAACAGTCATCTATGATAAATAGAAAAGAAGACATAAAAGCAAGCTACTTTATGCACTTCTGAAGGCTCTCTATCAGAACTTACAAAAATCTTGCCAGTTAGATTAAGAATCCCACCTCCACCGGAACCATAGTTGACACCTTTCAGAACGACAGGTCCTACTGTTGTGGGAGCCAAGTAAGGAGGAGTGAAATCGTTGAAACCAAATTCCTGACCTGCAATACATAAACATATTTTACGTACACATGGAAGCTGTATCGGGTAGTGGGTACTACTCAAGCAAAAAGAAACGAAAACAAAGAAGTTGCCTATTATATCAACAATTGTTCTGCCATTGGTAAATCGCCCAGTTGGTCCTCCGAAATCAATCCCATTGGGCAGATGGTCAGCCTTTGAGAGAGATGCTAAGTAGTTGTTGTTTCCGACATCAACTAGGGAGTCACCGAAGACAAAATTGGCAGAAACATTGATTGCAATACATATCTCACATAGAACAAAGATCATCAATACTTGACATACAACAATCCCAAGAACTCTTCTTCTGTTTAAGATGATATCCATTCCATACAAAAAAACAAAGAAAACAAAATAAAATATATCTGCAGCAGTTCAATATCCAAGAGCAAGAAGTTGGCAGTACATATAAAATTTAAAAGAAGCAAAACTAATCAACTTAACGTTATGGAATTTTACATGTCTTTAAATGCTTGATCAGATCCAACTTGGTTATTCAATTCTTTTTTTCTTTTGCTGCACTAAAATTAATGCAAATTCCAATCCCACAGTCTACAACTACCAACACCCTTAACAATAAATAGGAAAAAAAGAAAAAGCTAACAGATGCATTCCCATATATATATATATATATATATATATATATATATATATATAGATATATATATATTAACGATAAGAGTATCCAGAACTTAATACATCATCAAAATCATATGTTGTCGAAAGCAAACACTCATGTCATAAAGTTTGAGATATAACAAGATCCTTTTCTTGAAGTTACCTGAACTCGAGCATACATTGATTGGCCTACAAACATATAAAAAATTGCTAATGCAAGAAAGTAAATGTATTATAAAACGTGACGGGCAGGCAGTAGAAGGGTATGGGTGACACTGAAGCTATTTTTATTGACCAAACCAAACTTTTCTCAAAAGAAAGGTCTGCATTAAATTGAATGCATGCCATTCTGGAAAAAAAATTTATTAGAACCCAAAGCATAGTGTGATTTAAAATTGACCCATACTTTGCCTCTCAATGCAGAATAGAGCATTCATTTTTTTGTAAGTGCTATGTTGTTCAAATGTCAACCACACCATGTTTTTTTAGTATATTGTAGTAGTTAGGTAGATTGTTTAGTTGGCCTAAAACCATCATGGAAATTAGATGAAGCACCATCCATATCTGTTATCACATCTAAATATTAAAAGGCTCGGTCCAAACTCCTCATATTAAATCACCATCCTGGAATGGATGGATCATTGTGCAACCTCTTCAGTGGATGGATCACTGTGGCATCCTGGAATGTGTCAGCGAACGATCGCAGTCTGCAAGTCATTTGCACGTGGAGGGGAACTACATCCCTGTCAATAACATATACAGGGATTTCCAACAATTGAACATTCAGAACATGTGATTTGAAAAAGATTTTAGCTAAGTTTTAACATAATTAGTGTTAACCACCTCCATCGTCAGAACTAGAAGAGAATATGGCAAGAACCTTACAGCTGCACTACCTGATCCCATTGATGACACTCAGCAGGCCAATTACATCATGCAACTGCAGGATGAACCAACAATGTAGTCAATATGCGGGTGCAATTGGGTTCACTGAAACTAACTAAAATTAGTCCAGAAGTTGACACTGCATATTAACGGATTACCTGATCCTTATTTTTTTTACCTGTTGTCTCTTTCTTCACTACTGCAAGCAATTACTACATTGATGGAAAACAGACTTAAAAATAGCAAGCTAAGTTGGGCTCCAGCTACATTTGATCTCATAATTTCTGAAGACTGACTCTACTATCAATATCACTGAAATGCTCACTGGTAATAATACAAAAACAGGAAAAAAAATTGAATGATTCATGCTCTTGTTCATATGGACCGGAACCACATTAAACAATCAAAATAAACAAATTGTTTCTTAATTAGAAGCAGGGTTGTTCAAATAATGTGATCAGTTGTTGCGTACATTTTGAAATTTTTTATGAATGTATATGCAAGTTTCATATTGGACATTTGATATAGACATAACACATTTGTGGCTCCCTATATTTATCATTTTTTTTTTTTGTCGGTTAGTCATTTTAACACTAAAATTTGTTCAAAATATAATTTTGAAACCACTATCAACACACATGACATAAAATAGAGAATTAGCACATGCCAAAGATTTGATTGACCAAAAATTGTCTCTAGGGCGTCAGATGTTTATTTTATTAAATTAGTACATTTCAGATAAATTAAGTGTTGAAATGCTAAAAATGTAAGTTGAAATATAAAATTGACAAATTCTACTAAATACAGGGATCGTGAATGTATTATACGTTTAATATATATTTATATAAGATCAAATTAATACCTATCAACTCACATAATATAAAATAGGGAATTAGCATGTGCTAAAGATTTGATTGACCAAAAATTGTCTATACCAAATGTATTATGTTATTAAATTAGTACATTTCAAACAAATTTAAGTGTTGAAATGACAAATTGTACCAAATATAAGGATTATGAATGTGTTATGCATTTAATATATATTCATGTAAAATCAAATTAATACCTATCAACACACACGTGACATAAAATAGGGAATTAGCAAATGCGAAATATTTGATTGACCAAAAACTACATACATGGATGTCATATGTATTATGTTATTAAATTAATACATTTCAAATAAATTTAAATATTAAAATGGTAAAAATGTAAGTTAAAATACAAAATTGACAAATTATGTCAAATACAGGGATCGCAAGTGTATTATATGTTTGATATATATTCATGTAAGGTCAAATTAATAGTATATTAATTAGTGAGAGAGTAGTATAACAATAATTTTTCTCTAAAGATATCATAAGCATAGAGTTCAATTCTTATTATCGTCAATTTAAAGGAAAAAATTACATCAATTGTACAATCCATCACAATTTAGATCACATGAACTCTCAATTAATAAAAAAAAAATTAATAGTATACTATGATTAATCTTTTGTCCTTTGCTAAAAAAAAAAACATATATTTTTTGTCGATAAATACTGTTGGTAAAAAAATAATAATTTATAGTTAACTTCATTTTTATAGATTTCAGCTCAGGTGACAAGTCCGCAAAATCAGCGGGTCGGATCAAGTGAGGGCTACTTTAGTCTATTCACAAGAACCCCCAGTTGCAGGAAAAAAGGACCGACAGACAGAGAGAGGGGGAAAGAAAAAGGTCTGAAGTAGAGCTAATAACCAAGCTGAAAGAAACGGCAAATTAGGGTTTTTGAAGCAGAGAAAAAGGAAAAATGGAAGTTGCAGATGAAGGAGGAATTGAGAGAGTTGTTGATTCTAAAGACTTGCAGCAACAAAGCAAAGCTCTCGATAAGCTTACTGACCGTGTCGAAGATCGCCAGCTCGATTCCACTCGCGTTCAAGAGGTTGTCTTGTCTTTTGTTTTCTCTTGATTCTATCTTTCAGATTCCAAAAATTTTTTTAAAAAGATAGGAAATTTTTTTTCCTTTATGAGAAATTAAGAAATTGATTTTGAATGATAGGCTATGGCATCAATTGCTGCCTCTGCACAAGCCGATTGGAATGCTATGAGGTTAAGGTACAAACTTGCTTCTTTTTTGGTTTCTTAATTTTTTGTCCTTTTTGCTACTTCTTGTTGTAACATTGATTTTTAAATGAATTATCTGTTTGCTGTAATAATAAAAGAATTATTACTTGTGAAATGGTTAATCGTGTAATTGAAGAGTTCTGATCCGACCTATAATAATTTTTGGGACAGTAAGCTTGAAAGTGTACCAATTTGAATACGTAGTTGAATTGCATTTATAAAACAATTCTTAAATACGTAGTTGAATACAGTCGGCCTTTCTTAAGCTTGTTATTCGAAATGTATATATATAGCCTGTAATTTGTACAATGTTTAACTGTTTAGCGTTGCAGCCTTGTTTAATGTATCCTGTAAAAATATATCCGCATTCTATTTGTTAGCTCTTGATCACGTTATTGAGCCTTTCTTGACGTATCACATTATATTATGGACTTGATGTGGATTTTGAAACTAGGTTAGTCGTAAGACTATTGATTGTGTTACAAGGGGATTGCAGCATGAACATTTGTCCTGGAAATATTTGTTTTGTCCTGGAAATATTTGTTCTCCGTAAATATTTTGTTTTATCTCCGCTTTTCCTATTGTGTGTCTGCATATTCGTCATGCAAATGTTATCTTCACAGGGAGAAAGAGTTGGCTGCTGTTAAGATCAATGCTGCTGATGTTGACATAATTGCAAATGAACTAGAGGTTTACTTTCCACTGCTTATTAGTGCATAGGAAATCTCATTGTTCATCCATTGGCTCCTAATAACAATTTCATTTTAATGAAACAGTTGGACAAGAAAGTGGCAGAGAGAACCTTGCGGGAGCACAAAGGTGATGCTGTTGCTGCGATTCAACATCTTCTTCGCTAAAAAAACCATTGCGATAAAGTAACATTGTGTTCGAAATTTTGTTGAGAATGATCGACATGAAACTTTTGGAATGTGGACATGAAAGATCAATTTTTATTAATAGAAACTACTATATCTGCTCACCAATTGAAGATGCTTTCTTTAATACTTGAAAACAGGCCATAAATTGTATCCATGTTGATTGCAGACTACTGTGGTGACTTGATGATTTGCATCATCCGTTCTAGATTTGTTGTTGCACTTGTACACTTCATTTTGTAAATTCCATTAGAAAAATGGCAAGGATAAGGCTAATCTTGGCAGAGTATATGGAAAATGTGGGCAGTTTCAATTTTTTTGGGACTTGTGTGGATACTCAAGGGCCACCCATGGGGCTGATATATGTCTCTGGAACTAAGCGTCAACCTTGTATGTGGGGGTTGCTGCTTGTCTAAATTCCAAATCTCCCCCTTCATTCGATGTTCTTAAGAATGTCATGGGAGCATCAAAGATTCGAAAGCCCCAATGTTTCAACCTAAGAAATTGCAGTTCAAATATCGCTTCCCCCCTCCCTGGATAATAATAACAAAAAATAGGAATTAAGTAGGATTTATTGTTTACATAGGTCTTGTTTTATTTTGTTCACTTATCTTTATTAATGGAGTTCTGAGGTCAAATTATTCTTGAATTTGCTTTGTGTTTTGTTCAGGCTAATGCTGGAGGCTTTTGTTTTTTTTTTCCTTGTCCTAGTATTGTGCATGGGGCTATAACATGCTGACTATAGTAAACAGCCAGTAGTTCTTGAAAAGTACATAAAAGTTCTAACTTTAAAGGGGTTATTGTCCAACACATTTGACGAGCAGATTGTTCTGGGCCCCTGGCCACTACTCTATGGGCATTATTTCACCTTCTACATTAAGTCAAGGGCCAACACCAACACCTACTCCCAATGTTTTTTGAACATCAGCAAAGAAGATCAAGTAATGGATGCAAAGCTGAAGTGCTGTTTATTGACGTGAAAAATATGTGGACGACTGCTAATGATGGAAGAAACAGTAACTAATGCCCCTTAAAAAGAATTGAAAGAGACAAATAAGATAAAAGTAAAATATTTATCTCAACCTATTTTTATCAATTAAAAATTGTGTGTTCTGTACAACTTTCCTAAGTGGTCCTAAACATCTCTCACATACAAATCACTAATGGTTGATACTTCCAAAAAAAAAAAAAAATCAGTAGTGGTTGCATGAACCCAACCACAGCACCATTAATATTGATGATGGATTTCCAATATTTTCATGATGTCAGTAAATAAACAAACACCACAACCATCCAATCACCATCAAACTTAGGCAGCACACATGGATTCCAACTACGACCTTTCATTTTCACCTTTCGCTGTCTGTTATGATATTTTTCGAGCCGATACCACGAACTTTTAGTGGCAATATGCGGGCAACTTGTAATGACCATTTTTCTTACCAGCAATTTGCAAGAAAATATTTGCAAAAAAAAGAAAAATAGAAAAAAGGGTTTTTTTCCTTTTCCATGCCCATATTTGGCGAAACAAAACCAGGAGCAAAAGAATCTTGGGCTATAATTCTTAGTGTGTGTTATCTCCAGCTGCGGAACGGGCTGCTTGGAATTGAATAGCGTATTGTCTTTGCAAATCTCTTAGCTTCTCCAGCAGTTCCTGGAATGTTGGACGACACTGAGGATCACTGGTTTTCACAAAAGTAACAGAGTCACTAGTTAGCAAGCTTTATCAAACGTTTTTCTTAAGCTGAGAACGGCAAAAGATAAAACAACCAATTTAACCTTTGAAGTGAATATAATTATGTCTCAATCAAATACCAAAACTAACCTAACTTGCGCATTCCAAAATACATATACCATAAAATGCAATTCACAAAGTCAACCTATCGGGAGTAGAAATATCTTCAAATCCAAAGTCAACCTGTCCAAATGACATAAGCCTTCTGTTGATAGGATTTGGTATGAGGCTTAGGAGATAGAAGAAATTTATTCAGCTGTGTTTAAATGTACAATCCATTTAGCTCTAGAAAGCAGCTTTGTATTTTATGTACATCACATTCACAAAAAAATCCTAGCATACAAATGTCAGCCAAGAACAGAATTTAAACAGAAACGAAATTATTAAATTTAAAGGGGTATCTTAACACTAAATGGATCTGTTTGTTACTCAAAAAAAAAATGTAAAACATATGATGATCTGGATCAGAATAAGCACCTGTGCCAGCAACTTTCAGTTAAAGAAGCCCAGTGTGGATCCACATCCTCGGGAATCTCCAACTGTTGATTCATGAACCCTACAGCTCCAATTACCTGCAAGTAAATACACCTCATATGTGTAGCGTAATGTAACAAGCAAAACCACTTATTGTTTAAAGGAATCGACAAGTAGGAAAATTTCCATTTGGAGTACTTGCTCCAGTTTTGCCAGAAGTATAATACATGGAAGGATTATGGCTGATTATATTGATTAACTTTTACTTTCAAATAAATATCCCTATGAATTGTTACAAATTAAAGCCATACCTGCATTGAGTTCAAATTATCCCAAGGGATCTTCTCAGTGGCAAGCTCCCACAGTATCACCCCAAAACTGTAGACATCAGACCTAAACAAACCCAAACAGCAAGAAAGGGCAATAGACATAAGTGGGAAGCTTCAAAAGACATTGTAAGGAATTCCAAAGAAGTAGATCATTACTTTTCATCTGATGGTTCATTGCGTAGGACTTCTGGTGCCATCCATTGAGGCTGCACATGGGAATTAGTAGGCTGAGAATTTGAAATTAAAGTTTTAAGCAGCATTGTGTAAATTATAGACCAACAAGATTGATAGAAGTGAAAAAGAGAAAGTATAATCGCAAAGTAAATTACCGTTCCCTTCCCAGTTTTAGTTGTTAGGTAAGTTTCGTGCTTTAGCCGGGATAAGCCAAAATCACCAACCTGTTTAGACAATAATCAGATGATCGTTGTTAATATTAGTTACAAGGAATGTTTCCAAGAAAAAAATTTAGACAAACAAAACTATCAAAAATGACAAGACAATGTAATTAGATACGAACCTTTACAGTCCAGTTCTTATCAACCAAAAGATTTGAAGACTTCAAATCCCGATGAATGATAGGTGGATTGCAATGATGGAGATAATTCATACCTCGTGCCTGTAGAAATGTTAAATAAAAAGAGTTCAAATGCCGAGAATAAGAAACACAAGCCAGAGCACCTCAGGAAGAACTCTAGAAGATGGAATCCATGATGCAGTAACAAGTGAAACCTGGTGCTAAGAGACCATACATACACACACAGCAATCCTCATAAATAAAATACAACAAAATTCCCGCAAAAACATTTTTTACTCACTATATCCAATGCCATATGGATGCGCCGTCTCCAGTCCAGTTTTGTCGTGTTTCTTTGGAGTAAGCGAAACAAACTCCCACTGCATTTATTGGAAAAAAAATCACAAAATTTTCCCCTTAAATTTTATGGTCAAGAAAATAACTAAATGGCTTACTGCACCATGAAGATCAGATAGCTTGCTATTGCAATTTTAGAAAGCAAAGTTTGGAATTACCGTGGAAGGAACTCTGTAACAATGCAGAGACGCTGAGGTGAAGTAACAGCACCCATGAAAAGTAACACATTGGGATGCCGTAGTCTTTTCATAAGAGAAACCTTCAGAAATACAACAAATATTTGGTGTTATTTCTCAACTAGAAGAGAACAAAAGAGTTTTTCCCCCATTTCTTGTTTGGGAGGGGAGAAGGAGAAGACGAGAGAATATAATATAGTACAAAAGCATGCGCTCAGGAAATGCTAGGCTAAACTTTAATATGACACTGAATCTAGTTGTAATTTCCAACAGTAAAAAGAACAATTAATTGAAAAGCAATTAAAAAACTGTAGAGTGTAGCACCATGAATGCAGTAAAATACAGTAGGATGCAGTGTTTCGAAAGCATAATCCAGAAGTATATCCTTCAAAATTTTCCAAGATGAAGTTCACACACATATATTATTTTGGTTTGTTGCAGGTGAACATTAAAGTATATATATATATATATATATATATAGCTAAGATGTAGTGCAAATAAAATGGTACAAAGCTAGAAACATTCTGTTTAGACAGTGCCTAAATGGCAAAAAACTAAAGAAGCTGATTCCATTGAGGTAACAAGGACACACCTCTTGTCTAAATGCTAGTATCACATCATCTGAATACTCTTGCTTGGAAAATACCTTGACGGCAACATCCTGAAATAAAATGGATTCTGCTCAATCGACATAACTAACATCAAATCATAATTTTTTTTGTGTCCACACTCAAGCTTTATCTAATACAAAGGAAATTTATAGTTGATTTGACGACTTGGAGTTAGAACATTAGCCAGTTCTTATGTTCTCTCAATCTACAGTAGAAAACCACAGATATAGCAGATTGAAATAATCTAGACCCATATGCATTGCACTCCTTGGAATAAATGTGTTAAAAGGAAGAGCAAAGAACATACTGATCCATACCACAGGGCATGATATACAGTGCCGCAAGAACCTGGAACAAAAGAAGGCAAAAGTAACAAGGTGAAATCAGAATGGCTTGGTAAATAAGGAAATATCACAAAATGAAGTTGGGACAAGGGACCTTGATGAATGCTGAAAGCAATAACGCGCCATTAATGTCCATTAACAAAATTTTCAATACAGAAGAAAGTGGATGCACTCAAAGAAATCTCAAAGAGACAAATTGGTGCTCCAAAGGAACATCTGTAAACAAAAACATAATTACCTTGCCCAATTTGTTCTCCTATTGTCAAGTCTTCCCACAATATTTCATAATCAAAGCAGTCAGTGTCCATGTCCACCTTATTAATAGCACTGCTACTGGTACTTCCACAGCTGCTGGCACTGCTTGTGCTGTTAACATTTACTGAGGAGGACCAGGATCCAGAGGCCTCATTATTGGTAGGCCGATTGCTCTCATTCGCCTGATTTTCAGGTTTTGCACCAGGACTCTGCTGATGAATTGTTTCGCTGTCTTGATCACTTTGCACCCAGGGCCACATAAAACGGGTGGGCTTTGTGTCTGAGCCTTCCCTTTCATTCCCTTTCCAGGGCCATGACAACCCTTTCTTACCCATCCAAGCCTCCGCCTTTGACGTAATAATCTTGTGAATTGCGGGTTTTCCTTCACTTTCGTAACCAGAATCTCTGAAGGCTTTTATCGGGGACTTGTCATCAACATGAGAAAATGTACCAAACTGAGATGGATACGTATCTCCTCTGGGTGTGCTAGCTCCACTAGAATTTGCATCTTCCCTATGATCAGAGAGAGCTGCATCTGCGAAGCCATGGTCAGATTGATGACTATCGCCACTTCCACCTTCACGATCCAAGATGATATCTCCTGTCCGAATTTTCGACTTCACTTTGTTGCTGACCTTGGATGCCTGTTTTGGCATTTCCAAATATCAAGATACAGCAAACCAAACCAAAGAGTTAAATTCACATGAACATAAGAACAAAGCTGACTAACCAAATTTGTTATCTTAGAAGCAATGGCTACTTGCAAAGGCTGCTGAGAATCAAGTCCAAGTTTAGTTGTAACAATATTTATTGGCCGACTAAAACCAGAATCTCCTTCTGAACTGTTTGAACCTGCCAATGGAACCCCCATTTCTTGAAATGGCCGAACATCACCTGATACACAGATAATCCCAACCAAAGTGCCATCATCATCATAGAAAGGAGTATTGGTTACAACAGCCGTAAACCTATCTCCATGCTTATTCTTAACTGGAAACTGCCCCGTCCATCTCTCCCCCATGGTAACACGACGAACTATACTATATGCCACAGAAAAATCCTGAGGATCCACGAGCAACTCAATGGCATCCTTGCCAAGAGCCTCAGCTGCAGAATAGCCATAAAGATTTTCAGCAGTTCTGTTCCTGCAGAATTAGACAATAACAACAACAACTAAGTACATGAAAATTGATACCACAAAAACAAACCAACAGTAAAATACTAAAAAACTCCAACTACATGCTTCACAATAACTAACATTTTTACCATAGCAAATTCCATAAAACCCTAAAACACCTGGTCAACCAAACCAATCTACAGTTGTATCAACAATTAAACCAATTGACCACTCCAACCAATCTTTATAAAAGGAAAAACAGCATTAATAGTAAAACCGAAAAAAAAAAAAAAAAGAATATTGATTAACAAGGTTTTAAGTACTGACCAATAAATGATGCGGCCAGTAAGATCAAAGATATGAACCGACTGTCCCATAGACTGCAAAATATTCAAATACTGTCTATCAGTAAATTTAACAGCCGACGGTCCGCAGTTACTACTAGCTCCAGCATCAGCATCAACATTAACATTAGCATTAGCAGCAGTAATCGAACTGCTCCGAGTTTCCCGCTGCAACGGCGATGAATGTCTAAAGGAGGTGGAACCTTTCTTCCAAGCAGCAACTGTCTCAAAACCACCACCACCAACACC
Organism: Mallotus nudiflorus; assembly: GCA_947683625.1. Classification (NCBI taxonomy): domain Eukaryota; kingdom Viridiplantae; phylum Streptophyta; class Magnoliopsida; order Malpighiales; family Euphorbiaceae; genus Mallotus; species Mallotus nudiflorus. Next base: position 916,331 of record CANTUR010000147.1, on the reverse strand, counting down.
ACCACCAGTCCCTCCGCTCCTCCTGGTCCCGGTTCTTTGTGGAGAAATGGAATGAGACCGCTGCTGGTGGTGGTGGTGGTGGTGATGGTGGTGGTGGTGATGGTCACTGTCTGATTTAGGATCGGTAGTAGTAGTAAGTTTGAGCTTAGACATCTCTTGCTTAAGATGAGCTTGTCCAGCTTCTAATTCTTGAATCTTTTTAAGCAGCTCCTCTGCTGGTGGTGGTGGTGGACTTTCCATTTTTCCTTTTTTCCAATCAAGAATCCAAAAGAATCAAGAAACCAAAAAAGAAAAAAAAAAAAAAAAAACAAGAAAAATATATGTATATGTGGTTTAGCTTATAATGATTCTGAAAATGAAATGGATAAAGAAATAGAGATTCATTACACCTGATTTTAATGTCTAAAGCTTAAAGAAAACAACAACAACAAAATGAAATCAAATAGTTTGTTCTTCTCTCTTTTCTTTTGTTTCTGACTTTCCTTTGTCCAGAAGAGCAATTTTTTTTATTATTTTATTTAATTTGTATTAAAAAAAAAAAAGAAAGAGATGATAAATTGATGAATGCTTTATTTTTTTTATTTTTTATTAATGTTACAATTTTTTTTATAGATCCTTTTCCTTTTCATCTTTTCTTTTTTTGTCAGAATCTTTTCATTTTTTTTTCTTTTTTACATCAATTTAATTTAAATAAAATTATAAAAATAAAAAATATTAATAATAAATTTAACATACAATTTATACAAGGATAGTGGAATCCGACTTGATTTGATTCATCTTTTATTCTTTAACTAATATGTTTGGTAATGGTAATAGCGTTAGTATCATTAATTTTTTTTATTCTTTTTCTTTATAAAAGTTGGGGAAAAAAAAAAGACATTTTTAAAAGAATTTTGTTTTGTCTTGGGGCGGTTAGTGTTTTTATTTTAATTAATTAATAGAAATAGATATGGTCGTTTCTCCCAGTCCCTCATCATTATCATCTGAATCTAACTATTTGGACCAGACATTATTGTTCTTGTTATTGTTATTTTTTTATAATATTTTATATGTAATAATAATAATAATAATAATAATAAGTGTTAGAGATTAAAAGAAGAACCCTTCTTTTTATGCAATTCTTCACACGCTCCTTTCTACGAGTGGTGATTTATAGCCTATTGTAGTGCTAGATTTTCAACCATTTGTCCAATGATTGAAGCGCGTTTAGTTATGGACGTCAGTTAGAAAGTGTGGATGGCGTTGGAATGTTTTTGCTTTTATTTTTTTTCCCCCTCAAAAGAACTAACTCTTCTTTTACTTTTCTGCTAAAAAGGACCCAATTGATCAAAAAAGTATCGTATCCACTCCCAGCTTTCTCATTCTTCCACTGTAACTCCAAGTTTTGGTTTTCTTTTGGGTTCTCTTTTCCTCTTCAAAAAATACAAAACAAAAATCTTTATATTATTTGTAATGAATTGAAACTATGTGATTTATAATAATAATAATAATAATAATAACAATAAAATAGCAATGGGTAATTCTTGACCACTCCCATGTAGGTTAGGTTTAAATTTCTGCTTTTTTTATTAATACATCAACAATTAACAATCATAATTTATTGGATATTAATAAGTGAAGCCGATAAAAAAAAATCACATAATATTTATTTATTTGTTTATTTTTGTGATCAAATGCATAACCATAAATAGGTTTGTGTGTATTTGAAGTGTTTGAAAAAAAAAACTCTTATGATCTTATCTATTATAACCTATTAATTACTCCAATGATGTAAAACTAATCTTTAAGCTAATTGATTGAGTGTAATTAAATTTGCAGAAGTGAATATGAAAAGCTGCATGGATACCCAAAACCTAAAAAAAAATGCATATTTAGTTAGTCTCTCAATCTATCCATATTCCCACAAAAGGATTATATAGCTTTTCATAGGAGAATAAAGTTTCTTGTCTATAATTGTACTTTTAAATTATTTCTGTTCTAAATGAGTCTATTCCTTGCCTGTCTTTATTTGCTTATTTCAATCGATATGGGATCAATTAGGGCATAAATGAAGCAAAGACTTATAATCATGCATCTACTTACTACCCTTTTATTTTTTTTATTTATTAATTGAACAAATGTTGGAAAATTTTACCATTTAGGGAGTTAAAAAAAATTGAATTTATGATTTTTTTTTTATGCTTTAAAGAGAATTTTTTATTATTTGATTACTTGATTAATTTTGCAGGATGCTTTTAGCTTTTGGTGTTCCCCCCTTGAAGTAAAGTAGAGACCCATGGGGGAGTGGGGGGCTGACTGAGTCAATTTGCTAACGGCTGATTAATTTAGCATTTTGCGGTGGTAGTTCCAACTTGGTTTTGGAAGCCATAGGCAAGTTGCCGTCCTTCCATCTAAAAAAACTCAATGTTTTTTCATTTTGTTTGCGTACACAGCATGATTAAGAGCGTGCAAGCACACAGTCGATGTGCGATAGAGACAAGAGGGGCAGCACCCAAATCTTCTTGTCCCCTTTCTATCCTTTTCTAAAGTACGTATTATATAGGTATAATCCCCTATTAAAGGCCCCAAATGATTGTTAAGTCGCAGCTAATTAAAATTACCACAAGAGTACGAAGTTCCAAACTTTAAGATGACCTGCAACTTGCATCCTTATCTCCACCTCCACCTCCACCTCCATGTGCTACCTAAAAGTCATTACAACCTAGCATTTTAAATTATAAAAAAAAACAACTTGCATATACTGTTGACCTGAAAATACTGTTCAGCTTTCGTCATTTCGGAATTATTATGCTTATAACACATGCACTTGATGTAGTTAGAATTCTAATGTTAAATACCAAAGCTGGATTATTTTAATTTATCAGACAGGAGACAATGAAAAATATATAAAGACTGGGTCTGGGCAGGAGGGATAAATCTGATGCTAAGTTGCAGTAATCGTGGAAACTTGAGAATATATGATATATATATATATATACACATGTGTTTAGTTACAGCAGGGAAGAGATGATATTTATCTAATTGCAAGCCTATTTAGCATAGAAGCCTTCACACAACAATCTTTCGAGATCCATTTTGTTGCTTCTTGAATACATGATAGCACACTGCCAAATCAAATTCTGGCAAAACCATATCAGCGATGTCATTGCATTTATTGGCAAACGTTACTCATATACCCCGCATATGTAGAGTAGGTTGGTGATTTGAGCCATCATTGACGAACAAGTATCGGGCATGCCTGAAAAAGAATGGTGTGAAACAGTTGCATTACCTAAATATTAGCCGACGTCGAGTATCCGGGGTACAAGAGTTCAACCTTGTAACTGGGTTCTCAAAGCAGGCCTCATTGGTGCATCAGGTCAAAATTGAAAAGCCCTATGATAAATCTCCTGGGCCAGATCCTATTCTATACTTTTTGAACCTCTCCGAGGAATGGGAAGATCAAGAAGAACTAAGAAATAACACCTTTCCGACTCTATGATGTACTGGACTTCACCTTGCATAAGCTTCAAAATCTTCCTGCACATGCTGAGCCCTAGACCTTCTTGAGATGTCCACCGACTGCTGTGGAACATATCTTGAACTAATTCAGGGGGAAGACCTTCACCAGGACAAACCATCCTTCACAAAAACATCCACGTCGATCAGTTTGATAGCAAAGACAATGTTGACAACATGGAGAAAAAAATTAGCAGATCCTGCATAATGCTATTTGCAAGTGCTCATGATTTACAGTTTCTTCTTGTGTTGGTTTTCTGTCGAGACAAGAGCTTGAAAAATTGAATCATTCTCTTAGGTACAGCATCATTGAATCCAGCAAGTCATTCAACAAACTGTGAGTGGTTAACTAAATATCATAACAGTGAAAATATAGATCTATCATGTATTTTCCTGCAGTTTCCCTTGAGAACATTTCTTGGAGTTAGACAGGTCAAATCAAATCCAAATCTAAGAATTTAGCTTTCAGTAAACCATAAAGCCCCAATCCCTAAGATTTAGCCTAACATACAAGCTCTGTTCCCCCACCGTTCTAAGATTTGTGGGAGGTCAAGAACAAAAGGTATTCTAATGGTTTGACCAGTCGAGCAAAATTTTATTGCAAATCATCACAATTTCATTACAATATTATTTAAAGCTTTACCATTTCTTAGATGCATTTCAAGAGGGAGAGACAGAGAGATAATTGACCCGCTAAATTAGTTTGGTTTCCTCAGATCAGTAAATATCACTAAAAATAACAAGCAAAGCAGTGCACAAATGACATACCTGAATTCTGTATGCACAACAGTGAGTCCATCAGCAATTTGCTTCAATGTTGGACGAACATGAATCTCTACCCATCCTTCTGAAGATGGAGCACAACGTACCATGTTCAACAAGAAATCAGCCAATACCTGTTGAATTCTCACCTGATCACCATATACAGCTAAAGTTTTGATTTCCTCTGGAATATCACGGATTAACTGTAGGTTTCTTTCCCTCAGCAGTAACATAACTTGGCTAACAACAGCATTTATAACACTCCCAAGTAAGAATTCTGCCTTCTCAAGCTCCAATGAACTAGTTCAAAAGCAAAGGGAAAATCTCCTCTCATTAGCAATATCAGCACTATAGGCTCAAGTGACGCAACAAAAAGAGGAGAGGAGAGGAGGAAGGGGTGGGGGGGGAGGGGAAGAAAAGAATGCATTTGAATGCATGACACTCAAAAATGGAAACTCATGCATTCTCTAATGCAATTATGCATGTTAAATGCACCAGGATATACCACAGCTGCAGTTATAGTTCAACATCAATCTTTTCATCTGTAAGATAACATGTTTCAGCTATATCAATTAGGGCTGTGATAACATACTGCTCCCTCACATTAACATGATAGTTTTAATACTAACCCCTTCTCATCTTCTACACTATATAATAATTAAAGATAATATTTCATATTGCAAATGATAATTTGATACTATGGTTGCTTATCAGGAAGCAATGCAAACGAGAACAAAATTCTGTAAATAAACTAGAGGTGAAAAACCTGAGTCAGCCAGACATTTGCTTAGTGCCAAAGTGAATACATAACTAATTCTAGTGTATTATTTGGCTCAGAAAACATCAATGTGTAGAAGCTTGGTGTCAGCAAAGCAAAAACAATTGCTTGCATAACTTCCAATTAGGCAAATATGTACGTGAGAATAATTTGTTTAAAGAAAACTCACCAATCCTCAATGCTCTCCAGATCAACACCACGAATGATCTTCAAAATCTGCTTCTCACAAGCAGCACTAGTTTCAAGAAACTGCTTTTGATCCTCTGTCAAGTCTGTAGCCTCCAAAAGAGAGTTTGTAAATCGTATACCATTTAGAGGATTCTTTATTTCCTGGCAAATGTATGCCAACTCTTTCATTCTAGTAAAGCATTTCTTCTCCTGCTGCCTCTGAACTTTCAAAGCTTGTTGCAACTCAGGACTTGCAATCTGCAAGAAGCAGAAGGCTCCAATAATCTCACCCTCCATATTTACCCTCTTGTTTGCTGTCAAAAGAGCTTGCAAAAATTTTCCATTCTTATCAAAGAAGGAAAACGGAAACTTGTCGGTATCCTGTCCTCCAATTGCACTGTGCAAAACAATCATGAATTTTGTCAATGCATCTGAGCCCTTGAGCCGACAGCAACTGCCAAAAACTTCTCCAACCAGCATCTTCCCAATAATTTCCCCCCTTGTCCACCCTGTGAGCTTTTCCATGGCAGTGTTCCACTCCAAGCAGCAAGTGTTTTCATCAGAAGCAAATATGGGAGGGATCAAAGGGTTAGGACTATGAACAATAGCTCTATAATCACCTTGGATATGAATGAATTTATCCATTACCACTTTTTGACCAGTGATATCCTGACCAACAAAGCAAACTCCAACTATATTATTCATGTAATCTTTGCTAGAACAAGCATTCACCACCAAAAATACAGCCTTCTTTTCATGTTCAGAGCCAAATGTCCGCATCTTTATCTCTATATTCTTATCTTCTTCACCTGTATTAGTAAAATATCAGATACAAAATAAGGCATAAGCTATCAAAGATGAACAAACCATAAATTCCAAACTGAAGTGTCGTTTTTTCTGCCACTTTCCTGTATTACAATTCATCTCACTGATGTGATAAATTGCCGATAAAAGATACAATGTTCACCTTAAAACTATAAGATAACGCATCCATCAAATTTCTTTTAGTTACTAGAGCGTAAGGTTTTTTAGCTTATGAAAGCAAAACCAAGTTACGTTAGCAACAATACGCATGAATTTCACTTTACGACTCTCTCTGCCACATAAGAGTGCCTCTAGGACAACAAGAGATGGAGACCAAACAGTTTCCTGTGGAGAAAATCCATCCTTGATACATAGTAAATAGCCTTTGTGAATAAGTAAAAGAAAATGACAGAGAAAGGTAGTTTAGAAGTTCTGGAAGAAAAAACAAGAAGAAGAAAAGAAGTTCTGGAAATGAACAAGAAGAAGGAAAGATATCTCTTTGATGAGTAACATAAAAAACTGTAACCATGCTTCTCTCAGTCATGGGGAGTTGCTTGTAGATTGAAAATCTCTAGACAATATAACCACTCGGCCTGCAGCAGCTTTAGGCAGACCACTTGCAAATAAGAACATGAGAAATCGGAAAAAAGAAGTCCTCTATACCTGATTTAATTCCCACATGTTCACTAGATACTAAACAGACTAGGCCAGGTCAGGTGTCAGAAGGAATAAGGACAAGTATCCATTCCCAAGCCCATTCCTTACTGAAATTGGCAGAGCCTTAGAATATTGGAGACTCAGTCCTAAGAGTGCTTCAAAATTAAGAATCGAAGCATTACAAGCTAGTTCTCTAGAAATTATAATAGCTTAGCCATTAACCTCTTTAAAGAGCAATAGAGCCAGACTACTTCTACCTCAAAGGAATCCAGATATTTGCTCCTAAGCTAGAACTCAACAACATACAGCTGCTTACACAGAAGCATCTTTAGAGTACCAGAGACTCAGTCCTCAAGAGTACATTCAGTCTCTAAGGAGTAGGTGCTTACTTCATTCCTTGGATAGAGTATGAAGGAGATCACTTCGGCATTTACTTGGTCCAACTAACTCATCTTTTTATTTTCTCATTCTAATATTTCTTCCACAGTAGGAGCAGTCTAATTCCCTAGAGCACCCAACTTACAATTCTTCCCTTCTAGTTCCCCATAAGATGTCAAAACTTGGTTATTTTAAGTCCAGTCAAAATCCCCAATTTTCTTTATTATTATAACTGATTTTAAAGGCAGTTTTACAATCACAGCTTTTGTTGCATCAATATTTCACTTGAGTTTAAATGAAGTCAAACTCAAGAATTGGCCAGTATCTCCATCAATATATTAAAGCAATTTAATAAAAAGGCATTCAAGCATCCCATGCATGTGTAACCATCAAACTTTTCTTTACTTAGCATTTCACAGAAAGCCACTATGATCTTTGCAGCTAGATTTCTTTGCCGTGCCCAAGATTTCAAAATTTTTCCTTTCAACATTTCCACGTGTCAACTTTATGGATCTCTTTTTTTTTTTTTTTTTTTAGGGAAAAAACACTGTTCTGTGAAGGTTTCATTTTAATGGGTAAATCTGCATGTTCAGGTATAATTAAAGAAGAGAAAAATACTAAATTGCCAGTTGACAAGATCCTAAAATGTTTTAAATGACAAAATGGTACCTCTTAAAGCACGATGAAGAAGCTTGTCAACAGTTTCTTTGTACTCATTGTAAATAAGCTCATGAACCAAGGACTTTCCCATGGCTTCCTCAACTGACAGCCCTGTCAACTCAGCAACCTTTGCATTCCACCCATTTATACAGCCATCAACATCTACAGCAAATATTGGAACAGTTGCAGTCTCTATTAACCTAACCATTTCTCTTGCAACTGAGCTGAGTTCATCTGTCCCTTGCAACTCCAGATCCTTGAGCTGGGTATTTGTGACAGCCTTAGAATTGGTTGCCTCAGCATCCCTAAATGAGTCTCGAAGAATAAGCTGAAGAGAGTGAATAGCATCCATTTCTGCATTCTCCCATGGTAAACTCCGGCTCTTTACCACTTCTAAGAATGCCTTGAAAGAAGAACGTGGATGCATCCTCTGACCATCATCCTTGTCCTGTGGGTGATGCTTTGCACCACCCCATTTGATCTCCTTCGCAGTGTGAGAGCGGAACCAGAATAGGAAATCCTTCTTAGTGATATAAGCAACAGCCATTCCACAAACAGCATCACCAAGCGAAGCTGCCCCAGGGTACCCAGCATCAGCCAAACTGTCTGTGCTCAAACCTGTTGAGTCTCCATGAGATGCCAACAACCAGTCCACAATATCTTTTATTTGGGCTTCAGTCGGAGTCACACCTAATGGATAGTACTTTCCTTGGTAATAAAGTGCTGCACCATCACACTTCACAAGGTCCATAATACTTGGACTTTGAGTGACAATTCCAGTAGGAGAGTCACGAAGAAGCATATCACACAAGAGTGTTTGAGTCCTCAAAACATGCTTCTCTGACAGCTGTGATGCCAACTGCAACTCCATATTCAACTGAAGTCCAAAAGCTTGCATTAGGAATTCACATGCATAACGAAGTGGAAATGGAATGCTCCTAGCAGAAGTGTGATGACAAACAACCAAACCCCAAAGCCTCATAAAATTCCTCCCACCAATAGCCTCCTCATCACTGCCATTAATAATAACTGCCATAGCCAACGAAGCAATTGATCCCATATTTGCCATATACTGAGCATGACAACCATGAGGAGCACGAAGAGTAGAACCGACCAAACACAGAGGCTGCATTAGTGATTCGTCCTGAATAACACTAATGGGAGTAGCATGACAATCGACTATCATTCTAACCCTACTTTGCTTAAATAAAAACCTCGACGCCTGAGGTATATCAGTAGCAGGGTAATGTAAACCAAGATAAGGTTCTAAATCAGGACGTTTATTCTCAGCAACAACCTCACCATGTTCGTCCTCATGAAACTTATAAACCATAACCCTGTCATACCCAGTAAGCTCCCTCACACACTGTACCACAGTATCACACAACAACTTAATATCGCCACCGGGAAGTGACTGTAAGTGTGAAATGGCTCGAACTGCTAACTTCTGTGACTGAACAGCACCAGCTATAGACAAAGAAGGATCTTCGGATCTAGCAGGTTCTAGATCGATAACAATCCCAACATCAATCCTGTGCAAAATTGCATAAAATGGTTTTCCTGAAATCTTGGAATGAATCCAAAGTGGATTAAGTAGAGTAATTTCTCTAGCCCCAAAAGCTCTTTCAAGCAAAACAGCAGTAGATTGCGTAAAAAGAGTACGGACGTCAGTCCCAATTGAAAGAATTTCAGGTTTTTCAAGAGAAGGAACTGATTGAGGCGTTAAACCAAGCATTTCACGCGCGTTTTCACTATATGCAATTACCCTAAAAGAACCTTCATCGACAGCAATCATGCAGCCAAAAGGTTGAATTTGACCACCACGTTGTATCTTCGATAAGTAAGCAGTGATTTGTTGCTCAGGTACAGACTGATTGGTTGTTCTCACTGATTGCGAGTAATCAAAAGATTTACCTGACTCTCCAGTTTGCTCAAAAACAGCATGAAGCTGTGCGTCTACTGTGTATTGAGCAATTGCTTTGCTTACAGACTCCGTGTTGTGAACCCTTAAGTTACTAGTACCTGAGGACTGAGCTGCTGCTGCTGGTTGCTGCTGAGTATGGATATGGTGCAGATTTTGTTGCTGTGATTGTGATGAAGCTCTGCCACCTGATGCCATTGCTAACTGGGTGTTACTTTTTTACTTTGGATTAATGCCTGCAAGGTGTCTGTTATGAGAATTTAGCGTTTCCAAGCGAAAAATGAAGAGAAGAAAGGAAGAATCCAAATGGGCAAAGTGAAATGAAGAATAAAATAAAGAACGTACTGTGTTCACAAGTACACTACTAGTGTGAAGTGAAAAATCTACCTTGCTTCTTTGGGTTTCTTGTTGTTATGTTTGTGGCCTCTAGATAATGGGAAAAGTCTACTCTTTTTTTTTTTTTTTTTTTTAAGTAAACCAGAGCAAGAAGGAACCAAAAAAAAAAAGAATTGGTATTTTTTCTTTTCAAATTTGATCTCTTGTGTGTTGGATTTGTGGGTAGGAGGGATTTTTCTGTCTTCTCAATTAGAGGAAAAGGGCTCTTTTGAGTTTGGTTTATTGTGTTGTGTGTGTTCACAAATTTTTCTGCAATTCCGATGGAATTCTTTTGTGGGCGCGCGCGCAGAGACGCAGAGAGATGCAACGTAAGTAAGAAGAGCATAAAAATGTTGGAGGGGCCGCCAGACCAGTTTGATTGGTGGACATGACCAATAGCCACGTGATTGAGGGTTTTATTGATAGAAATTTTAGAAAAGGAGACATGCAGATTTTTTCTCTACGTTCTTTTTTTTTTCTTGCTCAAGTGTATCTTCTTTTTTTTTTGGCTAAAGTACACTAAAATACATATATGCATTTATTCTTTTCTAAATCCCTAAGCCTCGTAGGTATGCTCTTAAATTTCATCAAGAGGATATTGTCACGAGCCATTATTCTCTCCCCTGAAAAATTAGTCCATTAAAAAGAAACAGTGTTTATGTTTATAAGGACAGCATCTTTTAGTTTCTTTTCAATATAAAATTCTATATTCTATATCATATGATTATGCAACATTCTAATTACACCTATTTTTTTTATCTAAGAAATAAGAGATATCTCCTTAATTTGGATCTAAATTGATTCGAATATTTTTCGTGAAAATTCACATTGAAAAATAGTAAAATTAACTCTAATACCACATATCATAAAATTATATTAGCTAAAATTCATTCTATACTTTTAAGTTCTCTATTTGTTCACCTTATTTTCACTCAAAAAATTCACATGAGCCTACTTTACTTGTAAACTAGACTAAATTCGGCACGAATTAAACTAGCATCAAAGCTTGACTTTGTGACAACATGTTATATATTTTTTTTTCTTTTATCATGTGAGGGGAGGGGTGGGGGCTTCGAACCTCCCTTCTACATGTGCCTTGCTCCATGGATATGGAAGGCTTGTCATTCCATTCTTAGGAGGGCAGGCATGCTCTATACAATTCTATGTCAAGTTTTTAAAAGCCTATGAATTCATGTATTATTATTAGTACTGACAATAAAAATGACAACCTACCAATTATATAAAATAAGGATCCCTATAGCACGTGTGAGAATAATAAAGTGATAACTTTTTTTAAAAAAATTAAAAATATAAAATTCAATTTTTATCATCATCAATTTAATACAAAGGGCTATTTCTTATTATATACCCATTAAAACTTAATTCATTTAATTTTCTTATTAAAAAAAAAACACTCATTGTATCAGCACTCAACACTCCATAATAGTTTCTCTAAACCGATGGAAAATAAAATATAACTTTTTTACACTACAAAACTAATAATTTCCCGTACTGTTTATGTGAGGGATCCCAACAAAAAACTATTTTCCTTAAATTAATTGCCTCTACCATCAATTGATACCCAAAAGCACAACTTTTGCAAAATTTGGTATACTTCAAATTTAAAATATATTTATTTTAATATATATAGTAGAAGCAATCAACGTTTGTATTAAAAAAAAATTATAATACGTTAATACCTGTTTCAATACGTTTGCATTAGCATATATATAAACTCCAATAAAAAAAAAAATCTGTCGAATTTGTAGGTGGGGCAAACATATTATCAGAAAGCCAAATTCATGTAAACGATCACATCACAGATAGTAAAGTAAGCCACGAGCTGTGAAATAAACAGTACCAGTACTGCTAATCTAACGAAGATGGAGCCATGGAGGGACGCGTGCCACAGAATACGTCCGTTAAACTGGTTTCCCTGGGCTAGTAAAAGGATTAGGAGACAATCAGGATCCTGCCCATGTGACTAACTTCTTATGTAACTCCAATTTCTTGCTTGCCCACGTGATGCTTTTACATTTCCCCGCCCCACAACCCTGTTTTGTCCGATGTTGTTTGTTTGTTTTTCTCCTTTTTCTCCAAAACAATGTACTTGTGCTTCAAGCCAAATTTGCCTCAAGGAGTAATCGAAAAAACAAAAAACTTGAATGCCACCCCCAACCAAAGCTGATTCACAAGATTTTTCTTGTTATTTAAATCAAAAGTTGAATGATATTTGGTTGAGACCTCGATCGATGATTATCTCTTTCTATTTTTCACAGCATGCCACAACAGAAAATTTCCTGTAAAACCTAAAGGAAATATGAACAAATTCTCATACAATAAAATGGTGATCAATTTTGCAGATACATTTGATCTCAGTTATTTCTATTTGAAACCTAAAACTACGAATTTATGGCAACATTTCTCTGGATAAATGATTAATTTGGGACTCGCCTTATAAACTTCTGATACAAGTTACAAATGAAGGCCCTCGGCCAATCAGCAGTACAACACTAATCTAATAACTGGAGCAAACTGCAAACTCGAGAGACTTTGAAAATGAAATGCTTGTAGAAAGTTGAAAGCCGGAAATCATTGCACCTGCTATCTGCAATTTTCTCACTTGGTATAGAGAACATCCTCCCATGGGTGGCGGTATAGTGGCTGTTTCAATCTCTTCTGGTCAAAGGTGTGCCTGAAGTTGACAGTGAGAAATATTAGTAATATGCAAACATATATTTCCATTTGAAGTGGATATTTATCATCTTACTCATGTCCTAACCAACTACATTCCCAAGAATACATAAAACTCTACATTTCTCTTATGACACAGAACCAACAATGGGACCAATAAATAACTCGATCTTAAAATTGTTGTAATTAAAAAGGCCAGTCAGGGTACTGTTAATATGTCAGTATCAAGGGCCTGATTGTAACCTAAAAAGCAAAACAAAGCCAAACCCAAACGGATGGGATAAGAAAATCTTGAAGTGCAATCCAACTCACCCAATGAGACCAATGGAACGTGCCAGAACGAAGAGCCCATTCAGATACCCAATCTCCACAATCTCATCAATCTCCTGTTTGGTAAACATTCCACTGCCTGCAAGAAGATCCAAGAAAAGGGACCCTATTGCACCATCAACATTGAGGACCAAGTTATTGGCCTTCGATAGAGTGTAGGTCTCAACTTGGACAGCATACTCCATGTACTTCACAGAAGGAAAATGTGTGCGGGCAAACAGCTGCAAGAGCTCTACTCTTTTATCTCTGTTGTCACCTCTCTTGATCCTTTCCGCAAGAAGTAAATAAAAATTCCCACGATTCAGATTTGAAAGTTCAGTCAATTGAAAAATTAAAAGTCTGAATTCCATGGTTTTAATTGTTGCATAGTTCCAAAAAACAAACGCACAGCCCAAGGCTCTTCATACCTGTGCCCAATTCCAGGAACACGGATACCCTTCTTTTTCATGCTTTCAACAAATTCATACGGTGTTAGGCCCTGACAAAAGAGAAAAAAGAAATAAATCTCAGCTGCGCCAACCACAAGAATGTTCAGTTGAGAAACAGCTTGGCATGACTGAAATCAAGTAAATTCATTAGTGCTCACCCTGTCATAAGCATCCTTAAAATATCGAGCTGCATCATCAATGGCACCACCAAATCGGGGACCAATTGTGAGCAAACCTGTTCCACAATACCATGATTCAATATTTTGTTCCATAATTAGCTCTCACAAATTCACTTAATCTAATAAGTGTTTTGGAGAGAGCAGACCAACAAAATAAGGAAAACATCAAATGATCTTTTCACCTGAGACAAGACTGGAAACTAGATCCTTTCCAGCCCTTGCTGTTACTATAGTGTTATGAGCACCAGATACACAGGGACCATGGTCAGCACATAGCATAATGCATATCTGCTTAACATTATAAATCAGTTAAGAATTCACTAGATAACATAATCTGCTTCCAAATAAAAGTCTAATCATAACTAAAGAGGGGCAAAAAGAAAAGCATAGAAATATTCAGCATAAATGTTAAGCAAATACCAATACACCAATAAAGTTCTAAGAAACCTGCCTCAATAAAATGGGTACAGTAACGTGGAAGGCTGCGTTTGAACCATAAAAGTGAGATGACATCACCAACACCATAGCCTTGTTCAACAATGGAAGACATGGGCACACCAGCATAGCATGGCTCCTCACCTAAAACATGGTTCAAAAATAAGTTACTCGTACCACTCATTTATGACAGAAAGTTTCTTAGAATATGTTTGGTATAAATGAATTCCACAAAATTTTGTGGAATTCATTTGCAATTCCAAATTATGTATGGTTTAAATGAACATGTAGAATTCATTTGCAATTCCAAATTTTTAAATTTGTGGAATTGATTATAACTAAATCAAATTCTAACAAAATTGTTGGAATTTCCAAATGAATTCCACAACTTTTAAGTTTATATTTCTAAAATGACTAAAATATCTCTCATTATTTTTATTTTCAAAGATATCTTTCTATCTAAAGGGTATTTTTGACCAAAATTAAAAATTAACTTGAATTTTAGATTTATACTAAACACAATATAACAAAATATGGAATTCATTTAACAACATATGGAATTCATTTGAAATGAATTCCATAAACTATTTATTTAAACCAAACACATTTTATTAATAAAATTTATTTGGAAATGAAATGAATTTCTTGGTGGAATTGAACCAAACATAATGTTAACGTTAATTGAAGATGTAGTAAAAGTACCTCTGTCATCAGAGATCGTTGAGATGATATGAGTTGGAGCCCGAACTTTGCCACTCTTAATTGCATTATTAAGATCCTCAGGGATTTGTGGAGGTTTAACCTCCTTTACAGATGCAATTTTACCCTCGTCAACCTGTGATAAAAGTAAAGGATCAATATAAGCAGTCAAGGATGCTTAGGAAACTCAAGTCAAGCACCACATTCAAGTTTTTGAAGAGAAAAGCAGGCAGAAATTTTAGTTTTAGAGAAGTTAACTAACCAGTTTCTGAAATGTTTCCTTAATTGCAGTCTCAAAAGCTTCATATGAAGTCGGAACAACAGCCCCAGCATCTCTTAGTGCTTGATTTTTTGCTTGAGCAGACTCCATCTCACCTCCGCTCTTAGCACCCTGAAATGCATCAAAGAAAATTAAAAGCATTCCACTTTTATACAGCAACAGCAGTTGCTGATTAGGTAACACTGTAACAGATGGGTGCAAGACATTTGAGTTAATAACTTACAGCATGACCAAATTGTACTTCTGATTTGAAAAGTCGAGCACAAGTTCCACTGACCCAAGCAACTACTGGTTTATTCACTTTTCCCTGTTTGAGGGCTTCAACAAGGGAATATTCATCTCGTCCACCAAGTTCCCCAAGTACGACCATCATCTTAACCTGAGGTAATGAGAAAATTAGGTTCAAGAAGATGATCGTATGAAATGCAACAAGCATCCCACAATCCTTTTTAGCTTTCTCATTTTTTGCTAGAAAGTGAGTAAATAGCGTGGTTCTTGTTAAAATTCATGAATGGGGCCGATGAAATACCTGTGGAATGTTGTTAAACCGCAAAACATGATCAGAAAGAGTGGAGCCTGGAAATACATCTCCTCCAATTGCAATACCTAAAACAATTTGCAAAATGAATGCCCAAGTTTGAGTTGAACTCGTATCTGCATGCATTAAACTTGCCTAAAGAAAGTAGCTAGTATGAATGAGTACCTTCATAAATGCCATCTGTTACACGGGCAATCGTATTGTATAGCTCATTTGACATGCCACCCTACAATCATAAATGACACGTCATTATCAAACCATCAACATAAATCACGGGCTTGTCAAAAGGAATTGACAGGGCAGGATACCAACATATGGACAGGTCCATGGAAAAACAATCACAATAGCCCTATATACCAATAACTCACAAAGATACAGCTATTCCAAGCAGAGTTTTTGCTTAGTGATGTACTGATGCTTAACTTAGTTGGACAATGAGTTACATGCCACATTTATGCGACAACAATATAAACATATTGCAATAAAAGCACAATTAGAAGGATTTCTTGTAATATGGAAAATGCAATAACTATAAGGTTCAAAAGTATGCAGTTCAATGAGAAATAGGAGCAATGGAATCAACACTTACAGATTTTGAGACAAATCCAACAGATCCAGGCCTGTAGAGCTTGCAAGAAATTATGTTATCAATTGTTCCAGCAGTGTCACCTATCTTAAAAGCTCCAGCCTGAATGCCTCCAACAGTAGCTGGGCCAATCACAACCTGCAACACCACCACCACAAAATTAAGAAAAGCAGTTAAACAAGATCAGTCAAATGAATCCTCAAGGAAAATGCGTATGCATTACAACCACATAATTTTGAACACAAATGCACTGTTTAATCATATGATTCATCTAGTTCAACTAGATTCGAATGATTTTGCACTATTATCTCACCTTATTGTTAGCCCGTGCATATGCAATCAACTGTTTGGTGTCTGACTCAGGAACTCCCTCAGCAATTATAGCCACAACTCGAATTGTTGGTTGTTTCAGCGCTGCCATGGATGATGCAGCCGCACTGCAAATATTAATGCATAATGACTATTGGATCCATAGAAAGATGCCATTCAAAGTAGGATATTAAAGAGTTACTGAGTACGAACCTTCTAAATGATGCAAAGTTTATAAATACATCAGCGGTTGGATGTGCAGCACAAGCAGCCTCAATACTGCAAATAGCACCAAAATGAGCATTGTAACTCTAAACATCAGAAAAATTCAGGAAACCTTTCATTTTTTTTCTTGAAAATCAAACATTGCATGTTTAAATCCCAAAAGTTGGTTGTTCTGTATCTAATATCCGACAGACAACTGATTAGGTATAAAAAGGTTGTACATGGAAGATGTTTAATATTATCTTCTGAGTGGGTGGCACTGAAATTGTTAGTTTACAGCTTGATCAGACAGTAGATCAAGGTCACTCGACTATTGTAATATCTATCTGATGAAACGATTCAAGCAGAGCCCAATTCATATTTCATGAATTATATAGTGCATGCATCTATGAAATCAAAGGATACCTAAAAAAATGAATATCAATCTTGAAGGCAATCAGATCATATGCTACTCAACTTCACTGAGGCAAAGAAAATGATCTATCCTCACAACATAATCAATCTTCTCAGATTTAATCTAGTTTGCAAAGACTGGAAAACAAACATAAAATTGACAAAAGAAAAAAGAAACAAAAGAACCATAGCTTACGCTGAATGTACAGGGATTGCGATTTCCTCTTGGCCAAAAAAGAGTTTCTGGAATCCCTCTGAACCAGGGTTAATAATTCCAGCCACTGATGGTGTTTCTCTTCCTATAAAATACAAGAAAAGACAAAAATATTACATAATGACTTCTAGAAATATAGAGATTCAGTTGCAGCAAAGCAAGAGAAAGTAGCAGATACCACAAAGGAAGTCAAAATCAAGCATGCGTTGAATAGGAAGCTGCTTATAGTTATAGAATAAAGCTTGAGTAGTACGAGAGAATAGTTGTCCGGTAGCCATGGCGAGACCTGTTAAATCACAAACAAATCAAAACCCACAAAATGCCTTGCCTCCCGATATCAGAAAACAAACAAATGACTTGTTTGGTTCTTCCTTCCTAAAACATGGTTTATCTTTTAGTTTACCAAATGATTTCCCACCAAAACAAGATCTACTTAGCTAACAAACACACCAAACAGACAAATCACATCACAACCACCAAAACTAAACAGCACCTAACTCCAAGCTAATGCGTACCGGATATTAATCAAATGGAGAGCAGTAACCGAAACCAAATCAAATCAATAATCAAAGAAGGCAATGTAATGTAGTTAAAATCAATCAATCTTCAATCCCAAAGCAACGGGAATTCTTGAAATTGAATTGCTATAAGTAAGAAACTGATGTTCAAGTAAAGAACAAAACAAAGCATCATCGAAAAACAGCATTTCGTGAAACACATCTACGAATCTAAGCAAACGACAGGAATTGGAATCGAAGGAGCAGATCTACAATTAGTCGACAAAAGGAACAGAGTCTTAAAAGGATTTCAAATGGTAATATTGATATGGTTTTGGAGGAATTGGAATCTAACCAGAAGCAGAAGCGAGGAATTTGGAGTGAGTGGCCTCGTGGAAATCGCCGATGATTAACGACGCGGAAGAGAAACAACGGTGAAATTCAATCGCAAGTGAGGGAATTTATATAGGGAGGGAAATTGCATTTATGCAGCTACCACATGAAAGGGGAGGGAGATGGTCACGTGGCATTTTTTTTTTTAGTTTTAGTTGTTAGATAGATCATACGTTAGCTATATAGAAGTTTTTACTTCTATTTTTCTCTTAAATTATAAATTAATTATTTTATTGGTAGAACATCTACGATTCTTGTAATTATACTCACGAGTGGTTTAAATTAAAAATTAAAAATAAAAAAATATATTAATATTTTTAAGTATTAATTAAATATTATTAAATTAATTTAAAAAATTTAAATTAGATTAAAATAATAAATTTATAAATTAATAAAACATATCTTGCTAAATATTTTTGATAAAAATAATGAATTAAACTATAATATTTTACATTTTTAATATAAAAATTATATTAACAAACAAGAATAAAATTTTTAATTTTTTTATGAATGAAAATACTATTACAATTTTTTTAATTATTATTATAATTTGGTAAATTTTGGAGTCAAGATTTGTTAGTGGGGTTGAGAGGTTGAGAGTTTAGGAGTTGGGCCCAGGAGCAGTTGATGAGTTAGGTGGCAGATTCAGATGGGCATGGCCGAAAGGCAGGCACCTTGACTTCAACAACATATAACAATTTTAAATCTTTTGAACCTTTTTATATTGTCTAAATTTGTAAATCTAATTATTTAGGTCTTTTTTTATATAAAATAAATCTATTTTTTCATATTTTAAAAATTGCCCTCTTAATTCTAATTTTACCTTTCTAGTATACCACCTTAGGACCTGAATTATACATATTAAATAATGCAATAATAGACTTGAGTTAAAAATAAATAAACATATGGATGAAGAATAAAATTCAGAAAAAAAGAGATAAAATTTAAGGGAAATATTTTTTCATAATATTCAAAAAAGGGTTACACTTCTTAAATATACACATAGGAACCCTAATCACAACCTAATTAGGAATATAATAATATCTTAAATAGAATAGAACTTTATTCCTGATTGTATATAAATATTTACTTCATAATATATACAATAAAATATTTACTTCCTTAATACTCCCCCTTAAGTTGTTGAATATATGTCAATCATTCTCAACTTGCCAAGTGAGTTATAGAATGCTTTTCTGGATACAGCCTTTGTAAGGATGTCAGCTAGTTGAGTCTGAGATGAAACATATGGAAGATCAATTATCCATTGGTTCAAATGATCTTTTATGAAATGTCTGTCAACCTTTATATGCTTAGTTTGATCATGTTGAACCGGATTGTTTACAATTGTTATGGCTGCCTTGTTATCACAATGTAATAACATAGGTTTTGGATGTTTTAATCCAAGATCCTGAACAATTTGTCTTACCCAGAGCAACTCACATACTCCATGAGTCATTCCTCTAAACTTAGCTTCAGCACTTGACCTTACTACAACTTTTTGTTTCTTACTTCTCCAGGTGACTAAATTATTTCTAACAAATGTGAAGTACCCGGACGTTGATTTTTTATCAGTCCGATCTCCAGCCCAATCAGCATCAATATAGCCGATAATTTCATAACCCTTATTCCTCCCAAAGAATAACCCTTTACCCGGAGAAGACTTTAGATATCTTAATACTCGATATACTGAATTCATATGTTCTTTACTCGGAGAATGCATGAATTGACTTACAACACTTACTGCATAAGCTATGTTTGGCAGAGTATGAGATAGGTAAATCAACCTTTCCACCAACCTTTGATACTTATCTTTATCAGTTGAAACTTAATCTTCTAGGATTGAAAGTCCATGATTGACTTCAATGGGAGTCTCGGCTGGCTTACAATCAAGCATCCCTGTCTCTGTCAGTAGATCCATTACGTACTTTCGTTGGCAAAGAGAAATTCCTTGAGTTGACCTTGCAACTTCAATTCCTAAAAAATACTTCAATTTACCCAAATCGTTAAGTTCAAACTTAGATGCTAACTGTCTTTACAAGTTTGTTATCTCACTCGGATCATTTCTAGTGACCACCATATCATCAACATATACAATCAATGCAGTGACTTTTCCTAACTTCTATTTGATGAATAGTGTGTGATCAGCATCACTTTGCTTTTATCTGAGCTTCCTCATGAAGGTTGAGAGTCATCCAAACCATGCTTGAGGTAATTGCTTGAGTCCATACAATGCTCTCTTTAATTTACATACTCGGTCAGTACATTTAGTTCTGAGTGGTGGATCCATATATACTTCTTCATCTATGGTTCCATTCAAAAATGCATTCTTTACATCAAATTATCGAAGTGGCCAATCCAGGTTGGCAACTAAGGAGATAAGGACTCAGATGGTGTTCATTTTTGCTATTGGGGCAAATGTATCTTCATAGTTGATTCCATACTTCTGAGTGTACTCCTTTGCTACCAACCAAGCTTTATATCGATTTATCTTCCATCTGGATTAAGTTTGACAATGAATATCCACCTGCACCCCATCGTTTTCTTTCCTTTTGGAAGAGGAATAAGATCCCACATCCGGTTCTTCTGTAATGCCTCCATTTTATCATTTATAGCTTTCTTCTTATCCGGATCATCTAAGGCTTCCTGCACATTACTTAGAATAAATATAGTAGATAATTGATTTACAGTAAGTGCATGTGAGTTAAACAAATGGTTGGTTGATATGAAGTTATTGATAGGGTATTTAGCTTTGGTATGAAGGTTTGGATCATATTATTTTTTTAGAACCCCTTTATTGATTTTAGAAGGATAATGAGGCTTAGTAATTAGAATTAAAGGAGACAAGTTTACCTTATTATGCACCGCATCCGGAGTTTCTTCAGCTTTTGGTGTGGGTTGGGAAGATGTACTATCTTGATTACTCAAATTTTCTTTGATGATCTGTCTGGGTAAGATGCTCGTACTCGGAACATCAGATGTTTATTCGGGTAAGATGCTCAGAACACTCAAAACACCAGATGTCTGTCCGGGTGAGATGCGTGGAACACTTGAAATATTTAGGAGACTCGAATTCAGAACACTCAAAATGCTATCTTCAAGCTCAAAGAGGTTTGGATTTTTCTCCCTCTGAAGAGAACACTCGGAGTGAGAGAAGAAAGGAGAATTTTCATGAAACCAAACATCCTGAGTGACATACATCTTCTTTGTATTCGGATCATAAAATCGATATCCCTTTTGTAAATTCGCATAGCCAATAAAGATACACCGGATAGCTCGAGGGTCTAATTTGTTGAGTGTCTGATGAACATATGCCGAGCATCCAAAAACTCAGGGTTCAAGATTATTGAAGGGTAGAGATATGACAAGTTCTCGAAGTTTCTAAAGAGGAGTCTGAAAATCGAGTACTCGTGATGGTGTCCGATTTATGAGGTACACAGCAGATCGAACAGCTTCTCCCTAGTATTCTCGAGAAACATTCATGTCAAATAGTGACGCTCGAAAAGCTTCCAATAACTGTCGGTTCTTCCGTTCGGCTATACCATTCTGTTGGGGAGTGCCGACACAAGATGTTTGGTGGCGAATGCCCTTATTGAGGCAGAAATCATTGAGAATTGAGTTAACATACTCCCCGCCATTGTCAAACTATAAGACTCAGATTTTACTCTGGTATTGTGTAGCCACCATGTTGTACAGGTCCTAAAACTTAGAGCACACATCTCCTTTATTGGAAAGTAGAGATACCCAGGTCATCCGGGTACATTCATCAATAAACGTTATAAAATATCGAGCACTAGATAGAGTAAGAATCCGAGCAGGTCCCCATACATCAGAATGAATGGTCATAAATGAAATTGAATTTTATTATAACTTGGTACATAAGAAATTCGTTGGCCTTTTGCCAATTCACAAACATCACACTTGAATTCCAAGTCTATGGTATGCAAAAATAAATTCAATTTTATTTGTCTAAGATAATGAAAAGAAAGATGACCAAGACGACGATGCCATAAGATTGCTTGGTCTTTTCTTGAATAACTTCTACCAACCCTATTAACTTGACTTGATTTCTGACTTGAATCATCATACAATTCAAGATAGTACAACTTTCCCCGTTTAACACCAGAGCCAAGAATCCAGCGCGTTACAATGTCCTGAAATACATAATAATTAGGCCAAAATTTGACAGTGCAATTCAAGGTTTCAATGATTTGGCCAACAGAAAGTATATTACAAGAAAGAGATGGAACAACAAGAATAGTATCTAAATTAAGAGAGTCGGAGTTAGATACTGATCCCTCATGAGTGATTGGTGTTATGCCTCCATTAGCAGTTTTGTTGGGTTAATGGACGGATAGATGTAAGATGGTGAGTGGAGTTTGTCATATGATCAGTAGCACCTGTATCAATAATCCATGTATTATTTCGAGTAAGATTTTTCATACTTGGAATGGTACCAAGATCACCACTTAGTTCGGTAGAAGTAGCAATTGCAACCTTGCTGAGCTTCTTACGAGACTTTCTATTGAAATCCCACCATTCCAGATATCCTGCAATTTCATAGCACCATTCCTTAAAGTGTCCAACTTCACCACAATGAGTACAAGTGTATGTGATGGACTTACTCAGTATTTTATTCCCTCTGAATTGGGGATGAGTCTGAGCTGCTACAAGTACAAAATGGTCTGGCAGTATCTTCGGCTCTTCCATCATATGTCACTGGTTGTGATCTCTTCGGACATATGCATAACTAGACTCGAGATTAAGAGGTGGATCCTTCCAGAGTATTTCACTCCGAGCGTTATTAAATTCCGAATCAAGCTCGGCTAAGAAAATATGTATTTGAAGTCGGGTAATATGCTTATGGAGTAATACTACTCCATTAACATCCTCCCCTTATACACACGTCCAAGCATTGATTTCCTGAAATATTCCAATCAGTTTATTATAGTATGCAGGTAATGGCTTACCATTCTGACGTGTTGTGAATGATTTCTGATTTAATTTAAATAACTGGGTTTTGTCAGACCCATCATAGAAGGTTTTTGAGACAATATCCCATATCTCCTTTGCTGTTGGAAGACAGATGAATCTCTGCATCAATGTCGGACTCATCGAGTCAATCAGCCAACTTTTGACTCAATTATTATCAAGGAGCCAAGTCTCCAATGCTTTATCTCCTGCTGGTGGCTTTGGCGTAGTGCCATTCAGAAAGTCAGATTTATTTCTGGCTCCAATTCGCATCTCCTTGATTTGTGACCATAGAGTATAGTTTGTATCATCAAGAATAATTCCTGTGGGAAAGGGAGAATTATCTTGAAGAGTTTGAATAAAGTTGGGTATTCCATGGGATACGATGGATGTGTTTTCGGTAGTTATGATTTTGAAGATTTCAAAAGATTTAAAGGAAGAAGAAAATATGATTTGTAAGAATTCAATTAAAAAAAATTTGATTTCAATGGATATGCTTTGATATCATGAAGAATAAAATTTAGAGAAAAAGAGAGAAAATTCAAAGGAAATATTTTTTCATGATATTCAAAGAAGGGTTACACTCCTTAAATATACTCACAGGAACCCTAATCACAACTTAATTAGGAATAAAATAATATCCTAAATAAAATAGAACTTTATTTCTAATTATATACAAATATTTACTTCCTAATATATATAATAAAATATTTACTATATAATATAAATAAAATTTAATCACTAAAAAAAATATTAATCATTTGTTGGTTAAATATATAAATAACACAATTACTTTGAGATGCTCTTTCTTTAAATCTTAGGCTTCTTTTTATAAAATTGGTCCATGCAGTGATTTACTTATCATTGTATATTTCATTGTCATTAATAAGAATTGAAAATATTGCGATGAAACTCAGTCTCCAATTAATAATGCCCCCATTTTAATTATTTCTGGCATATTATGCGACACATGGGAATTTTTTTTTTTTAAATATATTTGATTCAAATGACTTTAACAAAAATTTATAAAATTTATTTACAAATTCAAATGAGTATATTTGATTTAAAAAAAAAATTTATAAAATTTATTTTTAATTCTAATTTTTTTATTTTGTAAAATTACTTAAAATTAATTCCTTAATAGAATTTACAAAATAAGAGGTTAATAAGCTAAGGTTGACAACTCGTTCGTTTGTCAACTGCCAAAAGAACTAAGTGAATCCCACAAGCACACCAATATTTAAATTAGATTTGTGTATGTATGAATGAAATTGAAAAAATATATGGACATATTTAGACACATTAAACACATACCTACTTGAATTTTGGACTCCTTTCTTATTAAATTTTTATCTTTTTTTAAGACTAAGTTACTTTTTTATGTATGAATTTGGACTTTGGACTAACTCTTCACCATTTGAATTGACTGAGTTATATATATATATATATAATTTAAACAACTAAATTCATTTTAAATTTTAAAGTGTTTGTACTCATATTTTTGAGTTTGAATAATGATATGGAGTATAAAATATTTTATTCTAAGGAGATAAAATATTTCAGTAAGGGCCCTGCAATCCTGAGACATTTCAGGATTTCTACACATGCTGGCAAAGATCTTAGCCAGTGCATGTGTTGTTCTACAACTTTATTTTATTTTGTTGTTATGAAGTAAGATGCTACCTATGAATAAAATGCTTACTTGCTTAGTCGTTTGCATGCATACATAATAATAATAATAATAAACACAACACATGATCTTCGTGGTTTACAAAAATAATAATTAAGGAGCTCTTATATAAGTAATATAATTGTATATTTTCAGATGAATTTAATTTTTCATTTAATAAACTACAATTTTTTATAAATAATGAAGCTTATCAAAATTAAACCATTGATTAATGCAATCCTCAATTATTATACAATTAATTTCATCATTTGTACTAGATAAATTTATGAAGCAAGAAAAAAAATCATATGCTAAGTATATTTAAAAAAAATTGAATCAAGATAATTACTCCAATTAATAAAAAAAGAATTTTTTTTTATAAAGAAACATTTCAAAAATCTATTAATATATCAAACCAACATGAAAAAATAATTCTTTAAATCACTCAACGATAAATATAATCTCAATTGATCGATAAATTAAAAATTGCTCATCCGAATAGACTCCTATAATATAATAAAAAAAAGAAAAAAAATTCATTTTATTTAAAATATATTTTTGCTTTTTATTTAATTTATATTTAAAGTCTACTGAATTTTAACTAATTTAATACGATTCAAATAAAATTATAAGAATAATAAAAAATTTAATAACTAATTTAATGTGATTTATATATTATAAAGTAGAAAACATGAATTGAAACAAGAAAAAGAAAAAAAAAAAAAAGTAAACTTCATTGGACCATAAATAATAATATTTGGGGAAATTAGGCAATCTTTTTCGCTAAATTCTTTATTTATTTGCTGAAATTAAACAATTTGGTAAACATAGTTCGTGATAAGTTTTTTTTTTTTTTTCGAACAACATAGATCGTGATAAGTTGAAGCATGCGATTAGGGCTTAATAAATTGCCATCAAAGACATTATAGTTGTCATGTCACCAAGGAATTGTAATTATTATTATTATTATTATTATTTTTTTTTTTTGGAAATGAATTGTAATTAGTACCAGCGCTAGCTGTCACAGCATGTATTTATTGGACAAGTCGTGAATCACAATTTTTATAACCATATTTGCTCCATAATTATCATTTTGCATCATCATATTTTAAGGTCAAGGATTTTGGAATTTAAATGAACATTTATTTTAATTAATGTCTATGTTGTGGACTTTTAGTATTTATTGTTCAATAGATGTAACTAATCCAATTCAAACTAATTCTTTCACTAATGAATTACACTTTTTTCAACAATTATTATACGTGATTATATACGCTATAACTTGAACTTAAAATATAACTTAAACAATCAACGTTTATTAATTCAAGTGACGAAAAATTTAGATTCCCTTAAAAAAATTTCAAGTTTAAGTCTTATGTATGAAAATAATAAATACTATGAAAATTTTATCTCTTTATGAGTCCATCCGCCTCAATTCCTAAATAGTAAAAATATTTTTAATTACCAAATATCAAAAACATTAAATGTAAAAATGTAGCTTAAATAAAAATAACTTTACACCAGCTAATTCTAATGATTGTTAGTTTAATTTTTCTAACTATAATACTTAACTGCTACAATTTTTTAAGTTAATAATATAAGTAAAAAAATTATATTTAAATAGAAAATAAAAGCATATTGTAATTGAAAAAAAAAGAGTTATGGTATAAATAAATAAAAATATCTATTTTTTGTTTATGTATAAAGAGATCAGATAATACATGGAAACAAATTATGTATAATAAAATTAATGTTTTATATACACTTTACAGACAAGTATCATAGTTTATATGATGTGGAAAGTGTGGACATCCCATTTGGTGGTTTTCTTGGGGTGGAAGCGTATTATGGATTAACAGCTAACGACCACAAGAGGAGGAGTAGCTTACCTGCCTGCCACTTTTTAATTGCTAGTTAGTTCATGGCACAAGTACATAATAAAAACAAAACAAAATACTTTTTTCTAATTAAAAAAAATTATAATAAATCAACGAAAAAGTAGTTAATTAGTAATATATAAGATTTAATTTATATTATCATTAATTTTTTAAAAAAAGATGTCTTATATTATATAATTTATCAAAATTTAAATTATACAATCTCTCTAGTTTAAAAATATTATAATAATATTCTTTACACGTTGTACTACTATTTTGGCTCTACATGAAGGGAGGATTTACAAATAGCAAATTAGATTCGATTAATTCATGACAAAACATGATAACTCATTTCATATAAGAAACACAATAAAATTGCAAGTTCATAGGTTATTTCAATGATAATCCATCATAAAAAAATTAATCTAATAAGCCAATGGTAAAATAAAAAAAATAAAAATAATGATAATAATTTCCTAATGACCAATTTAATATAATTGCATATATTATGACTCGAGTTCAGTATACCGTTTAAGGCTTTAAGCGATAATAGCTCACTTTCAATTAATTTCATCAATTGTTGGTTGATTAAACATAATATTGATATCTTAATTAGTCCACATAACAATGTGTACAAAGACTAGGTAAACATAATAATGTATGAGTAATGAGTCACTATCTCATGATAGACATGGCAAAGACATGTTTCATTTGTTTTTTTTTTTCGAATGCACTAACTTGAAGTTTCCTTTGACCAAATTGAAACATTCATCCAATTTCATACGCTAAATGTATCATGTTTATTTAATTGTTTCACACTTCTACTTCCACGTACCTTTCTTTATACATCATAAATAGCCCTCATCATTGACTAAACATGTGCAATATGCACTAATTATGTGCTAAGTAGTGCATGGTTCATGTCAAATACCACTTAAAAAATGCCTAATAAAATCCATAAAAATTGGTCTTATAGAACAATTATTAAATAGCATACTGTTTTTTTTATATACATTGGAGACTGGATATGTTGAGATATGTAAAATGAAAGTAATTTTTTTCTAGTAATTTTTTTTTGAAGAATTAATAATTTACAATAAATATAATATATCTCATTAAATATTGATGGACAGAAAAACTCAAAGAGAAAAATTTTCTTATATTTGATAAAAAAAATGCAACTCTCAACGGATAAAGTCAAGAATTTATTAATAAGTCTACTATGTGCGAGTTGTGGGGTTAAACATCCATCCAAATATTTAGTGATCACAATTTCAATTTTATTTGAACTTAAGGTTCACAAAAAAATATAAAATGGACTTTTAAGGTCTAAAATGGAGATGAAGTCACCCTCTGAATAAAAGTTGGGACACACTATATAATAACTGAATTTTATGAAGGTTTTCAAAAGTCATCGTTAGATATTAGGTTCGAAAATTGAGTATGAACTTTTGAAATACCCATCCAACCTTACGATTGCTCTCCATGTGTGTTTCGTATTTTATTACTTTGATTATTAAATTATTTCTTTATTTTAACGTGGATTGAAATCACGTCCAATTTTATATTTTTGTTCGAATTTGTGCATTAGTCCCATTTTTATGCTTATAGCCCGACATTCAATATAAATAAAATAAATAATAATAATTTACAACTATACATTTAAATGAATGAGGAAAGAATTAGAGATTACAATACTTTGTTCAAAGAAATGTAAAATAAACAAATTAAATGGACAAATAAAACCTCTCAAGAACTAATTAATAGACTAACTATTTGATGATTAAAAGTCACTAAACAATCCCTACAATAAGTACAAATTATTCCTTTCTCATAAACAACAATATTATTTACAAAATAATTAACAAATAATATCAATAGGAAACGGAAATAAAATCATAAAAATAGTCCACAAATAGCATAATAATATTATATAATAATAAATTAGACAACAAAGCAATCATGTATAAAATCAAGATATATAGAAAGACAAACATGAAAATCATGCAAAATATACAAAATAAGCATTAAAGATCAAAGCAGAACCATTCAGAATCCTGATAAAGCAACGATGCCTCTTTAAAGAGGCATTGCCACCTGATCAGGAGGCAATCTTAGATCAAGAGGCGTCGCCTCTTGACCAGGAGGCGATCTTATATCACCATAATGAGATAGAGACGTCGCCTCTTCAACAGACCTTGCAGCAGACTACATTTCTTACCTTCTAAGAAACTTTGAAATCAAGACAAACAAGCAAAGACTGACATAAATACACAAATATCAACAACCAATACTCAGTATTTCATATATTCATGCTTCTATATGACCTTAACCAAAGAATAAAAACTCAAGAAAATAAGCAAAAGAGTAATAAATCAAAAGTTTTTAATGAAATGAAGAACTTAAAGCTTAAAAATGGAGATTCTCACTGGTTTGGATTGATGCTCCTAACTAAGCCCTTAGACTTTGGTTTGTTGATTTGAATGCTTTGAATGCAAGAGAGTCCTCTTCCTTCTTAAGGAAATCACATTTTTTAGCTCCAAAATCTCCCTTTTCTCCCTATTCTTCTTTTACTTCTCTTCTTTTTTTTTCTCTCTATTTTTCTTTCCAAGAACGTCCTCTCTCTTTTCTTTTTTTTCAGAGACAAAAAGTCCAGCCTCCTTCTCTCTTGCCCACACTTTTCCTTTTAAGCCTCTTTAACTTTTTACCTTTTTAAATTCCTAACCCACTTACTCTCACCCTCTCCCTATCCTTTTCATCATTCCCCATGCTTCTTTTCTCTTTTTCTACCTTTTTTCCTTTCTTTTAATATAAAAATACCCTAAATTAGAGGTTAGTGGGTCTTAACTACTACCATTAATAATATTTAATGCTATAAAGGGTGGCTATAAAGAGGTATCGCCTCTTTAATGAGGTGTCGCCTCACCAATGTCTAGTATGAAGAGCCAATGCCTCTTCGTTAAGGCAATTGCCTCTTCACCCAGGCTAGTTCTAGGCCTTTGGGCAAAAGGCAATAGGCTTGGGCTTAGAGGCTCAATTTGGTGTTTTGGGCTTAATGTTTGGGCTTGAATTTGGTATTTTAGGCTTTTGAGTCTATTTTATAGAGGTTTTGGGCTTCCTTTGCATTCAAAACTCATACTTTCTCATCATCGAACTTTTGTTATGAGCCGATCAAACTAAAGGCCTTAACAGTTTTTCTTTTTAGTTTTCCAAAAAAGTGAATTTCTATAAATTAATTTTTCAAAAAAGCAATATAGACATAAAAAGCATTAAAGGACAAAAATGACATACCTGACCTTCGAGCTTCACTTAGGCCGTTAGCCTTAGGAATTCAAACCTGAGAGGCTAAACTTTTACTCAAAATATGATCGTGATCCTTGGGTTTTTCTAGCTCACGCAGTCACTCATTATAGTTTAACATGATTTGAAAAAAAATTTGGCTCAAAAAGTCACTCAGTATAATAAGATAAAAATGTGACTGTGATCCTTGACTTTTCCTAGCTTGATCTCATTATAGTTTGGCATGATTCCCAAGTTTTCCTGGTTCAAGAAGTCACTCAGTAAAAAAAAGATGAAAATATGATTGTGATCCTTGGGTTTTCCTGGCTCAATCAGCCACTCATTATAGTTTGGCATGATTCCCAAGTTTTTTTAGCTAGAGAAGTCACTCAATCGAAGAAGATGAAAATATGACCGTGATCCTCGGGTTTTTGCTAGCCCGATCAGCCACTCATTATAGTTTGACATGATTTCCAAGTTTTTCTAGCTTGAGAAGTCACTTAGTAAAAGAAAATAAAAATGCGACCATGATCTTTAGGTTTTCCTGGCCCGACTAACCACTTATTATAGTTTGGCTTGATTCTTAAGTTTTTCTGACTCGAGAAGTCACTCAGTAGAAGAAGATGAAAACATGACTGTGATCCTAAGATTTTTCTGGCCCAATCAGTCACTCATTATAGTTTGGCGTAATTTTCAAGTTTTCTTAGCTTGAGAAGTCACTCATTAAAAGAAGATGAAAATATGACCATGATCTTTGAGTGTTTCTGGTCTGATTAGCCACTCATTCTAGTTTGGCATGATCCTCAAGTTTTCCTAGCTCAGGAAGTCATTCAGTGAAAGAAGATGAAAATATGACCGTGATCCTTAGGTTTCCCTAGCTCAATTAGCCACTCATTATATTTTGGAATGATTCTGAAGTTTTATTAGCTCAAAAAGTCACTCAGTAAAAGAATATGAACTTTGGGGATTCAAACCCGACCAGACATTCCTTATAATATGCACTTAAAGAATTTAAACTCGACTAGACGCTCCTTACAATGCACACTTTGGGGATTTAAACTGGACCAGACACTCCTTGTGACATGCACTTCAAGGATTCAAACCTGATTAGATGGTCTTTAAAGGAAATATGCACTTTAGCGGTTCAAACTCGACCAAACATCCATTATGATGCGCACTTCGAGGATTCGACCCCGACTAGATGCTTATTCTGATAATGTAAACTTTGGGAATTCATTACCTAACCAGTCACTTCTTACCACTAATGTTTTAATCAGAATACCTTTAATTCTCCAATATTGATTTCAGGGTATACCCGAGAAGTAAAACAAAAATTTTTCATTATTTTTTTTGCTTAACTGGGGAATATATTTTCCAATGGGCCAACTTGTGTTCCTTTCATCTAATGGGCTTCACCTTATTTCTTTTTTTTCTTTTTAACAAGTCTTCCTCTTTTACCCTTCTACTTTGACATATAAATCTTTTTTTCTCTTTCAAAGTCACTTTCACTTTTACTTTCAAATTCTCTTTTTTCTTTCCTTTTTTTTCTTTTACTTTTCAAATCCTTTATGGCTAAGAACATTGCACAGACCCTTAATTTACCTATATGGGACCTAATGACTCCCTTAATACATCCCCTATGTAGTTTTGAGCTTAGTATCGGAGATGAAATCCTTTTTTTTGTAGATATGCGATCCTATATCTGTGGATTGGCTGTATAAGAGGTTAGTATCTAATTCCTTTGATTTTTTATGCAAATAATATTAAATAATATAAGGTTATTATTCATAAATGCACATTTATCATTTTATCTAAAAGAAATTTGATTTAATTAAATAAAATTATAAAAATTGAATCATTTTATCAGATCACCGATATGAAGAGGTGTTGTCTCTTCGATGGGATGATCGCTTTTTTATTAAGCAATCGCTTCGTCATAAATAGGCGGTCACCTCTTCATGTTTAGGTGTTTACAGAGAGGCAATCACCTCTTAACTAAAAGGCAACACCTCTTAAATTTGGCGATCGCCTTTAGCTTAGAAGTGTTTACCTTATTAATAAAATTATGAATAAAAAATGACTTCATTCACATAAAATGGTAATTCAACTCCTTATTTTATTCCTATAGCTCGATGCCTATACCCTCAAGGGTGTTGGGAACTTCAGCGATGCTCGCATATAGTACGATGAGCTCATAGATGGGGTGAAGACTCGTATCCATGATACCAAATTTTTTGATTTCATTCTCACACTTTTGATGCAGTAGGGGCATACAAATTACCAACCTTTACATGCTTTGATGGAGAGATGGTCCAACACTACTTACACATTCCACCTTTCTTTCAAGGAGTTTACACTTAATCCAGTTGCTTTTGCTATTATCACTGATATTTTTTATGCAGAGGATTCTCTTCCTCTTGATGCAAGTCTCCATTGCCTATCTACATATTGTCTTACTTTCATTGAGCGTCTACTTGGCATGGTCTAGGATATAAAGGGGACATACACTATAAAGTTTGATTCCATCAGGAGCTTCTATATCCGTGCTAGAGTTGAGGTGGCTACCACACCTCGTCCGATTGATAAGGTAGTGGGCGCATTCTTGGTTTACTTGTTGGGCACCACTCTCTTTGTGCACACTACCAGTTCTATAAAATTGAGCTTCTGATGCCTCTAAAAGATCTAGACCTAGTGGCTTCATACAACTGTGGTAATTGTGCTCTATCATATTTGTACAAGAGTATGGATGAGTTGGTGCGTGGAGCCAAGAGGCTTTGTGCTTTCTGGAATTTCATTCTGGTACTTTCCTCCTTTTTTACTATTAGATTCCATCCCAAGTACTATTATCATGATTTGTTAACAGTTCTTCCTTTATCTTGCAGAATTGGGCTTTAGAACTAAAGTTAATTATAAGGATCACTCACGTTCGTGACATTCTTTTTCCTACTATGGTGAGATGAGGCTCTAGCCGCGCTTGGAGGAGGCCAGTTACTCGCGTGCATATTCATTGCGAGTGACTGAAAACTCTCATATATGATAAGGTAGGTACTTACAAACATAATTGTAATTAGTAACACATTTGTTAATCAAATTCATTCACTTATCGACTTATTTTCATTATTATGTTTGAATTTGTGGGGTCCCCCTGGCTGGGTGGTCTCAGGCCATGGTCTGCTCAATTCCACTATCTAGGAGGAGGATACTACTTTGAAGGCCTAATTGCAGATTTTAGTACCTCAGCGAGAGGGTACGTCAATGGCAGATGGGTGCTCTAGTGAGACGACCACCCTTTGCTCCTCCCCAACATATTTTATGGGCATATGAGTTAGAGGGAAATGATCTTAATCAAGCTCTGAAGGGAGATGATGCTGTGGATTATTGTGAGAGGAGAAAGTCTCGATATATGGATTTCACATGAGCTCATCTCCTAGAGAGGATGCCTTTACCTGCACCTGCACCTCAAGTAAGTATGCAATTCTATTAAACATATTATTTTACATTTATGTTTATGGATACTATTTCCTAACTTAATTTCATTCTTAGGTGCCAGGTAGGGTACCAGTTGTAACAGCCCAGACCAACCCACATTAGATATTGTCCGCTTTACCCAGGCCCAGCCCGCAGCGCACGATTTTAAAACGCGTCTAATGGGAGAAGGTATCCACACCCTTATAAGGCATGCTTCATTCTCCTTCCCAACCGATGTGGGATATCACAATCCACCCCCCCTTAGGGCTCAATGTCCACGCTGGCACACCGATCCGGGCTCCGGCTCTAATACCATTGTAACAGCCCAGACCAACCCGCATCAGATATTGTCCGCTTTGCCCAGGCCCAGCCTGCAGCGCACGATTTTAAAATGCGTCTAATGGGATGGGAGCTCTAACTCAACTGGCTCCGACTGGCTCTGGCTCTGATACCATTGTAATAGCCCAGACCAACCCGCATCAGATATTTTTCGCTTTGCCTAGGCCCAGCCCACAGCGCACGGTTTTAAAACGCGTTTAATGGGAGAAGTTATCCACACCCTTATAAGACATGCTTCGTTCTCCTTCCCAACCGATGTGGGATATCACACCAGTCCTTTGTCTTAGGCCTACTGCACAAGAGAGACCTCATTAGTGTCCTTACATTATGCCTAGTGGTGAGGGTACCTCCTTTGGTGTGCCTCCTCTAAAGTGAGCGTACCTCCTCAAATAATATTTGGTAGGCTCATTGCCACTCTCAACTTACTGACCCACTACTGGGTGCCTTTGAGCGAGCTTTCATGTTAATTATTGATGCTAAACAGGAGCTTAGAGCCAGAGTTCTTATCAGAGGCTACTACACATTTGAGTTCCCTTCTTTTAAAGTCCTATTCTTAAATTTAACTTAACACATGATTAATTCTAATAATATATTAATTGCAAAGATATCTTGAGATCAGAGAGAGTATATGTATAGAGTGATTGAGGCCTATCAAAACTTCCTAATGTAGATGACACAACAATGGAAGGTAACAACTATACCTTGTTTCTATATGTATTCATGCTCTCATGATTTCTTACCTCTTGTTTCATTTTGACAGGACTAAGATGAGGCTAGTTAGGCTAAGATTATAGCTCTTGAGTGTTAGCTTACTGCTCTCTAAGTCAAGGGTAACGAGGAGGAGGATGACACTAGTGATGATGATGATGAGGAACTAGCTGACGAGCATGCTAAGGTTGACAATGATGACAATAGAGCTAATCCTACTAATGATCCTACAGATGACCCTGTTCATGAGGAACTAATGAGCTTAAAGATGATAAATAAAAGGATATCCCAAAGGCTTGCTAGTATGAGATCATTTTAATTGGAGAAACTTTTGTTGCTTTGCATTATTGCTCTATTATTTCTTAAATTAATTTCTTAATTTGGTATTTTCACATTTTATACCAAATGAATGATGTAGCATTTAAATTTTGGCAGAAATTTGAATCAATCGAGGAATTTTTATGACTAATATGCTCTTCTCTTGATTTTGCATGTACTATAAAATCATTTTACAGTAACACAAAGGTATGTTTCACCTATTTGAGAGGCATCATCTCTTTATAGAGGTGTTGCCTCTTTATAAAGAGGCGACAGGGAATCACCTTAACGCACAAAAACACCACCTAATTATAGAGGCAAACACCTCTATGCCAACATCTTGTAGCTACTTAAATCCTTAGCTCTTCTTCAAAATCCCCAATTTCTCATTCACACGAATTCTCTCTCTCTGTATAGCATCCCAACCTCCCAACATGATCGAAAGAAGCTTCAAATAGCTATCGCTAATCCTAACAAGTTTGGATGGTGGATTATGGGCTAGATTGGAGCCATTTTATCTGTCTATTTTCTGATCTTTACATGCTAGGAAGATTAACTTCCCTTTTCTCCATATTTTTGCTTAATTTTTGGATCCTCAGAAACATTTCTTCATATTTAACACAGTAGAGTTATGCCCCCTGCTAGAGAAATTTAAAACTATCTTGGGCTCTCAGATGGAATTTGCTTGTTAGATTACGATTCCTTCGGTTGAAACCCCAGATCTTCACTCCATCCAATACCAAATAGTTAGACTATTCAACCTTTCCCCTCAGTCTTCTCTTCACCATATCTTTGGTAATAAGGTTTTGATGAGCTTTTTTCTCAAATATGTTATGACTATAGATATCAACGAGGTTTATTGGCCTCGGATGATTGCTCTTTGCCTATATGCTAAATTTTTACTAGTTTCCCCTTTTGACAACTGTGACCCAAAGGTTCTTTACATTTTGGACCAAGTGGAAGTTGGCCTAAATAATTTCCCTTTTATCCTAGTAGAGACCATCATTGGGCTCGACAATTTCTCTGAAATTAAGTGATTCTCAAGGAGTCCCCTATTGCTGGAGGTGAGCTTCTTTTCTTTTATTAATAATAATAATAATAATAATAATAATAATAATATTATTATTATTATTATTATTATTATTATTATTATTATTATTATTATTTTCTTTTTTTTTATTATTATTTTTACCCATTTATTCTTCCAACAGGCATGGTTTTATGAAAAGCTGAGATTACTTAAACCTCTCAGAGACATTGCACATTACAAGTCCATACACTGTCATACCAGGAAACTTCACCCATTCTAGAGGATATTTGGAGCTAGTTGTCTACATTTTCTGATACTCTAATTCAGTGGATGTGCAAATGGTGGAAGTTGCAGCATGTTACCATTCGATCCTATACCTACTACGTTCCACTAGTTGATCTCCATTTTGCCACTTTTTATAATCTTGCTTGGCTTTGTAGACAATATGGGCAGAAATAATTGATTATGGAGTTAGTGCATGAATTTGAGCCAGAGCCCCTTTCTCAAAACTTTCTGGACAACCTGGTCACTACTTGGCCTTGGAGAATCATTAATAAGTTCATTAAATATGATAAAAATCAGTCCACTGATGACCAGTATAAGGCATGGATTCAGTTACAGCATATAGAGAAGGATGAATTCACAAGAAATAAAAGGATAAGGGCATTGCAGACATCGAGTGCTCAAGATGTTTAAAAGAAAGCAGGCAAAATTATTTTATGAATTTTAGTCTTTATTTGCTTTTTGTTGGATGAAATTTCCTTTCTCATTAAACAATACGTAATAAGCATTTAATGCAATGTTCAACAATAATAAAGGCAATCCATTCCATTTAATTTAAGCATAAAGTGACTATACATCTTACTTCTTACATATTTCTTATCGTTAATTCGCTTGCCTTTGCAAGTTTTCCAATTAACTATTTTTTTTCTCTCTCCTTTTATATGTCCTTTAATTTACCTGAACCGCCCTTTTAGTTTTTCAATCCACTAGGACTTTTTCTTATTTTTTATTTTTTTTGTCTTTAACTTTTGTTTAGATAGCCTCTTTTGAGGTTTTCTCTATAACGAGACTTTCTAGAAAGTATTTGTTGAGCTTATCTAAATTAATGAGCTTTCTAAACTTGTTTCCTTCTAAATCAGATAGAATAACGGTGCCCTTGAAAAATAACTTCTTCATTTAATATGGACCTTCTCAATTCAGCTTGAATATTCCTTGTGGATTAGTCATAATGGCCCTAGTGAGCTTTAACACCAAGTCACCTTTTTTATTTTGCTTGGCTTAATCTTTTTATTATAAGCTCAGGCTATCTTTTTCTAGTACAACTGAGAGTGATATATGATTTTTATTCTCTTTTCATCTAACAGCGTCAGCTGTGCCAATTGGCTTTCGATCCATTGATACTTAGGGACTGAATCTCAACCTTAACTGGAAACACAACTTCACACCCATACACCAGAGAATACGGAGTAGCTCCCGTTGATGTTCTGGCTGTAGTCTTATATCCCTATAATATAAACTGGAGGTAGCTTGCCCAATCCTTATAATTCTCTAGTATCTTGGCTAGGATCTTATTCATATTCTTATTTGTCGCTTTTATCACTCCATTTGGCTATGGTCTGTAAGGAGAGGATCTATGATGTTTAATCTTATATTCCTCCAACAAAATGGTCGTTTCTACCTTGAACTGAACACCATTATCAGTGATGACATGATGAGGCAACCTATATCTGTAGATTATATTCTTTTCTATGAACCTCGCTATCTATTTTGCCCTAACAATCGTGAACGATTTTGCTTTAACCCACTTAGAGAAGTAGTTGATTACTACTATAATATAATGATGACTATTAGTTGCCTTCGGCCTTATGATATCAATTCTCTAGACTGCAAATGACCACGGAGAGGTCAATCCTTAAAGTTCCATAAAAGACAAATGGCTCACATCACCATACATTTAATGACCCTATATTTTAAATAATATAAAATTATTTTATGATATACCGTGTTAATAAAATTTTATCTTTTATTTATATATTATTATTATTATTTGTGTATATTTTCCACTTATTTTATTCTAAATATTTTATTTTTGCAAAATAATTATTTTGTGAGTTTTACCATTTAAAGTATTAAAATAATTTTCATTGCTAATATTTTTAAATAGCATTATTAATATTTTTATTGTTATTAGTATTATTATTTATATTGTATTATTATTATTATTATTATTTTATTTCTATTATTTTTAATAGTGTTAATGTTATTATTTTATTGGTATTATTTTATTATATGTGCATGTGTTGTGTGTGAATATGTGTAAGTGTGTGTGTGTGTGTGTGTGTGTGTGTGTGTATATATATATATATATAAATATATATATATATATATATATATATATATAAGATTAGAAATGGGTGAGGACAAAAACTTTTGGCCATTCTTTTCTTCCTTCTTTCTATTTCTGCGTTTTCTTCTTCAAGTCCTTGTGGAGTGCCATCAACCAACACCGGAGCTGCCACCATCAGCCACCCTTCGCCTCCATCACTTCCCCACCTTCTCTTCCTCCACCTGTCACCATCGGTGTACCTTTATCGCCGGGAGGAGCAGCAGAACAGCAGCAACACCAAGAGGCTCCTTTGGACACCGGTGTTGATTCCGGCCACCTTAGCTCCTCATTATGGTGTTGATCAACTCCTCTTGGATCGGTGAGTCCATTTCCAAGCTCCGTTTGAGCTTGAATCCTCTCGTTTGTGAGTTTTAGCTAGATTTTAGTTTATGTCCAATTAGGTTTTATTTTTTTTAAGCTTGTATTGTTTGATTTATGGATTTTTGCTTTGGAAATGTTGTTCATGGCAACTTAATCTTTTAAAAAATAATTTTTGTGTATTTTTTGAATTAATTTGAATTATGGGTATTTTTTATTATTTAAATATTTAAATATTGAATTTTTTATAATTATGTTAATTAATTATTTTTAATGGAAATTTGATTAAATTAGTGTTATTAATTCGAGTTAATAATTTTAGAATTTATAAAATAATTTTTCATGAATTTATATAATTTTTGAGAAATTATTAATATTATGTGAATATTGGAATTATGAGTTAAGTGTGTATTTTTGTTGAAATTATAGTTAAATAATATGTTTTAAATGATTTTAGAATTTTATAGGGTATTAAAATAATTGTTATAAATTATTTACTATTTTTAACTAATTAATACTAATTTTTGAAAATTATATTCAAATAAAATATTATTTACTATTTTGATGATTAAATGAATTTTTAATTAATTTTATTATATATTTAAGCTATTTGAGTATATAAAAGTGAATTTTACTATCATATGTTGAATTATTGAAAAATTAGATTTTTATTAATATTATATTATTATTTGAGATTTTTAATTAATTGTTGTGACAATAATTATATTTAGTGATTTAATGTTTAA
This sequence comes from Mallotus nudiflorus, assembly GCA_947683625.1. Classification (NCBI taxonomy): domain Eukaryota; kingdom Viridiplantae; phylum Streptophyta; class Magnoliopsida; order Malpighiales; family Euphorbiaceae; genus Mallotus; species Mallotus nudiflorus. Next base: position 877,018 of record CANTUR010000147.1, on the reverse strand, counting down.
ATATATTATATTTTGGTATTTTATGGATATTTATGGAATTTAATGATTTTTAATATATTTATTATTTTACATTAATTTTAGGAGAATTGTAAACCTCGATTGGGAATTTGTACAGTTCGGGGTTCTAACCCGAGGTGTTGAGCTTGGTAGAATTTATAAGTGTGTTTTCCTTACAGAATCTGCTCTACTGTCAGTAGAGAGATGTCTGTTTCACAGAGAAAGTTCTGCTGAATTTTTAGTAGAATTCTCGTAAAATGTAATGTTAGGTCAATCCTGAGTTTTTGTGTTTTGACTGAATTTTAAATTTCTAAATCGAGTCTTTATTTAGAATTCTTAGATGTATAAGTTAGAATATATTTTAATTTTTATTATTATTTATTTTCTAATTGCGCCGAAATCGAGGCCTATCGGACCCGACCCATCGAGTCAGTCTCGAGGAGTGTAAACTTGTGAGTTATTATTCTATATATGCACTGCATATAGAATGCATGAATAATAATTTTCATATTTTCATTATATGTTTAAACATGATTGTTTTATTAAATGACTTAGTATATTTTTGGAATATTTTGATATATATATGCAATATATATACATGTTGTAATTTTCAATATATACCTAGTATATTTCTGGTATATTCATGGTTTATTAGAGTATATTGTGACATATATATTTGATATATGTTTAGTATACATTTAGTATATTTTCAGTATATTTTTGGTATAAAATTTGGTATATTTCTCTTTAAATGAATGCTATTATGTTTATATCATGCATTTTATTATTTTTTAATAATTATAAGGATGATTTGAAGGATAGTAGTAGAATGTGCTACCTAGTGGGTTACACTAAGATTGTTGCGCAACAATATAGTAGAATTAGGCTGAGAATCTGATAATTGTTATTGAGATATTGGCGGTTGACCGAGTATACTCGGGGCCAATCATGCCGACAATGAGATTGCGGAACCTCGATTGACCTAGTATACTCGGGGCCAGTCATGCCGGTAATGAGATTACGGAACCTTGGTTGACCTAGTGTACTCGAGGCCAGTCTACTAACTTAAGTTGGAAAAGTAATACTTGGAGTTTTGATTAAGCCTATTGGCTATAGATTACTATGATCGAGGTTGTGAACTGTTAGGGTTCTGCTTCAATCCTTCAACTAAAATGATTTTATGCTTTTATTATATATTAAAAAAATGAATTTTTGCATCTGTGTGAAATAACTATATATATTTATATTTATATTGATGCTTGGTCGTATATGAGTTAGATTGCATGTATATATATTATAATAATTCACTCAGTGAGGTCTGATTCCCCTCAATATTTTTTTTTTAGGAAATTCCTCATTGTCAGACCTCAGTAATAGTCTTTTACGCCGGACTTCTTCTGCCCCAGTTGGATTATGTAATTTATTTATCTGAAATTTTTTTGTACTTTAGAAAACTGCAGTAGTGATGTATTGTATCAGTAGAATGAAGTAAGAGACCTATCTCTAAATATTGTATGGATATATTTTTATTTTATGAATGACATTTAAGTATTTATTTTATATCATATTTAAAGTTAAATTTTGGTATATTTTTATTTATTTATTGCATGCTTTTTTATTTCTAAGGCTTACTACGAGTTTCAAATTCGAAAGAATTCTCGTTCCCTAGCGCCGGTCATGACTCTCCAATTTGAGTCGTGATAATGCACTCAGTAGTTATGTCATTTCTTTATATATTTCACATAATCTGCCTCCATGGTCAGCCAGAAATACTCTTAACAAGTTATTTTCTTATCAAGGACTGTTTTGTTCATATTTGGTTCACATACACCTTCATGAACTGCTTCTATGATTTTTCGGGCCTTGTCCTTATCAACACATCTTAAATGCACTCTAGTTGGCATCCTCTTGTATAACATCCCATCATGACTAATGAATTATCGAGATAGCATCCTCATTGACATTCGTTCTTTTTTATCATCATTATCAGGAAATTGCCCCGTCTCGAGATACTATTGTAGATCATAAAACCAAGGCTTTTCTGCAAGATTGATCGGCATTATTCTGATTTCTTCATAGTAGGGAGTTCAGGACTATACTAGGATAAGGGGCTTGGTTTTTACCTACTTTCCTCCTTCCCATATTGAAGCTAAAGTAGCTAAAGCATCAGCCATCTGATTCTCTTCATGTGGTAAGTGCACGAATTTGCATTGGGTGAAAGATAATAGAATCATGGCCAAGTGGTCCAGTACAGTCTCAACTTATCTTCTCTCACTTCCCATTTATTAGAGATTTGTTTCACTACTAGCATTGAGTCTCCATATACTGTAACCTCTTCTGCCCCCACATTCTTGAGTGCTTCTAGACCAAAGATGCAAACTTCATATTTAGCTTGATTATTAGTGACTTTATATTCTAATCGCTTTGCTATCAGAATCATTTCTCCTTCTAGCGAGACTAGAATCACATAAATGCTTGCTCCTCTATTATTGACTACTCCATTAAAATAAATTTTCCATGTCTGTATCTCTATTACCCCCAAGTGTTCATTCGGGAATTCCAACTCCCATTCTTGTCCATCATTTATTGAATTATGAGCTAAGAAGTCTGTTACAACTCTCCTTTTTTTACCTTCTTTGCCATATAATCTATGTCAAATTCAGTAAGCAGGACCAACCATATAGCTAATTTCCTGTAAGAGAGGGAGTCTATTGAAGATACTTAAGAGGATTATATTTAGAGACCGTATGAATTATGTAATACTGAAAATAACATTGAAGCTTCTTTGTTACCCTAATCACAGCCAATTAAGTTCTCTCTATTAGACTGTAATTAGCTTCATAGCTTTTTAATTAGATAATACACAACATGCTCAACTTTTCCTTCTCCTTCCTGAGCTAGCATTGCACTAATTGCATCTTTCTCTATTGCCAGGTAAAGGATTAAAGGCTTACATAGTCTCGGTGGTTGTAAAACTAAAGGATTCATTAAATACTACTTAATAGTTTTAAAACCTTACTGACATTTGTCATCCCAAACGATGGGTTGATTCTTTTTCAAGTGCTTGAAGATTGGCTCATAAATGGTGGTCAGCTTGGCTATGAACCTACTGATGTATTGCAACCATCTAATGAACCCTCCGACCTCTTTCTCATTTTTTAGTGCAGGCATTTCTCTAATTGCTCTCATGTTATCTGGATCCACCTCTATGCCTTTATGGCTAACAATATGCCCTAGCAGCTTTTTGAAGGTCACCCTAAAAACATATTTTTTTTGGATTTAACATGTTGTACTTTTCAACTCTTGCCAAAAAGTTGTATAGAGTCTTAAAATGCCCCTCTCTGGTTGAAGACTTTACCATCATGTTATCCACATACACCTCTATCTCTTTGTGAACCATGTCATGTAGTAATGTGGTAGCCACCCTTTAATAAGTAGCTCTTGCATTTTTCAACTCGAATGACATGGCTGTATAATAATAAATGCCCTATTCAGTGATGAAAGAAGTCTTTAACTGGTCAATTACTACTATCATAATCTGGTTGTATCTTGGAAAACCATCCATAAAACAGTACATAGCACTAGAAGTTGCACTATCGACTAAGGTGTCAATATACGATAAAAGAAAATCATCTTTTGGACAAGGCTTGTTTAAATCCTTGTAGTCCATGCACATCCTGACTCTCCCATCTTTTTTAGGAACCAAAACTATGTTCGCTAGCCACTGGGTGTCATCTGCTACTTCCAAGAACTTCACTTTCAATTGTTTCTCCACTTATTCTTTGATCAAGAGAGCCTATTCTAACCTTAATATCCTCTTTTTATATTGTATCGGTGTAACATGAGAATACGTGGGGATCCCATATTTTGCAATCTCTCTATCAATCTTAAACATATCCTCGTAGCCCCAAGTAGATACTTTCTGTCTTTTTTCAATATTTCTTTCATTTTTTCTCTCTCATCAAAAGTTAAGTCAAAAGTAATTATTATATTTTTAGGATTACCACATGTGCCTAAATTAAATGATTTGGTTTGCACTGAATTAATGTCAAACATATGCATGAAATGATCATCATAAATAGAATAACCATTAGAAAAAACATCACATAAATAAGCAAAGTTAAACCTTATCGCATTAACTTTATAAAAGAAAATGTCATCAATTTTAAACAAGTTAGGAAGATAAATGTCAAGGTCATTATAGAAAACATCCATAATGGAGTTAAGAACATAGGATTTAAAGTTGAACTCCTCTTCTTAATCAGCAACATCCTTCAGCTCCATCGTAAGAATATCCTCTTATAATTCCAAAGTCAGTACCAGTTCCTCCACTATCGGCTCCTCATAGTAACTTCATTGATCCCAATCACATGTTCCTAAAAATTTCAAACCCGAGGACTAATTTCTCAATAATCTTCAAAGGCTTAAGAGCTCCTTTATAGGGGTAGTAAGCACCTTCCTCCATAAATGTTTCCTACAACATTTTTTTCTTCAACTTATCTTTGGCTCTATTCTTCGCAAACTTCTCTTCAGCTTCATCCTTTTTTTTAGACTCATCTGCCTCTGGATACTCTACCTTATGCTTTAAGATTGACACTTTAAGTTCAACAAACTCAAGTGGGCATTGCTAATTCTTCCTCAATCCCATTCCAGGCATAGATTGCATGTTCTTCATTATACTCATAATTATTGGATTTAACTCATCTTCATAGATCATGCAAACCTTAAAACTCGAATTGACCAGAATTTCATTAAGAGTTAACTTCAAAGCAATAATAGCAGCTTCAGTTTCTGCCATTATAGTGACTACTTTTCTCTCATGTAAAAATTTGATCTTCTGATGAATAGTAGATAACACTCCCCCCAAAGGATGAAACCATGGTCTCCCTAGAAGAATGGAAAAGGTAACTGGAATGTCTATCATGTGGAGGTTGACTAAAACTTTAATAGGTCCAGTCTTAACTAAAGCTTTAAAAGTTCCCTCAATTTGCCTCTTTATATTATTATAGGCCTTGATGACCACATCCAATTGCTTTAGATTAGCTATTGCTAGCCCTAACTTTGGTAAGATCTTTAGAGGGCACATATTAATAGCAGATCCATTATCCACCATAACATAGTAGCTTCGCTTCCTTTTTACTTTAGCTTTTATAAATAAGGCTTTATTGTGGTCTCTACCTTCCAAGGGTAAGTTATTATTCGTAAACATAATTGCCTTTGGAGGGCTTTTTATCAATGAATCTACCATTTTTTCTGGAGTGTGTGTTGAGGGGATCTTCTTATGATCAAGAGTCATAACCAGTGCTTTTTGATGGGCTCGAGAGTTCATAAGAAGCTCCTACACACTGGCGAGAGTTTATTCATCTCTTCTGGTCTCAACAACTTCCTCATTCTGCTTTTCTTTCTCTGATTCTTCCTTTGGGTCGACTCTCTCTTCTTTTAGTTTAACATTTTTTACTTTCTCTTTCTTCTTAAGCTTCTCAACTGATTAAGCTGTCTTCCTTTCATTATTTTTCCACAGATCAATTGCTTTCCCTTCTTTATTATCAGAACTCTAAATTTTTAGAACATTCATATGAAACTCTATAGACTGTTGGTTTAGATTCAGGTATTTTAGTTGTGGTTTTAATGATATGGGTATGGCATCAACAACGGAATTAAGGACTTGTTCCTCTATTAAGCCGGTATTGATCATCAAGATGCATGGATTTAGTGGTGGCACATTACGACAGTTGGGGAAAGGGTTATTTTGGGTGTTTATTTTTCTAGTTTTGAGGTTAATTATCTTGCCTGAATTGATTAAATCTAGAATCTTATATTTTAAGTGAGTGCAATGGTTAGTATCGTGTCTGACATTTTAGTGATATTTACAGTATAATTTTGAGTCGGTATTTGGAAAAGGTGGTCTTTGAAGCAGGGGTTGCAAGAAGTTATTTTTAATCAGTTTCTTTAAGACTTTAGAGAGGGGTCTTCCCAAGTTAGAAACCTTCGAGGTTGTCTAATAGCATTAATCTGTATATTACTACTCAACTCGATCCTATTGCTGGATCCAATTCCTTCTCTACTTATAGGTCTTCCACTAAAGAATTTTTTCTCTTGTGCCAAGTTGGATTCTTTCTGCACCCTAAATCTATACAACTCCTTAAAGTTCCAAATTCCTAAATCTTTCATTTTTTAGAGAGCGGGACCACATATACTTATATCGCTATCACTAGCTGATAAGATTTATAGGGGTCGGTGCTTCATTTATGCTAATTTTACTCTTCACCTAATAAAGTAATCAATAAAAGACTCATTGAATTTTTTCTTTACATTCTACAGGTCTCTCAAAGATGCTTCTATTTGAATATTGAGACTATATTGCTTTACAAACGCCCTGCATAATCCTTTCCAGTCAGCTTGGGTATGGGATTCCAAAGTATAATACCATCTGATGGGTGCTCCTTCTAGGGACAGAGGAAATTGCTTCACAATTTGTGCCTTTGTCAAACTGGTTATCTTTATATGTCACATACTACTTCAAATGTAGATAAGGATCCTCAGTGCCAATAAATTTCTTCATATCAAGGAGCTTAAACTTTCGAGGTAGAGGATAATCTTCATCCAAACTCATATCATAGTAGTTCTTCCAAGCATCTATCCCTTTCTTTTTCATTATTAATTACATTTGAGCCATAATCTTAGTCACATTTTTAGCCCAATCAGACTTTTCTACATTTTTTACAGTGTCTGTATTCATATTTTGTCTGGTTATAGGCTCTACCACTAAAGTTTCCTAATCATCTTCTCTTTCCCATCTTTCAGAGTCTTTAGCATCCAAATTAAATAATTGTGGCTGAGGTGTTGGTAGTTTTTATCTAACTGGTCCTCTCATTTCGGTCATTATCTCTTACATAATTGCCTGGGTCTATTTAGCCATTTTGGTTTTTAACTGTTCTTTGAAGGCCTCAAAATTAAATCCTGTAATTACTGCTTCTCTAGAAATCCTAACCAGATGACTAGTGTCAGATCGCTTCTAACTGGAAGACTATCGTGATTCTATATCTGCAATCACCATGGATTAAACATACATATGACGTGTATGCATGAGATACAAATTTAAGTAAATAGGAAATAAACACATACTCTATTTACATAAAATAATAAGAAATAAAATATAAAGCTCTCAAACGGTATCTCCACCTTTTTTTCTCTCACATATGTGTTCACTGGTGAGTTCCTTATCCTAGGATTATTGTTCTAGGTTTTAATTATCAGCAGGGGATAATAAAACTGATAGATACAAAATAACTCTCAAAGCGATACAAATAAGTAGTAATTTCTTTAAATAATTCCAAAGTCCATTTTAATGGGCTAAGAATGACATCAAAAGCCTACCTTGTCAAGATCTATTTATAATGGGTTAAAATAGACATGAGAGGCCCATCTTGTCAAGGTTTATTTATAATAGGCTTGGGCATTAGTCAAAGAATTACCATATGACATCAAACATATACATTTAGGAAAAATTCTAATGGAAATTGCTAAGTCGTTACATGAGCTTGATCTTAGGTAATAAGCTTCGACTCCCACAACTATATACTTCCATTATGTCTCCCTATTTAAGGGTTTGTACGATGTGGAAAAATATGTGCTATAAGACAATAATCAAATACTCCACACCAAGTTTGAATGAAATACAAGTAGTAAAGTAAAGACTATTATTGGTTTATTTAGGAATTAGTGTGCACATTATGAGAAACGTGTAGTGAATGCGAGAATTTGCAAAGGAAATAATCAAAGATGATAAATTACAAAACACTTGGAATCAGTTTTTCTATCCCTAGTGGAGTCACCACTATGAGAAGTGGGGTTAAGCGCGCACCTAAGTGTTTGGCGACCATGGTACTGTGTAAGCTCAAGACCCACTAAAAAATATAAAATGGGCTTTTGAGTTTAAAAATGGAGATGGAGTTACCACCTGGATAAAAGTTGGGACACACTGTACAACAACTGGATTCCACGGAGGTTCTTAGAAGCCGTCATAAGAGATCAGGTTCGAAAACTGAGTATGGGGTTTTGGAATGCCCACCCAACCTTGTGGTTGGCTTCCTTTTGTGTTTCATATTTTATTTACCTCTGATTATTAAATTATTTTCTTATTTTAATGTGGATTACAATCATTTTCAATTTTATATTTTAGTATGAGTTTGCACATTAGTCCCATTTTTATGCTTATAGCCCGACATTCAATATAAATAAAATAAATAATAATAATTTACAATCATACATTCCCAATAAATGGGGGAAAGGATTAGAGATTACAATACTTTGTTCGAAGAAACATAAAATAAACAGTAAATAAACCAAAAATAAATTAATTAATTAGACAAATAAAATTTCTAAAGAACTAATTAATAGGCTAACTATTTGATGATTAAAAATCACCGTACAATCCCTGCAATAAGCATAAATGTCCTTTTTCATAAACAACAATATTATTTACAAAATAATTAATATATAATATCCATAGGGAATGGAAATAAAAGCACAAAAATAATCCACAAATAACATAATAATATTAAACAACACAGTATTCATGTATAAAATCAAGATATATAGCAAGACAAACATACAAATCATGCAACATATACAAAGTAAGCATAAAGATCAAAGCAGAACCATGCATGATCTTGATAAAGCGGCGTTGCCTCTTGACTATAATGAGAAGTAGAGGCGTTGCCTCTTTAAGAGACCCTGCAGCAGGCTATATTTCTTAAATTCTAAGAAACTTCAAAAATAAGACAAACAAGCAAAAACTGATACAAATACACAAAGATCAATAACCATTATTTCACATATTCATGCTTCCATATAACCTTAAACAATATGTAAAAACTAAAGAAAATAAGTAAAAGAGTAATAAATCAAAAGTTTTTAATGAAATGGAGATTCTTAATGGTTTGGACGAGTTGATGGTCCTAATTAAGCCCTCAAAGTTTGGTTTGTTGATTTGAATGTTTTAAATGCAAGCGTGTCCTCTTCTTTCTTAAGGAAATCAAGTTTTTAACTCTAAAATCTCCCTCTTTTTCTTCTTCTTCTTCTTTTCTTTTTTGTTTTTTTAATCTTTTTTTCTCTCTATTTTTCTTTCCAAGAACATCCTCTCTTTTTTTTTTTTCAGAGACAAAAAGTCCAGCCTCCTTCTCTCTTGCCTACACTCTTCCTTTTAAACCTCTTCAACTTTTTATCCTTTTCAATTCCCAACCCACTTACTCTCACTCTCTCCCTATCCTTTTCATCATTCCCCATGTTTTTTTTCTCTTTTTCCTACCTTTTTTTCCTTTCTTTTACGTCTAAAAATGTCCCAAATCAGAGGCAGGTGAGCCTTAACTACTGCCATATTCTACTTTCATTAATAGCATTTAATGCTGCAGAGGGTGGCTGTGAAGAGGTACCACCTCACCAATGCCTAACATTAAGAGGTGACACCTCTTCGTTAAGGCGATTGAGCCTCTTCGTTAGGCTAGATTTGGACCTTTGGGCTAAAAGGCAATGGGGTTGAGTTTAGAGGCTCAATTTGGTGGTTTGGCCTTTGTGTTTGGATTTGAATTTGTTGTTTTGGGCTTTCAAGTCTATTTTAGAGAGATTTTGGACTTTCTTTACATTCAAGACTTATACTTTCTTATTTTCGGACTTTTATTGCGGGCCAATTAAATTGAAGTTATCTACACTAGATAAAGTTTTTAATTAGTAGTGGATTTGTGCTATAACGAAAGAGTTTGGTAGAAACCAGAAACAACAAAACCTCAGTAGGGATTTTTGCACTCTACATATTTGTAAATGCACTCCATAGTAAATTTTTTAGTAATTTAAATGAGATAATTATTTTTAAATGCCCAATATATATTAAGTTTTAAATATATGCTTAAATTTTATGTTACAAAAAATAATAAAATAATTGAAAACATACAAATAAAATCATTAATATTTTCAAGTTATTAATTGTAAAATATATCTTCCTTGTTAAAATTTTTCGGCATAGTCAATTTCACTATTTAGTTATAAATTTGTATTAATTTTGATACATTTTTTATTATTTGGATATATATTTTGATATCTATTTCAATATATATATATATATATATATATATATATATATATATATATATATATATATATATATATATATAGATCTCAAAATATATATACAAATAATTAATATATAAATATAATAAATAGTGAAATTAAATTTTTATTATATCTTATATTTAAATGACACATTCTAATATGAATAATTTTGATAATTATACAAGCACATATTTAATTTTTCTCATAAAATAAAATTCTTTACAAAAGTAGATATGTTTTTATAAAGTAAAACAATTTAAAAAGTAAAATTTTTTTTATAGAAAGTGCATTTAAATAGGACTATTTCAAATGTTTTAACTAATAAGTAGGTATTTCAAATAGATGATAATTATGCCTTTTGAATTACAGAAAATATAAATATAGAATGCATTTATAAATGAATGGTGTGAAAATCTCTACCCATCAAATCTTAATGTTGGAAGTTGGAACTTATAATAAAGTTTAATAAGAAAATTTCAAAACTTACCAAAGCATAAAATATTGTAGTTTGAAAATTTGTGAAATGGGTTTTGCTCTTCTTGGTGTTTTATGGTGGAATATTGACTTTTACAAAACTCTTCTAAAGCTGATTTTACATTTTTTGGTCAATCTCAACTTGGCTTTTAGATTACCATGCAAATGGAGGAGATATAATTTTTTTTTATGTCTTCTACAAGTTGACCAAGGCTCAAATTTTGGACGATTCACAGTAGTCAACAGAATAAAATTGGTGGAATTGTGACATCCAAAGAAAATGGTCATGATGACATGAAATTAGTGTACATTTTCAGTTCTAATCAACCATGTTTAGTTCAATAAATGGTTAGCAAAGTGGGATTTTACTTGAAAAAACAAGCAGGTAGTTCAATAAAATATTAAGTGGTTCTCCATCAGAATTCATAAAGTCCAATCTGCCATAGTAAGTCAAAAAGAAAGACAAGAAATGACCAATCACATTGGGTTCACATATAACGGCCAAGCACCAAATTAGTTTGGTCAAGGTTACAGAACCATTATACAGCTCAAAATCCATTTGATCCTAATTTACAAATCTTGTATCATGTCAAATAATGTTTCAAAATGAGGCCTGAAAAACTGCAATAATCTTGCTACCAATAAGAGTCTAAATTGCACAGTAGGAGACAACCATCCCTTCTAAATGAGATAAAAATTGATTTTACAAATTAATAACGGTAGAATTTCAATATGACAACTAAACTTGCCGCTATTTTCTTGAATATAACAAAGGGTAGTACAAGGTGTCAGTTACAGATAAGATCTATATAGTATACATAGTGATCGAGTGTCTGCATCCTTCAATCCAGGAACTGTGTAATTGAAAATACCAACCAAATCGGCCTTTCAAACCATACATGTGAGCAGAATGATCCAGGCTGCATCAGTAATTTACTTTCAGGAGGAGATCATAATTTTTTACTGTTGCAACCAAACCAAGGGCTTCTTTAACTGCCTCTAAAAGATGCTCTGGATGATCCTCAATGCAAGCCACCTTGTCTTGGCATTGCATGGAGCTTAAGAGTCTTCCAACAATCTGCAGTCATGGAATTATAGTATAAACATTTTACAAATATTCCAAGAATAGAGCAGTCAATAGCTCTGCATTCATATACTAGAAGAAGGCATAATTACTACTAAATACTAACCTTACGTGCATACCCACCATAAGCTATCCCACCAATTATGGCATTATTGGATGATGAGGCCATTGATTTGTTATCTTTCGAGTTCTCTGTAGGGAGAAATGTCAAAAAAAGAAAAGATTATAGCATAAAGAGACACAAGAAATGGTGATTGACATTACCAGTAACTAATAATGTCTGAAAAAGCCCCTCCCTTTTTAATCCATCAACTGTGTGAGCATTTGTGCCCCCTGCCAATTGGAAGAAACCTGCCAGCAGGAAAATATCCTCACCTGAAAGAACAGCTCAAAATCACCAAAAATATCAGCACATAGTGAGTTACTAAACAAACCATGAGGTTTGTCTTTAGCAGCTGCTAAACGAACAGCAAATGCAATCGATTCCCTTGTTGCGCCTCGGCCAATATCTCCACTCATCGGGCGGCCATCCAACTATAGTTCATGAAAAAACATTAATTTTTAAGAAAACAAAATCGGTGTGTGATGATAACATTTGAAACAGATTCAACAGATTGGAATTTGGAAGTGACGAAGGAAACCTGCCACAAATTGAGACAATTTAGCTGAGGTTCCATGATAGAGTACATAGTGTTCATTGAAGAAATAGTTGAATCTCCAGAATAAGGCAAGCTAACCTGTGGGCACAAAAAGTTAATGCTAGTTACTCAGAAACTCAATATAGATTGCACCTGGTCTAGGAATTGATGCCTATTAAACGAGACATGTTACAACACTTAGCCCTTCTGAAAAAAGTAGATTTCAATCAGCAATTGTACTCACTGCCACTAGTTTCAGGTAGCCAAGTGAGGCTCCCAAATCATCCCAAAGTTCCTTGAAGGGAGCCATCTGCCTACAAAAATAGATGTTTCCATATTAAGAAGCTCTAAGTATCCATTTTAGTGTACACTGTGTGTGCCTTTTATCGGTTAAGAAACTGTACCTTCCACTTGTATGTATCTCTATAGCATCAACATCATTTCTTGTAAGAAGTTCAGCAGTAGCAGTAGCATCTCTTACATATGTGATAGCTCCTATAGATCAGTTTGAACAAGTTGGTTTACATTGAATATATGGTTATAATCATGAACATGCAGTATCTAAGGTGCTTCAAGACCGAGTGTTGGCTCACTTATTTTGTCATAGGGGCATACAGGAAAGCAACGGCCACAGCCATAACATCGTTCAGTTATGACTCCACCCTGCAGATCAATGCCTATAACAACATGTAAGTGCTAAATCAATGACAATACTACAAGTAAATTATCATAAACCTCATAAAGCAAATCCTCTAAAGACCTTCAGCGCATTTAGCATATCTGTACCGTAGGAAAATTCTGATGTCGATTTTACTTCTTGTAATGATATTGCATTTGCAGGACAAACGTTCTCGCAGGGTCTTGAACAGTCTAATGGACAGTCCTCTGGATCAAATTCTGCTAAGTAAAACACTAGAGTCAGCTTAAGCACATCCTAAAACTTACTGATATGACCTTTAAACACTTCACAAAAATCAAATGATGATTTCTTAAGCATTCGTAGATAAATGGATAAGCATCAAGATTCCCATTTTAGCTCATCAATCAGCATGATAACTTGAAATTCTAGACAAATTTCTTGACCATTAGCTGCAAAATCAAATTACATGCAGGAGAATTTGAACTAAAAACTTGTCAAAACAAAGGAATAAAAAGGAAAAACTTCACCTGCTTTGCGAAAGTGAAGATCTTCATCATCATTAACACTAATCATTACCCAAGGCCTTCGAATGTGCAAAATCTGTCTAGCAGCTTCAATTCCTTCATTTACAGCACTCACCACTGATTCATCAGCAGCACAATCAATGCAATCAACTGCAGAGAAACCTGGTCATTCATCGCCTAAAACCCCTTGTACTACACTCACATACTTATCAATATAAACAAAAGATTGCTCACCTCCAGCTAGAGTGTAAACCAAAGAGAGATTCCTGATATCAACAGCATCCTGTGGAGTGAAAGAGAAAAGTATGAGAAAATCTTTGATATCTTTTTATGTATAAAAGGGTTTAATTGGGTTCGGGTTCTTGATTTTATAGAAACCTCAAAGCTAGCACCACAAATAAGCTTGACCCAGTTGCCCTTCTGAAGTGATTCTTGTGGAGAAGATACAATTAAAGGAACCTTAATCTTTCTCACAAGGTTTTTGACATTTTCAAGACCTCCATATTTTTTGTCATTTACTCTAACTGAAACAGAAACAACAGCAGATATATCTTATACAATAAAAATAGAAAAATCAATATAAGAACAGGAAGCAAGAGATAAAACCTTGAAGTTGAGGTGAAATAGAAGCATAAATGGCGGAGAAGCTCAATGCCATGCCTAATCACAAAACACGGAAGCAGATATTTATCCGTTCAAAAATGTTGAGCTTTCAACAGACTTTCGCGGTCTGTGAAAAAGATGTTTTTATAATCTTTGGTGTATTGGGCTTCGACTTTTATGCAAGGCCTTCAATGAAGGCTGCTATGTCCAAATTGTTGATTTTCTTAGCATTATAAATTGGGCCGAGGTATTTGAATTCAAATCTTGGGTCAACTCCCTAAGCCGAAAGAGCTTAGGTCTTCCCTAACTTTAATACGCCCCTATAAATTAGCAATTTAAGTAGAGTAACGCGGGAGTCTTTACTTTCATTAGGGAATAAATATCGGCTAATTTTGTGTCAGTAATTGCGGTAATACATAAGATGCAAGTATTATTCAGAATAATTGGGCGTAAAGGGTCGGTGAGTGACGGTATAAACGAAAATTAAAATATAAAATATTACAAAAAAAGTACATTTTAAAAATTATTATCTTATAAAAGGAAAAAAATTGCTTAGCATTAACAATTCCTTTTGTTACAGGCAAAGGCAGAAGCCACAAAAAAAAAAAAGGCTTTTTATTAATAATGTTTGACAGTAACATTAAGTTTGATAATACCTCTCAAATTAGCTATATCCATGGAATGAGTTTCCATGGTACCATAACCCTTAACAAATCGAAAGAAACCAGTACCAGAAACAATCCCAAATTCCCTTTCCTTCAATGAAAAAATATCAGATCCTTGAATCTCCAAAGTGCTTCCTTTGTACTCTCCATCAGTAAAAATAAGAGAAAAAACCATGTACAAGCCTTTCCCATCAAGCTGAGAGTTGATGTAAGTCCCTTGGGCTCTACCAATCTCCTTGGACTCAATTGATGGCCCTTCAGTGACTAGATCATCAACAACTGCAACTGTCCCAAACTGTAAGATGTGGGAGCTGGGCCCATCTTTTCCGGCCACGGTGATTGCTGACGTGTCATGGCCTGTGAAGTAGTCATGAACATAAACTACAAGATTAGTTCCTTTTGGTTCTTGTTTAGGGATGGTGTAGGCTATGTAGAGAAGGCATAAGCTAAGGATGAAGAAGAGGAAGTTGTTAGACATTTTGGCTATTTTTGGGATGAGGTTAGTTTTGAAAGGTTAAAGGATATTAATTAGTGGATTGTTGGGTTTGTGATGGAAAAAAATATGCTTTCCCTAGAAAATGCCATTGTTCGATGGTCGAAAATGACAAAAAGATTAGCATCTTGCTAGTAACAAATATAATATAATTAAGCAACAAAGTGGTTGAGAAGACTACAAAGATTAATTGGCATAGTTATGTTTTGTTTATTAAGGTCCTGACTGTATACAGGAGAACCCATGTAAGTAATGCTCATTGCCCCCAATGTCATCTGGCTGCCTCATGGTCAAGAACTTCGTCAGAATTTTCATGTTATCAAGCTGATTGTATTTGGCGTCAAGATCATTTATTAACACTGTCCCCAATCACGACCAAGACAACCACAACAAAGAAAACTAACTTTAGTTTGTTATGGTTTTTCAAAACTGTTGTTATTATTATTCAAAAAGAAGTAAAATTTTTTTATTGAGGTTTAATCAAAATCTAGTGATTTTTTTAAATACAAGTCGTTCGAATTAAAAAAATGATAATTTAATATTAAAAATTAAATGAATATTTGTGATATATTAATATTCGTCATTGCAATAAAATTATTATAACTTAATATAATCATTAATAATATTTATCACAAAATTTTATTTTTATAATTTAATGGCTCAGATAATGGATAGTATAAAGTGAGATTATGAGTTTAATTTTTCACTTTTCTCTTAGCCTTTCAGTTGGTAAAAGAAAAAAACAATATTTATCTAAAATTAATTAATAGTAATTAATACATATGTTGTTTAACATATGATACCATACTAATAAATAAATATCTTTTTATAAAAACTGTTAGTAATTAGAGAACGTTAATACTTGAGAAGTTAATGCACAAAATAATGTTAGTTACAAGGCCAAAACTCCCAAACTGTTGAACAGAAGAGAAAGAATAAAGGAACTCCCTAATTAACATGCATGTTTTAAGGAGCATTTAACGTAAGTAATACATAATTTTTTACAATTTTCTCCTTCCGTTTCTCTCTGCCATTCCTCTCCTAACCTCCACTACATCTCCTAAACACACACACAGAAAAAACAAATAGACATAGCATATCTGAAAACAAAAAGAAGCCAGAGAAACTTTTTGACGGAGAATTATCTTCTCCATCCTCTGTTCTCTCTGTTTCCTTCTACCTTGTGATGTTATCAATCCTGAAAAGACCGACTCTTAATGAAGAAAAAGAAGACAACCCATTTTGATTGATAGAGCATGCATGATTCTTGAACCAGAAATTACCCATTTTGTCATTTGATTCACAGCGCTGGAAAACATTTTCTATCTTTTTCTCGTCCTCTGTTTTCTTATTGCATTGCTTTATCTTAGATATGAACCGTAATGGATATACCGTCTTTTCTCTTGTTTTGTTGTTCATCACCATAAATGCAATTCCAGGTTCAAGCAAAGAACCAGAGTCTTATGTCCTCGCGTGTGGTGCTTCAAGTGCTGGCACAGATGGCGATGGCAGGAAATGGGAACCTGACACAAAATATGTTAAATCTTCTGGAAATTCAATAGTGGCAACGGCTGGTAATCAAGACCCTTCGTTGCCATCCACAGTTCCATACATGACAGGAAGGTTATTCACATCTGCGTTCACGTATACATTTTCTGTTCCTACAGACAGTCGTCTTTGGGTCAGGCTTCATTTTTATCCATCAACTTATAGTTCTCTTGATCCTAACAATGCCTATTTTTCTGTTACTGCAAATAAATTCCAACTTCTCAAGAATTTCAGTGCTTCCATTACGGCGAAAGCTCTGACAATGGCTTATATCATCAGAGAATACTCTTTATCACCAATTGAATCCGGAAATCTTAATCTTACATTCACACCTTCAACGGAAAATAATGATGCATATGGTTTTGTTAATGGAATTGAGGTAATTCCAATGCCGGATATTTACGAGTCTGCAGCAACGGTGGGTTTTAGTGATCAAGTGACCGATATCACCAACTCTTCTATGCAAACAATGTTCAGGCTTAATGTTGGTGGACAATTCATTCCTTCAACTAATGATTCAGGCCTTTCAAGAATATGGTACGATGATACGCCATATTTGTTTGGTGCGGCTGCTGGTGTAACCAACCAAGCTAATGTCACAATCAAATATCCTACAACAGAAGTGCCGAAGTCTATTGCTCCGTATGATGTTTATAGCACTTCAAGGTCAATGGGGCCGGATCCGAAGGTGAATTCGAATTATAACTTGACATGGTTGTTTGGTGTTGATGCTAATTTCACCTATCTTGTGAGGTTTCATTTCTGTGAGCCTGAAATGACAAGGCCAAATCAGAGAGCATTTAATATTTACATCAATAATCAAACAGCACAGGAGGGTGCAGATGTGATTGGTTGGGCAGGATCGCGAGGAGTTCCTGTGTATAAGGATTATGCTGTTTATGTTAGCAATCAAAATGGGGATGATGATTTATGGGTAGCGTTGCATCCTAGTGTAGAATTGAAGCCTGAATACTACGATTCAATTTTGAATGGATTGGAGATTTTTAAGCTTAATAATCCTGATGGAAATATGGCCGGCCCAAATCCAGTGATATCAGAATTGATGCAAAAGGCTGAAGAAAAGAAGAGTTTTCAATCTTCAGGATCAAGTGCTGGTCCGATAATTGGTGGGATTGCTGGTGGGGCTGCTGGATTAGCATTAGCTGCTGTAATCTCAATCTTTGTCCTGAGAAAGAAGAGGGCTCTTACAGGAAGTCAGTCTGGAAGTCACAACTGGTTGCCACTTTATGGGCAATCCCATACATCAGGAAGCAAATCAACAATCTCAGGCAAAAGCACTGCTAGTAGCCACCTTTCCTCTCTTGCACAAGGTCTATGTCGCCATTTTTCATTGGCAGAGATCAAACATGCTACAAAGAACTTTGATGAGTCTAACATTATTGGAGTTGGAGGATTTGGGAAGGTTTACAAAGGAATTATCGATCAAGGTACAAAAGTTGCAATTAAAAGATCAAATCCATCTTCAGAACAAGGAGTTCATGAGTTCCAAACTGAAATTGAGATGCTCTCCAAGTTAAGACACAAGCATTTAGTGTCTTTAATTGGGTTCTGTGATGAAGATGGTGAGATGGCTCTCGTTTATGACTACATGGCAAATGGTACTCTCAGAGAACACATTTACAAGGGCAACAAGCCTACTTCTTCCTTGTCCTGGAAGCAAAGATTGGAGATATGTATTGGTGCTGCAAGAGGACTTCACTATCTTCACACTGGTGCCAAGTACACAATCATTCATAGGGATGTCAAGACAACAAACATTCTCTTGGATGAGAAGTGGGTGGCGAAAGTTTCAGATTTCGGGCTGTCGAAAACAGGCCCTAATCTTAACAACCAGAGTCATGTTAGTACAGTGGTAAAAGGAAGCTTCGGATACCTGGATCCTGAGTACTTTAAAAGGCAACAATTGACAGAAAAATCTGATGTATACTCGTTCGGAGTGGTCCTATTTGAAGTATTATGCGCCAGGCCAGCACTCAATCCTAACTTGGCTAAAGAACAAGTTAGTCTTGCAGATTGGGCATTACATTGCCAAAAAAAGGGAACAATTGAGGATCTAATTGATCCACATATTAAAGCTGAAATTCAACCAGAGTGCCTCAAGAAGTTCGCGGAGACGGCAGAGAAATGTTTGTCTGATCATGGAATTCATCGTCCTTCAATGGGTGATGTGCTATGGAATCTTGAATTTGCTCTCCAATTACAAGACAATCCCGCTGGAGCAAAACTGGTTGCAGAGAGCAAGGAGCAGGAAACTTATGCAATGAACAGACAAATACATACCATTGAGGAGGAGAGTACAGTGAGTGAGGATACTGATGACAACGGTGACATTTTTTCACAGATAGTGCATCCAAGAGGAAGATGAGGAAGATTTCTGCTGTTTTCTTGTTGGCCTTATTATTTTATTTTTTTCATTTTAATCATCAAATATTTCAGTTTTTCTTGTTCTTCCTCCATCGAACCTACAAAAAAAAAAAAAAAAAATAGTTAGGCCCTTCAACTTTCTGAATTTTATGTAACTTCCGTCTTTCTATGTTCTCTGCTATTTGAGCTTCTTCTGGAGCTTGTATTCTTCTTGATTTGCCTCAATTTATTTTGCAATGGATCTTACTTATGATTTACTAATTAGATCACACATGCAATCTTCTCTTTCACAGCATTGTAAACTCTACATGAGAAGAGATTAAAAAAAAAAAAGAATACACATCCCTTGGCTAAAATTTTTGCTTTTGCTAGGTTGGGACGTGAGCTATTATTCCATGTATTAGTTCTGTTCTTGGCTATTTTATGCATCTTTAGCTCTTGTTCAATAAATTCAGTTCTTGACCATTTTGTATGCATTTTTTTTCTCTTATAAAGATTATTTAGCTCTTCTTAATAATTGCAAAAGAAACGAGAGCTACTGTGAAGGCACACGAGCTGCTGGGAAAGAGCAGCTGTACAAGCAGTAGCATTTTTGTCACTACAAAACTCATCTTACATTAGTTTTTTCGTAAGTCGAGTTGTTAGTGATACTGTTGTTTATTTGTCTTCGCCATGCACATGTACATACATAGAGAAATACTGCAACAATCTGCACAATTTTTATTTTGTATCAGATATAAGAACTGGTTTGGCAAAAAAATGCTAAAAATTAGAAGTCTTTAATATTAAACATATAGAACTTCCCCGCCTGAGCGATAACAGTTCATTGCCCTGCACACGTGCATGATACTGGTGAAGAATGTAGACATACTTTTACACTTATTGCGTGCTACAATTAAAATTTAGTATTTATGGATGCATCTGTTTAGGGATCGAAGACTGGCCAGATGAAATTCAAAAATTACAGGCTGAGAATATAGCCATGACCCAAGTCCACATCATTATCATGATTGTTTACGAGAGAAATTTTATGAAATTCGGGCTAATTTTCACTAATAATAACAAATTTATTATAAGAACTATTACTCAAATAACTAGAATGTAAACGATTGTATTAAAAAATTATTTCAAGGTAGATTCCTAGGAAAGATGTGGTGGGATACAATGATCCACTTAAATACCAGACAACAATAATTAACAACAACTATATCCGATAATAACTATTAAATAGACATAAAAAAGAACATTAAAATTTAATAAGATTTGGCCAATTATACCTATGTTCTCGGATACTATCAAAATAATATTTCACTAATTGAGGAACTATTTACAAAAGAGAAAGAATATAACTTTCTAAATATAGGAGATGAGACAATTTTGGGATATCTTTGGGAGATATTTGGGATATGGGATGAATAAACCAAAGGGGTGGAGGAGTCTTTTATAACCAAAGAGCTCCCCCATTTCCTTATAACAAAGCAATGTAGGATTTGTCAAAACCAATAAACCTCCACCTTGACAAATTCCACACAATTCTCTCACAAATCCAATATTCAGTAATGTCTGCAAATGCTAACTTTCAATTTTTAACAATATTGATAAACTCTAAACAATATTTAAACTTGACCACAATTACCACTTTTGTCATCATTTCAACAGGATTTTTAGTGGTTCGAATCTTCTGGATTATGACTCTACCTTCTTCCAAAATATTCCGTACAAAGTGATATTAAACATTGATATGCTTTGTCCTTGCATGATAAACCTAGTTCTTTCCTAAATGAATTGCACTCTGATTGTCACAATGCACTTTGATGTGCTTCTGCTCTATTCCCAATTTACCAAGCAACCCTTGAAGCCAAATTACCTCCTTTACAGCCTTTGTAACTACCATATACTCTGCCTCTATAGTAAACAAAGCAATTGTTGATTGTAAGGTGGACTTTTAACTGACTGGTGCCTTTGCAAAAGTAAACACATAACTAGTAGTTAATCGACACTTGTCTCATCAACATAGTTAGAATCACAATACCTAACTACACACTGACCATCTTTCCTATCCCGTTGAAATATCAAACCAACATCTACAGTGTTCAGAATATACTATAGAATCCATTTCACAGCTTGCTAATGCTCCTTTCTAGGATCATGTATGTACTTGCTCACAACCCTAATTGCTCGTAAAATATCGGGCCTTATACACACCATTGCATACATCAAGCTACCAACAACACTTGCATACTATACTTTTGACATGTATTCTCATTCTGCATCATTCTTTAGTGATATGAATGCATTAAGTTTGAAATGAGGAGTAAGTGGTGTACTAACTGGTTTTGACTTCTCATTCATGCCAAAACATTTTAGTACCTTCCTTAGATATTCTTTCTGAGACAAACAAAGCCTCCCTAATTTCCTATCTCTGAATATTTCCATGTCAAAAATCTTCTTTGCTTCATCGAGATCCTTCATCTCAAACTCTCTATTCAATTGAGTCTTTAATTTCTCAATTTTTATCATTAACATAAAAAAGAAGATATATAAAGAATCCATCTTGTAGCTTACACAAATACACATAATGATTATATTTAATTTTCGTGTACTTTTGCCCTATCATAAACTTGTTAAATCACTTGTACTATTGCCCTCAGAGATTGCTTCAATCCATACATCGATTTTTCCAATTTGCAAAACATCTTTTCTCTACAAACAATTTTGAATCCATTTGGCTGAAACATGTGGATTTCCTCATCCAAGTCTCCATGTAAAAATGCAGTTTTTACATCCATCTGAACTAATTCTAAATCTAATTGTGCTACAAAAGCCAACAAAGAGACTGTATTTCTTTATTCATGGTGATCCTCTACTTATCATTTTCTAAAATTTTGACTGCTTTATTATAAGTGATAGGAATGTCATCATTTGCAATTGGTGATACAGAAGCAACCATATTAGCATATCGATTAGGTTGTCTAATGGTTCTCTTTCCCTTCCTTAATGCAATTGATTCATATTGATATGGAGGTTCTTAGATCTAAACATCTTCTTCATTTGACTTTTCTTCTACCATAGGAGAGTCATCATCAATTTCTTTGTTGACTGGGACAATTCTTTTGCTATCAAACTCCACTTGTTTGGGAATACTATCTTTTTGCTTCATATTTTTAGAATTTACCTTTCTTAGCATGGTAAATTCATCAAAAGTAATATTCTTGTTGAAGATTATTTTCTTTATTTTTGGACACTAAAGATGATAACCTTTCATACCAGATGTGATCCTTATAAAGATTGCCTTCTTTAATCTTGGGTATATCTTTGACTCTTTAATATGGTAATATGAAGTGGAACCAAACACATGTAAGGAATCATAATCTATAGCAGGTTTTTCAAACTATTTCTCTAATAATGTTTTACCTCCAATAGTAGTTGATGGTAAGCGGTTGATAAGGTGACAAGCATGTACTATAGCCTTAGCCTAAAATTCTTTGCCTAACCTAATATTGGACAACATACACCAAACCTTCTCCAATAATGTCCTGTTCATTTTCTATACCACCCTATTTTGTTGTGGTATATATATGATGGTGAAGTGTCTGACAATACCTTCATCGTTATAGACTTTCAAAATTGGATTATTTTTTAACTCTTCATTATTGTCTGTATGCAGATGTTTGACTGTTCTGCTTATTTGAGTCTCTACCATCTTTTTCCATTTAAGTAAAAGTCCTAACACCTCACCCTTTGTCTTCATTATATACACCCAAACTCTCTAGAAAAAATTATTAATAAAGATGACATAATAGTGTTTTCCTCCCAATGAAGTTGTTTTGGAAAGCCCCCACACATCTGAATAAACATAATCCAAAATACCTTTAGTATCATGGATTGCTATTCTAAATTTCACCCTTGTCTTCTTTCCTTTAATGCAATGCTCATAAAAATCCAATTTGCAAGTCTGTGCTCCTTTCAATTATCCTTGATGTATCAGTAATTTTAAGAATTTTTCTCCAGTATGCCCCAAGTGCATTTTGAGTCCTGATCATCAGTAAAAGCTATTGTCCCAATAATTGTACTACCTAGAAAGTAATACACATTATTTCTTTTTCAAATCCCCTTTAGTATCACAAATGCACTAGAGATTATTCTTATTATCCCATCTTTTGCCCTTATTTCAAAATCTTTTGACTCTAAAGTTCCCATAGAGATGAGATTCTTTATCAAATCTGGTACATAATAAACACCTACTAAGGTTTTGGTTGATACATATTAATTTCTCAAGCAAATTGAACTAACCCCATATGTGACAAGAGGGAAATTATTTATTGTGTAGACAATTCCACCTTTTAGTTCTTTAAAATCAAAGAACCATTCTTGAGAGGGGGTCATATGGTGGCTACAAGTTGAATTTAGTAACCATGAACTAGAACAACTTGTTGATGGTGTAGCAGCAATTAAAAGGTTTGAATTTGCACCATCACACTCAATTACATTTGAATTTAAGACAACATTTTCCTTTTCAGGTTTGCCTTTGTCCTTTAGCTTAGGACAATCTTTCTTCTAGTGCCCTTTTTTCTCGATAAAAGGCATATTGATCTTTGCTTAATTTGGACTTTAACTTTGATCTCCCTTTCCTTCTTTTATTATGACTCTATGAACGACCTCTAACAATTAGAGCTTTTGCTTTTACACTTGTGTTTTCATGCTTTTCTTTCTTTCTTAATTCATAACTATACAAGGTAGTAGTTACTTCACTTAGAGACACAATA
Organism: Mallotus nudiflorus; assembly: GCA_947683625.1. Lineage (NCBI taxonomy): Eukaryota > Viridiplantae > Streptophyta > Magnoliopsida > Malpighiales > Euphorbiaceae > Mallotus > Mallotus nudiflorus. The sequence goes on along the minus strand of CANTUR010000147.1, from coordinate 853,094 downwards.
ATCTTCCCATGAAGTAGAGTAGTTTTAAGATACTCAAACTCATCAGGAAGTGATCCCAACAACATTAGAGCTAGATCTTCATCTTTAAAAGTCTCATCCATATTCATCAAATTAGTTATCAGTTGATTAAAGCTAGTAACGTGATCATTCATTATGGTGCATGAAACATAATTGAAGTGAAACAATCTCTTTTTCATGTATAACTTGTTTTGACTAATTTTCTTTAAGAATTTCTCCTTTAGTGCCTTTTGTAATTTACTTGCAGAAGTTTTTTTAGAAAATGAATACTTCTGCTCTTTAGAAAGACACGATCGAATGGTACCACATGCCAATCTATTGATCGTCTTTCATTCTTTCTCCTCAACACCATATGGTTTCTCTTCTTCAATGGCAATATCTAGACCCTGCTGAAAGAGGGCATTGTAAGCACCCAATTTCAAGATGCAATTGTGCACAATTGTGACGTAAGCCCCTATGATGAAATTTAATAAAAAATTGAACTTGGTTGTTGATTTTATGGACTTTAGGGACTAAATTGTAACATTTTTTTAGGATTTGATTGCAAATAAGTCATTTTTTCAGGGGTCTTTTGGTAATTAAAAGTAAAATAAAATAAAATAAAATAAAATTTTAGATCGGCATTGCATAGTACCGATGCGCAATAATTCTATTTTTTAATTTTTTTCGTATTTTTTTTCCTTATTTTTATCGATTTTTTCAGTGTTTTAATTGGTTAAAAATTCAAATTTTATCCTTGATTATTTCATAAAGTTTTTTTTTAAAACGCAGAAGGCTTTTTTTTTTAAATCAAAATAAACGCTATCTGATCATCAGTCTGTTCCTCCTTTGGAGGAAGTTCAGTACGTGCAGACTCTACATTTAAAAGCAGAGTCTACATGTGTGCGTAGGGAGAGGATTTTTTGGAGAGGTTTGGCTGGGGGGAACTTTTCTCTTTTGGTTTTCAAAAGGATTTTTCTTTCTGGAGAGCTTTTACACAAAAAAAAAAAGCAGAAACCCTAACAATACTGCTAGTGTCCTTAAACGCAATCAAGTCTTAGTCCAGAGTCAACAAACAATTTAATTTTAACGGTAATAATCGAATATGAGGGGCTCAAAAAATAGCATCTGCACAACATCTAAATCTCCAGTGATATTTTTCTATTTCATTTTCACTATTTTCTATTGTTTTCTTTTTGTGATTTTTCTTTTATTCTATTATTTTTTTTGATTGTTTAATTTCATTACTAATTTGATTACTTGTTTTTTTTTTTATTTTGATGTGTGCATGTGGATTGAGGAGGATACCGCCTATATTTGAATTGAACAGAAGGTCCTTGGAATGCCATGGATGAACCTGTATTATTTTCTTAGGATTTTTTATTTATTATTTTTTCCATTTTTGATGTTCTGTATAGTTATTTTAATTTTGGGTGTACAATTTTAATTTTGTATGTAGTTTGTAATAGCCCCAGTAGTGAGAATAGTTTATTTTCATTTTTTATATTTTAAAATTGATTAGTAATTAGGTTCAATTGGGTAAAAAAAATTCAATTAAAATCAATGGTGTCAGTAGCTTAAATTAGGGTTTGCATGTAATTAATTTAGGGTTCTTTTTTTAGAAAAATCACTGTAATGTTTGTTTGATCTATTTTTTGTGTTTTATTTATTTTGTGCTTGTTTTTTTTATGTTTTTTATGTTTTACGGCCCCAAGCCCACGTTTAGGTCTAACCCACTAAATAAATAGGTTTAAAAATGGTTTAAGATTTTAAATAATTAAAATTAACTTAGGCTCATTAGGTTAATTAGATTTTAGGTCCGCTTAGTTAATTAAAATTGTCTAGACTTAGCTCAGCCCATTTAATTGCATTTCTTTTAAAATAAATAGACCTAGGCCCACATTTCATTTAAAATAAAACCAAGTTAGTCTTAGACCCATTAATTTAATTTCTTCTTTAAAATTGAATAGACTTAAGCCCATATCTTAGAAAGACTAAAAAATATAGATTTAGGCTCATTAATTAATAAAATATAGGCCCACTTTTATTCTATTTCACCTGTAAATAAAATGTAGATTTAACTAACTTATTTAAAAAAATTAACATAGTTTAGACTTAGGGACAAAGTGATATTGAGTGCATTTTTTCTTGTAATTTTATTGACTTGTTGCCTTTTTGGGTAGATGGATGTTAATTAGGGTTTAATAAAATTGCATGTAATTAGAGGATGAAATAATTATTTGTAAAATTATTCTAAATGAACACGAGACTAAGAGAAGTTAGTATTCCGTATCCATAATCTCCTGGTTGTGGTACTAATTTTCTTTTAGAGAATCGAGTACCACCAATCAAATTGTCTCAGTTATTACCCTGGGTGGCGACTCCTTATCTCCATGCCATGTCTTTGTGACAGTGGTTAGTGTGTTCTCTAAGGCCCTGAGCCTAAACAGTGTCGCGGTTGCTAAAATTTTGGACGCGCGCTAAACCTTGCCGTCTACATGCATCTAGAACCTCACTTTGCCATATGCCAAACTATCTGGTGCCATAAAAAATCTCCATTGCAAATCTAACATTTATCACAATATTTCTTACTAAAATTAAAGATGATGAAGCTGTCGATGTTGATGTGAATAATTTTGTGTTGTCTGCCATTTTTGCTTAAATTCTATTTAATAGCTATCAATGTGGAATGCCAATTAGCTCAAGGATATTTTTTATGATGTGGAAGATCAACCTAAGTCGCAAGCACAAAGTATACTAAAATAAACCAAGAGCTCTGATACCAATTGCTATAGAATTCGGGTTAATTTCCACCAATAATAAAAAATTCACCTTGAAAACTATTACTCAAGTGACTAGAGTGTAAACGATTGTACTTAAAAAATTACCCCAAAGTCTTAGGAAAGGTGTGGTGGGACACAATAGTCCACTTTTAGATACCAACTTCCTAGACACAATTTTTATCGAGACAAGTAATTTAACAGCATAATAATTAACAATAACTATACCCAACAATAGCTATTAAATAGACAAAAAAGAGAATACCAAAATTTAACGAGGTTCGGCCAATTATGCCTATGTCCTCGGACACTACCAAAATAATATTTCACTAATTGAGAAAATATTTACAAAAGAGAGAAAAAAATAAAACTGCCTAAATATTAGAGAGGAGGCAATTTTGGGATATCTTTGGGAGATATTTGGGATATGGGATGAATAAACCAAAGGGGTGGAGAGGAGTCTTTTATAACTAAACAACTCCCCCCTTTCCTTACAATAAAACAATGTGAGATTTGTCAAAACCAACAAGAAATTGTATAATCAGAATCAAACTAATTCATAGAGCTATTGTTTAATTGAAAAGTTGAAGCTCAATCTTTTACTACTAGCACTTTTGGCATGGCTGTTGGTGTAAGGCAATTGATTAAGGATTTTATAGGGTCTTAAAATTTCATTTGATTAATTTGAGGTTTCCTTTTTTTTTTTCTTAATCCCCTTGCTGTGTAATCATAATGTTCTTGAATTTTTCTAAGAATACAATTCAGAAAGGCTGGAAGAGATTATAGTGAGAACTGAAATGGAAAAATATATTGCTATTTTTCTAACAATGAAAAGGAGAACCACCAAATTATACTAAATTTCTTACAAAGTCTACATCTCCAGTACTTTGAATGATTAATATTGATTCTGATTTTTTCAGTACTAAAATAGACTTGTTTATAATAAAAAGAAAAAAAATTGAGTAAAAAAAAAGAAGAAGAAATCTTTATAAGAGCCATAATATTGTAAGTTCTGATTTATATGATAATGTAAAGTTTTATTCAAAATTACCAACATCCCATTATTTTCATTTGGGCATGGATGATCAAAGATTCAATACAAGTACCGGCATCGACATAAGTAACTTATATGCACTATCTAACATTCTAATTAAGTGATGAAAATAATTTATTACAAAACCATGATGATACTTCCATAAAGCCTTAATTTTAGCATTCACCGCTTGCAGGTTCAATTGAGCTCAGAAGTCCATTACCCCTCAACGACATGCAATGGTCTTCAACATCTGCTTAGGCATAAATAATCACAATGGACAAACATTGTATTATGCCTTTTGCACTATGTTAACTGCATTATCAAGAGTCATCCTAGGGATAACCTTTATTAGTACTTTGATGACATATTCCTTTTTATTATAGTTGTTATTGTGCAGTATCACACGATAAGGTGGTGCTATTTTCCTTTTTTTTTTCCTAAACAAAGAAAAGAAAAGAAAAAAAAGAAGGAGCAATACTAGTTACAACTTCAATAAATTATTGGACATTTAATTTTAAGTTTTTAGTAAAGAATAATAAATAAAACACATCAAGAAATAAAATGTAGAAGGTTATCACTAGGAAGTCTGGTAGGTAAAAGTCACTTGAAACTATTTCAAGAGGCATGTTATTGAATTTTGGTGGCCTAGAGTTGAATTCTATAGCAACATGCGATAAGAAGCATTGAGGGCGAGAGTGTTGTCTCATTACACTCAAGAAGATAAATATTTAATAGAAGGAAACCATAATAATTGCTTGGATCATCCAAGTTAAGATAGATGATAGGAGATATAAACCAAATGTTTAAATTACTCAATCATCTAGAAAATCACTTTTAAAAAAGGAATGTGCATCTTCTTTTTGTCATCAAATGCTCAACTACTATTTGATGCATTTTACTTTAAGTCATACGGAGTAATAGCTCATGGATGTATATGTCACAAATAGAACATATATTGGTATAATAGTAATTCAGTTGCATCCATGATTTTTCAATATTTTAAAATAAATTTTTATGGTTCAATGAACCTCATGACTTTATTTCCCATAGTGCATTTATCTTAAATAACTTGGGGCTAACTGATCTTTGATAAAAGAAAAAAATATTTGAAACTTTGGATAGACACAAAAGGAGATGAGCTTATTGTCAATTGGAGTGCAATGGATTACAATTACTCTTGGAGCAAGCATCTATTCACAGCAATAGAGACTGGTCAACACTTAGCAGGCCCAAAACCCATTCTTCTTCTTTTTCTTTCCTTTGTAATTTTTTTGTTGTTGCTATTATTAATAGCTTACTCTTGCATGACCAAATATATGTACTCACTCCTTAAACCACTAATCTAATGAAAAAGCCATTAGCTTTAAAAGGTTATTTGTATGAAACATCATTTTGTGTTGTAGGTAAGTGTACAGCTAGTTGTAGACGGCGGGGTTTAGCGCGTGTTCAAGATTTTAGCAACCATGACACTGTTTAGGCTTAGGGCCTTAGAGAACACACTAACCACTATCACAAAGACATGGCGTGGAGATGAAGAGTCGCCACTTAGGGTAATAACTAAGACAAAGCAAAAAGGTGGTACTCGATTCTCTAAAAGAGAGCTAGCACCACAAGGAGATTTTGGATACGGAAGATTAACTTCTCTTAGTCTCGTGTTCTTTTAGAATAATTTTATAAATGATTATTTCATCCTCTAATTACATGCAATTTTATTAAACCCTAATTAACATCCATCTAACCCAAAAGGCAAAGGCAACAAGTTAATAAAATTACAAGTAAAAATGCATAAAAAGGCAATGTCCCTATATCTAAACTATGTTAATTTTATTTTGCAAGTTAGCTAAGTCTACATATTATTTACAAATGAGAAAAGGACTATAGGTGAGCCTATATTTTTTTTAATTAGTGAGTCTAGATCTGTTTATTTTAATTTGTCTAAGGAATGGGCTTAAGTCTATTCAATTTTAAATAAAAATCAAATTAGTGGGCCTAAGTCTAACTTGGTTTTATTTTAAGTAAAATATAGGCCTAGGTCTATTTATTTTAAAAGAAATGAAATTCGTGGGCTGAGCTAAGTCTAGACAAGTTTTAATTAACTAAGTGGGCCTAAAATCTAATTAACCTAATTGGCCTAAATTGATTTTAATTATTTAAAAACCTAAATAATTTTTAAAGCCTATTTATTAAGTGGGTTAGACCTAAACGTGGGCTTGGGGCCTATAAGGATAAAAACATAAAAAACAAGCTCAAAACAAATAAAACACAAAAAATAGATCAAATAAACATTACAGTGATTCTCTAAGAAACCCTAAATTAATTACATGTAAACCCTAATTTAAGCTACTACCACCATTGATTTTAATTGATTTTTTTTACGTAATTGAACCTAATTACTAATTAATTTTAAAGTACAAAAAATTAAGTTTTTCACTATTCCCACTACTAGGGCTATTACAAACTATGTACAAAAATTAAATTTAAATGATTATAACCTAGAAATTAAAATAATTACACAGAACACCAAAAATGGAAAAATAAAGACAAAACCCTAAATTCTACTGAAAAAAAACACAGGTTCTTCCATGGTATTCCATGGACCTTTTGCTCAATTTAAATATAAGTAGTATCCTCCTCAATTCATATGTAGATGTCAAAACAAAAAAAACACAAGTAATAAGATTAGTAGTGAAATTAAACAATAAAAAAGAATAACAAGATAAAAGAAAAATCACAAAAAGAAAAAATGAAAAAAATGAAATAGAAAATAACACTGATGATTTAGATGCTGTGCAAATGCCCTTTTGGCCCCTCAGATTAGGATTTTCATTATTGAAATTGACTTAGTATTGATTTGACTTTGGACTGGGACTAAAAAAACGCTGGATCGTCCTCGTTAAATGAACTGAAAAAAATTAGGGTTTTGAAAGAACAGAAGAAATCAAAGTTTGATCTACGGATGTGTGAGTTTCTCTCAATTCCTTCGTCTGTGTAAAAAAATTTCTCTCCTTTTCACGCACGCATGCAGAGTCTGCGTGTACTGACTTCTTCCAAAGGAGGAATAGACTGATGATCAGATAGTATTTTTTTTTATTTTAAAAATCTTCTATGTTTAAAAAAAACCTTACTAGATAAAATTTGAATTTTTAACCAATCAAAACACTAAAAAAATCGATAAAAAATAAGAAAAAATATGCAAAAAATAAAAAAAGGACTTATTGCACGTCAACACTATTCAATGCCGACCAGTATTGTATAATGCCGATCAGCATTACACAAAGTCGGTCGACGTTGTGTAATGCTGGTTGGCATTACACCAATGTCGATCCTAATTTTTTTTTAATTACCAAAAGACCCCTGTAAAATTGACTTATTTGCAATCAAATCTTAAAAAAAATATTGCAATTTAGTCCTTAGAGTCCAAAAAATCGATAACCAAGTTCAATTTTTGAATGAATTTCGTCATAGGGGCTTACATCGTAATTGTGCACAATTACATCCTGAAATTGGGTGCTTACACTAGTCTATTGCCATTTTCTGATAATGACCAGTTGAAACATGTTATGTATAGCTCATATGTAGTATGACTTATATGTAGCAGTAAGTGGACAGATGTGGACTGTAGCGGAGCAAGTGTCATTTGAGGGGTTTTTTAGGTTAATTGTGGGGTTACAGTTAGATGGGTCGGGGTGCATAGGCAACTGCCCCGTTGTATTGTATAAGGGTAATTTTATAGTTTTGTTTCGTATAGCTTATATATACATATTTAATGTATTTGTAACCCTAGTTTTGTAGTAATAATAAATACTCTAGCCGCTCACTCCCTAGGACATAGAGAAATTACTGAATCTCATTAAATCTCTGTGTTCCTTCTTTTCTTTTCTATTTTATTATGTTTTACTCTTATTTATTGTATTATTTCGCAATAACTGGTATTAGAGTGGTTATGATGGCCCTAAATGTAGGAGCAAAATTCGAAGTGTATAAATTTGATGGAACCGGTAACTTCGGATTATGGCAGACATGAGTAAAGGATTTATTAGTGTAGCAGTGGATTTTAAAGGCACTGTGGGCCAAGAAACTAGAAGGCATATATAATCTTGATTGGGAGGAGTTACAACAGCAAGCAACAAGTATATATGACTATGCCTGATAAATGAGATTATGTACTAAGTTATGGACATTAAATCTCTGGGAGAGGTATGGCAGAAACTGAAGAATTTGTATATGTCTAAATCGCTTACGAACAAGTTGTATCTTAAGCAATGGCTATATGGGCTGAAGATGCAAGAGGGTTCGAATTTGGCACAACATGTTAATGTCTTTAATAAGATAATCACAAATTTGGTTAGGGTTGATGTAAAGATTGAGGACAAGGACAAAGCAATTATAATGTTATATTCTTTATCGCCATCTTATGAATACTTGGTGACTACTCTTACATATAGAAAAAAGTTAATTAGCCTATAGGAGATTACTGTAGCATTGTTGGCTCTTAACCAATGAAAATAAAATGCAAGTGAAGAATCTCATGGTAAAGGAATGTATATAAAGGGTAATCTGGATTGTGGCAGGTGACAAGGTAGAAAAGGTTCTACAAGAGGGAATTCTAAGTTAAAATCTAGAAGCAGAAAAGCAGTTTAGTACTTTAAGTGCAAAGAGTATGGGCATATGAGGAAAGGCTGTCCAAACAAAGAGGGCAGAATGATGACTTATTAAAGTCTGCAAATGTGGTTCAGGATGATGATTCAAATTTCAAAGATGGGGTTATATTGTCATTTGTAATAAATCAATTTGCGGATTGCTGGATTCTTGATTCAATATCATCTTATCATATAACACCTAACAAAGAGTGGATCATATCATACAGGTCAGGTTCCTTTAGTGTTGTCTATTTAGGTGATGATAAACCTTGTGCTATTGTCAATATAGGAATAATTAAAGTTTAGATGCATGATGGTATTATTAGGACTTTATGTGATGTTAGGCATATACCAAACTTGAGAAAGAATCTAATTTCCCTAGGCTCGTTACATGCTAATAGTTTTTAATATAAATCTAATGATGATAGGGAAATCATGAGATTAATTAAAGGTATATTGATTGTAATGAAAGGGAAATGAACCACGAGGAATATTTATAAATTGCTAGGGAATATTGTTGTAGGTGGAGTTGCATTAGTTATGTCAGATGATGATAGTACAAAACTATGGCATATGAATTTAGGTCACCTTAGTGAGCATGGGATGATTGAATTGCATAAACAAGGTCTGTTAAAGGGTGTTAAAAGCTATAAATTAGAATTTTATAAATATTGTGTGCTTGGAAAATAGTCTAGAGTCAGATTTATGACTAGTTAGCATACAACAAAGGGAATTCTTGATTATGTGCATTCTGATGTATGAGAGCCTACTAGAGAACTATCATTGGGTGGGTCTCAATACGTTATCACTTTTACTGACAATTTTTCTAAGAAAGTCTAGTTGTATTAGTTGAAATAGAAATGTGAGGTCTTTGCTAAGTTCAAGCATGAAAAGCAAAGGTGGAGAACTAGATAGGGAGAAAAATTAAGTATTTGAGATCAGTCAATGGGACAAAATACATAGATTCACACTTTTGGAAATTTTGTAAGCAGCACGACATTTAGAGGTACTTTTCAATTCACAAGACACCACAACAAAATGGTTTAATAGAGAGGATGAATAGATCCATTACTGAAATGGTAATGTGCTTGAGATTGAATGCAGGGCTTCCTAAGAATTTTTTAGCAGAAGTTGTGAGTATGGTGTGCTCCTCATAAATAGATCACCACGGGCATCATTGAGTGGGAAGGTTGCAGAAGAGGTATAAATAGGTAAACCACTTGATATTGGTAATTTAAAGATTTTTGGTTGTCCTACTTATGTGCATATATCTAGTGATGAGAGGTCTAAACTTGATCTAAAGTCGAAAAAGTGCATCTTCCTAGGCTATGTGAAAGGTGTGAAAGGGTATAAGTTTTGGGATCTAGTGTCAAAGAAGGTGGTGATTAATAGAGATGCAGTGTTTAATGAACAATTCATGTTACAACAGAAAGATAAAAGTGATGTGTCAGTTAGTGATTGAAACAATTCCAGTTTCAAGGTAGTGTAAGTGAACTTAGAACCCCAAGTCCTAGATAATTAAAAGGTTGAAAGTTTTAGTTTAAGACCTTCAAACTCCACTTCAGATGAAGAACAACACTACAGTATAGTCAGAGATAAAGAGACGTACAATAAATCCTCCTAACATATTTAGATATGAAGATTTGGCTTCTTTTACTCTCCTTATTAGCAGTGGAGATCCATTAACTTTTTATAAAGCTATGCTTAGTGAAAAGAAAGATAGATGGATGGGTGCTATGATGGAGGAGATAGAACCTTTGCACAAAAATCAAACATAGGAGCTTGCTTATCTACTTAAGGGAAAGAAGACTATGGGGTGCAAATGGGTTTATAAGAAAAAGCTAGCGTATTAGAAAAAGAAGGGGAAAAGTTCAAGGCTCGGTTAGTTGCTAAAGGGTACTCACAACAGAAGGGGATTGACTATGATGAGATCTTCTCTCCTGTGATTAGCCACACTTCCATCAGGACAGTGTTATCTTTGGTGGCCAATTGGGATATGCATTTAGAGCAGATGGATGTGAAGACAACATTTCTTTACGGTGACCTAGAGGAGTAGATTTATATGGAGTAGCTAGAAGGGTTCACCCAACCTAGGTAGGAACATTTAGTGTGCAAATTTAAAAGATCCTTATATAAGTTAAAGCAATCTCCAAGGTAGTGGTACAAGAGATTTGATTCCTATATTATTCAGATTGGTTATAGACATTGTGAGTATGATTGTTATGTTTATGTTAAGAGCCTTGATGATGATTTTTTTATTTTTCTGCTATTATATATTAATGACATGCTTATTGCTGCTAAGAATTTGCATGATGTTCTTGAGTTGAAAGCTTTATTAGGGAAAGAATTTGATATGAAGGATTTAGGTGTTGTAAAAAAACCCTTAGGATAGAAATTCATAAGGATAAAGGCTTTAAAAAACTATGGTTATCTCCGTAAAGTTATATTAAGAAGGTGTTAGATAGATTTGGGATGAATAGTGCAAAACCAATGAGTACTCCATTAGCAAATAACTTTAAGCTTTCCTCAACTCAATGCCCAAAGTTAGATAGAGAAGTTGAAGACATGGTAAAGGTACTATATGTCAGTACAGTTGGCTACTTAATGTATGCAATGGTTTGCACCAGACTTGATTTGCCTCATGTTGTTAGTCAAGTAAGCAAGTTTATATTAAAACCTAGCAAGCAACATTGGGAAGCACTCAAGTGGATATTCAAGTATTTAAGGGGCACATCAAGCCATGGCATTATATTTAGTAATAAACAGGGTAATCCTTCAATTATGGGATACGTGGATTCAGATTATGCTAGTGATATGGATGATAGGAGGTTTACAACAAGGTATATTTTTACTCTTGTAGGAGGGCCTATTTGTTGGAAATCCACAATTCAGTCTATAGTTGCATTATCTATAACTAAAGCTGAGTATATGGCAGTTGTTGAAGCAGCCAAAGAAGCATTATGACTTACAGGACTAGTGAAGGAACTAGGCATTGAGCAAGGTGAAGTTCAGTTGCATTATGATAATTAAAGTGTCATTTATTTGGCAAAGAATCAGGTGTATCATGCTAGAACAAAGCATATTGATGTGAGGTTTCATAAGATCAGGAGTTGATTACATCTGGTCAAATATTGTTACAAAAGATTCACACTTCTGAGAATGCAGCTGGTATGTTAACAAAGTCAATCACTAGTGACAAGTTCAAGCATTGCTTGGATTTGTTGAATATTGCTAGATGCTAAAGAAGTATGTTCACCCCAACCCATTGTTACGTGAGAAATTTTAGAATTTATCTCCTAAGGGGCTTCATATTCGCTAAGGTAGATATTGTTGTGTGTGACTTATATATAGTAGTAAGTGGATAGATGTTGGAGCATAGTGGAGCAAGATGTCCTTTGAGGAGTTTCTCAAGTTAATTGTGGTGTTATAGTTAGATAGGTTGGGGTGCGGGAGCAACTTCCGCTCGGTATGGTATAAGGGTAATTTTATAGTTTTGTACTGTACAACTTATAGATACATATATCATATATTTGTAACTCTAATTTTATAATAATAAGAAAGACCCTAACTATTCACTCCCAATAATGTAAGCAAATTACCGAACCTCGTTAAATTTCCGTGTTTCTTCTGTTCTTCTTTATTTTATTCTGTTTTACTCTTACTTGCTGTATTATTTCACAACAAAACAGATAGCAACCCTTTGCCAGCTTTACTTACCTGGGTGTGCATTATTAGTTTCCTTAACAGCTAACAATTCCGCCACAGGGACCTCTACCTGTTGTGATATGTGCCTGTCCTAAATGGGTTGATGCCTTCAGCCATCAATGCATATTGGAATTCTCCTTCAATCTAATTAAAAGGAGAAAAGGAAAGTGAAGAAAAATTGATTCTGGTGTTGTCATCACAATAATCTTATAATTCTGGTTATAGTTCAATAAAAGGGGATTGTTGATTTAATTCATCACTTTTCGCTCCCCTTTTCAGGAGCTATTATCGTTGCACTAGTGCAGGATGTGGAGTGAAGAAGAGAGTGGAGAGATCATCTGAAGATAACACTATTGTTGGAACAACTTATGAAGGGCAACACACGCATCCATGCCCAGTAACACCTATCGGGCTTCTGCAAGATTCAAGTGCTTTTGGCGCTGCAAATTCATCTTTTGTTATTCCACAACCTCATCATCAATACCAGCAGTAACAGCAACAACATGCCTATATGTATAGTTCATCACTAAATTCATCTTTTGTTATTCCACAACCTCATCATCAATACCAGCAACATGCCGGTATGTATAGTTCATCATATTCTCACACCATCACGACTAGTACAAGTAGTTTGATTAATGGCCATCCATTTTCTTCAAGTTTTCTTCATCATGAGAGATGGTTTAGTCCTTCACCATTAGCTCATCTGGTTAGAGATCATGGTGATGAACTATACAAATAGGCATATTGTTGTTATTGCTGGTATTGATGATGAAGTTATGGAATAACAAAAGATCCGAGTAAATCCAAGTAATTTGTACTATATTTTCGGTGTCTTTTGCAGGAAGACCATTAAAGACATACTTTTAAGAGCAGTGGATGATCTTATTAGCGTAAACTCACTCTTCACAGTAGCGGTGTTCTTGGGCTTATCATTTGATTCTCCAGAAGATCAACTGCGCAGCCTCACAAGACGACACGAATGCGATCCAGAGGAGAAGATAGGGAAACAGCTCGTGGTGTACTAAGTTATCTCATTCTCTGGCTTCCTTCTTTCAAGTCTAATTGCCAAATCGCTCAAACTTTTTCTCAGTATTTTTTACTCATAGACGAAGCAGTCTGATGGCAGTACTAAGGATTAGACTGCTTCTCAAAGAACATGAAATAGGTGCCTTGTTGTAATACATGTGTATTATTGTGGGTGTCGTGGTCATGTCTGCTTTTTTTACAACATTAATTAACCCATATTGCTTCCTGTATCATTGGTTGCAGATCAATTTGCAAGATTCTGTTGAGAATTGCTCTGGTTCAATTAAGGAGGAATTTAACCATGTAGATAACAGTGGACATAAAACATCAAAAAGTTTGGATGATATGAAAAATGACTACTATTCTGGTACCGTCAGTGCAGATGAATCATCTGTGAAGTCTTTGGGAAACATGGGATCTTCTTCCATGAATGGGTAATTATTAAATATTGATCTTGATTTCCTATATCCAACATGTAGTTTTACCTCTATAACTCTGTATTACTATAAATATTTTATATAGATTTCCCACCAAATTTTTTGGCCTATGTGTAGTTTTGTTTTTCTGCGTTGAAGATTGTTAGTTATGGCCATTAACAATTCTAAACCTAAAGTTGTGAATGATGGCATAAGCACACATTACTGTTTCTTGTACAATTAATCTAATTTGTGAAGTAATTTGTACATCTTGATGCTCTTGCTTGTTCCATAATAAATATCCAGTCAAGCATCTTTAGCATGATGTTGCACTTTATTTTGAATGAAAATAATGTTGCATTCATTTTTTTCATCTTTGAAATTTTCTTGTTCTCTAAAACTACTGATGAATGTATTATGTGCATCCAGCAAAAGTCCAATAAAAGGCTTCTGGATCCTAAAAATCATGTCAAACATTGGAGCTTTGACGTTGATGGGTATCATAATTGTAAGGTGAATGAAGTGATGGAAGATATACAAAAGGCAGAGGAAGAAAATGCTAGGATTACATGCAAGACAGATCAATGCTCAACTGAGACAGAAATATCAGCGGGAGACAAAAGTCATTTTAGCTTGACATTTTCATGTTTCGCAACTGATTCTAATGCATCGGTAGATAGTGTGTGCAACATATCTGAAGTGTCTAGTAGTCCTCTGAGAAGGCTATGTTCATGCGCAGTGCAACAAGAGTAACTTTCAACTGATAATGAGAGCCCTAAAAGTAATGGTGCCATAAGAATACCATTTGATAACTGACCTCATTTAATCAATAGAAGCACCCTGTGGGAAGGAAGGAGGCATCAAAAGAGGAGAACCTACCCTGATACTGACAGTGATACTGCTCCCATATCTAGGGATAGGTCATTTAGATGGGCAGAAAGACTGCATGCTTTTGGCTACTACATTGTTTATGGTTCCTCATATGATAGGTAGAGAGATAATTTCAGTTGGTATGGTGTTGACAAGCTTGCTGACAACCATGTCAAAGATCATCATAGAAAGTATCATCAGAGCTTTAGAAATGTAATGAAAGCCAAGGACAGAAGGAACTGGGATGAGGATGATCTGCAAGAAAGCATTTTAAGGTTAAATAATTGTGTTTCTGTTGGCAGAAGACTCTCTCCTTTCACTTACAAGGAGTCCAGGAGGATGTTCTCCAAATATAAAAACTTCAGAATGATGGGCATCCAATGGAGAAGGAAGGGAGAAAACAAGTATGGGAAGCAAAACAATGTTGATACATGTTTGCTTCATCATAGAAATGTGGATGATGATGATGTGGTGCTGAAAAGAAATGGTAGATCCATTCCTTTTACCATCTTGGAAAGGGATTCCTTGGATGAAAAATATAATCGCAGTACTAAGGATCAGACTGCTTCGCCTCCGAGTCAAAAATGTTGAGAAAAAGTTTGAGCGATTTGGCAACCAGGCTTGGAAGAAGGAAGCTAGAGAATGAGATAACTTGGTACATGACAAGCTGTTTCCCCATCTTATTGTCTGGATCGCGTTGTGTCGTCTTGCGAGGTTGCATAGTTGATCTTCTGGAGAATCAAATGATAAACCCAAGAACACCGCTACTGTGAAGAGTGAGTTTACGCTAACAAGATCGTCCAGTGCTCTTAAAAGTATGTCTTTTAATGGTCCTCCTGCAAAAGACACAGAAAATATAGTACAAATTACTTGGATTTACTCGGATCTTTTGTTATTCCACAACCTCATCATCAATACCACCAGCAGCAGCAACATGCCTTTGTATAGTTCATCACCTGGGTGTCATGGGTCCAAAATAGGAGCATAGATGTGCTATAGGAAAAAAAGATAGTTGAGAGATGCAATAGGTTAAAGTTAAAAAGTTCAGGGGTGAAAAGGTGTATTTGGCCATTAATAAATTAATCAGCAACAACTATATATTAAGAAATGATTTATTCCAACATATGCCTGTCATTTCTACTTACTTCGTTGACAATTATTATTTATTTAGACAATCTAACCATAAATCAAATAAAAATAAACCATAACCAGTTATGCCTGTCATTGCAACATGTATACACTTCAATTGTGAAAATGCACAGTTTTCAAGTTATCTGAGCACACATGACTTCTCTAGATCGCCATCTTCCTTCTCTTCTCTTCTTCATTAGCTTCCTCCTCTACTCCTGCTTGACCAATGGCAATTCCATAAAATCTCCAAACCTTGCATGCCCTTCTTTTGAATGTGGCAATGGCATCATCATTGGCTACCCTTTTTGGCAGAAAGGCCAACGGTTAGAGCACTACTGTGGATATCCAGGCTTTGACATCTCCTGCAATGACCAAATCCCAGTCCTCCATCTCTTCAATGATGATGATTTTTATGTTATCAAGAAGATCAATTTCTCTAATAGATCCTTAACTCTTACCTACGCTGGATTAAAAGAAGCAACCTGTCCAAAACTACCCCATGATGTTTCAGTAAACACAACACTACCTTCCTTCTTTAACTACTCTAATTCTGGTAATAAGATGGTGCATTGCTTTTATAACTGTACCTTGTACCCGCCTTCACTTCCACACGTAAAATGCCTACAATATGGTGCTATGAGGTCATATGCGTTCAAGGAAGGTGAAATTCCAGAATTCGATTGGCATAAGTACTGTCAGGAAGCTGTGGTTGCCCCTGTTCTTGACCAGGCAGCAGCAGATGAAGATTTGATTCAAGCCTTGCAAGAAGGGTTTGAGTTAACGTGGAAGCAACCGACAGATGGAAGATGTCACTCATGTGAGACCAGTGGTGGATTCTGTGGCTACAACAATGGCTTACCCAGTAACTTTGTTTGCATTTGCAGCAATGGAAGACAATCCATTAACTGCCATGAAAATGGTATGTACTTCTTCTGAAAAGGATATAATTCTTCTTCTACCATCATCAGAATAAGATCTAATCTTACAATATTCACATCATCTTCTTCAATCTGTTCTCATCTATGTGTTGTGTGAATCAGCAGGTGTTGTTTCAACTGAGCAAGAACCAATTTATATTGCTAGAGGTGAGTATGCCTTGTAAAAGAAGAAATAGAATGGACTACATATGAATTTTAGTCAATTTCTTTAAAGAAAAATTACGAATTGGGTAGTGAAATTAATTAATGATCTTTTGTTTTGCAGGTGCAGTTCTTTTTGGGGGTTTAGTTATCATGGCCACTGTGTCTTATTTCATCTACAAGAAGAAGAAAGTTGGATCATATAAACCAGTTTGAATATCAACTGCCAGCAAGCACTGATAAAACAGAGGCTTATGCATGTCAACGTTTCAAGATACAGTTCATTTTGATTTTCATGTTAATGATTCTTCCTTTTCTATGTTTTTTATTTTGTTAAAGCAAAACGCATCTTAAACCCCTTCTACTCTTGACTTTTCTTACATTTTGTCCATCTATTGAATTTTTGACACATTATATCTCTTTACTATCAATTTCTGACACATTGCAGTCATCCACTTTCAATTTTTAGCACTAAATCCTTATTGAAAAATTAATAGTTAAAAAATAGTCAAATTAGTCCCTGTAATTTTAAAATTTTTTATTTAATTATTGTGACTTTTATTATTAACCATTAATTCTATACAATTACCAAAATAATTTAATTAAATTTATTAAAAATTTTAAAAACTAATTTAAAATAATATTTATATTAAATAAGTTGTTTCCTGGCTACTACCTAAAACATAATGTAAATAGGAAGATGATTTTTAATTGAAATATCTAAGTAATATAGATGCAGAATAATAAATACATAAAAATATCAACTAATTAAAATGTTGATGGATCATAGATTATATTTAAATGTTACATTTCCTATTTTTATTAAGAAATTGTGAAACACTTTGATAATATGGTTGGAATCTCAACTCTTCCTATACCCCAATTTGTAGGTATTAGGCAATAACATCCAACAATAAATTATAAATGAAAAAAATTTCTTTGTAAAAGGTATATGAACCCCTATATTAGGGGTAAAAAAATAAAATAATTTTTTTTTAGAATTAAACAAGTTATTTTTAAAAAATTAAAGTGGTTATTTACTATTTATAACTTACTGTAAATGTGCTGCCAAAAAAAAAAGAAAAGGATAATTATTAGGGTTAAAACCCCTTGACAGGGTTTTATTAGGGTTTTAGGCTCTGTATAAACACGCTCATTCACTCACTAACACCCGGACCTCTCTTATCTTATTTCCATGGAATCTACTTGCCAAACCCACATTTTATTCCCTCTCAGTTTCTAGGGCTTCAAAATTTAATCTCAAAATGAATGATTTTATTGATGACGATTTTGGCGATATATACGCAGACGTGGAAGTTCAAGCTAATTCTGCCATTATCAATTCTGGATTATTAACCAACTTCAATGATAATTCTGATAATCTCAACTCAGATTCGGAGCAATTGAATTCAATCTGTGATGAGAAATTGTGCATCTCAGAGGAAGATGATGATGAGAGTGATAGCGAGGATGATTTCAATATAATTTTGAATGATTATGATAATGATTGTAAAGGGTTTTCAGCTGTTGTTGCAGCTGCAGATTCGAATTGTAATCCAGACTCTATCGGTCAGGATGAGGAGGATCTGCACAAGGTATTTGAATTTGTAGAGATGAATATGGCTTGATCATTGCATGTAATTCGCTGCATTGAGAATCACTCAGCATACCAGGATTTGGGATTATTGTAATTGTCATTTTCTTCATTTTCCATGAGAAGCCGATAGAGTTAAAATTGCTTACGCCTGTTAACTGATTGTAGTGAACTATATATATGTAAAAAGGTAATCTTTTTTGCTTTCCGTAGCATGATTACCGATGAAGACTGATCTTATTATGGTGTTGTTGTTTAGCATGGAAAACTGTGCGGATCATCATTTCAATCTGATAGGAGGAAAGTCAATGATTCGGCGGGAGTTGTGTCTTGTTCTTCTAATTATACTAGAGGTGATTGGGAAGATACCAGGTGCAACCAACATGGGATTTCAAGCACACGTCAGGTTGCTAGTATTCATGTTGCAGGCAGTTCGGTAGCATCTCATCGTGGATATGGTTTCTCACTTCCATGGTATAGGTTAGTTAAGTCTTATTTCATGTCATCCCAGTTTGTGTACATTCATTAGAGGTGCAGTTGTGCACAATGCACGTAAAAAACATTTTTCTATTTCCTCTACAATCCTTTTTCTTCACTTCAGGACTATATTAAATGTTGATATTGATGCATTTGAAGTGAAAAGATGGAGGTTCCCTGGAGTAGATGTTTCTGATTTCTTCAATTTTGGTTTCACTGAGGACAGCTGGAAACAATACTGCGTTTCCCTGGTAAATTTCATACTTCAATCTTTCTTTATATTAAAAAAAAAAAAAAAAACAATTCACATCAAAGTATATCTTCTTTTGCACTGTTCTAGTCAAGTGGTTTACCTAGCTGCCTTCTATTACATTTGCTTGTATTCTGGGCATGCCACTGTATATTTAGGATCTTTTCCATGCAGTGAGTTCAGTATCATTTCATGTTTTGATGGGGGATTGCACATGCTTGGGGTTTGTTAATTGCCAAGAGATTTAGACATCTTAGCCGGGGTAAAATCTTGTGGACTTGTATTTTTTCTCATATGATAACTTCTGCTATAAACCAGTTATTATGATGATGATTTCTCATATGAAAGCACCTCTTTATGATATGTATTATAGGAGCAACTACGACAACATTCTTACATGCATATCAGATCTCCAAATCAGGAGTTATCAAAGCATACTCAGGCAAGCTATATTATTTATCTACTGTTATTAGTTGTCTGTGTCTATTGGTGGGCATTGTGAAAGTAATTTGTTGAATTGCAATTATGCTGTCTTTTAATGCATAAAGGCTTGTGAAACTCTATCTGAGCAGGGGAGAGCAACTAAGGAGACTATAGCTGAGGGTATTGCAAAAGCTGCCGATGGATGTTCAATTAAATTTTTTGATGTGGGAGAGAGACTAATGGTACTGGTAAGTCTAGGTTGAGACTTCTTTTTTCTATTGATTCTCATTATAATCAAAATTATGGATGCTTATTGAATCTGGTTAATGATGAAATATTTTATTGGTTCAGCCAAAAGGCAGAGCAATTCAGGTTGAAAGTAGCTTTGTTGAACGCCAACCAACAATGGATTTTAGGCCTGCACGTACTTGGGACTCTGATGTTGTGATACAGGTGTATTGTCGTGGGTGTTGTGGTCATGTCTGCTTCTTTTACAACATTAATTGACCCATATTCCTTCCTGTATTATTGGTTGCAGATCAATGTGCAAGATTCTGTTGAGAATTGCTCTGGTTCAAACAAGGAGGAATTTCACCATATAGATAACAGTGGACATGAAACATCAAAAAGTTTGGATGATATGAAAGATGTCTACTATTCTAGTACTGTCAGTGCAGATGAATCATCTGTGAAGTCTTTGGGAAACATGGGATCTTCTTCCATGAATGGGTAATTAAATATTGATCTTGATTTCCTATATCCAACATGTAGTTCTATCTCTATAACTCTGAATTGCTATGATTATTTTATGTAGATTTCCCGCCAATTTTTTTGGCCTATGTGTAGTTTTTTTTCTATGTTGAAGATTGTTAGTTATGGCCATTAACAATTCTGAACCTAAAGTCGCATTTTGTGAATGATGGCATAAACACACATTACTGTTTCTTGTACAATTAATCTAATTGGTGAAGTAATTTGTACATCTTGATGCTCTTGCTTGTTCCATAATAAATATCTAGTCAAGCATCTTTAGCATGACGTTGCACTTTATATTGAAGGACAATAATGTTGCATTCATTTTTTTCATCTCCGAAATTTTCTTTTTCTCTAAAACTACTGATGAATGTATTAGGTGCATCCAGCAAAAGTCCAACAAAAGGCTTCTGGATCCTGAAAATCATGTCAACGATTGGAACTTTGATGTTGATGGCTATCATAATTGTAAGGTGAATGCTCAAACTTCAGAGGACACAGCTGAAATGATGGAAGATATACAAAAGGCAGAGGAAGAAAATGCTGGGATTACATGCAAGACAGATCAATGCCCAACTGAGACAGAAATATCAGCTGGAGACAGAAGTCATTTTAGCTTGACATTTTCGTGTTCCGGAAGTGATTCTGATGCATCAATAGATAGTGTGTACTGCATTTCTGAAGTGTCTGGTAGTCCTCGGAGAAGGCTATGTTCAGGCGCACTGCAACAGGAATCAGTTTCAACTGATAATGAGAGCCCTAAAAGTAATGGTGCCATAAGAATACCAGTTGATAGCCGACCTCATTTAATCAATGGAAGTACCCTGTGGGAAGGAAGGACGCATCGAAAGAGGAGAACTCACGAGGTTTCTGAAGGGAGAACCTACCCTGATACTGCTCCCATGTCCAGGGATAGGTCATCTAGACAGGCAGAAAGGCTGCATGCTTTTGGCTGCCACACTGTTTATGGTTCCTCATATGATAGGCAGAGAGATAATTTCAGTTGTTATGGTGTTGACAAGCTTGCTGACAACCATGTCAAAGATCATCATAGAAAGTATCATCAGAGCTTTAGAGATGTAATGAAAGCCAAGGACAGAAGGAACTGGGATGAGGATCATCTGCAAGAAAGCTTTTTAACGTTAAATGATAGAGATGTCATGTATGGAGATTGTGTGTCTGGTGGCAGAAGACTCTCACCTTTCACTTACAAGGAGTCCAGGAGGTTGTTCTCCAAATATAAAAATTTCAGAAAGATGGGCATCCAATGGAGAAGGAAGGGCGAAAACAAGTATGGGAAGCAAAACAATGTTGATACTTGTTTGCTTGAACATAGAAATGTGGATGATGACGATATGGTGCTGAAAAGAAATGGTAGATCCATTCCTTTCACCATCCTGGAAAGGGATTCCTTGGATGAAAAATATGATGCAGAACCTTCATTGGTTGAGAGAGGGTATCTCTGTGGAAGAAGAATTCAATATGGTTATGGTCCCCTGATGAATTTGAAGAATTCATTTTCTATGGATATTGAAGACAAACACTCGCTTCTGAATCATCATCATTTGCCTTCTTGGTCACACAGGAAATTCTATGCAACCAGTGAAGGAAAGCAAAGGAATATGATGCCACCAAGAATCACCTCGTTTGACTCGACATTGAATGAAAAATATGGTTGGCACAGGAGAGAATCATGCGGTGACAAGTGCAGGGACAGTCATTGGGTTGATAGTTACAATGACATTGATAATGCAGAAGACGGTAATATTTATTGCAATGAGCATTTTCATTGGAGCAGAAAATATAGTTCAGAATCTGGATCCTTGCACTGGATGCAAAATAACTCAGTTTGGAGGCATGGAGATTATGAGTTTTCTGCCAAAAAGGCATCAAGTTCATATGAGAAATCTTATAGAGATGAAAAGAAACATGCTAAATATAGATTTCCTCATTGTTTTATGGTGGTTGATGATATACAATTAGAATGGAATAGACACAAAATGTTCAAAGGGGAAAGAAGTGTTGGGTTTAATAGAAAGCATAATATGATGTCTAAAGGTGAGTGTGAGAATACAGCGCGGAAGTGCAGTCATCCAGTTGACTTGATTTTAGGGGAAGGAAAGGTAAACTTGGGGGAAACTAACATCAATAACTTGTATAAATGTGTTCTTATGTATAAGTGCTCCACTAATGAGGGCATCTTCTTTATTCTTGTTGCTGCCATCTTATTGCATGTTGTCCTTGTCTCTTCCATACTGTCCAATTTGTAAACGTCGCTAACCTTTTGTTGTTTAGACTCACATGCTTGAGCATTGAAATAACTATTCAGGTCAGAGAAATAGACAGTGGTCTTTTAGTAACAAACAGATCTTGTTGTGTGCTTTGTCCAACTGGTATGTGATGCTCTCTGTCAATGGTTAAAATGCTCTGTCAACATGCTGTGAGTTTCTTGGAATGTCAGCGTTAAATTTGAAACAAAACAACCTTACTATGAGGGAAATCTTCAATTTTCCTTTGATATATATATTCTCAACAGTTGATTTGAGGATGTTGTTTATGCTGTATTCTGCTGCAATGTTTTTACATTTCTTTGCTTATCTGTATATGCTTCTTTAACTCGATCAATTTTGTTTAGGTTATCTTATCTGTATTTAGGTGTGATTGGGTGACATTTTCTTGTGACATATACCTTCTGCAGTCCTATGGAAGATGTTCCAATGCTGAAAGTTCATTGTCCAATGGTATATCTGAAAGGAAAGGACTGAAGTTTGCCGAGGAGCGGAGAATTTTGAAGGATTTTAATGAAACTCATGCTAGAAGAGCAACTCAAACAAACATTGTAAAAATTGAAGGCCGCCAAGTTGAAGAGATGTACTCAAACAAACATTGTCTGGATAAGATTCCAGTTACGAAGCAGGATGGACATTTAGTTGTTGAAGAAGGTCAGATTGTACCAGAAGAAACAGTCATAGAGGACAGGTTGGAAAAGAAACAAGCATCTAGGATTGCATCGCTTACACGCAGTGTGAAGAAAGTTTTTCATAGTGGAAATGAAACTAATAAGAGGTATGATGACCAACAGATACTGGAATCATTTGCAAAGATGGAAAGACGAAGGGAGCGCTTCAAGGATTCCTTGGCAGATAAATCTATGAAGCCACAAATTGATTCGATAGCTGATACAATTGAAACTAAACAAGAGAGGCCAGTCCGAAAGCGGCGGTGGGGTGGCAGTTAGGTTTTGTAATTACAGGTAATTTCATCTCTTGCGTAGATCCTGTGGATTCAGGTTCTCCATGGAACTTCTGGACATTTAGAAGACAGAACCCAGTACTCATTGTTCACAACTTAGTAACTGACGTATCAGGTGCAGGTCAGGATGATTTTTCTTTTTCATACGATACATGGAATTTATGGGATGCAAAATTGTTTTTATTTTTTTGCTTGGTGTAATAAAATCAATGGCTTGAGATGGTTGTAATACTTGTCTGGCGTTTTGATAGTTTTGATTTGGCTTCTGGTAGATAGCTGTGGAATGTCCTGCACGATCTTCATTGCTTGGTTATTTTTTGCTAAAATTGTAACATATGCCAATGAACGCATTGGTAGCTGAAGGAATCAATTATTCATAAGCATAATGCCAGAAAGATATGTTGAGTTTCTCTGCTTAAATTCATATTCATTCGTAGATTCTTTATCTCATTGTTGTACTCGTATGTATTGTTGTTGAGTTGATTGATTGGTACAGGAATCACATAGTGGGTGCATTTGTTTCTGCAGTTATATGCCACCTCTCCATTGCATGCAGTGATGCAGTTCTCTTTTCAAGCATTGTGTTATTCGACTAACATCTACAATCTGCAGCACTATTGTCAAATAAATTGCTTTTGCTGATTTTGCAGTATAGCTTCCGTCTTCTGTTGGTTGATACAGGATCGCAATTTTTTCTTCTAAACAGCTACAATAGCCAAATCTTTTAGCCATCAGATACAATGTTGAAAGTAGTAGCCAAAAGTTAAGAATTTTTATGTATTAATATCAGCAAATGATCAAAGATGCAGTCGACAATGACCAATTTCAATTGGCTTTGAAGGGTATGAGATTGTTCTCCGTGATTAGGCTATGATTTTCCACCAACAAAAGGTCTACACTTGGCAAAAGAATCTGCCAGCTAAGACTGTCTAAGCCATACAAGATGTGAGTTACGCGGACACTCTTAAGCCAGTCATTTCTCATTTTGCAACTACCCAAATGCCCTCTCCATTTAGATCCCACATTTTCTTTTTCCTTTATTTTAATTATCTGAAAAATTTACAAAATAAAAATAATTTCAAGGAAAAATGGCTTTTTTATTCCCATAAGATAATTAACAACGTTTCTTTTTATAATTTAACAAATAGTATACTTGAATATTATTTTTTCCAGAAAAAAACTACAAAGGTCATTTTGTTCTTCACAAAGCCCGCCCAATGCTCTCTTCCGACCAAAACTGAAACAGTTCTATCCGTTAATAACAGAAACTAAAAAACCTCAGCAAAAAAATATGCACATCTTCTCTGCTTCTGCATCTTCTTCATCATCATCATCATCAAAAGCAGCAAGTTTCAATCTTTTCAGTTCCTCTCAAAACCCTAACAATAAGAAACACTTAAATTCAACTTCCAAATTCTCCTTCAAAATCCCCACCAAGACTACTGCTCCATCACTCCCATTTTCTTCTAAACAGTCCTCTCCAGTTCTTGACCAAAGACCACCACTTTCCTCACAATCAAGAAGCAGAGAACTTCTTACTGAAGAAACAGAAAAAGATTCTTTTGAGGGTCTGCTTGTAGTTCGCAGGCCGGCAGTTGAGTTTTCTGGTGAAGATTCTGGCCTGAATAGTGATACTGTTGATAACTATGATGACAAGAAATCTTCAGCAGCTATCATTGATGCTGGCCTCGAAAGATTTGCGAAAAAGATGCCCATTTTCGAACCGGGGAGAAAAGACTTAGATTCTTCTTCAACTACTCAGGAAAAGCCTCTTACTGTGAATTTGGATTTGGCTTTGTATAAGGCTAAGGTTTTAACCAGGAGTTATAGATATGCAGAGGCTCAGCTGATTCTAGAAAAGGTATATGTGTGTGTGTATATATATGTATGTATATCTGTAAGTCAATTGGGGTGTTTTTTGCTCAGTTTTGTGTGCATAAGATTGTGATTTTGGGAGACTGAAAGTGTGTTTGAAATTGGGTTCTTGTGATGTTTTTTGGAAGTGTATTAACTATTGGCCTGAAGATGGGAGGGCATATGTTGCATTAGGGAAGATATTGACCAAGCAATCAAAAACAGCAGAAGCTAGAGCAGTGTATGAGAAAGGGTGCCAGGCAACTCAAGGAGAAAATGCCTACGTTTGGCAGGTTTGTCATTTGATATTTGCTTTTATATTTTCAATTTCAAAATACTGAATTTTAGCTTAATTAACCAATTTAGTCTATATTTTAATTCTGTGAGAAATATTTTTGTGTTGCTAATTGGTCACTAGTTTTTTGAAAGAATACATCCTTTCTGGGTTTTGAATTGGAGATAGTTTTGGAAAAGCTATTTGATTTGATGCTCAATTGGTTCTGGAAATTATTATGCAACAGTGACTCTGGCAAGACCGATTATGTGTAATGGGTTCTGTTAAGATATTACAGCATTTACTGCATTCTTTTTTCGTCTTCATTCTTGTATTTAAAGTTTACAAGTAACTATCTTTGCACTTGGAACAGTGCTGGGCTGTTTTGGAAAATAAGATGGGTAATATAAGGAGAGCAAGAGAATTGTTTGATGCTGCCACAGTTGCTGACAAAAGACATATAGCTGCTTGGCATGGTTGGGCTGTTCTAGAGCTAAAACAGGGAAATGTCAAAAAGGCAAGACAATTGCTTACTAAAGGCATCAAGTTCTGTGGTGGAAATGAATACATATATCAAACACTGGCATTATTGGAAGCTAAAGCAAATCGATACGAGCAGGCACGTTACCTGTTCAGGCAAGCCACCAAATGTAATCCAAAAAGCTGTGCCAGTTGGCTTGTAAGTTCTTAGCATCCTGAACATTCTTCTCAAGAGCAAAGTGAGTTGCTTTCTCAAAAAATTAACTCTTTAACAATGTGTTTGTTCTTGAACACACTGATGTCTTTTCACATTAGGCATGGGCACAAGTGGAAGTGCAACAGGAAAACCACCTCATAGCTAGGCAACTTTTTCAGGTATTCCGTTTTACGACAATAGTCCTTGTACTTAATTTAAAAAATGTCAACTTCATCTTGTAATGTCTTTGCATTACTTTGCAGAAAGCAGTACAAGCTAGCCCCAAGAACAGGTTTGCATGGCACGTATGGGGAATTTTTGAATCTAATATTGGAAATATTGAAATGGCAAGAAAGCTTTTGAAGATCGGTCACACGCTCAATCCAAAGGATCCTGTTCTGCTTCAGTCTCTCGCATTGCTGGAATATAAGCATGCTACGGCTAATCTTGCAAGAGTTCTGTTCAGGAAAGCATCTGAGTTGGATCCAAAGCATCAACCAGTGTGGATTGTAAGACATTTTTTCCTGCGTTACCAAGAACTATTAAGGAACTTAAATCTTTTTCTTGATCATATATAATAAAATGACTGATTAAAGCTGCAAACTGAATAGGCTTGGGGATGGATGGAGTGGAAAGAAGGAAATATCTCCACTGCTAGAGAGCTGTATCAGAGAGCTCTTTCAATTGACTCGAGCAGTGAAAGTGCTGCTAAATGTCTTCAGGTAATGCCCATATATATTTTAGTACATCTTAATGAATATATTTTAATGGAGTGTGATTCGCGGCAGGCTTGGGGTGTTCTGGAACAAAGAGCTGGCAACTTATCATTAGCTCGGAGATTATTTAGATCGTCACTGAATGTAGATTCTCAAAGTTACATAACATGGATGACATGGGCTCAATTTGAGGAGGATCAAGGGAACTCTGTGCGAGCTGAGGAGATTCGCAACCTTTATTTTCAGCAGGTTGGCATCTGCCTTACTTGCATAACAGCATGTCAATTCACTGACTTCAGGAACTTTGCAGTTAATTGACTGGTTTTTTTTGGTTGTGTGCCACAGCGGACTGAAGTTGTAGATGATGCTTTGTGGCTTACGGGGGTTTTAGACATCATTGATCCTGCACTTGACAGCATAAAGAGACTCCTGAATTTGGATCAGAACAAGGAACCTTTTAGAAATAAATCAGGTGAATCTGAAGCAAATGCCGATGGCAGTATACTAAAAAGTGGAAGCGTGTTTGATTTGGATTGTTTCATCAAAGAAAGGTTGTCTTTAGATCCATCGAAGCTGGATGTTCAGTTGGAAACATCTGATAATCCAACACCATGGAGAGTGACTCAGAGAAGGTTGTGGAGATCGCCCACAAAATTATCAAAAGCTAGAACTTGACTCGAGTTGAATTGAGCCAAATCAGGCCAGGCCAGGTTGATGATACTTGGAAATTGATATTGAAAACTTTGTACTCATTGACATTGATAACTACAACAGAATGTGTACACAATCTGTATAGTGATTATCATGCAAGAAAATATTTATAAAATTAACGTTTCACGTCGATTTTTTTCTGATGTGTACAAATATATTTTACAAGTATTATTTTTTAATTATTTTCGTTTGATACTCCCCAGCAGTTGAACTGAGTAGATTTATAAAAAGACAAAAGTCTTTCTATTACTGTTTTTCTAAGGAATTCAAACTCCCTGCTACTTATATAAACAAATTTTGTTTGCAACTATTATTTTCTTTTCAAGATCATTGTCCCCTTATGTTGCTTGGATTGAATGCTTGCTATTTAAAGGGAAGAATAGTGCAACTAATTAACGCTTTTGTTGTCAACTTTCCACAGAGACTTGAACAATATTTTGATAAAGATTAAATTATTATAGGTACAATTTATGATGTGCTATGAAAAATTGAGGAAGATAATAAAAGGAAAAACAAAGAAATTATTGAATTATTTATCAAAATAAATAATTAATAAAACGAAAATTGGTTGACATTTTGTCTTAGTTTTTGTTCATTCTTTTTATCCTAGATTAACCCTCTCCTATATGGGACTTGGAGAAATGCACCAAAAGTGTTTACAGAAATGGTTAGGACAAATAAGATTTTGTAAGTGCTACGAAATTACGAATTTTTTCTCAATGACATTTTTAGATGCATAACAACCAATTATTAAGTAAATGACAAATATAAATAAATTATAGATCTTAAAATAATAGTTTGTTGCTGATATATAAAAATTTGTGATAATTCATAAGTCATTTAACAATCATGTAATTAAAGTACACATTTTCATGAAAGATGATGGAATTTTGTCCATTTTATCATTTAATTTGTCGTAATGCTTGCGGATAGGTTAGATCTATACGACTCAACCAATAGGTTTAAATCATCTGTACCCTTAGATACAAATTTAATAAAGAAAGATTTTATCAAGAATAAATTTTAAAAATGATAGTTATTTGTTTGAAAAAAAATTTCGATAATTAATATTAAAGTGGATATATGTGTAGACACCGATAGGGGTAAATTAGAGATGTTCAGTTTGATCGGCCTACTATGAAGTCCAATAATGAGAATGTGAAACTTAGACATGAGTACAAAACCCGAATCTCTGATTGGAAATGGACTTGAGAGCCCAAAAGCCCAAAACTTAGTCCAAACTGTCCAAAACAGCCCAGGCCCATTTGGCCCAATATAGGGCCAGGCCAGAGAGACGTCGCCTCTGTGCCAGGAGGTGATCGCCTCTCTGACAGCCACTGTAGAGGCGATTGCCTCATCATTGTGGCGCCGCCTCTGTAGTAAGCCACTTACAACTGCAGATATAGTGGCTAAGTGGTGTAGGTCCCACACCTCTCAAACCTGATTTTGCATGAGGAAGAGATTTTTGAGGGAAGAAAAAGGCTATAGAGGCTCATTATGGTTTAAAGAGCCTAGGGGTATGGAAAAGTAGGGGATAAAAAGAAAAAAAAAGAGAGAGAAAAAAGGGAAAAGAGGTCTATTGTAAGAAGGTTGGCCATTGTAAAGAGAAAAAAAAGGAAGAAAAGAAGCTTTGAAAAAGACTGGAGGGACGTTTTGGAAGAAGGAAGAGGGGGAATCCAAGCTCACCAAGTCCATTTTCCTTGAAGATGGGAAGGAAAGGAACTTGTTTCCAAGTAGAACTCACATCCTAGTGAAGATCATAATCCAAAAGGCATCTCTGAGGGTTAATTATTTTGATAAAAGTTCACATCCAAGTAAAATATCTTTATCTTCTTGTCATTTTGACATTTATTTTGCATATGATTCTGTTTATTGGTTAATTTTAGGTATACCCTAGGTTTATTACACTCATTACACCATTTGATAGGTTTGATCTATTAAGTTTGCATGTAGTTGTAATCTGGTATACTTTATGGATATTTGTGTATACATTTACTTGCTTAGAATAGAAGTTTAATCGTTTTGAGTGTTGAGAGAGTTTGCTAATCAGGCAACGCCTCTTTATAGAGGTGTCGCCCCCTGTCAATGAGGCGATCACCTCATCACAGAGGCGATCGCCACATTGATAGGCTTCAAGGCAATTTGACCCTCCCTTCTTTATGAAATCTTACATAATTCTCACTCCATATGCTTTTTCTTGTCATTATATATAATTACCACGTTATATGATGTAACATGTATGATGATACCTTGATCATTTGAGAGTCTCTTTAACTTGTATTACGAAAATCTTTCATGAATGTTATTTGTAAATTATCATTATAGATAATGTCGTGTTTTGCAAAAAGGAACTAACTATGTGTTTATTGCAGGAATTACTTAATGATTTTCATCATTAAGTAGTCACTTTAATTAGTTAACTCTTTAGAGCATTTCGCTTGCGTAAATAGTTTACCATTAGTTTATTTTTGGTAAATGTATGATTTATTTTCCGTATATTCCCCTTTATTTTATTCAAAAGCATTGAGAAGAAGAGCAGGGTGAGAGGTTGAACATCCGCGCTATCTAGTATTGAATGGAGTGAGGGTTTAGGTTCTTAAGATCAAAAACTGCAAGTTGACAAGTGGAATCCGTATGACAACCAAGAATTGCTTCAAACTCCTATGGCAGGGGGCATATCTCTATCGTATTGAATCAAAAAATATATTTATGAGGATCCCAGAATTAAGCCACATCATAAAGGAAACAAAAATTAATTCTCCTAGTGTGTAATGATTTAAAGACTGAAAGGTGAAATGGCTCCAACTTAGCCTAAGATCTATTATCTAAGCTTTTCAAGATTGGTTGTAGCAATTTGAGGCTTCGTTCAATTATGGTTCAAGTTTTAGAGGTGTTTAGAGAGAGAAAGTAAGGGTTAGGGATGAGGGTGTCTTAAGAATGGGGTTGAGCAAAGGAGTTGGGTTT
Source organism: Mallotus nudiflorus (assembly GCA_947683625.1). Classification (NCBI taxonomy): domain Eukaryota; kingdom Viridiplantae; phylum Streptophyta; class Magnoliopsida; order Malpighiales; family Euphorbiaceae; genus Mallotus; species Mallotus nudiflorus. Next base: position 822,467 of record CANTUR010000147.1, on the reverse strand, counting down.
TAAAGAAGAGGAACTGCCCTGATGATAAAGCGATTGCCTCATCATAGAGGCGTCATCTCAACGCCAAGAGGCGGTCACCTCTTCACTAGAAAGCCATGAGGCAATCACCTTTTTAGTAGTATTAGCCAGTAAGATTTCATCATAATTGTGCAATCTCAGCAATGTAAATTAAAGAATGGCAGGGGAAACACACATACATTTAATCACTGAAACTAAATTGAATGTAAGGGAATGGATCTGATTAAAATAAAAGCTACATTCTATAAATAGTTCATCCAAAAACAGAAAAGCATATGTGTTCACATCCAAATTAAATGAGTTAACAAAAAGAAGAATGGTTCATGGGCCCTAGTCTATTAAGTGTCTGACTTGGTGCCCTCAAGGTCGTCCCCTCCTCTAGTACCTCCACCGCTCCCATCCTCATCGTCATCATCCTCATTGATCTAGAACACATCAATTTGACACTCGAGGGTAGCAATCCTTACCCTGTTGGCCTCATCACGATCCTGTTCAAGCAAATCACAAGTTAATCAATTATGTGAGCATGCATACATGTAGGTACATAAATATTATACCCTTCACTACTAAGTGATGTCCAGTATGTAGTCCCTCTAAGCCTCTATTATATGGTACATATATATGCCTTTCTCCAGAGGAATCTGCATCATTCAGTGAGTGTTAGAACTAAAAAAAGTGTCAAGAATAATGGTGAAAATAGGTTAGGAGTAAACTCATATGAGGGGCATTGCCATGAGTGTATACAAGCGTAAGACCCTCATCCAAAGTACTGTATGAGGATGAAAACAGTACTGAAGTCCAACCTAGTGCCTATCGCTTCTTGCAACTTCTGCCAAAAATAAGAGGTAAACATCGAACCTCTATCTGACACAATGGACACAGGTACTCCATGAAGGCACACAATATGCTTCACATATAACTTCGCCAATCTAGCTACAGAATAGGTGGCTTTCACAGGTAAGAAATGTGCATACTTAGTCAACCTGTCTATAATCACCCAGATGGAAGCGTATCCATCCTTAGAACGAGGTAAACCAACCACAAAATCCATAGCTATCCTTTCCCACTTCCACTTAGGAATAGGAAGAGGCTGAAGCTTCCTAAAAGGCTTCTGATGCTCAGCTTTCACTTGTTGACACGTCAAGCACTTAGCAACATAATCTGTGACATCCTTCTTAAGTTCATCCCACCAGTACAAGTCTCTGATATTATGGTACATCTTAGTGACACCAGGATGTACGCTGTAGGCTGTAGAATGTGCTTCCTCTAGGATCTCTTCTCTTAAATTATCCATATTAGGAGCACACAATCTACCACTGATCCATAATACACCATCATCATCGAGTGTGAAATCAGTGAACTTCCCTGCTCAGACATTCTCTGCAAGCTCTTCTAGAATAGGATCTCGGCTCTGAGCTGCCTTAATCCTATCTCTCAGTACTGATCACACCTTAAAATGAGCTAGCAATCCACTTGATCTACTAAGCTTCATCATCAGACCTTGATCCACCAACAGATGCAACTCCTGGATCAATGGTCTCCTCTCCACACTGATATGAGCAAGACTGCCTGAGGACTTCCTACTTAAGGCATCTGCTACCACATTAGCCTTGCTCGGATGATATAAAATCTCATAGTCATAATCTTTCAATATTCCAACCATCTCCTCTGCCTCAAATTCAGATCTCTCTGCTGGAAAATGTACTTAAGGCTTTTGTGATAAGTAAAAATCTCACAAGTCACCCCGTACAAATAATATCTCTAGATCTTGAGAGTAAAGATCACTATAGCCATCTCAAGGTCATGTGTAGGATAGTTCTGCTCATGCTTCTTCAACTGCCTCGAAGCATAGGCTATCACCACCCTACCATTCTGCATCAACACACAACCAAGGCCAACTCTAGAGGCATCAAAATACACTGTGAACTTGTCCATACCATTAGGCAAAGCTAACACTGGGGCTGTGGTCAACTTCTCCTTCAGTAACTGAAAACTGTTCTCAAAAGCTTCTAACCACTCAAACCTTACATTCTTCTGAGTTAAGTGAGTTATAGGGGCTGTAATTCTGGAAAAATCCTGTACAAACCTCCTATAGTACCCGACTAAACCCAGAAAACTCTGAATCTCTATAACTGAAGTCGGTCTAGGTCATTCAAACACTGCCTTAATCTTCTATGGATCAACCTGGATACTTTCTTTAGACACCATGTGTCCAAGAAATGCAACACTCTCCATCCAAAAATCACACTTCGAGAATTTAGCATAAAGTTGATGTTCTTTCAGTGTCTGTAGTACAGTCCTCAAGTGATATACGTGCTCTCCCATACTTCTCGAATATACTAGTATATCATCGATGAAGACTACCATAAACTGATCTACATATGGTCTGAATACCCTATTCATCAGGTCCATAAAAGTTGCTGGTGCGTTAGTCAAGCCAAAAGACATCACCAGAAACTCATAATGGCCATATCGAGTGCGAAATGCCATTTTAGGAATATCGGCTTCACTGATCCACAGTTGATGATAATCTGACCTCAGATCAATCTTAGAAAAGAATTGTGCACCCTGTAGTTGATCAAACAAGTCATCTATCCTTGGGAGAGGATACTTATTCTTCACTATCACCTTGTTTAGCTCTCTGTAATTAATGCACAGTCTCAGGGTACCATCCTTCTTCTTTACAAACAGGACTGGTGCACCCCAAGGAGAAACACTGGGTCTAATGAAACCCTTATCCAATAACTCTTGTAACTGCTCCTTCAACTATGTAGGAGCCATTCTATAGGGTGGCATAGATATAGGAGTAGTACCTGGAACCACATCTATACAGAACTCAATCTCTCTGTGAGGTGGTAAACCTGGCAACTCCTCAGGAAAAACATAAGGAAACTCACAGGCAATACGAACATCTTTGAGTGACAATTTCTTCGCTGAAGTATCCCTGACCAATGCCAAATATCCCTGACAACCTCACCTCAGCAACTTCCTAGCCGTAATAGCAGAAACTTCTGAGGTGCTAAACTCCTATCACCCACAAACTTAAATTCTTCTTCATCAGGAATTTTGAAAGTTACCTCTTTACTCCGACAATCCACAACGGTATAGTGATGAGATAACCAATCCATACCCAGAATAACATCAAAATCCATCACATCCAACAAAATCAAATTAGTAAATAATTATCTATCTTCCACGAGAACTAGAAAATCAGAAAGAACAATATTGGTGTCTAAAGATTCGCTTAGAGGAGTGGCGACGGACAAAGGAAAAGCCATCCTCGAAGCTTATCAATAAGACTTGGAAGTAAAAATAAGAGAAATGAACAAATGCGTGACACTCGGATCAAACAAAACCCATGCATCCAGGTAACAAACAGAAACAATACATGCCACGACTACATTAGATGCTTGAGCATCCTACTGAGTGAGATGGAAGACTCTGGCCTATTCTCGACCTCCCTACTAGCTGGTAGAAGCCTGGCCAATACCTCTAGCACCTTTACCATAACCCTGCTGGGGAACAAGCTGAGTAGAACTCTAATGCTGGGCTGGAGGCAACTGAAAAGGAATGGGTGCATCACTAGCAATCGACTGCTAAGGAAATTACGAAATCTGTGGCTGCTGATACCCGGAATAAGAACATGATCTAGCAAAATTTCCCATCTGCCTGCATCTGAAATACGTCAGCGGTGTCATATAACATGGTCCTTAATGGACTCTGCCGCAGGTCTGACATACACTAGCAGCTGATCCAGAACTACGACCATTGTTGCAGCTCGAAGCACCTGAACCAAGTCTGAATGGTATATGCTGACCTCCACGGCCATGTCTACTGCTCTGATGTACTCGTTGTTGCTGTCTCTGACTTTGTTGAGCTGGACCTCTTTGTTGACTACTCGATCCAATCTGAAAACTCAAATACAGAGTAGTCTGAAATCCACCTAATTATAAACCCAACTGGTAATAATCAGACATAGCTCCCTGCCTGACTAGCCTCAGCTTAATCTCCTTGACCAACTCAATCACCGACTCCAGAGTAAGGCCCGTTGTAAGCATACTAGCAAATGTAGAACCCAATCTAGTGACGTATGTGTGTGACTGTGAAGTATTGGTCTCGCATTAGATCCTCTGTATATCTGCCAAGCCAAAGGAACTCTCGAGTATAATCCTCAACAGATATGTCCCCTCGGGAAATACTGGTCAACTGGAGTCGATAACTCATGCGGAGTGGCTCTAGGCAGAATCTCCTCATGAATCGCTCTCTGAACTGAGCCTAGGTCATCATCAACATATACAGCTGGATAATCTAAATAAACTAGTCCAGGGTTGGTCCCTTAACAGACAGCTTAATGATTATAATCCGCTGGTACTCAGTGTGAGCAATCCGAGTCCTAGTCTTGATCGCATGCGAAAAGTCTAGAGGATCAGAAGTCCCATCAAAAGTGATCCTGCCAACTCTAGCATAGAATAGAGCTACCTCAGGGTCAGACATACCCTGCTGATAGGCAGGCTGAACTACTAGAGGTACAGGAACATCCTCGAACTCTGGCTCTACAGGCTCCTCATCCTGTATCTCTCTCTGTCTACGGCGACCTGCTGCTCCTCGAGGTCTACCTCTGCCACGACCTCTACGTCTAACTGGCGGCTTAGGAGGTAAAACCTCATCCTGGAATGACTCATCATCCTCAACCTCAATGATCGGTGGAGCGACACGCGTTCGCCTCCTCATTCTGAAAAAATAAATAAAAGGATTCAGAAAAAATAGACAACGGAGGATAACACAGAAAACTAAATCAAGGAATACTCATCAAGACATGCTCGAACCTAATTCACTATAGTAGTTTTAAAAGAAAACACAACACTGAAAACTAGGGCCACAATTCACACAACTAAAGCCCTGACACAGAACTCCGCTTTGATACCAACTTTGTCACAACCCAAAACAGAGGCCATGATCGGCACTAGGGAACGGGAATTTTTTTGAATCCGAAACCCGTAGCAAGCCTTAAAAATAAAACATGCAATAATAATAATAACATAAATAAAATAAATTGCAACAGAAATAAATCTCATAAATAAAATAAAATAATAATCTGCCAATAGATTTAATAATACAAATCCATCTCATATAAAAATAATCTTTAATACAAATCTCAGTTCAATCTTTAAAATACATATCTTATACAAACATAATACATAAATCTCACAACTGACTACAACTACTGCAGTGTCTAGATTATAAAATAACATCAAGTGAGTAGATTACATAGTAAAGCCAGGGCAAAAAAAATTCGGCGTAAAGGTATGCTACTGAGGTCTGAAGACGACGACTCTCTTGAAAAATAGTCAACGGAGGGGAGTCAGACCTCACTAAGTGAATTGTTATAATATATATACATACATAGCTAAATGACAATGCACACATTCAATAATATATATAATAAATATATATACAGGCAAAATCACACAGATGTAGCATATATATATAAAGAAAATAATATCCGTTTATGAAGGATCAAATAGAACCCTAAATGATCGCAACGTGAAACAGTGTTAGATAACACTCTAGCCATACAGGCTCACTTATTCCAAATAAATTCACTTGTTCCATTTGGACAGTAGACTGGCCCTGAGACACTAAGTCAACCAAGCTCCAGCAGTCTGACTGTCAGTGTGATTGGCCTCGAGACACTTGGTCAACCGAGCTCTAGCAATCACACTCTCAGATCACATCTCACATCAAACAAATCAATCCGATCAATATCCACAAATAGGTTAGTAATATAACATGAATTCTATCGTCGTACCGGTATGTACTCGGTCCTAGTGCTGCCCACTAGGTAGCATGTTCTATTGATATCCTTCATTTAAAAGTAAATTCATACATTTATAAAATAAATGATGCATGACATGAATTAAAGTAACGATATAAACCATATATATACTAGAAATATACCAAAAATAAACCAAGTATATTTCCAGTATATATACGTCAAATAAATTCAATTTAATTATAAAATAAACTTTAAATATACTTAAAAACATTTTAAGAATAATTCATTAATAAAACATGCATATAATTTAAAATATACCAATAATATACCAAAAATAAACCTAAGCAATAATTAACCCATTTATGCATAATTTATAAAATAAATCATACATTTCTAAAACATACAATCCTAATACAAGTATATATAGACTAACAACTCACTGTTATTGCGCTCCTCGAGACGGGTCCGACGGGCCTAGTCCATTAGGCCTCGGTCTCGGTGCAACTAAACAAATAAACGACAATACGAAATTAGAATAAATCTATCGACATTCTAGAGACTCGATTTAAGAATATCAAACACAAAATCAGAATAGGAATTCGACAGGATATCACGTTTTACGAGAATTCTACCAAAAATCTGGTAGAACCTCCCCTATAAATTGGATATCTCTCTACTCAAAGAGTAGAGTCGGTCTTACAAAGAAACACACTTCAAAAATATACAGCCACAAAATCTCTTGGTCGGACTTCCAAACTACAATTCCATCGATCGAGGTTCACAATTCACGAGATAATTACCGAACACATTGAAATGCCAAAAATATCAAAAATACCCTTTAATACTCAAAATATAACAAATTAGAAATTTAAAACACTGAAAATAATTATTTTATCGATAATTACAATAAAACCCTAATTTTAATAAAATATTATTAAAAATCCATAATTCTCGATAAATTCATAAATATTAACCAAAATACATTTTATAAATCCAAATTACATAATTAGCCCTAAAGCATATTAAAAATCGATAAAAACTCATTTATTTAGAAAAATAGTATATTATATATAATTTAAAAATAATTTACGAAAAATAATTTTAATTAGTTAAAAATGCTAAATAATTTGTAGAAATCATTTTTATACCTCAAATAAATATTAAAACCAATTTAATTATATTTTTTAGCCAATTTAGTATCAAATTACCAAAATACCCCTACTATATATAAATTCACTATAATTATTCAAAAATTCACCAAAAATAGTATAATTACTCAAAAATTAATTTCTCAACATATAATTAAATAATATCAATAATTATACTCAATTAACCAATTAATTTCAACAAAACACATAATTAACCTAATTTTCTAAAAATCACATAAATTAAATAAATTCAAAATAATTATACAAAAATTCATAAAAATAAAAATAAATTTATAAAATGTATTTTAACACCTATAAACACCATAAATCACAATTTCATAATTTAATTAATTAATTTACGAAAATTAGAAAATATTAATAAAATAATAAAAAATTCACAAAAATCAAAATAATTCCCAAAAATTCCACAAAAATTACCACATGTATATTGAGTGAAGGGGAACAACATTTGTTAAGGAACTTTTCATTAATCACAAGGAAAAAGCTAAAAAAAATTAAAAAACCAAAAATGGCCAAAATAAAGAAATAAAAAAAACAGCAAAAATGGAGAAGTTAGAGCTCAAACCGAAGCTTGGATTGAGTTCATCGTAGCTTGAGGAGCTCAGGGACACCAGAATCACGAAGAATGATTGCCGGAGGAAGGAGAACGAAGTTGAAGATGAGTTTCGGGTTTTCGGCCAATATCAAGCCAAACGGTGCCAAAAAAGGAGGTAGCAGACGGCGGAGGAAGCTAGAAATGGAGGTGGCACGCCGGGAAGTGCAATGACGGTGAAGGAACGGCGTTGTAGACGCCGGAGATTGTGAGGGGCGATCGGGGAAGATGGAGATGAGGTTGATGGCAATCTTGTAAATATCATGAACTTTATATTAGGTATAAATATTATATGTATATATATATATATATATATCTATACTTTATATTATTTTAATATATAATATTATATGCACAATAAATATTCACCACACACATATTTAATAATATTTCTATACATATACATATATATACACATTTAATTATTATTAAAACTATATAATATAATTTAATTTAATTTAATTAAAATAAACCCTAATTTAATTTAAATGCGTATATGTATATATTTTTATTCAACACTTAAAAATCATGCATGGACTCATGCAAATTCATAAAACCATCTAAAATAATTAATATTTATTTATTTACGTCTTAATTTCCCCGAAAATAAAACTCTAGGGAAAATTTTACGTAAAAGACTTAAAATAATTAAAAATAATTAAAAATGACTTTAATAAATAACAAACTAATTAAATAATCATAAATATATATATATATATAAATTATTAACATTGTATATCCCGATGCAGTTTAAAATTATTTAAAAACTTAGGATATTACAACCGGGCAAGGTTGTCACCTTCCAAATCATGTGTCCAAAGCATGCTATCATGAGGAGATTTTGGGACTCATCTCGCTCCAGCACCTCCACACCAGTTCATGACCCACTCACTGAGGTACTAAGCCCGATATCCCGACCCACAAAGAAGCAACCTCCTTTGAGCTAGAGGCCTGGATTGAGTCATCTCAATGTTCCAACTATCATCAGGATCCCACAAGTCATTTTGGATCTGCAAAAGACAGAAGCATCAACAAGTAAGTGGATTAAGTTCATATAAATTACTAATGAATGAAAACATGCTTTATAGGTACCGCATCCTGTGTTAAGGAGTTCAGATGCTGCCTATGAATGTGCACCCGGGTGAGATGCCTCTTCAGGACACGGCTGGCACCCCATCTGCTGATGGCAGGAAGATGATCCCCTACTTGCTGCACACCTATAAGCAACTCCAACTCTAAGGCACAGACCTATCAAGGAAATTGGTTAGCCGGTGTTAATAAGTGGAAATTAAAATAAATCAAGAAGGAAGGGAGACATAACTTACTAAAACGACATGCCAAAAGTCGTAAAACCTCTTAACCCGTTCGACCACCTCATCTATGCTCTGATATAAGTATGCAAGAGCACAGCTGCCCTAGTCAAAAGTGGACACCTGATCTAGATCTCGAAGAGGTAGTAGGAATATCAGGTTTATGGAGCTAGCAGTGTCAACAAAGAAAGTGGTGTCGAGTAGGTAAAATAAAAAGGCTCGTACTACCTGATCTACCTCACGCAGGGTGACCATAGCTGCAACTCTCTCCCGAGTGTAGAAGCTCTTAATCGAATCAAGCTTAAGGGTGTAAGTCCCTTTTATATCTAGAATCATACCTAAAAGGCACTCGATGAATGTGGTCTTATCTGGAGTCAGCTGATGCAAGCTTGCATCTAAATGAACAGGGTCCCCAACATAAGCTATCCTAGTAATGGAGGCAAAAGACATAAGATTTAGCGTAAGCTCCCCAAATGGGAGGTGGAAGGTGTGGGTCGTGTCGAACCACCTCTCCATCAGCACGTGAAGCGACTGATAGTCTGTTTAGCCTTGCTCGGCAGGAAGTGAGAGAACGAAGTCCTCGAACCCAGTCTCCTAAATTTGGTCCTTTTGGTCTTTAGTGAACTCACTGTAAAAGGCCCAGGCCCTATGGAACTTCCTAGCACCCTTGAATGTCTACATGTCATGCTGTAAAAATAAATAAGGGAAGTTAAATAAATATGTTTTGTTATTTTTTATAGAAAAATTTAGGGTAAGTGAGCATCTGTCATAATTCACGCTGTTGATGAGGCTTGTCGCGTCATCAGCAGAGGCGATACCCTTTGTGGTTGGCTGCAGGGTAATCGCCTCTTGCAAAGAAGCGATTGCCTCATTGATGAGACGATCGCCTCATCAAAGAGGCGATCGCCTCTGCGCAATGCAGATAGTGACGATTTCTTAATTTTTTGATGTCGAGATCATAAATACCATGTTTAATTAACCTAATTCTGATTCAAAATAATAAATAAACATGAATGACCACTGACCCAATGTCACGACCCAAAACAGGGGGTCATGACCGGCGCTAGGGAACGAGAATTCTTTCTAATCCGAAACCCGTAGCAAGCCTTTAAAATAAAATAAAAGCATGCAACATATATTAAAATAAATAAAACATTATGCAGCGGAATTAAATCTCATAAATAAAATAATAATCCATAAACTCTTTAATAACACAAGTCCACCTCATGTATATAAAATCTTTTAATATAAATTCTCGATTCAAACTTTTAAAGTTTAAATCTTATACATATATATAAAATACATAAGGCTTATTGAAACAACTACTGCAGTGTCTAGAATACAAAACAAAACTCAGGTAAGCAGTTTACACAGCAAGGCCGAAGCGGAAGAAATTCGGCGTAAAGGTCTGCTACTGAGGTCTAAGGACGAAAACTCTCCTGAAAAATGTCAACAAAGGGGAGTTAGACCGCACTGAGTGAATTATTATAATATATATACATGCATAACTAAATGACAAATGCAAATGCTCAAGAGTATATATAGTAAATATATATACAGGTAAACACACACAGATGCAGCAAAAATCATTTTATATATACATCACTGAAAAATATCTGTTTATGAAGGATCAAATAGAACCCTAAATGATCGCAACCTCAAATAGTGTTAGTGTAATATCTCGAGATTTTAAATAATTTTAAACTGCATCGAGATATGCAGTGTTAATAATTTTGATAAATATATTTGATTATTTAATTAGTTTGTTATTTATTAAAATTATTTTTAATTATTTTAAATTTCTTACGTAAAATTTTCCCGAGAATTTTATTTTTGAAAAAATTAAAACCTAAATAAATATTTATTAATTATGTTAGTCGGTTTTACGTATTTGCATGAGTCCATGCATAATTTTAATTATCATATTAATATATATACATGTACATGCATATATATACATATTTAGCATTTTAGGGATATTTTTAATTAAGTATATAATATATAGTTTTATTAAATTAATATGTGTTATATATATATGTATATGTATATAGATATTATTTTGATATTTTTAACATGTGGTGCAGGAATTTTTTAATATGATATTAATATATTATATTATAAGTTAATAAAGTTATATATATATATATATATATATATATAAACTTTTGCAAAATTATGTATTGTGCCATTGCCCTCTTCTCCATTCTTCCCGACGCCCTCTCCCTCAAATCCTCATTGCTGCAACCTCTTCCCTTACCGTTAGTGTGCCGTCCGGTGTGCCACCACCCTCTCAAGCTTCCTCCGCCACCTGTTGCTTCCATTTTTAGTAAGTTTTGGCCGTTTTCAACCCGAGAAAGCCGAAACCTAGCTCAACGCCGTTCAACCCTTTTTCGATCACCAAATTGGATACCGCCAGTCTCTATATCTTCTTTGAGCTATGGTGAGTGCATTTATAAGCTTGATTTCACTTGATTTGGTCTAGATTTTCTTTGGTGATCAATTTTCATTTTTGGCCACTTTGTGCTCTTAATTTTTTTGAACTTTGATTCTAATGATTCAAGATTACTTCCTTCACAAATATTGTTCCTAGAAGATCAATCTACATCCTGTAATTTTTTTTGGAATTTCTGAAATTTATTTTGATTTTTGTGAATTTTTTATTATTTTATTAATATTTTCTAATTTTCGTAAATTAATTAAATAAATTTTGAAATTGTGATTTATGGTGTTTTTAGGGGTTAAAATGAATTTTAGAATTTAATTTGTAATTTTTATGATTTTTGTGTAATTATTATGAATTTATTTAGTTTAGGTGATTTTTAGAAAATTAGGTTAAATAAGTATTTTATTAAAATTAATGGGTTAATTGAGTATAATTATTGATTTTATTGAATTATATGTCGAGAAATTAATTTTTGAGCAATTGTATAATTTTTAGTGAATTTTTGAATAATTATTGTATATTATGTGAATTTATATATAACTAGGGGTATTTTGGTAATTTGTCAATAAATTGGTTGAAAATTAAATTAAATTGGTTTTAATAATTAATTGAGGTATGAAAATGATTTTTATAAATTATTTAGTATTTGTAACTAATTAAAACTATTTTTCAAAAATTATTTTCAAATTATATATAATATATTATTTTTGTAAATAAATGAGTTTTTAATGATTTTTAATGTGTTTTAGGGATAATTATGTAATTTGGATTTATAAAATGAATTTTGGCTAATATTTATGAATTTATCGTGAATTGTTGATTTTTAATAATATTTTATTAAATTAGGGTTTTATGTAATTATTAGTAAAATAATTATTTTCAGTGTTTTAAATATCTAATTTGCTATATTTTAATATATAAAGGGTATTTTTGGTATTTTGATGGAATTCTCGTAAAACGTGACATCCGATCAAATTCCTATTCATAATCTGTGTCCAGTGTTTTAGATCGAGTATCTAGAATTTTGTTAGATTTATTCTGATTTCGTATTGTCATTTGTTTGTTTAGTTGCGCTGAGACCGAGGCCTAGTGGACCAGACCTGTCGGACCCGTCTAGAGGAGCGCACAACTATGAGTTGTTATTTTATATATACGTGTTTTAGGGTTACATGTTTTAGAAATGTATGTTTAAATTTTATGAAATATGCATAAATGATTTAATAATTGTTTAGGTATATTTTAGGTATATATTGGTATATTTTAAATTAAATGCATGTTTTATTATTGAATTATACTCAAAATGTTTTTAAGTATATGTATAGTTCATTTCTGATTTATTTTATAATTAAATTGAATTTATTTGACGTATATACTTGAAATATACTTGATTTATTTTTGGTATATTTCTAGTATATATATGGTTTTTATTGTTATTTTACTTAACGTCATACATCATTTATTTTATGAATGAATGGATTTATTTTTAAATGAAGGATATCAATAGAATGTGCTACCTAGCGGGCAGTATTAGGACCGAGTACGTACTGGTACGATGATAGATTGTAGGTTGAATTACTAACCTATTTATGGATTATGATTGGATTGATTTGATTGATGTGTGATGTGATTTGAAAGTGTGATTGCTGGAGCTCGGTTGACCAAGTGTCTTGGGGCCAATCACACTGAGAGTCAGACTGTTGGAGCTCGGTTGACTTAGTGTCTCAAGGTCAGTCTACTGTCCACATGGAACAAGTGAATTTATTTGGAATAAGTGAGCCTGTATGGCTAGAGTGTTGTCTAACATTATTTGAGGTTGCGATCATCTAGGGTTCTATTTGATCCTTTATAAACGGATATTATTTTCAGTATTATATAAAATGATTTTTGCTACATCCGTGTGTATTTGCCTGTATATATATTTATTATATATATACTATTGAATGTGTGCATTTGTCATTTAGCTATGCATATATATATATTATAACAATTCACTCAGTGAGATCTGACTCCCCTCCGTTGACTATTTTTCAAGAGAGTCTTCATCTTCAGACCTCAGTAGTAGACCTTTACGCCGGATTTCTTCTGCCCCGACTTTATTATGTAAACTACTTACTTGATTTTATTTTGTATTCTAGATACTGCAGTAGTTGAATTGTGGGATATATGTATTATATTTGTATGAGATTTTTATTTTAAAGGTTTGAAACGAGAATTTGTATTAAAATATATTATATATATGAGATGAGTTTGTGTTATTAAATCAATTGATAAGTTGCTTTATTATTTCGAGATTTTAATTTCCACTACAAGAAATTTTATTTCTTTTTATTATTATTGCATGTTTTTATTTTATTTTAAAGGCTTGCTACGGGTTCATGATTTGAAAGAATTTCCATTCCCTAGCGCCGGTCATGGCCCCTTGTTTTGGGTTGTGACAGTTAGACAACACGCTAGTCATACAGGCTCACTTATTCCAAATGAATTCACTTGTTCCATTTGGACAGTAGACTGGCCCCGAGACACTAAGTCAATCGAGCTCCAACAGTCTGACTGTCAGTGTGATTGGCCCCGAGACACTTGGTCAACCGAGCTCCAGCAATCATACTCTTAAATCACATCACACATCAATCAAATTAATCCAATCAATATTCACAAATAAGTTAGTAATTTAATCTACAATCTATCATCGTACCGGTACGTACTCGGTCCTAGTGCTGCCCACTAGGTAGCACGTTCTATTGATATCCTTCATTTAAAATTAACCCATACATTCATAAAATAAATGATGCATGACATTAATTAAAATGAAAATATAAACCATATATATACTAGAAATATACCAAAAATAAATGAAATATATTTCGAGTATATATATGTCAAACAAATTCAGTTTAATTACAAAATAAACTAGAAATAAACTATATATATACTTAAAACAATTTAAGTATAAATCATCGATAAAACATGTATTTAATTCAAAATATACCAAAATCTACTAAAATATACCTAAAGTATACCTAAGCATTTATTAAATCATTTATGCATAATTCATAAAATTTAAACATACATTTCTAAAAACATGCATCCTAATACACGTATATATAAAATAACAACTCACAGTTGTGCGCTCCACGAGACAGGTCGGACGGGTCTGGTCTACTAGGCCTCGGTCTTGACGCAACTAAATAAATAAATGACAACAAGAAATTAAAATAAATCTAACAAAATTCCTAGAGACTCGATTTAAAATTCTAGACACAGACTAGGAATAGGAATTTGACCGGATGTCATGTTTTACGAGAATTCTACCAAAAATTCGACAGAACCTCCCCTGTAAAACAGATATCTCTCTACTCAAAAAGTAGAGCCGGTCCTACAAGAAAACACACTTCGAGTATATATAGTCACACAACCCCTCGGTCGGACTCTCAAATTACGATTCTACCAATCGAGGTTCACAATTCATGAGATATATACAGAATACATAAAAACTCCAAAAATACTGAAAATACCCTTTATATACCAAAATATAGCAATTTAGGGATTTAAACGCTAAAAATAATTATTTTATCGATTTTTACCTAAAAACCCTAATTTTAATAAAATATTATTAAAAATCAACAATTCTCGATAAATTCACAAATATTAACCGAAATTCATTTAATAAATCCAAATTACATAATTAGCCCAAAAACATGTTAAAAATCACTAAAAACTCATTTATTTATAAAAATAGTATATTATATATAATTTGAAAATAATTTTCAAAAAATAGTTTTAATTAGTTAAAAATACTAAATATTTTGTAAAAATCATTTTTATACCTCAAATAATTTTTAAAACCAATTTAACTTAATATTCAACCAAATTATTACCAAATTACTAAATTACCCCTAATATATATAAATTCACATAATATACAATAATTATTCAAAAATTCATTAAAAATAATATAATTACTCAAAAAATTATTTTCTCAACATATAATTCAATAAAATCAATAATTATACTCAATTAACCAATTAATTTTAACAAAATACTCATTTAACCGAATTTTCCAAAATTCACCTAAACTAAATAAAATCATAATAATTATGCAAAAATCACAAAAATTACAAATTAATTTCTAAAAATAATTTCAATCTCTATAAACACCATAAATCACAATTTCACAAATTATTTAATTAATTTACGAAAATTAGAAAATATTAATAAAATAATAAAAAATTCACAAAAATCAAAATAAATTCCAAAATTATAAAAAAATTATAGGATGTAGATTGAGCTACTAGAAGCAACTTTTGTGAAGGAATTAATCTTGAATCATCAATATTGAATTTCAAAAAAATCAAGAAGCAAAAGAGGCCGAAATTAAAACCAAGCTTAAATCCTTACTAATTTGAGTTTTAAAGCTTCTAGAAGCTTAGAATTGACTTCTATGGAGTTCCAGGAGCAAAACCACATCGGAATCATCAAGAACGTTGTCCGAACGAAGGAGAATGGAAACAATGGAGTCTCTCGGGTTTCCGGCCAAACAACGACGGAGAAGATGGTGGGAGGTGGCGGAGCAGCTGGGGAAGGCGGTGGCACGCCGGCAAGCACATTGAATGGAGGGGGAACGGTGGTTTGCATAGTGGATGGAGGGGAGGGGTGTCAAGTGTGGGAGGTTGAAGACGATGGCACGTTTAGTAATTTTGCAAAAGTTTATATATATATATATATAAAACAAAAATGTAACAATTAATATTAAAATATACTAATATTATAACTTAAAAAAATCCCACACCACACATAAATAAATAAATAAATAAATAAATATATATATATATATATATATATATATATATATATATATATATATATATATATATATATATATATATATATAACACATGATAATATTAATAAAACTATAATATATACATAGTTAAATAATAATAAACCCTAAAAATGTTAAATATATATATATATATATATATATATATATATATATATATATTAATATGCAAAATATAATCATGCATGATGCCATGGGATTTAATAAAACGAGCTAGTGTAAATAAATAAATAGCTATTTAGGTTTTATTTTCCTAAAAATATAAATCTCAAAAAAATTTTACGTAGGAAACTTAAAATAATTAAAAATTAACTTTAATTATTAAAAAATTAATTAAATAGTCAAATATATATTAAAATTATTAATACTGCATATCCCGATGCAGTATAAAAATATAAAAAATCTCGGGTTATTACACCCGATGTGATTTGCAGGAAAAATGAAGAAAAATTGAGTACTAACCTCTCTGGATGCCGATGAGAAAATGTGGGTCCCTAGGTCTGCCAGGAGAGGAATCCAACCTCCTCGAGTCAATCTGAGGCTTTGTGAGGCACTAACAGAAGGTAGGACATGATCCCATTTAGGTGCAGGAGGTGTTCTCTCATTGTCCATTGTTTAAGAAGGAGGCATGAAAAGTTTAGAGAGGAAGAGGAAGAGAAGAGAGAAAAATTAGAGAAAGGAAAAGAAAAAAAGGGAGAAAAGATTTGCTTTTATAGTGAATAGCGGGGTAGGTTTTTTTTTTCAAAAAAAGAGATCATCATTCGTGTGTATTTGGAAGTTGAGGTACGCAAGTGAAAGTCATCTAAGTGATTGTTTTTAGTGATGATTGGGCCAGGAAAATCCAAGATTTGCATTTGTCAGTTAAAAGTTGTATTAGGCCAGAAAAACCTGGTTGTTTGGGTTTGAATCCCTAGAGCTCATAGTCAAGAAAGGGTTATTCAATTTTGAATCCCTGAAGCTCATAATCAAGAAAGGGTTGTTCGAGTTTGTATCCCTGAAGCTCTAGGACCAAGGCGACTGTTCGGGTAGTATCCCCAAAGTCAACAATGAATGACAACTGGGCCAGGAAAACCCAAAAGTCTGTGTCCCTTGAGAAGTGATAATCAGACCAGGAAAATTCGAAAGCCACATCCCCAATGGTGATTAAGCCAAGAAAACTTGAAAATCAAAGTCGAGGTTAAGTGATGATCGGGCCAGGAAAACTCGAGAATTATATTTCAAATGGTTGGTGACCGAGCCAAGAAAACTCAAAAATCAAATTTGAGGTTAGGTGATGATCGGGCTAGGAAAGCCTAAGAATTATATTTCAAATGGTTGTTGATTAAGCTAGGAAAATTCGAGAATCATATTTCAGATAATTGATGATTGGGCCAGGAAAACCCAGAAGTCTACATCCTTAGAGGAACAACAATTGGGCCAGGAAAACTCGAGAATAATCATCTTCAAATAATTTATCAAATATTAATGAATGGCTGATCATGTTAGAAAAACTCGAGGATCAAGTGGTCACATTTCAGAATTGGAGGATTCATTGCTTGAGTGAAACTTGAGAGTCAGATATGTTTCTCACCTTATTATTTATTTGTTATTGTGCATGTGATGTTTTAAAAAATTATCATTGCATGCATTTAGTTTTTTGAAAAATTAGGGGGCAAACTGTAAACACCCGATTTGGTCAGCCTAAGATAGGGGATGAATTAGGGATGTTTAGTTTAATCGGCCCGCTATCAAGCCCAATGATGAGAATGTGAAACTTGGACACAAGTACAAAACCTGAATCTCCGATTGGAAATGGACTTAAGAGCCCAAAAGCCTAAAACTTAGCCCAAATTGTCCAAAACAGCCTAGGCCCATTTGGCCCAATACGGGGCTAGGCTAGAGAGGCATCACCTCTGTGCTATGAGGCGATCGCCTCTCTGACAGTCACTACAGAGGCGATCGCCTCATCGTAGTGGCACTACCTCTGTGGCAGGCCACTTGCAGCTGCATTTAATGCAGCTGTAAACATGGTGGCTAAGTGGTGTAGGCCCCATACCTCCCAGACCTGATTTTACATGAGGAAGAGATTTTTAGAGGAAAGAAAAAGGCTATAGAGGCTCATCATGGTCTAAAGAGCCTAGGGGTATAGGAAAGTAGGGGATAAAAAAAAAAGGAGAGAGGAAAAAGGGAAAAGAGGTCCATTGTGAGAAGGTTGGCCATTGTAAAGAAAAAAAAAGAAAGAAGAGAAGCTTTGAAAAAGACTAGAGGGATGTTTTGGAAGAAGAAAGAGGGGGAATCCAAGCTTACCAAGTCCATTTTCCTTGAAGAGGGGAAGGAAAAGACATTGTTTCCAAGTAAAACTCACATCCTAATGAAGATCATAATCCAAGAGGCATCTCTGAGGGTTAATTATTTTGATAAAAGTTCATAATCAAGTAAAATATCTTCATCTTCTTGTCATTTTGATATTTATTTTGCATATGATTCATTTTATTAGTTTATTTTAGGTATACCTTAGGTTTATTGCACTCATTACACCATTGGATAGGTTTAATCTATTAAGTTTGCATATAGTTATAATCTAGTATACTTTATGGATATTTGTGTATACATTTGCTTACTAGAATAGAAGTTTAATAGTTTTGAGTGTCGAGAGAGTCTGCTGATCATGAAGAGGTGTCGCCCCCTGTCAATGAGGCGATCATCACATTGACAGGCCTCCAGGCAATTTGACCCTCCCTCCTTTATGAAATCTTGCATGATTCTTACTTCATATACTTTTTCTTATCATTATGTATACTTACCACGTTATATGATGTAACATGTATGATAATACCTTGATCATTTAGGAGTCTCTTTAACTTGTATTACGAAAATCTTTCATGAATGTTATTTGTAAATTATCGTTATAGATAATGTCGTGTTTTGCAAGAGGGAAATATGTGTTTATTGTAGGAATTACTTGATGATTTTCATTTTTGAGTAGTCACTGTAATTAGTTAACTCTTTAGAGCATTTTGCTTGTGTAAATAGTTTACTATTAGTTTATTTTTAGTATATGTATGGTTTATTTTATGTATATTCCACTTTTATTTTATTAAAAAATGTTGTAATCCTTAATCCTTTTCCCCTTTTTTATTTGAATGAATGGTTGTAAATATTAATCATTTTATTTTGCTTATGATAAATGATGGGACTAAGTGCATCAAAAAAGTAATTAATGTGCAAATCCGGATTCAATTCTAAAACTTGATAATTCTCTGAAGGTAATAATAATTCACGTGTTAATAAGGAAATAATCAAATAATTGAAGGTAATAAAACGCAAAGCTCAAACAGAGACCAATCGTAAGATTAGGTAAGCATTCAAATACTCATACCCAATTTCTGAATCTGTTCTTTGATGATGGCTTCTGGGAACCTTCGTAGAATCCAGTTGCCATATAAGTGTGTCACAACTTTCATCCGGGTGGCAACTCCATCTCTAATTAGGCCCAAGACCTATTTTGTATTTTCAAGTGGGCCTCGAGCCCACACAGTGCCATAGTCATCAAACACTTGGACCTGCGCTAAACCCCACCGCTTACAATATGTTCGTGCAATACGCGGTGGATTAAAAATGCAAATAAAAATATTGTATAAAAGTATTTTAACTTCTAAAAAATAAATTGATAGATGCAATTGGAAAAAAATTCATATTTTATGTTACAAATTGAAAAAATAATTGAAAATTCTATTTTATCATTCTATTTAGTCATTCTCCTCCCTCTCAATATAAACAAATAGACAAATTGAAATCTTTAAACTTTCATGCAATAATAAGGTGTAAAAGAAAAGTAATGAAAATAAATTCAACTTACCTTTTTTAGTTATTGTTGAAAATAAAATTGAATTTGATTTAATAGTATCTATACCTTTTCAAGTTAAGAAAGAATTTAACATCATAAGCATTAGAGTTTGAGTGTAAAATAGTCAATGATGGATAATAAACCTAAAACATAATTGATATTGTGAATATGATTTATAGAAAAAGGTGAAGAAAATTATAAGTTAAAATGAAAAAGAATTGTAAGTAGAAAAGAATCATCAAAATTCATGGTATATATAGAAGTAAATAAAAGATAAGATTGGATATGAAAATTGAAAAGTTAGGGAAATAATGGCTTAAAAATTGAAAATATGAGAAAAATAATAATTTAAAAGTTGAAAGGTTAAAGGAGATAATTACTGAATTAAAAGGCTAAAAAAATTGTTTCAAACTTCGGTAAATGTTGAGGAAGAAGAAGATACAAAATATGCAAATAATTAAATTTCAATAAATAGAAAACAAAACATTTTAACATCAAAATACATTTTTGAAAAAAAAAATTAAAGGAGAACTAAACGAATTATACTAATATATAAGTATTACATGTAAATCTAATAATTAGCTACTTGGCACAATTTAATTAACTTATAGTGTAAAGCTCAACTTTATTATATTATAGAGGTTCAATTATTCAAATCATATAAACATGACCTATCATGTTCACCAAAACATGAGAAAATTCTAATCCCGACAAATAAATTCAAAATATTATATTACATATATACTTAATTTGAAACTATAAATATGTGTCTTAACTTAGTTAATTTTTTGTTGTTCTCTTTGTAACTTTAAAAAAAAAAAAAACCATGCATGTATCAAAATATTCACGTGAATTAAAATTTAGCTTCATACAATCCATATATATATGATTACACTATTATGCAATTAATTGATTTAAAAATAGTTTAGTGCAGAAAATGAAGTACACACACAAGCTAGCTAGGAAGACCTAAAAGTCTCTTGGATCAACAAATAAATTCCCAGCTTGTCCCGTCACCATAAATTCGTCCCTGCTATCATTCACTTTCTTCAGATACCAAAGGTCGTCGATGAATGACATGGAGGACTCATGTGGCACATGCTGCATCAGAGGATCAGTGACTCCTAGCTCAGTGATTATCACTTTGCAGTCCTTAACATTTTCTGCCATTCTTGATGTGAATATCCATATAGCTTTCATTAGCTCCTCTAATCTTGCTCCCTCTCCATAAAGCCCGTACAGGAATAGGAACCCAAATGGTTTTTGCAATGAATCACCTATTGGCAACTTAAGGCAAGGCAAAATCTTGTCTCTTGCATGGCTTAAAGTTGCATGAAAAAACTTAAGTGGATGATGAGACTTCCTTATGTGAACCTTGTATGCCTCACAAGAATTCCATATGCTAAAAATGAGCCAAGAACTTGGTGCTTTACTAAACATGTCTTCATCTTCATGATTCTTCTCACTGTTATGCAAGATTATCCATTCCTCCTCTTTAAAATAAGATACCCATGTGCCAAGACACAGCTTTTCCTTCAAGATAGCATCGATATCCGTTGGATATATATCTTTTCCTCTGAGTTTCTTGTTGTACAAAGAAATTGCTTGGTCTATTTGCAGCTTTTCTATTTTGATATCCTCAGATAAAGCCTTCACAGGAAGACTAGCTTGCTGAACAACTATGACCAATGAACCAAAGTTTATGTAATTGCACTTGGAAGTGAAGAGATTCGTTGAGGCAACATTGTTTTTTTCAGTGGCTAGAAAAATGTAATGTGCTCCATTTCCCACAAGCCATTCTTCAACTGACTTGACGAGTTTTAATCCAATCCCCATTCGCCTACGTGCATTATATATGTTTTAGAAAAATGCTGAAGTATAACTAGTTCGCAGAAAATGCACATGTAAGTTGCATCTATTTACAAGCCTAATATTTTTCTATGTACGTTTGATGAGCTATCTAATATGTATTATAATAAGATTAATTAGCATGGAAAAGTGACTAATAATATATCAAAATCATGTACCCAACCAAGCTTATTCTCCTTAGCTATTTTCAAATGGTTGGATGTTTGCATATATGAACAAAAATTCTGCTCCACATTTTTATTTCTGATCAGGACACTGATCAATTCATATTAGAGAAGATATATGGAGATAGCAAAAGAGAACATGCATTGGCATTGCATACCGATGTTTTGGAGAGACTCGAAGGCCAAGAATGCAACCCAATCTCACATATGTTGCTGCAAATCTAGTCCCCACGCACTTGATGCATCCTCTAACCACGCCAACAAGTTCCCCATTTTCACGCAGCTCCGCAACCTGTAGGCCATTTTCAAGCATATTAGTGGCCTAGCAACCTATTTATCTATATATCTATATATATCATGTGGATTGCCTTATAGTGTAGAGAATTATATGTATGTATGAATACAAGAACAAAGACAAGAAAAAAAATATATATCTACACAAGTAGATGTATGCGCATGATCTCCATGTGTATAAATATTTGGATTTGGATGGTAAAAAGCTAGGTATAGCTAAAGCTAGTGAAAAAACAGAAACTTGCTTTTAAAATTTTAATATATACCCACCAGCATAATATGAACCGGGTAAAACCTAATCCTAAATAAGGGGTCACCCATCATGTTGGTGAAAATGGAGACCTCCTTATTAGTCCCTATCTCACAATTCTTCTCAAGCTTCCCCACCACTTTAATATCTCTGTCTTCGTTGTATTCTCTAATTAGAATCTTCTTCTCTAAATTGTCAACCATATTAATTAATTGCTTTGCCCTAAAAGATAGAGGCAATATGCAACTTTCTTTACTCTAGTCTAGACTTGAAATTAAATGGGGAGAGTAGAATTTCTCCCAACATATAGGCTATATATATATATATAGCTCCATCATTTGTATATGGGTAATAATATATATCACGGGTCCTAATATAAACAGTGTAATACGGATCTACTATAAAATAAAAGAAAAAATTCAGTTTTTTTTTTTTGCCTCAAATATAAAAAAATTATTAACTGAATAGAACATTTTGAAAAATTCACGAGTCCACGACACATTTCTCATATTAGAGCCCGCGACACTAATCTTTATCCTTCTAATATATATACATATGCTGTATGGTACTGATTTCTTCATTATTTTATCTATTCCTTCCTTGTGATGTCTTAGATACCACCATATGTTGACTTTTGTTTGTTTCTTCATTCTGTCAATGTTTTATATGATTAAGTTCTCCTTCTGACAATATTGCTGTAACCATCTTCCCTTTGCACTCTTTTATTATATGTATCCAGTTAGCTAGACTTATCATGTGAAAACAAGCATGCATAGTATTTGGGAGCCAACTCTAGCGTGCTAATTGACTCTGAAATGAATGATAAGTAGTAAACCATCTGCATCGGCACCACAAAAATGGAACAATAATGTCACAGAAGGATTCGCTGAATCTCTTGTAATCATTGTTGCATCTGTTTTTCCATGTCGGTTAATGAGGTCAAGTTTGCAGCCTTTTTGAAATAGCAGCCAGAACGTACAAAAATGAGCAGGCCACAATACAATTATATGGTAGCTACTGGCGAATGCTTGTGTATGTAGAAAATGTGTCATCTTCAACGCCTGCTCACAGCCCTTAATCTCCTATTACAAAAGCTGAAGCTGTACATTCTACATCCATGTCAAATCAATAATGGGCAAGGAAAAGGAGGAATTGAAATAATAAATATCTTACATTCAATTAATAAAAATAAAGATAATTCCTTATGTTGTGAATGGTTCGCATGAATTTTTTATTTGGCTCCCATATTTCATTCTTTTATTGCATGAGCTAAAATCTAAAAATCAATTTTTCTTATCATACAATCAGGAACTACAACACAAATCATTATCTTAAAAATAAAATACTTATTTACGTATCACAAGGATAACCATCGAAGATATTCTAAAGTATATATTATTTCTATCAATAAAAATAGCGGAAAAACAAGAAAGTGGTTGTTTTAAATAATTTTTTAATTAAATAGGCAATTAAATTATTCTCTTTTTTTTGGGTGATCATATACAAGTCCAAAAAAATGTCGGCGAAGTTTTAGGGAAAGAATGATATGGATTGTGCTATTCATTTGTTATTATTCATTTTGTTGTTTTTGCTGTTTTTATTCTCTGTTACCCACTAATACAATACGTTGATGTAGCAACAAGCTTTTAGGGAGGAAAAAAAAAAGCACATGCATCAATCATTATTCAGGTGTATGTATACTTAGTTGTTTTGATTTTCTAGCTTTCAGATTATATATATTCCCAGCTGCTGGAAAAGTGGTCTTTAGCTTCATAATTGTCTTTTGTCTTGCAACTATACCTAGCACAATCCGCACTATATGCAAAATCTTTAGAAATTGTGATGATCACCTTAGCGTATATATGACTGATGGATAATATATATGTTTTGACAATTTATCTTCTTGATGTGTGTTAGAGTACATCTGAAGGTAGAGTTCTGATTAATTCGCGTTACTAATTAGAATTACTTTAGTTTTTGGTTCAAATAAATTTTATAAAATTTTGTAAAATTTATTTACTAATTTAAATAAATATATTTGATTTAAGTAAAAATTTTGTAAAATTTATTTTGGATTCCAACCTTTTATTTTGTGGAATTGTTTGAAATCAAATAAATTTTAATTAATAAAATATGTATGGTTTAAATGAATTTAAAATTTATTTGAAAATCAATTCCATTTGAAATTATTATAAATGAAATGAATTTTTTGGTGGAATAAATCAAATAAGGGGTTAGGTTAAAGTTCTAAAAATTTGGAATCAAGTCTTTCCTTCCACTTTCATCCCTGAAATTGAAATAGGCCAAAAAAAAGTGGGGTTATGATTAGTTATACATTCTAATTTAGTGGTATTGGAGTCATCTTTAAAATGAATTTTAAATTTAAAAAATCTAAAAAGAGAAAAGGATTACTATTTAAATCTTCATGTAAGGTAATGTTAATCAGATACAATATTGAGTAATTGTTGCTATGATATCAAAGGATAGAAACACTATACATTTTAGGAAAAATGATCAAATCTACCTTAAATTATAGGCCAATTATTAATTTAATTATAATTTTAAAGTTGTATCGATTTGTTCCTTTAATTTTGAGAGTTGTTTCAAATATATCCAAACGACATTGAATTTATGATATAAATGACGTGACATAAGAGTGGCTGATATGACCAAAAACTTAAAACTCACCTTATCAATTCTATTTTGAACTATAAACCAATTATCAATCTAATCTTAATTTCAAATTGCTCCTCCAACTTTTTAAGTTGTGTCAAATCTATCTAGAAGTGAATAAACTAGTGTCAGATAGTTGCAATTACCATCTTTCGTGGTATAAGAGCATCTAACATGGTAAAAAAATTAAAAACCTAAAACTTACTATTTTTCAAATCAAAATCGTAAAACATAAGAATATATTATTTGAATAATGAAATCATGACATGCAAATGTGAAAACATAGCTCATTTGAAGATATCTTGAAACTTATGCAAATCTAAGTCAATTGTCTTGGTGTTATCCCCATTTTGAGGTATGGTTTCAACAAAAAGAATCCTATAAAAAATTAAAATATTTATGCAAAATTAAAATACTATAAAGTATCATAAAATCTAAGTAGTAAGAAATTTAATTATTTTAAAATAAAATTATAATTTTAAGCTTTATATATAGAAAAAATAGTTGTTTGAAAAATTTTGACCGTTTTATGATCATTACATATGTATCAGATAAAAAAAAGTAAAATTATGACTGAAGTTTGAGTTTAATTTTACACCTACTTTAAGGAAGTTTAATTTTACCATGTCAAACACTTTTATGTCACGTAAGATGATCATTACAACTATTTGATACAAACTTATTGACATCTGGATAGATTTGGTACAACTCAAAAAATTGGAGGAGTAAATGGAAATAACTTTAAAATTAGGATTAGTTTGATAATTAGTTTATAATTAAGGAGATAATTGATTATATGAGTTTTAAATTTTTTTTCATATCAGCTACTCTTATGTCACATCATATTATCACATCATCTTTATCACAAATTTAATGTTGTTTGAATAGATTTGAAACAACTCTCAAAATTAGAGAAACAACTTGAATACAATTTTAAAATTAGGATTAGATTGATAATTGACTTATTGTTTATGATAAATTTAATCATTTTTCCTACATTTTATTGGAAAAAAAAATGCATTAAGTATAAGCAACTGATATATATATATATATATATATATATGCAAAATTGAAAATCAAATTTCCAACTTTTGTAGTCGTTAACATTTGAGAAAAAAAAAATGATGCGATGAAAGTTTCGGAGCCAACACAAATAACAGATAAAGAAAGATAGGTCCAGGGTTCTGTCTTTGATTTGAAGGTTCTAACAAAAAAATTAGAAAATTCAACGAAGTAATGAGTAAGGGATCATGTCATCTAAACCTGTTACAGCAAACCTCCACTTTGGATCTTCTGCAAAGGCACATGATTCCAAATTAGAAAAGCGACACAGAAATTGGGTATGGCATTTTTTAGCAAATGCCAAGAAAAAGAGGGCCCTTTCATGAAGAGTTAGTCAATAAACCTAGCGATCGAGATTCAAGTCTAGTCCCATCTTATTAACAGAAACAAAAAAAATTCTATGTAGCATACGTATACATATATATCTTATCTACTTAAAGTTTTAGCTGTGAATGCCTAATTACATGAAATTAATCTCTAATTTACCAATTTATCCCCTTTAACTTAAATATATATTGCTTTAAAATTATGTTGTTCGAACATTTCAATTAGTAGATTTTTCTTATATCCGTATTTCTATTTTTTGTATTCATGCTATTTAATAATTTCAGTTTAAAAAGTAGATATTTCAATGTGTCTGTATCTCTATATTTAGTGTCCTCATCTTCTTGTCCATGCAACCTAGCTTGAAAGTGAGAAAAAAACCAATATTATTCTGTCGCTCAACTTTGCAATTCTTTAACCTTTCTAATTTCTTGCCCAAAAAGAAAAGCACATGAAACAACAGGTATTTTTTTAGTTACAAGATCAATTTATCTACTAAATAAAATATTTGTCATTTATTCATACTCTAATGTCAAATCCTAAAAATCTGTTTCGCCCTAATACACTAACATTATGTTCAGAAAGGGAAGAAAGAAAATCCTCTCCCTTTTTCTTCTCTTATATTTGGATTTGAAGAAAAATAATATAAAAAGGAACGAGAGTTGTTATATTTTTTTTATTGGAAAGATAAAATATTAAAAAAATAAAAAAATAAATATATAATATATTTACTTTTATACCCCTACTTAAAAAATAATACTTACTATAAACTTTTATTTATTTTTATGAACTTCTTTATGTGAGAAATCCAATTTAATAAAAAGAGTACGCATAAAATTGAAATATTTATGGAGCTGTGAAAAACAGTTGAAGAGATTAAAAAAATGAAAAAGATTAGTGAAATACACGGAATGTGAAAAGAGAAAAAAATGAGGGTAAAATTGTTAAATAAAATAAATAATAGTTGTTTTTTCCTTCTTTTTTTTACTTACTTTCTCTCCAATTTGGAGAGATAACGGGAGAAGAAAATATAATTTATTTTCCTTTTTCTCTTATTTTTCTCTCCTCGAACCAAATAAGAAAAAATACTTTTCTCCCCCATTTTCCTTTCTTATTTTCCTTTCCCTCTTTTTCCTCCTTTCTAAACACATTGTAAGGGTTGGTTAATGTTTCAGAATTAAAATGAGAGTAAAAAATGGGATTCTCTTTCTCATTTTTGGGCTTAGTTTAACCTAAACAAACGGACTCTAGGAGCAAATAAGTTACTTATTTAATCGTTAAGTGCAATGCAGTCACAGCAGATAATTAGCATGGGTGCTGCTAATACAGTCATCACTTATTTTCAATTAGGCAATTGAATAACAGCATTAGGAGTTGATAACATAATTACTTGGAAGTATTTTCAATTAAAGCTTGTAAATTGTATTGTTTGAAGATTCACAAATGGGCATATTAGAAAACAAAATGAATCGTTGCCATAGCTTAGCCGTGTCTGGAATTCCAGAGTCCAGAGGGGGCAGGTTTTCTAATCTTGCAAGACTGAGGGGCACAAGCACGACTAATAACAACAAAATCTTGCAGTTGATAAAGAAAAGAGAAATCCATAGTCAAAACCCTAACAAAAAATGCAAATACAGAAAGAAAAGACTTATCAGAACTCCCAGCTGTACGTATCCACAAACAGAGAGGAATAATCCTGAATTTCTCCTGCACCAGCTGCACCTGTACCAATATCATAAGCGCCAACAGAATCCACGTCAGCACAACCAGAAACATCAATGTCACTAGTACCATCATCACCATTCACAATTCTCCACCTCCTCCTCCTGCTCATCTGTGATCTCCGCCGTTTTCGGTTGATCTTAAATGAAGACACAAAGAAATCCTTTGAACTGCTATTAGATTTAGATTCAGATTGGCCCCCAACGGTCTCGATTGATTGAGCAGGGCATTCCTGCCAGTTCAGAGCTTCTAGGTCATGCTTAACTTGATCAATAGAGATGAGCGAGGAATCGTACGGCAACAGATTATCATTGAGCGTTGAACGCTGTGGTTTTATGAGATCAATGGTGCTCAATGCATCGTACAATACACTCTGACAGACAGACAATGAATCATTAGAGAGCTGATTTAATTCAACGCAAGCTCTCCTGTTACTGAATTCCAAAAAAAAAAAAAGAAAGAAAAATACCTTACTGCGCTTGTGTATTTTCTTGAATCCGTGAAGAAAAATCACCTTCGTCACCAAAAAAAAAAAAAAAATTAATTATTTAATGGTCTGTTTGGATGGAAGGAAAATGGAAGAAGGCACCTTACTAACCTCATTGAGTTGATATATGCTGAAGGAATCGTCGTATGGATTCTGAAGGAGATGATCGTAAGCGTCAAGCGTAACTGTCTTCGTCTTCTTCCTACTGCTGCCTTCTCCCATTCTCGCGCTGTGTCTCTGTAACAAATTTTCACTGCTCTTTTGTTCTGTGCGGCGTAGTTCTTGCTCTCGTCGTCACCGGAGCACTTGTAACTGCTCTATTGTCAATTACGAAACGGCCCTTGGTTAAAGGAGTGTAAAAGGATCATAGGAAAGAAAAATAAATGCTGACTAATCCTTTGATATGGATTAACTTAATTTTTAAGCCGTAAAAGGATTAATTTTAATTGTTAGGAAATTTATATTAATAAGAAATCAAAATATTACCTAATTATATATCAGAAATGTAAATTAGTTTTAACATTCTCAAATTCAAACACATGGAATTTGGATGAAGCTATGATATTGACAATAATAGGTGAAACTGAGTCAGGAATTAAAAAAAAAATGTGCCAATTTTGAATTGAAAAATTGTGTCCTTGGTTTCTCATATGGCCCAGTATTGAGCATGTTTTGTAATTGCAGGTTTTGGTTGTATGTTTGTATTCAAGGGGAAAAGGAAGTAAAAGAGGAAAAAAAAAAGGAAAATAATAGTCATGGTTTTACTTCATGTTCCTGGCAAGAACTGGGATAAATAAAATCTCAGGCTTTGCTAGTCTACAGCAAGAAATTAATTAATTAATTTTTTTTTTAAAAAAAAAAAGGAAAAAAGAAAGAGCTTCCTCTGATATTTGTTACTTTTGCTGAAGGATGTCTTGTTGAGAAACCTAGTAGGGATTTGATTTATGCCCTCAGGCAGGACCAACTTGGTGCGTCTCTTTTACTCGCCCGCGATGTGCCCTGATATGTAGTAGGGGTGTACAAATGAGCGATTTCATGCGAAAATGATTCACCTAAAATTAGTGAATTATAATTATATTAGAAATAAATCCATCCGTTTATAGCATTTAAATCAGGTTGTATCACACGATGACACATATAAGTGTTATAACCCATTTAATTATAAGTGTCATGTTAAATTGTATTACTCTAACAAGATCCATTTGAAATTTATATAATTCATTATGATTTTAAAGGGTAAAATAGTTATTTATATATATATATATATATATATATATATATATATATATATATATGTATACACGAAGGAGAGATAGACAAAATTACAAACAAATCTTCATTTATTATTATATAAAAATTAGATAATTTAATTATTTATATATAATTATATATATATTTATATACACACGAAGAGCATATAGATAAAATTACAAATAAGTCTTCACTTATTATTATATAAAAATTGAATAATTTAATTATTTATTAATAAAAATTATATTAAATTAGTTAAAATATAATTTTAATTTAAGTGAAAGTCTATTTCTTATTTTAATTAGGTTAACTTCTATTTTATCTCTAATAAAAATTGAATTAACTAAAATATAATTTTAATTTAATTGAAAGTATATTTACTATGTTAATTAGGTTAACTTCTATCTTATCCTTAACAAAAATTCTAATTTAATTGAAAGTATATTTTCTATTCTTATTAGATTAACTTATATTTTATCTCTAATAAAATTAATTTAATTAAAATATCATATAATGATTTAAATAAAAAATTTATAAAAATTGTAATGAATTATAACTTATTAAGTCAATCAAATTGTTATATAAATAGATAATAATAATAATAATATGTTTAATTGTTTATTTACTGTATATTGTGAGTCAAATAAATTTTTTATTTATGTATGAAACATGTGGTTGTTTATTAATATATATATTATATTTTTTTATGAAAATAGTATTTTTATAGGTGATAAATATGATATAGGTTAAATGAGTTTATCAAATTTTATGACTTACATAATTTATTTAAGTAACTCACATTCACATGACTCATTTAATTTTTATATCATATTAAAATTAAAATGTTTAATACAATTAATAAATAAATTATATTATATTAACTCTAACCGTGTTATCGAAATGGATCAATCCAGCATAACCCATCAAACACCCCTTTTATCATGTGGGATGCTACTGACTACCCTTTTATGTAAAAAACCACTCCATTGCATTTACTTCGCATCTTTTACTTGAAGAAGTTTCAGATGAACGTATTCTTTCAGTGCACACAGGCCTGAATGTTATGTTGAGCCCAAAAGTGCCAACCTAGCTCACACCAGTTAATTCACGAATATGATTAATGGGGAAAAAAGAAAAATTAGTCAGCAAAGTTGGATTAAAAAGCAATCTAAATGAATTATTCTGTTTTTCTCTGTTACTGACAAAAGTTATTCAATAAATTTTAGGATCTCGGAATGTCCAGGTTAGTGTCACCAAGGGAAATGAATTTTGATTTTCCAGAAAAAAAAAAAAAAAACTGGTGATCTAAATATGCTCATGAATAGAAGCGCACAACTATGGAAATTGGGAAATTTAGTCACAAAGAGCCTTGAGCATCACTAAACAAATTAACTGGTTATAAGATCCTAGTCATTTCTCTTGCCGTTGCTGGAGTTTTGCTCTGACAGCATCTTCAAAACGTTGACCAAAGCTCGCAACCGGTCCCATATGTTCAAGCCATACAGTGCTTCTACAAGTGATTCCTGAAACTCGAATCCATTCTCCGAAACAGGATACTATAATTGGCAGATTCAATAAATTTAATCAATAAACACAACTAATTACATGATCATACAAGCCACAAGTTCTCCATGCTAACCTGAATGGGTTTTGGTATTTTGGTTTTCACAAAAGGCCACCATCTATCCTCAACAACTGATTTCACAAGACAGCAAGCTCGCAAACCTTCTATACCAGCAAATCGTCCAAAGCCACTGTCCTTTACACCACCAAATGGCAAGGACTGAAAGATAAACAGTCATCAATTATAATGGAATTATAAAGATTATCCAGGTGCCCAGGTAAACCAAGAACTGTGACAAGATGTGAATGCAATTGACTGCTCAATTAAACAAGGTAGTAAAACAATGAGTTCTCTTCAATGTCAGATCCATTTGTTCGGCAAATTGATTGAGAAGGAAAAAGAACCATGTCCTTTGGAGAAAAAAAATAGTACTTCTTTGTTTCAGTTAAAAGAAGAACCTGGCCAATGGCAGGCAATGACTTTAGAAATCTAAGCAATTTTCATCCATATTCCACGTAAGATTTTTTTTTTCTTCTTTATCATTGTGGATGCAAAATACCACATGAAATAAAATGGTTACCTGACACATATAGGTAGATGCGAAGTCATTAATTGCAGCAACTCCACAGTGTATCTGGGAAGCAATCTTTTTGGCTCGGCTTTGGCTACCAGAAAAAACAGCACAACCAAGCCCATATCTAGATTCATTGGCTAGCTTGACAGCCTCTTCATCTGTGCTAAATTTCATTATTGGCATGATGGGTCCAAAAGTCTGCGTGCAAGCCAAGTCTTACTTAAATTTTGTTCATGTGCAATGACTATAAAGAAAGAAAATCACCATAGAAAAATGGACAATGTTGTATATTCTACATCAATTTTCATATCATAACAATTCGGAATTACATTCTCAGGAATTGGAGTAAAAGTAAAAGCAAAGCCATGGTCTATTTTACGTGAAATTACAAAAATAAATAAATAGTGTCATACCTCTTCTTGCATCAATCTCATAGTGTGGTTTACATTTACAAGTATAGTGGGGGGGAAATAATGATCTACTGCACCTTCACCTAAATGGCCAAAACTCCCCCGAGCTTCAATTGCTGCTCCTTTGTCTATGGCATCATTTACAAGGTTTTGAAGCTTCTCAGAATGCTCTGGTAAGCAAATTGCTCCCATATCATACCTTCCAGTAAGTGGTGGCCCCTGCAACAACGGGCAAAAGAGGACAAGAAATGTCATATATGGATATGAATTCACACAGGAAACATAAAACACCATTTGTTCTGCATGCAGGTTACTCTCATTGAGCAAGTCTTGATAACTTCGATATATATGAATGTAGTACACAACTCTACCAGAAGAGTTGCACTCGTGCATAATGGAACAGATGTGTAATAAAAGATCATTATTTTCCTCATTTCTAGAGAATGACAGCTCTTATGCAGCCAAGTTGCATGATGGATCAAATATCTGGTATACATATATCAGTTAAGACAACATCCACCTATGACTATTTACAGTAAATGCAAATTGTGCTACAAAACATTCATCGAAGGTCTTTCCCCCACTGTTTGGCATTATAGGGTAATCAACATCTGCTCCTAACTAAACGACAAAACTCTTCAAAATCAAACCTCAAATTTCTAGTTCACTTCCTCTTCTCTAATCTAGAACTGAAAATACAAAAATATAAACAAAAGAATCAATCCCAGAAACTTAATCAGTTTTAGCGCATCAGAAAAAATTCCCAGATGTCCTTTTCTTGCCTTCTTCACTCTCTGTTGCAAACATATGCGCCTCTACTATGTCAAGGGTGTCTTTTTCATTTATCATTCGTCCTCAATAATTTATGAATCAATAATCTTTCCTTTGATAAATTTTGGAGGGGCTAAACAAAAGAATTATTTGGGATAGATTAGCAAAATAACACTCAGATAATGACCATAGTTAAGCTAGATCCACCATGTCCAACTCCAGCAGCACCTTTCATTGTTTCCTTTCTCTTGCTACATGTACCAGTTGAAAAGTTGTTCAAGTAATGGGGCATAACAAGTAACAACACTTGTCTTTACCACACAGACAAACACATAGACAGAGAGAGAGAGAGAGAGAGAGAGAGGGGTGGAGAAAGTAGTGTAATGAATACAAGAAAAGAGGCATTGTTCCCAGAAAGCAGTAAAAAGTACTTACAGCTGAAACCGATTTTACAATTTTGGAAACTTCATTGACAAATGAAGAATATACATCCTTATGAACATAAAATCTCTCAGCCCCAGCACAATTCTGCCCGCTTGATTGAAGAGCAGCCCTAACAGCAATATGTGCAACCTACATCACATGGAACACTTAGTAGGACCAAAGAATCACTCAAGCCAACTAGACATCTGAACAGGTGGTATCAATACATACATGAGGCACATCAACATCTTCGCAAACAATAAATGCATCTTTCCCACCAAGCTCAAGCGTAACTGGTATAAGCGTGTTGGAAGCACTTCTCATTATCTGCAATGAAGTAATATCCCAATTTATGAGTGCAGATAGTGAATGGGGCAGTGGCTTAAATTTGTCTGCTTATGACAAAAGATTTAATACCAATAAAAGAGGAAAAAGCAATATACAGAGCCTTGGAAGAAATAATACACAAGCATTTGGAACAGAAACAAATTCTATCACAATCAAAATGCATTGGTTCTTACTTCTAAGAGCAAAAGGACAAACTGAAATGCATACACAACAAAATTAAACTGCTAGTACAAAAAAAATAAAAAAAAACAAGAAAGAAGAAGAATTATTAACATTTGCTAATGCCTGAATTTTATAAGGCATTTGTGACCTATTGAAACAAAAAAGGAAAAGATCAAACAAGATGCAAGTATCAATGTTTACTTAGAAGTGAATGCCATACCATCTTACCCACGCCTGGTGATCCAACAAATATGATTTTGTCAGCTGAAGAGACAAGTGCTTCTCCCGTTTCAGCATATCTATTAAGAAAACCTATTTATTAGAAAGTTAAACAAAACATGCCCATCGTCAGTACAAACATCTGAAACATCATACCCTGTTATAATGTCAACCAGATTTTCAGGAGCTCCTACAGCAGCAAGTGCAGCTTGGACTATTCGGAAGTAGAAACATCCAGACCAACTTGCATTCTCTGAAACCTGCATTTGTAAGCATATTACTTATCTATCAGTTTTTCCCCTTTCCTAGCTCACTAAAAGGGAAACACATGCATCCAGAAAAAGTTCTTAAATCATACTGCAAACAAATTAAACATGTTACAGATTGTCATACATTGTCCTAATGAAAAAATTGGAGCATGACAAATGGTAGCAACAGAATCAGCTTCATCAGTTTAAGCAAGGTTCAAGCAAAATGCAAGTAAAATGAATGCAACAACTGGGACATTAAGTACCTTAATCACAATGCCATTTCCTGAAAAGACAGCTGCCAACATTGGATTAAAAATGTTGTGGAACGGATAATTCCACGATACAATGGCACCAATAACACCAAGGGGGTGAAATTCCACCTTGGCTTTCTTGTGAAGCATTGATCTCCCAGCAGATCTGCAAAAATTAAGACAACAAATAAAAATCCACTGATAAAAAAGCTTTAAGGGATACAGAAATAAGTGTTTATAAAGAAGGAAAGAAATAGGTACCGATATTCAGGCTTTAGCCACTGCTCACCCTCTGAAAGAAGCCAAGTGATCTTCTCACATGTTGTCATTATTTCTCCTAAAGAGGCATCTACCATTGTTTTCCCAGTATCACGCGAAGATACTCTAATCAAAATGACCCAATAATCAATACAAGTGCCAATCCTTAACTAACATTTTAGCATAAGATGAAACATGAAATGCACATGAAACATCATCAATTAACAGTCCAAACCACCTCTAGTGAGGGAGGAAAGAAAGAATTTGAAAAAATATATATAATAATAATAATAAATCATGTTTGACTAGAGGTCCTCAGAATTTTGAACAAAGCATTCAATGACATTGCATCTGTATATATATATATATATATCCTAGCATATTCCTACTACCCTCCTCCATCCTTACTCGCATATGAGCTCTTGATGCTCAATAATGTACTTCAGAAGTATCCGCAAAAACTGTCGCCTCTGCTTGAAGCTGCTCTTCGCCCATATTTTCTGAGCTTTCCTTGCCTGTGCCACACGCTCCTTGACCTGCTAAACATATAAAAATCCCTTTAGCCCAAATTCACACATATAAAAATCCCTATATGCAAGTAAATGCATATAGTCTCTAACCTCAGCAGGTGATAAAGCAGGGAAAAATCCCAAGTATTTCATGGTTGCAGGCTCATAGCACTGGACTATCTCCTGTTGTTGTGTCCTTCCTCTCGGAGGTACCTACAAAACAATTGCAATTAAGAAGCACCATAATCGACAGAAATACATTAAATTCACAATGCAAAAATTGATAAAATCCCTACAAATAACTCACTTCAAAATCCACTAAAGCTCTAATCACAGTCAATTCAGAATTTCAGATCATCGAGATAAGCAAAGTACGATACAGATGAAATAATTTATAAATAATTTCTTCTTCATATTTTGTCTCTGAGAACTCTAACTAACCAAACGAAGCAGACAAATCAATAATTAAAATCCAAAATCAAAATCAAAAGGGACAAATTATAAAACAAGAACTTACATAAATAAAGCTATTCTCATCTCTTTGATTCCCATCCAAAACTGCCAATAAAATCACATCCAACATTTCACTATCAATAATCTATCAAAATACTAACATTAATCATAAACAAACAGTGATTACCATCGGAGGCATCAACGTCAATCGAAGGCACATTGGGCGGGATAAGCATCAACAAGAACCGGCAGATCCCATAGGCGAAAGCGAGGACGATGATCGGCCACCAGAAAGCCATTTTTGTGGCGATTATTACGATGCTTTTTACGCTCAACGGAACTAAAAATCTAGGGTTTCAATGGATTCTGACCAACACATGAGGCATCAAATGCTTGATTCTAAATATGTTCGTTTCTGCGTTGGCAGGCTTTGATGAATTTTTTTTAGGAAAGAAAAAAGAAAACAAAAGCAGTACGGTATAAATCAATTTCTTGTGTCTAAGCCTTGCTTTCCTTAGTTGGTCCCCCCCTCTTCCGTACTTCACTACCGGTCCACTACCACTACGCTAAAAGCATATGTTATACGAACATTGCTCAATATGATGAAGAAAAATGATCATATGCATCAATTAACCCAAAATGAGCGTGATTATAGCCCCAATAAAGACATTGGTCTAGTAATAAAGCTAATTAAAGCATAAAACTGTCCGAATCCCAACTAATTCTAAATACCATAATTCAAATAAAGATTTCAACTCAAATTTTGTGAACATTGACGTATGTATCAAACGTCCACATAATGTAATGTAGTATAATTTAATGTAATTTTGTACACGCTTCAAATAGCTATAGTTATTGACTTGACGATTGCGTGTTACATGTTTTTCATTTCTTTTCAATAGTATAAGTGTACTGTTGCCCAACTATTGTGGCTTTACTGTTTCTAAATTCTTGAATTTAGTCTAAAGTAATCTGTTTGGCTTTTACTTTGGACAAGGCTATGTGATTATGCTTTCCCTCGGAGTCTTTCTGTCGATTTGATAATATGCAAAAGATTCTCAGTTTACTTGCAATTCAATGCAATATTGTGTCAGTTTTTTGTGACCAATCTCAACGTGCAAGCCATCTGTGATTCTCTAAAATCTCTGCACTATAATTGTAAGTGTTAACCTCTAGAGTCTAGCCAAGCTAGCTACTGTCATTTTCCAAGAAAAGGCCATAAAACTAAGTTCAATATTGATGCATGTGAGTGCTAAACCATATGTTCTGTACTTTTTTTGCCGGTGAATACTTGCACTTCTTTTTTTCCAATGCATTTTTTTTTTCAGGCTGTTGTGTATTCAATTGAGCATGTCAAGTAGGCGGATTCGAACCAGGGACCAAATTTCGATTGACATCGAGCAACCTGACAATTATCTTGTGGTTGCTATCAGAAATGAGATGGAAAGAATTTCTTACTCGCATTGTATCTGCAGGGTGAAGCAGAGTCTTCGTGGAACAGATGATGGTGACAAGTCGTATATTCCTAACCAAGTCTCAATTGGTCCTTACCACCACGAAAAACATGGCTTAGCAATTAATGAAGAGAAGAAATGGGAATACGTACATGCTCTCCTCAGTCGAACACCAAACCTCGAAGCAAGCCTATCTGATTGTGTCACTGCACTTCAAGAAGTGGAACATAGAGCTCGGTCTTGCTATTCAGGTGGCATTAGAGATGATGACTGGCCGTCTAATAAATTCCTGACGATGTTGTTGATCGATGGCTGTTTCATCATAGAGTTATTGCTCAAGTACTCTATAAAGAGTTTAAGACGCAGAAATGATAAGATATTTACAACACATGGAATGCTGTTTGACTTAAGGTGTAATCTGATACAGCTAGAAAATCAGATTCCTTTATTCATTCTTCAACGTTTGTTTCAGGTGGTGCCGATTCCTAAACAATGGATTCACGATTTTGCTGAGCTTTCTTTTCGTTTCTTCAAGAGTATGATTCCAGGCGATCCAAAGATTAACCGCCAAAAATTCAACCAAGAAGCACATCATTTGCTTGACATAATCTGTCATTGTCTCCTTCCGACGTATCCAAGAACATTGCCCCCCAAAGAATCAAAGTCCGACAACAAGCAGCCTTTACCATCTGCAACACAGCTTGAAGGTTCAGGTATCAGGATCAAGAGAGCAAGAACAGAGAATTTACTAAATATAAAGTTCCACGAAGGAGTTCTTGAGATCCCACCAATTATAGTGGATCAAAATATAGAAACTCTGTTCAAGAATCTGATAGCACTGGAGCAATGTTCGAGCAGTGACCATGTTCAGTACATAACTTCCTACGCATTCCTGATGAAATGGCTGCTCAAAGAAGATAAAGATGTGAAACTGCTCAAGCAACGGGGCATTCTCATCACCTCTGGTGGTGATGGGGTTGATGAAAAAGAGCTGAAAAAAGTTTTTGATAAACTTAATGAGGATGATGATTTCCCAATGAAGGAATTCTATCATGATGGACTGCGTCAACAGGTGAATGCATATGCAGGAAGCAGAAGTCGACAGCTTCTGTGGCGTAAGAAACAGAAACACAAAAGTAAAAATCCTCAGTTACGCTCTGTTCTGATTGTTGCAATATTAGCTCTATTTGTTGCCCTTTTGGGAACTTTGTTTTCTATACTGTCTTTTTCTCTTCACCTTTCTAAAAAGTAACAAAGATTAAGCATCTAAAGAATTGATTGTTACTCCCCACTTAGTGGGAGGGGTTTTTTTTTCAAAAAAAGAAAAAAAGAAAAAATTTAAGGTTGTTTGTTAATAAATAATTTGCATTCTGATTCATCAATTTATTTTTAATCACGGCTTACTGATCTTATCACTATCATAAAATTAAACTTTAGTGCTATGTAAATTGATCTTGTAAAATTTTAATTTTCTTGATTATTAGTTCGTTTTAGTTGATTGACTCGAATTCGAAATGTTTTTAAAATAAGAACATCTTCTGTTAGCTAATTCTACCCATTCTTCAGAGATGCTATTAACTTTTGCAAATTATATGAAAGAAAAACAAATAAAAGGAAGCGTCCAAATTAGTTGTGAGGATTGGAATACATTTTCTTCTTTTATAACTGAATTGTAAAACATTTCTTCTAATATATAAAAATTAAAAGGCCCAATTCATTTTATGAATAATCCAACAATCATTCCACATTCTAAGTTCGTTCGTGGCCCATTTCTCACTGAAACACTGTGCCTCAAACGGCCTCATTTTTCCTAAGGGGCCTAATGCCACTGCCTACACAGAGATCCCACTTTATGCCAAACTGGCTCATGCCACGTAAGCAAACTTAAACCTGTAAGAGGATGTGGCTCAATCCATGCAAGCCATTTGAATGACATGGCCTGAGCCACCTGGTCATTAATGATGTGGCTTATGAAACATGTAATCAATTAGATGATATGTCGAGAAACAAGTGGCCATCATATGATGTGATTTGATGAAGTGTCTCAAGCCACATAACGTGGATAAAACACATATGACACGTTGATAATGTGGCTTCTGTTACATTGAACACATGAATGATGTGTATTGTGCCACATTAGCCAACCTAATGATGTGGCTAACACTTATATGATGTGGCTACCGCTACATAAGCTCACTGAGGACGTTTTACGTGCCATGTCAGCCAACTGCTATGACATGGCTCAAGCTACATGTGCAGCCTCCGACATGGTACAAAAGTAGGTGTACGTGGGAGTTCCATTATTCAGAAGTTGAGTCGTATGCTCATTATTAAAAAGTAGAGACATAGTAATCCTGTTCGTTTCAGTTACCGTAGGACCTGTCTAAGAGGAGGGCCATTTCATAATTAGATCGCGGTGTTCTTTGATTATCACATCCAACGGTTGTGATAATAAGTCAAAAGTTAATCGTCGTCAATTGCGGTCTGCTAGTGGCTGCCTTCAAAATAGACATAGAAAGAAAGAAAAGAAGAAAAAAAAATGGAAGGACAAAGAAGAGTGGGAGTAGCGGTGGATTTCTCACCGTGCAGCGGGAAAGCATTAAAATGGGCAGTGGATAACGTTGTCCGAAACGGGGATCATCTTGTCCTCATCACCGTTCGCCCTGAAGGCTACTATGAAGAAGGCGAGATGCAGCTTTGGGAAGTCACGGGCTCCCGTAATAATCTGCAATCTTAATTCTTTCACTGTTTGTTTTGTCGGAAAATTCATTTGTAAGTGATATTGTGGGTGTTTATGCAGCTTTAATCCCTCTACATGAACTTTCTGATCCTGCGATCATGAAGAAGTATGGTGTGAAGCCTGATCCAGAAACTCTGGATATTGTGAACACTGTTGCTAGAGAGAAACAGGTTTTGTGCCTTTTTTTTTTTTTTTTTTTTTTGGGAACTGAAACAATTAAGTTCAATTTCTTAATTGATAGCTTGCAGTTTTGTTTGTTTGACTAAAAAAGTAAATAAATTTTGGGAGATGTGAGCAGATTGTGGTGATTATGAAGGTCTATTGGGGTGATGCCCGTGAAAAGATATGTGAAGCTATTGATAAGATCCCTTTGAGCTGTATTGTTATCGGCAACAGAGGACTTGGCAAGATTAAGAGGTTCAGTCCCATCAAAAGTTTCCCTTTTTTTTCTCTTAAGCATGTTGAATCTTGCATCGTTTTGGTTCCTGGCTTATTTTCTCTGTTATCTCCGTGGATGTCCTTGCTGTGATCCTTATTTTATTGCTTTAATATTGCCGAAGTTTTTTTTATGAGTGTTTTTTCGGCAAGGGAATTGGTTTTCTTATCATTTGCTTGTGTGGTAATATGAACTTTTGCAGGGCCATATTGGGCAGTGTCAGCAATTATGTGGTGAATAACGGCACATGCCCTGTTACTGTTGTGAAGCAGAGTGACCACGAAAGCTAGATCTCCCCTTACTCTAATGGAATAAATGCCAATGTTGGCTTTAGTTGAGCTGGGTTCCTTTTGCTGAACACAGACTCATCGAATGTAATTCTTATAGCTAAGTAGGCAAGTTTATAGTCAAATATATATATCTGTTGGTGGAGTTTGCCTAGTGTCTGTGTGTGCGATTACAATGTTATTCAACTGTTTGTAATAATATCCTCCCAGTGTAAAGGTTTAATGAATAGTTTTTTTCTATCAACTCTTCAAATTGCTATTGTGATGTGTTTAATGTCTCATTTTAAGTGTTTTTTTTTTAATCTTGTGCTTGCTTGTTGAAGCAAATATTCTGATATCAAATGGTTGCTTTCAGTCTTTTTTTTTTCTTTTTTATTAATTTCATTGAACTCTTGGTATAGTCTTGTGCGATCAAGATCAATAACCAAGACACGTTTGTCTTGTGTTATCTAGTTATGGATTCGTTAGGTGTTTCAAATCTTCCTTTTCTGCTCGATTTAATGAGTAGTTTTGCAATCCAATTAGTGGTGCAGAAGATTGAGTTAAATAACTAGTTAACCACTACCAATGAAAAATCCCACAAAACAATGCCAAACACATGAGCAAAACATCTATAACGGTTGGTGAAAGAAAAAAAAAAAGAAAAAACAGAAAAGAAAATTTACCAAAAAATTCTTTATAATACCATAAATGGCTTGTTAAAGGATAAGTTATAACTTGCTGATTCTATTTTTCTGATGGAGACCCTATATTCCAGGATACTTCCTCATTTATAGCCATAACCAACCAAACTACTTAAAGTATATTTCTTCTTTCATATTGCTATTAATTCCTTTTCCTCTCTTCTCTTATTCTGATATACAATTAAACCTTGAAATTATGGAGTCTTACAGTAATCTGAAGAAGCCATTTCTTGCGTTGTTCTTGCTCATTAACTTTGCACATGCCATTTTAGCATCGACTCCATCTTCAGGAACTCCATCAGAAACTGCATTTTTTATGCGGCGTTTATTGAAAGAAGAGCCAACTTTTGCTGTTTTAGGAACCACCAAGCCTAGTCCTCCACCTGTTGCTTTTGCTGTTTCAGGAACCACAAAACCAAATCCTGCACTCAAGAAAATATGTGATAAAACAGATTATCCTACACTTTGCATATCATCAATCACCCCTTTCTTTAAAGGCAAGACTGATACCGTTTCTGTGCTTCAAATCTCAATAGAGGCTGCAATTAAACAAACAAAAGCAGCTATTTCTTTTGCTCAGAAACTGGCTAAAGCATCTCATACTCCTCCTGAAACAGCCTCTACCCTTCAGGATTGTATTGGAACATATATTGATGCTGTGGATAATTTCCATATCGCACAGGAAGCAATTCTAGAGAAAGATACAGGCACCATGAATACTATGCTCAGTGCTGCTATTGCGGATTATGAAACATGTAATGATGAGGCTGGTGGGTCTAATCCAATGGCTAAATATGGTGATAAGCTGGAGAACATGACTGACAATTGCCTGGTCATTGCTTCTTTCATGAAGTGATTCGCTAATTTGTGTTGCCTGATGAGCTTTTTAAAATAGGAGTATTAGAAGAGTTCTTTAGCAACCTTGTTTAGACTAGAGTTGGATTGTATTTTTGTTATTATTCTGAAAAGCCAGTAGCAAATAAATGAACAAGATATTGAATTTATTGCCTATGAATGTTTCAATTCACTTTCTTGGTTGTTTAGTGCATGTCATTTATATGATTAAGCTCTGCCAACTGTACTTGCTTTCAGTTCTTCAAGAATTGAATAGCCAATTTTACTTTTTTAACTTTTTTTCCCCTCAATAAATAGAATTGCGAAAATCATTAATTCACTAAATCAGGATCACCAATGAAATTATGAGTTTGCACCCAATTTAGCAATCAATTAAAAACATTCATTAGCATGGAAACGTATAAATAGATACATGAAAACGATAGAAAACAAAAATGTGAAAAAACTATAAATATTAAAATTATAAGGTTATATAAATACTCCTTTTATTTTATTCCAATTGTCTTTAGTGTCATAAAAATTAAGAATTCTATTTAATAGATATAATTATAGATGCAAATAATTATATAACACTCTTTTAGAAAGATTAAAAATTAGTGTGAATTACAATTATTTTAATAAAAAACTTAGTTTAAAATCAATATATAAGTAAAATTGGAAAGAAAAATTTATTTATTTTATTGATCATCTAAAACAATCATTTGAAGTAGAAGAAATTCTATTTTTTTAAAGTACAATTGAAATGGAATGGATAGAACAAATATTAAAAACATATAAATATATATAGATATAAATTTTATATATAAATATTAAATAATTTTATTTATTCTATCAATTAATAATATAATTATAAAAATTTTATTATTTAGTTAAGACAAATATAAAATTATTTTTTAATTTATCTCTATTATTATTTAAGAAAATAATAAATAAATATATTTTTCAAGCTGAAAATATAATTATAGATAAAAAATGTATTTTTTAATTTTTTATATTTTCAAAAATGTTCTTAATATTTCTAAAATTCTTTTAAAAATTTTCGATATAAAAATATTTTTAAAAATTAAAAACTTCTTAGAGAAATTTCCGTGCATTTAATAAATTCTAATCATTATATTTCTGGCCATAGTACAAATGGTTAGCATATTAGTATAGGGAGTGAGGGAAAGGATAGCGAATTGACCCTTAGTCCTCGAGGAGAGGCACAACGCCAGCAATTTTAGTCATTATTTTTACTCCTGATTGGACCACTTTTTCTATAATTGTTTGTAAGCATACGAAACTGCGAGGCAAAATTTATTTTTAAGCTATTAAATTATGGTAATTTTTCTTCTTAAATTTTTATCTTTTCATTTTATCGTATTTAGTTTTTATATTATTATTTATATAATTATTGAGTTTTAATTTAATAAATTTTATAAATAAATTTTTCATACTATAAAGATTCAATATATTATATAAATAATAATATAAAAAATTAATGTATATATAAATAATAGTTATATAATATAGAAATTTAATGTAATGAAATAAAATAATAATTTTTCAATAAAAAAAAATATAATTCAAGTGTTTAAAAATAATTTTTGCCAAACTGTTACTGTAATTGCAGCATGAGCATTGGGCTTTGCCGTGGTCCTCTAGCCCATTGTCATTCTTGTACTTATCCACCTGCTGAATATAAATTTAAAGAAGCTTTGAGGAAAAATAAATAAATAAATAAAGGAAAAAAAAAAAAAGCTTTGAGGGAAAAGAGGGAAAAAAATGGAGCAGATAAAGAGCCACAGTATCACTGTCCTGTACAAAAACCAGTCTGAAAATGGAAAAACTCATTTCCTTACTTTAATACTTGGTTCATATCCAATAAACCTGACTTTACCCAAATTGCCAGAGGGAGAAAAAGACCCCCAAATCTCTTTGTCCAATACTAACCACACACAAAAAA
This sequence comes from Mallotus nudiflorus, assembly GCA_947683625.1. Classification (NCBI taxonomy): domain Eukaryota; kingdom Viridiplantae; phylum Streptophyta; class Magnoliopsida; order Malpighiales; family Euphorbiaceae; genus Mallotus; species Mallotus nudiflorus. Next base: position 777,807 of record CANTUR010000147.1, on the reverse strand, counting down.
AAAAAAAAAAAAAAAGAAAAACACACGCATATCACTTCTCTTGTTAAGGCCATTTTAGGGTTTCATGTTACTTCTTTGGTTGGTAAGGATACACATTTTCTGGGTTCTAGCTGTTGTTATTGTTCTTTGCTATTTTTAATAGGATTTGTTTTGAAGGAAAAGTTTGAGCCTTTTTCATGGTAAAATAGCAGCCTACTGAAAAATTTAGCTCTTAGTTGCCAAAGAAGTGTGCTTTTTGTTGAATTGAGCCGAAAATGGATTTTTCTTGATTTGTTCTGTTTAATATGTAGTGTTTTTTTTCCTACTCATCTTGTAATTTAGATTTGTTTTCTTTGCCTGTCTCTTTCAGGATTTATCTGATGGGTCACACTTCTCATTATCCACTTTTGCATGATTTTAAACCTTTTTTATTTTTTTTGGGTGCTGCTATTTATTGGTATCTGTGGTCTTAATCGGTTGTTTGCCAGTTAGTTTGATTCTTTGAATCAAGCTTCAACTCGAAATGCACCTTGTTTGGTTCATGAAATGCTTCAAATTTTAGTGTGAACTAAGATTGTTATGGTATGACGAGATATGCCAATATTACCACTTCACGGTCTTCCTATTATATTAGATGTATAAATGTGGGTGTTTTCTTATTGTTATTAATTTATTCTTCATGCATACACTTCTACTGGTCCATTAACATCACATGAGTTTGTTGTGTATGCAGGTGGCAGGCATCTATATTAGTTCTCAAGCCAGCTGAGGTGCTGTCACTGGAATCGGTTGATTGTCTGGCTAATGTTTCTTTATTTGAGATACAACAATTTATAACCCTTTGCAGAACTTCATCATAAATGGATGATTTCAATGGGGCATTGTTTGGTAATTTCAGTTTTGCTGTGCGGAAGAAGAGGAGTAGTGGTTCTCGTCAACCTTGTGCCGATCCACAGAAATTTTCACAGATTTATACTTTTTTGCCACAGTCCAGTCGATATTTAGGCAGTGGATCCAATGAAGAAGAGTGTCATGTTAGGGAAACATCAGTTTATTCTGATGGGAGAAGTGAGAACAGGTTGAAGAAGCTTAAGCTCAAGCTTGGTGGTGTTACTCATACCATACACACTAAGTATGCCTCAGAAGCTTCTCAGTATTTTAATGTACCTCAGCCACAAGATAGGGTGCATCTTCAGGTATCCAATACATGCTATTGCTAATGTTACTGTTCTAAAATGCTCAAGGATTAAATTTCTTTGCTGCTGATATTTGTCCATTCTTTTATTTTAGAATTGAAATTAAATCTCTTGCTAATTTTCTGCAATGACAAAAGTGACTTATTTCGGGATTATGGTCTGATAATTGCAAATTTGACTATCAAGGTTTTCTAGTAGACCACCTTTTCTGTTTGTACTTATAAGTTACAATTGTGATTCTAGGGTTCTACTTTTGAAAAGAACGAGTCTTTAAGAGTAAAGATGCATGGTGAAAGTGTGCACAGAAATGAAACCTATGAATGCGAGCCACTTCGTAAAAGTAAACGGGTACCTAAGAGACGTGTTATTGATATGGGACTTGGTGAAGATGATGATGATGCAGATGAGGAAATCCGTTACCTTGGGAGACTCAATGCTTCTAAAGCTTCTTCAAATGGTAGGCCAAGGGAGGATGAAATGAATGTTGACATGAAAAATTATAAACTATCAAACTTGGGAAATGAAGGCATAACAAAGTTGAGATCAGAAAAATCATACGAGGATAAAGATTACTTGGAAGATGAAGAACCTACATCTGATGATGAGCCTGGAGACAAAAGCAAGAAACTGGGATTTGTAGAAGGAAGGAGTAGAACTAGTGCCAGCCCCATTGAATTCCCAAATGGTCTGCCTCTGGCCCCTTCTAAAAGTGAGTGTTGCTCCACTCCTCTTTTGGACAAGTCGCATTTTACAGCCTGGATGAACTGTTTTATAAATTGGATATGCATGCCTGGATCCTTATCTTGAGATAACAACTAAAACTGTTTTTTCTGCTATTGGTTTCTTCATGACAGGGCAAAAGGTGAAACTCTCTGAAGTGGAGCAGCAACTGAAGAAAGCGGAAGCTGCACAGAGGCGTAGGATCCAGTCAGAGAAGGCAGCTAAGGAAGCTGAGGTTTGCCCTTCACTTAGTGTGTTATTTTATAGCTGCTAGAGAAATTTGGGAAATATTCTAATGGCTGGTTATTTAGGCTGAGGCAATTAGAAAGATCCTTGGTCAAGATTCTGGAAGAAAAAAGAAGGAAGAAAAGATAAAGAAACAGCGTGATGAATTGGCTCAGGTGCTTGAAAATTGATGAAACTTGTTTTTTCTCTGTGCCCCATTCTTAGCATGTGTTCTAAATTCTGATCAAGAAATAACATTACATGATGTAGGCAAAGGGTGCCAATTCAAATACACTAGGATCGAGTACCATTAGATGGGTCACTGGTCCTACAGGAAATGTGGTTACTTTTTCTGATGATATTGGTCTTCCGGATATTTTCAATTCAGCACCATGCAGGTTTAAGACCACCTCAACTGTGTATCTAATGGCCTTTGCTTTGTACAATTTTTATGACTTTGTGTTTGATCTCTTGATTTTCAGTTATCCTCCATCCCGGGAGAAATGTGCAGGTCCAAATTGTACAAATGCTTACAAGTATCGTGATTCAAAGTCAAAGCTTCCCCTCTGCAGCCTCCATTGTTACAAGGCAATACGTGGCAAGATGCAGACTCTAGTTACCTGCTGATTACATCCCAGCCTTTCCTAGGTTGTCATAGAAATCATTGGCTGAATGCATGCACAGTTAGTCTTAACCAAGGCTTATCTTGATCGAGATCTTTGGCATTTCAGAGTATAACTCTGCATTCTTGCCAAGATCATACGGAATATGTGTGACTATTGATGTATGGACAATCACCAAAAGAAAAGAGAAATCTACGGTTTCCCTGATGCTAAAATTGAAAAAAAAAAAAAAAAAAGGATTAAAGATTTTGGTCAAAGTTACTCTGCGCATATTATTTTAGGCCAAAAACTGTCTTGTTTTTGACAATGAGATAGGCTGAACTAGCTCACAGCTGCGTGTCTGGTTTTTAATCTGCTACGAGACGATTCTATATATAAAGCAGGATAGGTTACATGATCAGAGGCATGGTTGACAACAACAGCAGAACAAAAGATGATTCTATCATTTTACATGAACTTCCAAGCAGAAAGAGAATGCATTGGTGTACCCTTCCACCCAATAAGTAGGCTCTTTCCATCCACGTCTATTGTACAAGCATTCCCACAGGCAAATTTCTTAGCAATCAGTTTTGCTTGGCATAAAGATGACGCGCTCAGTTCAGTCTCCAACATCCCAAAACGTGCAAAAAAGACCCTCCAAGCATTAAGCTTTGCATTTTGGATCTTCCTCTCTGCTCCTTCAGTGGCCACAATGTCTTTAATTCCCTCACCAAAGTGCAAAGATTCAGTAATCCTCCTGTTTGTCTCATCTTTCATGCATGACTCGAGGCAGTCAAAATATACACTGAAGTAGAAAAGTGCTTCGATGAAACGGTTCACGAAAGATGATGAAGTTGAATTATACTCCGGTTCAGTGACCACCATTACACTTGGATTAAGGATTCTGATCACTTTCATCACAGCATCTAGCCTATCCGGCAGTGGAATCAGGCTCCTTAATTGATATTCACAGTAGACAACTACTGTTTCATCAGTTTCTAACACAAACTGATCGTCTCTGAGATCCAACATATCTGACACCATTACTATGTTGAAAGAAAAGGGTAAGTTAATGGACTGGGCAAAGCTTGTCAACCTCTTACCAGTATCTTCAATTATCTGCTTCGACATTGTTTCGACAGCAGTTATCTTTAAAAGCACCAGATTGCAGTTGGGTTCTGACACCAATGCTTGCATCAAACCTGTCCATTGCACTCCTATTCTGATACCAAGATCAATAACATGAATCTTTGTGGCACCAGTCACATTTTCTACAATAGCTTGGATTCCAGCAAAGTGAGCAACCTGACAGAAAGGAACTTCTAGGTAGCTTGCCAGGTTGTTTGGTGTCGGAGCCATGATTGCTTCTTCAATATTTAAGGACTGCTGTTTTCCTGAACTTTTTCCTGTTTCTCGATCAATCCTTTCTCGAAGAGCTTTAGAAAAATAATAAACTACTCGTTCAACTGCATTTCCAGTGCTAGAAGATAAGCGATCACACTGGTGTAGCAACATGTTTGCACGTTCATATTGTTGATCGCCTACTTTCTCGGCACAAATGAGGAGTAGTTCAGCAAGCTCAACTTTTCGAGCATCGTCCTCCGAAAGGCCTGAGAAAGAAAGGTCAAAAGGATTGTCAAGCATAGAAACAACATCAGCAGTCCTAGTAAATGACCGGATAAATCTTTCTCCAGCCACCCTGACGATATTTTCAGTTGAAAGTTCGTGGTTTGACACCTCCATGGATGGTATAATATCAATGCTTGGTTTAATGATTCTTTCTCTGCTCAATCTTTTCTGCCCTTCAACATAACTTCTTAGGAGTTCAATTGAGGTTGAAGAGAACTGATATTGATTTGTCTTCTTGGGTTGATCAACACCTTGAATTCCACTCTTGATTTCACTGAACTTTCCGATTTCCTCCAAACATGCTTGAAAAGGTGGAGAAAGGGCATCATGCCTTGTATGATCAAAACGCCCAAAATCCAAGAAAGCTTCTTGCTGATCTGGGAACATGCTTAGACTTGCTTGGAACGAGTTATCCTTGTAGAATCTATTATCAGAGCATTGGGAATAAATGCTGGCTGATTTTTCCGAGTCTTCAGTTCCATAAAAATGAGCTCCATTTGCTTTTTCCGCATTCTCAGATTTTGTGTTTGTATAGTTAAAGTTATCATGAACAACTTGAAAATTGAACATTTTAGATTTTCTATCTGACACTGGGAACTACTTACAGTTTGGCTTCTATTTATGGTATGCACGTTACAAATTTAATAGTCCTCAACATTTTTAGAAAATTTTAAGCTACAAGACACAAGATTTTTCTTGGTCTCAGTTTCCTATGATAGTAAAATTTCCTTGTACAATATACTATATTAAAAGTTTGATGAAATCAAGGCTGCTTCTGCCATGCCGTGCTGCGATAATTCCCAATTGGTAATGCTAATCCAGCATATCATCTAATATCAGCAAAATCTTCTGCAGATAACATAAACTTATAACCTAAAAGATAGAAAAAGCAGACGAAACCAAAATCAAGCTGAGTTGAACTTTGGTGAAATAATATTGTAGCATTACATAATATTTTGTCGATTACAACTTTATTACACAGTTACATTTATATGCACAACTTTGACAAGAGATCAACACAGGAACTGGTTAGCTGCTGCTTAAAAATTAGGCTATGAAGAAACATGATGGAAATTTCAATTACTTTCAAACGCTTGACTTTCTGTCAAATGAAATTCCAAGCAGAAAGCGAATGCATTGGTGTACCCTTCCATCCAATAAGCAGGCTTTTCCCATCCATATCAAGTGTACAAGAATGCCCACAACGAAATTTCTTGGCTACCAGATTGGCTTGGCATGAAGATGATGTGCTCAGTTCAGTCTTCACCATTCCAAAACGCGCGAAGGCTGCCCTACAGGCATAAAGTTTTGCATGTCTAATGTTTTTTTCCTCTCCCTCAGCGGCTATAATACTTTTGATTCCTTCACCAAAATGCATTGATTCTGAGATAATCCTGTTTAGATCATCACCCATACAAGCTTCAAGGCAATCAAAATATGCACTGCAGTACAAAAGAGACTCAACAAAACGGTTTACAAAAGAATGTGAGGCTGTATTAATTTTAGGTTCATTGATCACCATTCCATGTGCATTGAGATTTCTGATCATTTTCATTACACAATTCAGTCAATCTGGCGATGAGATTAGGCTTCTTAATACTGTAGATAACTACTATTTCATCAGAATCTAACTCAAAGAGATACTCTTTGAGTTCCAGCATATCTGATACCATAATTTTGTAAAAGAAAAATTTAAGTTTATGCTCCTTGCAAACCTGCTCAACCTCTTACTAGTTTCTTCAATTAAGTGTTTCTTAGAGGTCCCAATTGCAGTTATCTTCGAAAGCTTGACAGAGCATTCAGATTAAGACGCCATGGCTTGCATCAAGCTTGTCAAGTGAGCACCAATCCTTATTCCTAGATCAATCACATGAATCCTCTTTGCATCAGACACATTTTCTACTATTGTTTGGATTGCAGCAAAGTGTGCAGCTTGAAAGAAAGGAACTTCTAGATAATATGCTAGGATGGTGGGGGTTGGAGCCATTGTTGTATCATCAAGACTGAAAGACTCTAGCTTTTCTATATCCTGCAATGTGATTCCTCATGTTTCAAAATATAAGAAACTCTTTCAACTGCATCTCCATTAATGGAAGACAAGCTATGACATTGGTCTAGCAACATATTTGCCAGCTCATATTGCTGGTTGCCTACATTGTTAGCAGAGAGCAAAAGATGTTCAGCAAGGTCCACTTTTTTTGCCTCCTCAACAGAAAGTCACAAAGATCGAATGGATCATTGCTAAGTATGGAAATAAAATTCAATGTTTGGGTGGACTTGATATGATAAACCTTTCACCAGCAACCCTCATAATTTGTTCTGTTGATATTCCCTAACCTACTACCACCTTGGCACTTGCTGGATTGACAATTCTTTAATTGCTCAATCTTTTGAGCCTCTTGCCATAACTGTTTAAAAAGCTCAAGTGAGGTTAGGGGAAATGAATATTTCTATTCATTCTTGGGTTGAATATCGTCTTGAGTACCATTACAGGTTTCCTCAAGACATGTTTGAATTGGTGGAGAAAGCATATCATACCTCATATCATCAAGAAGCTTATTATCAGAATGACGGGAGGCTGTTGTTTTTTTCCCCAGTCATCAACTCCATGACCTTGTCCTTGTTTCACTTCATTATCAGCCTTCATACTCTCAGAACTTTGGTCTGTGGAACTCAACCCATCTCGGACTCCACCAAAAATCAAAGTTTTTAGCAGTCTTCCTGTTAATTGAAATATGGCTAACGGCTATTTTTCTAAATTCTATTTGGCATGCACATTACCAGTTCTAATAGAGAAGCATTCTACATATGTGATTGGACTACAAGACAAAAAAATTTTGAAAAAAAATTTGTTCTTGGTCTCAGTTTCCCATGGATTGAGTTAGACTGTCAGTCTATGTCATGGTGTGCAAACAGTTGGTCTAAACTATTCCAAAACAAGCAAACAATGACCAGTTGTGGACACGTTTGGTGATGATCTTGCTATCCTTTCTTATTTGCGAATCATTCCTAATAATCCAAACCACAAAACTATCGGGTCTTTGAAAATGCTGTTGTGTTGATTGCCGTAGACAGATTCTGAATTTTGGTAAAGACGTTGGAGAAAAAAGAAGTATTGAAAGTATCATTGGGAAACAATTCACAAATTAAACAAAAATTTCATGGTCTAATTGCCACATCGCAATACCATATAAGAAAAGATGATCGATGAAAGTAATGGCTAACTTATTGTCATCATCATTATCATCACCACATTCACATTATATCAAAATCAGAAACTATAGTTAAGTTCATTAATCAAAATACTGCATTGGTAGAGGAGCTTAAAACAGCTATTGAATGAGAAATCTAGTGTAGGGCCGCCCTTCGATCTTGTTGTGATGTGAACTTCCAAACAGAAAGAGAATGAACAGGTGTACCTTTCCAACCAATAAGTAGGCTTTTCTCATTCATGTCAAGTGTACAAAAACTCCAACAGGCAAATTTTTTAAGCACAAGGCTTGCCTGATACAAGGATGAAGTGCTGAGTTCTGTCTCTATCATTCCGAAACGAGCGAAGAATGATCTCCAAACATCAAGCTTCACATGTCTTATCCTCCTTTCCTCACCCTCAGTAGCTACTATGTTTCTTATTCCTTGATGATAGAATATTGATTCTGTTACCATCCTGTTTTGTTCGTCACATCCCATACATGCCTCCAAGCAATCGAAATATGTGCTGTAGAAAAAGAGAGCTTCAATGAAACGGTTTACAAAAGATGGTGAATTGTTATTTGCTTCAACTTCCATAACCACCATTACTTTTGGATTAACCTTTGTTAGCATCCTCACCATAGACTCTAGATGATTCGGCACCACAATCAGGTTCATCAACATATACTCAGAGTAGATGGCTACTGCTTCCTCAGCGTCGTCCAGTTCAAAGAGTTCTTTTTTGAGATCCAGCATGTCTGATACCATGACTGCCTTGAAAGAGAAGGGTATGCTCAAGGACTCAGCAAAATTTGCTAACCTTTTACCTGTTTTCTCAATAAAATGTTTTGAAGTAGTTCCAATGGCACTTATCTTCAGCAGCTCAAGAGGGCAATTGCGTTGAGATATTAAAGCTTGCATTAGTACTGGCCACTGAGCTCCATTCCTGATTTTAAGATCAATTATATGAATCCTCTTTGCTCCGGCTACATTTTCCACAATTGCTTGGATTGCAGCAAAGCGTGCCACCTGAATGAATGGAATTTTCTGATAGCATGCCAAGCTAGCTGGATTCTGAATCATCATTTCCCGATCAAGATCAAAAGATTGCTTTTTCTTCAAGTAGTCTTTCGATGAGAATCTTCCAGCTTCTCGATCAATCCTCTCTCGAAGAGCTTCTGAAAAGAAGTAAACAAGTCGTTGAACAGGATTTCCAATATTTGAAGAGAATAAATCACAATGGTTGAGCAATCTGCTTGCACGTTCGAATTGTTGATAGCCTACTTTCTCAGCAGAAGCCAGAAGTAATTCTACAAGCTCTACATTTCTGGATTCCTCATCAGAAAGTTCAGAAAAAGAAAGATCGAAAGGACTGTATTGAAGCCCGGAGGCAGGATCAACCACTTGGCAACAGGACTGTATAAACCTTGCTCCAGCTATTCTGATAATTTCTTCGGTTGACAATCTCGTGCCTCCTGCCAACTTTATATACTGTGCGTCATTCCTAGGCTCGACTATTCTTCCACCATTTATCCTTCCACTATTATATTTCTTTAGCAGCTCTAGCGAGGCAAGAGAAAGAACATTCATATTTACATTTTCATTTTCATTTTTTGTCTTCGATTCAGAAACCACATGCTGAATTCCGCTTGGGAGTTCATGATCAAGCTTTGCTATTTCTTGTAAACATGTTTGAAGTGATGGAGAAAAGATATCAAACCTTTGATCATCAAACTCTTCATAATCCAAAAGCGACTGTGACTTCTGTTCTTGTTGCTGCTGATACTTGAAGATGAGCAGCTCTTCCTCTCCAACTGAGTCAACCTGATAGAATCCATGACCAACGCCCTTAGCCACTCCCCATTCATCAACACTCTTCAAACATTTACTAGTAGAGCTCAATTCATTTTCGGGCCCAACAAAATTGTAATCCTCGAAAGAAAGCACGGCGTCCGCCACCACTGCTTCGTTCTGTTTGGTAGAGTAGCCCACATTCTGGACTCTAGTAACTGTAGGTCTGCGATACATAACTCCAACTCCACTGATTTTCTAAGTTCAGAAATGATACATAAACAAGTAGTAGATTTTCTTTCCACTGATATAACCGCGCCAGGCAGATAATTGTACGATCTCAATCAAGCTGACACAAACTTTTTCAACAAATAGTTTCAAGAGAGAATGAATCGAGAAGGGTACAAGAGCAAGAAAACACAAAAGTGGTAATTAGTTAACAATTTGAAGACCATGTCATGCAACAAAACAACTTGTAATATTTTATTTTATTAGCAGAAACAATTAATGGAAAAAACAATATATATAAAATTTAACGATGTTCCCTGTAGGCCATGCAGCTTGCATTTTCAGTGTCCATTTGTGCTCGGACATTTTAATTTGTCTTGAAGCAAACCACTATCAATGGGGTGTTGAATATTTGCAGGATTTTAACATCATCAATTTGGCCCATTTTATTTTATTTTGTTTACTCAGGTTTGCATACTTTAGTTACGACATGTCTTATTATCTCTAGAATGTTAGGTTGTATTCTCATTTGAATAATATCTTGAAAATCATGTTAAAGTTATATTTCTGTAACTAAATGCCAAAACTACAAGAATTTTTAGTTGTACCTTTTAAAAATTTGAGAAGAGTTACTTTTTACAGAGCATAGATGAAAGTTGTAAATTGTATTTGAAGAGTATTATCTACCTTGACCTCATGGATAATTTTAAAATTAATAAAAATTTAATAAATTTTGGATGCCTATAGTTGAAAGAAATATTAATGTCTCGCATAGATTTATTATAATGAATACATTTATTTTAACTTAGTTCAATTACATTAAGAAATTTATTTCATTTTTAAATAAATTTATATAAAATTTATTTACAAATGAATTTTAAATGAATTTGAATAAAATACATTTCAAGAATAATAATGGATTTAGTGTTAAGTAATTTACAAAATTTAAAAGTTAGAATTGGAAATAAATTTTATAAAATTTTATTTTCAATCAAATACACTCACTTAAATTTGTAAATAAATTTATAAAATTTTGTAAAATTTATTTAAATCAAAACACACTTTAAAAGTTTTGTGGAGAAATGGGCTAGATACAAGTGATTTTTCAAGGAAAAAAGAAGCCATTCTCTTATTGTTTTAAGCTCAATAAGCCCCAAATAATTAATGGGCTTGAATGGGTATACTAACTCCAAAAAGCGCTAACGACACGGGAAAAAAAAAGAGATTTTTTCATAAATAACCCAAAACAAAAGCAAAACAACAAAAATGCCTCAAATTTTTTAAATTTACGCGCTTGCCCTCTTTGTAGATTTTAATTATGCGCCTATCCCTTTTTCTCTTTTAGCTAAAAATACCCTCCCTTAGCTCCAGTACCTCACTCTCAGCTTAAAAACACTCCCCTCACCCTTCTCCCTCATTTGCAATCACTCTACATCCTATCAAAATTGATTTGTTCTCCAAAAAACCAAATTGAAACCATTATCTTCTTTAAAAAACAAAGATATCATTCTTCAAAAATTTTAAAATGAGCCTTCATTAATTTCTTATAAAATGAAGCTCAACTCTACCTCCCTCACATCAACCATCATTATTAATATCTTATTCACAGATAAGATTTCAACAAGCAAGAAAAGAAGAAGAAATTCAACAAGAATCAAAAAATCAAAGGCAAGCATTCTCATTCAGATTCGTCATTTTATACAATTATTGAATGCATGCAAACCAATATATTTTCTTAAATCAATCTATTAAAAAATTATTAAACCTATATCTATTCTTAAACCCACCCATATCTTCATTTTCTTCAATTTTTTTTATCAATTAACTGATATACAAGATAATGTATGACATAAACAGTGTAAAAACCTTGATTTCTTCAATAACAAACCTTTAGTGGTTTCTTATTTCAATTTAGAATCTTTCCATATTACTTTTTCTCATACAATTTAATGACATTTGTGTCAAATTCATTGGAAGATGAAAAAATAATGTATGTGCAGAGACATATTCTAAAAAAACACTTTTTGTACCTGTCTGCTTCATTTTAGAATCCTTTTAGTTTATGTTTGGTTTCTAAAACAATTTAATGACATCTATTTCAAGATCTTTACAAAATCAAGAAATAATGTATATGCTTGTTTCATTTTAGAATCATTTCAGTTTACGTTTGGTTTTTAAAATAATTTAATGATATCTATTTCAAGTTCTTTAAAACATTAAGAAATAATATATATGCCTGCTTCATTTTAGAATACTTTTAGTTTACATTTTGTTTATGAAAACAAATTAAGAAATAATGTATATGCCTGCTTCATTTTATAATCACTTTAGTTTACTTTTAGTTGCTGATATATTTCACTTACAGGAAATGCATCAACTATTTATTTTCATTTATACAATGGCAAATGGACTGACAACTTTACTTTCCAAAACTTCTAAGTTATTGAAATTCAAATTCCAACAGGTTACACGTACCAAAACCTTATAAATACAATTTCAGATTGATTGAAGGTACAAAATAAAGAAAATGAACTACAAATCACCTACCAAGTCAAACAACAGTATCCAAAACTTGAAATTGTAGATGATTCAACTCTGCATTTCTATATACAGTTGAAAAGCACATAACCAAATCAAACAAAGTTCCCTTTGTACATCACAATAAAGAAAAAAAGAAGGACATCAATTTCTTTGATCTCACTTCAACAGCAAAAATATTACAATCTAAGCAATAGTCAACAATCATAAAAAATATAGAAACAACCTTAGACATTTATATTATGTAAAAAAACATTAGCAAGGAAAATGATAAAGGTGAACAACAAGAAGTCCAAATTTCTCTCTATCCATCTTCAATAATTAGCAACATAAATGTCAAAGAAGTGAAAGTCAATCAAATGTTAATGAAGTGAAAGTCAATCAAATCTACAACAACAAGTAGATGCTAAAACAGTCATGAACCTCTATGCAATTTTAAAAAATTATCAATTTAGAGTCATCAAATCATGTGGAAGAAAATTCTTCATAAAATGCATTGATGAATATTGCACTTTAAGATTAAGAGTATCAAGGTACAAAAACACCATGATGTTTCGAATAAGAGAATTAAAAAATGAACACAGTTGCAACTTGGAGGTCAGATTGGGTAAACACCATCATACAACAACAAGCATGATCGCTGATTGCATCAAGTAAAAATACATAAGCTTAAAAATAGTGTATATGCCAGTAGATATAATTAGAGATATGTAGAAGAATTATGTCATTTCAATCAGTTATATAAAGGCTTAAAGGTCAAAATAAATAGCTCTTGAATGCATAAGAGGAAAATTAGAAGAATCCTTTTCATTTCTACCCAGTTTCTTATACATGATTCAAAAGACAAACAAAGAATCAGTAGTAGACTTGAAGACAAATAATGACAACATATTCTTACATATGTATATGTCATTACAAGCAAGCATTTATGGGTGGTAGCACTACATACTTATAATCGTGATTGATGGGAATTTTTTCAAAATAAAATTTGGAGACACGCTCCTAACAACCTCAATGCAAGACATAGTAGGTAAAATATTTCCATTTGCTTTTTCCATTGTAGATTCTGAAAATGACAACTCTTGGATATGATTTTTTATACAATTGAGAAAAACCTTTGGAATAAGAGATAAGCTAACCATAATGTCCGATAAACATCAAAGCATAGAATTAGCCATAAAAGAGGTTTATCCTGAAGTTGCACATGCATTTTTCATTTATCACACCTTGAATGACATTAAAACAAACATAAAAAAAAAAGCACAGTGCAAATTAAAAAACTATTTTTACAAGTTGTAAATAGTTATAAAGTAGAATAATTTGAGAAGTATATATTTAACATATAAAAGATAGATGCAAGAGTGTACGAGTTCCTGAATAATATTGGACATGAAAATTGGATGAAGGTGCACTCACAAAATAATAGGTTCAGGACCATGACATCAAATATTATTGAATCTTTAAACTCAACAATAAAATATGTAAGGGAACTACCAGTCACAACCCTGCTAGAATACTTGAGAGGACTTATGAAACAATAGACTTCCATAAACAAAAATATCGCTAGAGGCACATTCAAAAAACTTGCAAAAAAGCCTAATAAAAGGCTAATTGAGAACTACATTAAATTTTTAAAATTCATTGTAAGATCTCATACTTCTCTTTCAAATTTCAAATATCATGCATGAGACATACAATCAGTAATTATTTTGTTGAATAGATATTATTTTTTAATACTTTTAATTTCCTAATACAATAAATACAATTCTTATTTTAATTCTGCTTACTTTTAAATAATTTTCAAAACTATTAATTTATGTGGAATTAGACATACAATCACTAATCATTGTTTTTACCTTTTGTAATGATGATTATGGAGGGAATTATATGATGATCTTACTTGGAGAACGAAATCCATGGAGGTCCATGGAATACTATGGATGGAACCTTGTAGCTAAATATAGTTGCTAGGTTTTTTTTATTTAATTGTTTATTATTGTCTTCTTTTTATTTATTTTTGGGATTGTATTAATTCTTCTTCTTTTTTATTATTCTCAATAGTTCATTATAATAGCCTCAAAAGTGGGAATAATGAAATCATATATGTGTGATTATGTGTTTTATTTTAATTTATCGATTAGTAAAATTAGGTTTTAATTGGGTAATTAATTAAAATTAATAGCTATAGAGACAATTAGGTTTTTTTTTAATTAAAAATGGATTACATTTAAGTGGTTAGAATTAGGGTTTTTAGAATAGATTTGATTGATTGCTTGATCTTTTATTTGATTGTTTTGTTATTTTCTTATGTTTTTGGGCTTGTTTATTTTTTATGTGTTACGGGCCTTAAGCCCATGATAAGATCTAACCTATTTAAATAAATTTAGATCTAGATTTTGATTAATAAGAATGTATTTTAGGCCTATAATGAGTTAGACTTAGGGTAGAGATGACTTAGGCCCATTTAGCTAATTTAGACATAGGCCCACCTAATTTAATTTGATTAATTTAGACTTAGCCCATTTAATTTGAAACTTTTCCATAATTTGTAGATTTAAAATCACTTTAGAAATAATATATGTAGAATTAGACCCACTAATTTAAATATTTCAAAATTTGTAGATTTAGGCTCATCCTTTAGAATTAAAATAAATAGACTTAGGTTTGCTTAATTAAAATTAAATAAAAATAGGCCCATTAGTCTTTAGGCTCACTTATAAATTAAAGCATGTAGATTTAGCTCATTTAATTAAAATCAATGTAGATTAGACTAACCTAGGGATTGTGATGAATGAATTGTTTACTTGTATATTTGATGACTAGTTTGCCTGGAGTTGATTGTTTATATGAAATTACATATAAATAGAGAGTAAGATAGTAATTCATGAAATAATTCTAAAAGAACACAAGATTGAAAGAAGTTGGTATTTTGTACCCAGAATCTTTTAGTTGTGGTGCTAGCTTTCTTTTAGGGAATCGAGTACCACCATTTTTTGATTTTTCCCAGTTATTACCCTGGGTGGCAACTCCTCATCTCCATGCCATGTCTTTGTGACAATGGTTAGTGTGTTCTTTAGAGCCTTGAGCTCAAACAATGTCGTGGTTGCCAAAATCTTGGGTGCGGGCTAAACCTCGCCATCTACAGTGGTGACTCCATTAGGGATAAGAGATATTAATTCTACTTGTGTTCTTTAGAATTATTTTATTAATTATTATTTTATTCTTACATTCATTCTGCATGTCCCTATTAACTAACAGCGTTGGTTTATGGTTCCATGATTCCACTAACTTTATGGAATTATAAAGTAGCTAAGCATCACTCTTAATCTTAACTCGATTTAAGCGAGATTACCAAGCTCATCTGACCAGAGTCTGTAACCTAAGTCCTAAAGGGGGGTAGTCTTCTCTCTAGTTTGCAAAGGATGTTGGGCCCCTCTGACCTTGGCCTGCAACTTAAGTTTTAAAAGAGGGCATCTTACTAAGGGAATTGATATCGTCTAATATGTTCCCGCCTAGTTAAGGGCTCTTTATCTCCTAAATAGGGACACTTGGATTAGAAAGAAGGTAGATCCATTTGGAATGGGGACTACCCCAAAGTGGAATCCTAAGCAAAGAAGGAACACTCTCCTACCAAGATTTTGAGTTACTATCCCACACGAAATTTGACTCCTCCCAGGTTTGAGCATTGCTATATATAGAACCCTATATCCCTCACAAAGGGGCATCTTATTCTCACATATTCTAGCTATCTCGTATTCTTCCTACTTCTGTTTCTCTAACTTAGGCATCAGAGTGTTCGTGGGGATTCTCCCCACCTCTCACCGTGCCTTATGTTCGTGGATTGCAGGATACCCAACCCAGGAGTTCCGAAAACCAATTATCAAGTGGTGTTGTCTGTGGGAACTCCTTAGGAAAAGCCATTCATTTACTTGCTAAGCTAAATACATCCTCACTATGACTTCTAGCCCACCACCAGCCCTGACTACTGAAGCCGGCACCAACCCTTCCGCACCTATCCCTTCGACCGACCTCTTAGACCCTCTCCCAGCAATAGTGCTTCCACCCACCTTATAACATGCTGGAGCCTCATCCAGACATATACCTTCACTCCCCAACAACACTCTAAGATACCCGTCCTTGGGCATAGACCTCCTATATTACGCTCCGTTACAACACCATCGTTCAATACCTTTTATACCCTTTCCGAGTCTCTACCAGAAACACCAGCAATAACCACCCCAAATTTAAACACTGTAAACCAAACACTCAGCCTCGATCAAACTAGCAGAGAAGTCATGATAAAAAATATTCAGGCATAGATAGCTTTGATGCAATAACAACTAAATGCTATAATACAGAGTGGGCGCTCTGAGCCGGCTTAAAACAATGTTAACATAATACCTCAGCAGGCCCCGGGGACGAGCATAGGAAAGGGTAAAGCGCCAGAAGGGGAGTGTAGTTTAACCATTCTGGCTCTTGATGATTCAAAAATAGCTTAGAAGGTTGAAAAAGTAATATGCAAAGCTCGGACCAGACCAAGAAAGGAAGAAGAATGTGTTATGGATAGCAGAACTCCATTTATCAACAGCATAATTCAGATGGAGATCCATACTAAGTTCAGAATCCCATCGCTTGATCAGTACAATGGGACGGGAGACCCCATCAGCCATATTCAGTGTTCCGAATAAAAATGCTGCTCAAGAATGTAAATGATGGAATCATGTGTAGAGTTTTTCCAAGCACACTCATAAAGAATGCTCAAAAGTGGTTTCATCAACTCTCGGAGAATTCTGTCACTTCTTTTGAGGATCTAGCGGAAAAATTTCATATTAGATTCATCACTAATATTCCCTTGGCCAAAAACATTAATGATCTTCAGATGTGCCAGTAAGAAGTTGATGAATCTTTACGAAGTTACCTTGACTGTTTCAATAAAATAACCATGCAAATTGAGCATCTCGTTGATGAAGTCGCCATAGAAGCTTTGAAAAATGGCACTAGACTCGACAAGCTTAAAGATAAAATAATGACTAAAGAACTGAGTACCTTTGCAGAAGTAATGGCGATGGCGGTCCGGATGATAAAAAGGAACGAGGACAGAAGGATGTGACGGGAAGGAGATAGGCCATCGATCAAGGATGAATGATCGAAACATAGACGAGAAAGCTTCCCAAAAATGAATTTTAAAAATTTGGCAGAAAGATTTGACAGGGAAGCAAACAGATATACACCCTTGAACACCTCTCGATCCAAAATCCTCATGTGGGTAAGGCAAAATGGAGTTGGGATCACCCCAGCTAAGAGAATCAGCCCAAGCCAAAGATTTACCCAGGATAGAGGATAGTACTGCCAGTATCATCGGGAATACGGGCATGACATGGAGGGCTGTAGAGAGCTGAAGAATGCCATAGAAAGACTGGTGTAGAGGGAAAGCATAATAATTTCATAGATGTACTGAGAAGAAGTGGAATCTCCAAAAACCAGGAGCATGACAGGTCGGAAGCAAAGAAAACCCAGAGGGAGCCGATTGGAACGATCAATATGATCATAGGGGGAGAAAACACTGAGAAGAGATTAAAGCGTAGTAGGGGAGAAAAATCAGTACCCAGGAGAAGCGATATTGTGTTCAATTCGGAAGATGATTCGCATGTACACCACCCCCATTGTGATGCTCTGGTAATAAATGTGTGCATAAATAAGTATCGGGTAAAAAGGCTACTGGTGGATAATGGAAGTGCTATTAACGTATTATCCTGGAATGCATACAAAGCAATGGGTGGCTTCATCACCAACCTGAAGGCCATCCAGAACTCCATCATGAGTTTCTGTGGAGGAACCGTGCAACCAATGGGAATTATCGAACTCAACCTAGAATTTGGAAATCAAGACGATGAGGAGACAAAAGTCATCCGAGCTATATTCAACGTGGTGGATATACCACTAGCTTATAATGGGATTATAGGATGACCGACACTCAATGAGGTAGATGCAGTCACCAGCATTCGACGCTTAACTATGAAAGTTCCAATCAAGAATGAAACCGTTACCATCCGAGGAGATCAACATATGGCCAGACAGTATTACCAGATGGCCATGAAGCCTCATACAAAGGCTTTTCCTTTAAAGACATGGGAAGTTGAGAAGAAAGGTGCCGATCCACAACTAGTAGAAGACATGGAGACCTTACAGATCATAGAAGGAAAGACCGTGAAAATTGGCAATGCACTCAACCGGAATATCAGAGAAGAAATAAAGGAAGTCCTTACCAGACACTCGAAGGATTTTGCTTCACAGGCATCCAAAATTGTCAGCGTGGACCCATAAGTTGCCTGTCACTGCCTAAACATCAAACCGGGAGCCAAGCCAGTAGCACAGAAAAAAAGGAACCTTTGCCTATGAAAGGCAGAGAATAATTGCTGAAGAAAGAACAAAGCTGTTAGCAGCTGGGTTTATTAAAGAAGTTACTCACCCGGAATGGGTAGCCAGTATGTTACTCGTCAGAAAACCAAATGGGAAATACAGAATATGTGTAGACTACACTAACCTCAACCGAGTATGCCCTAAGGATATCGACCAACTGATATAGTATAAATATGCATACTTATTTAGAGTATTTTAGTGATTATATTTTTTACTTTGGTTGTGATTTTGTGTTTTTATGCTTTGATTATGTGATTTCTACCTTCCAAATGCATTTTAGGTTTGTTTGTATGTTTTTTATGTGTTTTTAGGTCTAATGATCAATGGAAAAGGATTTGAGGATGAATTATCTGAAATGTGGAGGTTATAAAGAAAATGGAAGTCAAGTTCATGTTTATGCCAACTCATTATAAAGGGACGACTAGTGATAGAAGCATTCTGTGTGGACTCATGACAAGAAGGATGACTCGTGACAGTCATAAGCCATCTCTTCCCAGCTTTGCACACTTTTCGTATTTCGCTTATAACTTCATCCACGGACATCGAAATAAGGTGATTCAAGTTGCATTTGAAAGCTAAATCGAAGAAACATAATTTTACTAAGGGACTCTCTAGAGATAAAGTTATTTAGATGGAAAAAAATGCCCTTAAAGTTATGCATTCTGCATAAGGTTGTAACCCTTCATGTAAAAGGGTGCCTTTCTATTTTATAACTTCTTGTAACCACCTCTAAGATCTATATAGGGGTCATTAGTGCCTTGTACGCAAGGAAAGAGAAGGATGAAAAAAAAAGGACAGAATTTAGACATATTATCTTATAAAATTACTATTGAGTTTCTTATTTATTGAGACAGTTCATTCTTCCTTTCTATTTTATTTTCTTCTCTTATTGATCTAAGTTCAAGAAGAAGGAAGCAAACCATTTTTTTTTCTACAAAGAGAGATCATTTTTGGTTTGAAGACATTTAAGAGGGTTTTATAAACTTAATCTCTTATCTTTTATATTGTTTTTTATCGTCTCTTAATTTAATTAACCATATATATTGGCTAAGTATTTGAAGGAATTGCAATGTTGATCGAATAAGGATTATATATTCATGCTTGCTTATTTGATTTGAATTCAATTAGTATAGAATTATGTTATGTATGCTTGATCACCATGTGTAATTTGTAAACCGATTTATTTACAATGAGAGTTAGAATATTTCGGTGGAACTTTGATTGGATTCACTTAAGAATTGAATTCTTTTAGAAACAAACAATTCATTTTAAAGGAATAATTAGTAGATTTACTTGTGCTTTCCTTGTCTATCTTTACAATACACCGAGAGAGCTTGTAGACTTTAGACGGGAATATCCTAGATTGACAATGAGAGTTGCTTTTTAGGATTTTTTTGTATAATGTTCTTTATGGTTTCTTCCTATCTCTGCAATACACCGAGAGAGCTTGTAGACTCTAGGAAGGAACATTTCTAATTGACAACAAGAGTTGCTTTTAGGAACTTTACTTTAATTTGACAACAAGAGTTGCTTTTAAAGATTATATGCACTAATTTCCAGTCATTAAGTCAAGAATAATTAATTGATATATCCTTATTGATTGTCATTATAATTCTTTTATGTGTTTTGACAAGAACCTATAGTAATTATAGTTTTAGTATTAGAGTAGTTATTTTGATTGTAATTTATTTGTTCAATTATTATTGTGATTTTATTTGCCTATCCTTCTTAGTACATATTAGATTAATACAACATTACCCAAATTCCCTATAGATCGACACCCTACTTGCTCTATATTAAGTCCTATAGACTAGGGTATTATAATTTGGCCCACTTCACCAGCTCGTCGACTCCACCGTTGGTCACAGATTATACAGCTTCATCGGTGCGGCATAAGGTTATCACCATATCCCGATGAAGGAAGAGGATCAAGAGAAGACGTCTTTCATCACCCATGAAGGATTGTATTACTATAAAGTGATGCCCTTCGGATTGAAAAACGTTGGAGCCACATATCAAAGAATGATGAACTAAGTCCTCCAAGACCAGATTGGCATAAGTGTAGAAGTATACATGGACGACATTATCATCAAAAGAAAACATCCAGAGCAGCACTCGACAAATGTAAATCGGGTTCTCCGGCTATTAAGTAGATTCAGGATCAAGTTGAATCTTGAAAAATGCATTTTTGGAGTCCAAGCAGGAAAATTCCTAGGATTTATGATATCTCACTCGGGCATTGAAGCCAATCCAAAAAAGATGGAAGCCATACTCAACATGGAAGCAACAAAGAACATCCATGAGGTATAAAAGTTAAATGGCAGAATCACCGTATTAAGGCATTTCATTTATTACTCAGCTAGGCAGTGTCTACCATTGTTCTGAGCTCTTAAAAATTCTTGGAAGTTTCAATGGTCCGCTGATTGCCAGGTGGCATTCGAAGACATAAAAAGATTCTTATCCTCACCACCCCTACTTAGCTGGCCCATCCTAGATGAGACATTGTATTTATACCTTTCTATTGGTTGAGAATGCATCGCCTCAGTACTGGTAAGAGAAGAAGGAAGCCAGCAAAGCCTAGTCTATTATGTCAATAAAATGCTCCAAGGACCTGAAATTCGGTATCCCATGTTGGACAAGCTAGCCATGGTTGTGGTCCATGCCTCTCGAAAGCTTCGACATTACTTCCAAGCTCACCATATCATCGTTCGATCCCGTTTCCCGATATGAAAAATCTTACAAAGACTGGAGACCTCAGGCAGGCTAGTACAGTGGTCGGTATTGCTTGATGAATTCAATATTGACTATGAGCCCCGACAACAGATGAAAGCCCAGGCATTAGTAGATTTCATGCAAAAAATGGCTCCGAAAGACATAACCTTGACCAAAGCACTGGAATGGAAGCTCTATGTTGATGAAGAATCCTCAACTCAAGATTCTAGTGCTAGAATAATCCTCAGAGGACCACACAAGGTTCACATCTGATATGTAGTTCGTATCGAGTACAACGCAACCAACAACGCCACCGAGTATGAAGCACTCATTATAGGATTGAAGTTAGCCACCGAAGTCAGGGCTAAACACCTCATCATATACTTAGACTCCTAACTAGTGGTTAACCAAGTTAGTGGAATGTTCTAAGTTAAAGACACCTGTATTGCCAAGTACGTAGACAAAGCCAGGAAACTTTTGCAATACATTGAACTGGATGGAGGTCGATTGGAGGTCATATAGATTCTTAGGGAAGAAAACAATGAAGTCGACTTCCTTGCCAAGTCCGCAGCTGAAAATCATCAAGCATTCTGGGATATGAATTTCACCGAGTCGCTAACCAATCCCAGCACAGAAGACCCCAAAGTTTTGAAGACACAGGTAGTCTTGGAATGGATGCGATCGATAATCTAATACCTAGAGCACAAAATACTCCCAAAAGACAAATTGCCAGCTCGGAAGCTCAAAACCAAGGTAGCCCACTATTCCATCCATCAAGGGGAACTCTTTCGAAAATCCATTTCACACCTATGGTCCAAGTGCATCTCACCAGAGGAAGGAAATTACATACTCTGAGAGATCCACGAAGGAATTTATGGACCGCATGAATCCCATTATGCGCTCACTTGAAAGGCACTACTCCAAGGGTACTATTGGCCTACCATGTCTAATGATGCCCAATAGCTAATGCAAACATGTCCCCAGTATCAGCACTATACTCAACTCAATCACAGGCCTTCCCACCCCCTGCATCCCATCGGTAGCCCTTGGCCATTCGCTATGTGGGGGATGGACATCCTTGGTCCTTTCCCTCCCTTTACCTTGTGGAAAAAGTTCTTAATTATGGCTATTGACCATTTCACTAACTGGGTAGAAGTAGAGGCAGTCCCAACCATTATAGAAGCTCAGACACAATAATTCTTCTGGAAGGAGATCATTTGCAGGTTCGGCATCCCCCATACTTTAATTACGGACAACGGCAAACAGTTTGATAACAATAAGTTTAGAGGCTTCTGCTCATACCTCAGTATAAAGCTTCGCTTCACCTCGGTAGCCCACTTGCAAATAAACGAACAAACGAAAGTCACCAATCGAATTCTCATGCAAGGATTAAAGAAGAGACTCGACAAAAAAAAGGAAAATTGGTTCAAAGAACTCAACAACATAATATGGGCCTATAGAACCATGCCTCGATCATCCACCAAAGAGACACCATTCAGGCTGACCTATGGCATGGATGCAGTAATACCGGTGGAAATTGATTCATCAAGTTACCGGGTAAGCCAGAATCTCGATCACACCATCAACAACATTGATACCCAGATATGTCTAGACCTACTAAAGGAATAGAGAGAACAAGCAGCAACAACAGTTGAAGCACATCGGCAAAAGGTGACACGGTACCATCGCCAATGACATCACCTAAAATGATTCAAGTTGGGAGACTGGGTACTCAGAAGAGCAGATATTGACAAAGGCAACTCAGGAACAAGCAAGTTAGGTCCAAACTGGGAAGGTCTGTACCATATCTCAGTAAGCACCACCAAGGGAGCATACAAACTAAGAGAAAGAGGAGGCAAAGAACTACCATAATTTTGGAACTCAGACTCTCTCAGAAAATACTATCGATAAGATTGTATTCAACACATGATTCAATAAAGTCTCTCTTCATTAATAAAAATGCCTTTACAAGAGATCGGTTACAAAAAAAAAATACATATACATATCTACTCTGCTATATGTACATCTGGACCCCCAGGCCCAGAAATAGAGGGGGAAACCTCATCAACAGTCTTTGGATGCGCTACAGACTCAGTAGCAATAATAGCCTCCACAGTATCCCTCCCAGGAGTAGCATTGACCTTTCGACGGGCATCCTCTTCCGCAGTAAGTTTGGTAAGGTCTGCCGGTGTCATTTGATCTAACACCCCTAGATCCAGTCCCGAGTCCTGAGCGAGCAAGATCCTCTTACACTCAGCCTGATAAGATTTGAGAAATCCCCCTACCATGCCTTGGTATGACTTTTTATCACTCGCTCGGGATTTCTCAAGCTCAGCCAGCTTTCTCTGGAGCTCAGCAATTTGAAGGTCCTGCTCTTCGATCCTCCTCGTCAGCTAGGCTTGGCTATATTCCAACTCGATAACTTTCTTCTGATTCGCCTCAGCATCAGACTTCGCCTCAGCATATTTTTTTTGGCAGAGCTCCAGAGCTGCCTTTGTGCCATCCAAATTCTTCTCAAAATCGATGGCTATGGTTTCCACCTCGGTTTCCTTTAGGCTGTACTAGCTCTTCAGGTAAAAATACTGATCCTTCGCCAGCAGCAAGGCCTAAGTCATCTGTTAATAGCAAAAAGTTAGTGTCAATAAGAAGCATATACGATAACAACATCAGTAGTAAAAGCTAACTTACTTCTAATGACTGGCCAATCATGGAGTCAATTAACCCCTCCGGGCCCTCATCGGACCAACGTTGCATATCCCCGAGCAGCCTTAGCAATTCAGCGCATTGATCCCGCACTTGGCTATTAGAGATACTCAAGGGCTTCATCTACTTCAGTATCCAGCCCCTCATATCCAGACACCCAAATAACCTTGGGCGCTGAATGTAAATGTCCTTATCAAGCCCCCCTGTGTCTGACTTCGGATCAATCAATCGCCTCTTTGTTTGGCCTACCCATCCCAGCTGTGCTATTTCCGCCATTGTTTTGCCCTTGGGGTCAGCAGGAACTGCTTCAGGTGTCACAGGAGCTTCGGGTTCTGGGGAAGGAGATACCTGCACTTCCTCCGAAACAACTGGCTCATCAACTAATGAAATCCCGCCCATAAAATAAAAAAAGTCAGCCATCTACAGTCGCAAAAATAGATCAAGTTAGAAATATAGCTCAAAGTAACACAAATGTACTAGGGGAGTAAATGCGACTCGGATAGACTCTCTATAGGTATCTCCTGGACACATCCTCCACCGATCGAGCTTCGACAAGCTCATCGAGATATAGCTGCAAAACCATCTCCATATCATAGTTGAAAAGTCTTAGAGGCTAACTCACCCTATAACACTCATCATACCACATCTGTCGGACATCCAAGAAGTCCGACTGATGAATTATAATAAAAAAATGGTGTCTCCACTTCTTATAGAGATCCAAAAGCTTTACGAAGAGGTTATGGTTAGGCACAAGCGATAGGAAAAACATCAGCTCTCCCTTCTTTCTAGTCAGCCTGTACAGGTATCGAAAAACATCTAAATCATGTTCTTTCCCCTCTTCATACATCAGTTGGATGAACCCATTCAATATCCTATAGCTATTCGGATGAAGCTAACCAAGCGCTATGTTATTCCTATTCATAAGTTCCTTCACAAAGGGATCTAGAGGAAATTGCAAACCCCCCTCTAGCTAGTCAAAATACAATACTAATTTACATAGCCCTAACAGGGGGGTATGGGCCCTAAACCTCCTATTTACGGTGTGAAGGTTGTAATTGGCGGGGATATAGAACCATCTCTGGTACCACCCCAGTAGCTCACCAGATAAAAAGGTTGGAACTAACTTCTTCCCTTGGGCCAATAGTGAAGAGGGAAAATACACAACAACAGAAATAAGGAAAAAGAAGAAGAAGAAAAATAAAAAGATCACCTGGTTGCCACAAGCAAGAATCACTACAGGCAGAAAGGAAAACAACAGCGGCAATACCAATGTAGAAAAAGCAAAAATAATGAAAAAATAAAGAAGCAAAATACGCATGTCGACAAGCGTATCAGTACTTATAAAGACACAAAAGGATTTGGAAGCACACCATTAACTACCCTCATTATTACTGCATTCCTCCCTAGGCCATCAGGGCCCTTTTAGGGATAAAAAAGCCCATTGAACGAGGAGTCATGACAACGGTGGCAGAAACTTTTTATTTACTTACATATGAAATAATGCATAATTCACGCGATTTAAACTTTGAATCCTTAGGAGTTGAAGCGACACCACCACGTGTCAGCCTACCCACATTTTGACTGGGCCACTTCATCAAGCTACTCAAAAAGCATCCAAGTAATGCTTTCAGTCCATTTCAGGTATCTGAACATCTAACCCTCACTCATCTAAGTCTAGTGACTAAAGTTGGCACCCTTAGGTCGCTTCCGTAGTATTGAGGTTCCGAGCATGTAAGCCTCATGTCCATGTACTGAGCATCTAAGCCTCGCTCGTCTAAGTCTAGTGACTGAAGCTGGCACCCTCAGGTCGCTTCCATAGTACTGAGGTTCTGAGCATGTAAGCCTTGAGTCCATGTACCCAGCATCTAAGCCACGCTCATCTAAGTCCAGTGACTGAAGCTGGCACCCTCAGGTCACTTCCGTAGTACTGAGGTTTCGAGCATGTAAGCCTAGTGTCCATGTACTAAGCATTTAAGCCTCGCTTATCTAAGTCCAGTGACTAAAGCTGGCACCCTCAAGTCGCTTCCGTAGTACTAAGGTTCTGAGCATGTAAGCCTCATGTCCATGTACCGAGCATCTAAGCCTCATGCATTTAAGTCCAGTGACTGAGGCTGGCAACCTTAGGTCACTTCTATAGTATTAAGGTTCTGAGCTCATAAAGCCTTGCATCCATGTACCGAGCATCAAAAATCCAATGATGACTGGTTTCGTCATGTCATTTTCGAATGGACGGGTTAATCTATTATTGTGCTCCTACGTGCTCCAAGCTCTATAGATTGCATTTCAGTAATGACTGTCCCGAGACTTGGCATTAAGCTCTACTCTTTCATTATGATTGAGGTTGGCCACCTCAGCTCACTCGTCTCTATCATTAAATGATACCCTATATGTGAAAGCATCATCACCCTACTCTACCCGAACACGACATACATAAATATCTGAATACACCCAGGGGGGACTCTTGATACCGTCTAATATGTTCCCGCCTAGTTAAGGGCTCCTTATCTCCTAAATAGGGACACTTGGATTAGAAAGAAGGCAGATTCATCCGGAATGGGGACTACCCCAAAGTGGAATCCTAAGCAAAGAAGGAACACTCTCCTACCAAGATTATGAGTCACTATCCCACATAGAATCTGACTCCTCCCAGGTTTAATCATTACTATATATAGAACCCTATATACCTCACAAAGGGGCATCTCATTCTCATATATTCTAGCTATGTCATATTCTTCCTACTTCTGTTTCTCTAACTTAGGCATCAGAGTGTTCGTGGGGATTCTCCCCACCTCTCACCTTGCCTTCTGTTTGTGGATTGCAGGATACCTGGCCCAGGAGTTCCGAAGACCAATTATTAGGAACCTTGACCTTTTTCACTAGACTTAGCTCATTTAGTGGCCTAGTAATTTCCTTTAGGATTACCCAAGTTGCTTGTGAATGTTGCTATAAGGTATTTTTATCTATAAAAGCCCAAGCCTAAACTTTAGAAGCTCATTTAAGTTAATAAATATTGGGCTAATCTTTTATACCTAGAAATGTTGTTTTCATGCTTTTACTGCTTTGAGAGATTTGGCATGTGTATCGGTTCTTGATATCCCCTGTTGATATTAAGGCTAAGACCAAAAATCCTAGGAAAAGAGACTCGCCATTGAATACATGTGTAGGAGGAATAAGGTTGGAAGGATGTATGTACACTTGACTTACTTGACTTGCTACTTGTTGTATATCATGTTCATTATGCATACATGCATTACATGCATTATACTAATAATTTGTCTTTCAACCATCATAGATTTATCCTGGTCTTCCTGTGTTTGGAGTTGGAAAGGTGGCAGACTAGTGAGAACTGATTTGAGCCCATAATTAATTACAAACGAGATCCTTAATAGACTGGAAAGGAGTCCCATCAATCCACTCTACCTAGAAAATGCATAGCTTAAAAAAGATGAAGAAATGGAATAACAAGAAGAGGAAACTGGACTCTAGAGGATGTCAAAGGAGCATTAATGGATGACATGAGAGCGATGATGCAAGATGAACTAAGACAAGCTTTGGCTGGATTAATGCCGCAACTTGCTGCTGCTACACCTCATGTTGTGACTAATCCACCTATTGTGGGCACACCACCCGCTAACAATAACAATGCTACCAGGAACATACTTGCTATGGAAGTGAAGTTGGAGGATGTTGATAGTTACATGGTTAAAAAAGAAAAAAGGGAATCACTTGAGTAATTTTAATAGCTAGAATCCAAGCAGATGAAAGCACTGACTCAGAAGATGTCCAAAATAGAGGAGTTGATGAGAGGACAAGGCAATGGATACTCATTTGACTTTAATGATATTCTGCAATTTGAGGAGGATAAGCTGCCTGATAAATTCAAAATGCCACAGCTGTAGAAGTTTAATGGTACTGGAGACCTGAGGATCCACCTTAGTCAATACACAACTACCATAAGCACCACTAAGGCTCCTTTATCTATGGTTACCAAGTTGTTTGTGCAATCCTTGGAGGGTGTGGCTGTTAATTGGTATTATGGGTTGGAGAAGTCTATTCGAGTGGAATGGAGGGAACTGTGTACTGCTTTTCTAAAGAAATATGACTATAATACCAGATTTGAAATGTCCATCAAAGATTTAGAATTGACCAAGCAGAAACCTAATGAATCATTTTCATATTTTCTGACCAGGTTCATGAATAAGGCGGGATTAATAAAGAACAAGTTGGCTGAAAAAGATCAGGTTAGGGTGATAATCCAAAATGTGTCACCCAATTTGGTTGAGAGGTTGCAGATGATGAACCCTAAGACATTTATAGACCTTTATGATGATGGGTTATAAGCTGAAGAGATTGAAAACGAGAAGAAGAAGATTTCTAGAAACACCAGAGTGAGAAATTACCCAACTTAGGGCACATAATAAGGAAATGCTAGTCAGGTTGTAAAAGTCCATGCTATTGAACAACCTAGGAGATTCTTAAATTTCAAACAACCCTTATCCAAAGTCCTAGACCAATTTATCCAAAAAGGCCTCATTAAACCCTTAACCCCCTCTAGACCACTAGACCCAAGTCTCCCTAGCTTTGACCCAAATAGTTACTGTAAATTTCACCAAGTTATTGGCCATTTCACTAACTCTTGCATGCGCCTTAAACATGAAATTCAAAACCTCATAGAATTTAGAAAAATCATAGACCCTAAGAAATCCAATCCAAACCCAAACACCAAAAAAAACCCTTTCCCAAATTACAGGAAACTTGCCACCCCCAACTACCATGATGATCAACTCAAGAGTTAGTAAGGAAGAAGTGCTAAAATCCTTTGAGGACTTAGACCTTAAAACCAATAAGGAATCTCCCAATGCCCCTAAAGATGAGGAGAGAGTAGAAGACTTATTGGGATAGCCTCAGGCAAATTTGACTACAAGGTGTGTTATTCTAAACCACCTTCTTTTGATATATCCATTGAGCCGATCATGCCTATAGGATGGGGTGATGAATTTGATGATGAGATGATGCTAAATAAGAGAGAGAAATGCATGGTTGAGGTGTGGAAAGATGGAAATAAGGAGGAGACCATTGGGGTCATAGACATCTGGTACAACTCTGATGAAGAAGGCATTGAAGGCTACAATGTATGGGTTGATAATCCAAAAGTCAGTCATGTTATTAGAAGTGATAAGGGTTACAAACTGATGGAGAAGGCTGTGGAGAGAGAAGAAATTATTGAAAGAAAAGACTTAGATGAACATGATGATGACTTGATCCTTGAACAACTTAAGAAGGAAAAAGCAAATGTGAGCATTTGGGAGCTCTTGATGCACTCAAGTAAAGGATTTTACTCTCTAAGTGATCTCATCATGTAACCCTCTCCATAATCACCAACACAAACAAAAAAAAGATAATGATTATTGAATAAAATAACCATAAAAATTAAATAATGTTAAAATTTAATGGAACCAAAATAATAAAATAAAAAATAAAAGAAAGTTGGAGAGGAGATGGTATGGATGCAGTATTGATTTACTCCTCAGACTAGTAAAAATCACCGTTAGTTGTTAAACATATCTTCAATATTTATTATTTTCTTCTCAAAAGTCTCTTGCTTCTTATTCAATAACAAATAATTCACAGGAAGATATTATTTTTTTTAAACATTGCATAAAAAAAGTGAAAGCCTCCAAAAAAGGTCCAGGCCCAGAGAGACCCCTTCTAGGAGAGTTTAAGCTGGATTTTTATAGAAAAACCCTAGCCAAAAGACATCCTATTATGAGTTTTTCTCTTCATAACAATAGAGTTTAGTTTTAAATGGACTTTTTTTTATTTCCTAGAAATTTAGATAAATCCTAAAGAGGAATTTATGATATTATTTGACCAATCAAAATTTAGGAAACAAATTTTTTTATTTGCTGTAAAAATAAAAAAATAAATGGAAAATGTATAATTCTGACCAAAATTATATAATTCCAGTTGGAATTACATAATTCCGATCGGTTTTACATAATTTCGATTGGAATTATATAATTCCATCCTTTTTTTAACTTTTAATTACAAAAAGACCTTTAAAAGAATTTTAACTTTTCAGTTAGGTCCTAAAAAAATTACAATTAAGTCCTTAAAAAAACACTTAAACTCTTTGGAAATGCATTTAGACTTTCAAGGTTTCAAACTTCAAGTGTTGAAGACCTATTTATAACATTTTCCTCATTAGAATCCTCTGTCGCATCCATACTTCATCATCTCGAAATTAGTTGCTTACAAAGAGGCAATATTATCTTAATCATATAGTGCATAGGGAACTATAGTTAGAATTACCTTAAAAGCTTACTATCCTTTAAGCTCATTGGCTTTTGAAATTGTCGCTTCTATTTCCACATCATTATACTCTCCTTTGTAATTGCTTACTTGAAAAACTACTATATGGGGGAATGTGAATTTGTAAAATAAAAAATAAAAAATAATACTTAAGCTAAAGTAACTAAAAAATTATACTCTACACTTCGTTGAGCTCCCAAGAAGTGCTTATTTAGGAGGTCATAAACTTAACCTTCACATGCTTCACTTGACAAAGTCATTTAAACAAGCATGATGCAACACATCATGCTTGCCTCCAAAATTCCTTTTCAATCTTTGGCCATTCACTTTAAATATGTTTCCTTGAATGCCATTTAATTCAATTGCTCCATAAGGATATACTCTTATCATTATAAAAGGTTATGACCACTTTGACTCTAGTATCCTTGGGAATAATTTAAGTCTCGCATTAAAGAGAAAAAATTAATCACCACTGTTAAAATTTTTCTTCCTTAAATTTGCATCATCATGACGAACAGTTTGAGTCTCACGTTAGAGAGCAAAACTTAATCACCACTGTTAAAATCTTTCTTCCTTATATTTGTATGATGCCATCTTTTTATCTTTTCCTTATATAGTTCAGAGTTTTTATATGCTTCTTATTTGATTTCACCTAACTCATTTAACTGTAGCATTCTCTTTTTAGTTACTTCCTTTAGATCATAATTCAATGCTTATATTGCCTAATAGGCCTTGTGTTCTATTTCCACTAGAAGATGACAAGCCTTACCATACACTATTTAAAATGATGACACACTGATTAGTGTCTTTTAAGTTATCTTGTAGGCCCATAGAACATTATTAAGCTTCCTTGCCCATTCTCTTCTATATTTTCTCATTGTTCTCTTTAGAATCTTTTTCAATTCCTATTACTGACTTCCACTTGCCCACTAGTTTAGGGATGATAAGGAGTTACCACCTTATCTCGGACCAACATTTACATATTCTTATTATAGAAATGAGCACCTTCATCACTGATTATAACCCTCGGCACCCCAAATAGACCAAAAAGTTTCTTAAGAAACTTACACATTATCTTTGTTGCATCATTATTGAAGCAAGCTTGGGCTTCAACACACTTAGACACATAATTAACACATACAAGGATACCTTCTAAAGATGGAAATGGTCCTATGAAGTCATTAGCCTAAACATAAAAAATTTATACTTCTAAAATTTTGGATTAGTGCATTTCATCATTCTTTGATATGTTTCCACTTTTTTGGCAAGGGCCATAAGCTTGCATAAAATCTCTAGCATCCTTGAAAATTGAGGGCCAATAAAAACTAAACTCTAGCACTTTGGAAGCTTATCTGTAAGGGTCATAGTGTTCTCTACAATATTTCCCTTATAGTGATTTTCTAAGGTCTCCCATATTTCCTTGTCCGACATACAATGTTGAAGCTTGCCTCCTTCTTCTCTTATCATGGAGGAGACTAGAGAGTAATCATAGCCTTTTTATTTTTGTGATTTTCTTCCTTTTGGTTAATACTCCATTGATTTCTTATAAGAGTAGTTACCACACCATCAATAATGGTTGTAAGTGGTTCCCAACCTTTTAGGACAATTTCCTAAAGTTTGATAGAATCACAATCAAGGTATAGCTCCATCTTGAATTTTCAGTGAGGATAGTCACTACCATTAAAGAATAGTCTAAGAGAAGAGATGTTTTGTGATTCATTCCCTATGGTCTTGCATTCATGCAATAAAGTACCTAGAATTCAATTTCTGATACAAATTAAAAGAGTCTTAGGGGGTGAATAGGACTATCGAATAAAAATGAGAACTTAAAGGAATTCTTTGTAAGAATTGAATAAGAGTTGAGAGGAAGAATAAAGAACACAAAGATTTAAGGAGTTCGGATTCAACAATAATCCTACGTCTCCACTTAACTTATCCTCAAGTTAGAATTTTCAATCACCCACAATCTTATTTGCAAGATTGAGATTACACAAGAGTTTTATGACTCGCTCTTATAACCTTACAACTTGAGTTTTTAAGGCTCACTCAAAAACCAAATCCCAAGTGTTTCAATGGACAACACTTAAACCAATTCCTTTAGAAATAAATCTCACTTCCATTCTAATCTTTCCCAAGATTTAGATAAAGAGAAATTCTATTTCTAACATATAACCAACTCTCATAGGAGTTACATAAATACAAAAAATATTTAAAAAAGATTTTGAGAGCTTTTAATTGAATGCTTTGAATGTATAAAAATGAGTGAGCAACTTTCTCAACCTTAAAACAATCTTCAGATGCCTTATTTATTCTCGAGCAATTCAATTATAGTTATTGGAAATAATAATTTTGTTTCCATTATTATCCAAGTCCATTTGAATGAAAATTTGGACTTTTGAGCTGCATTTTGTCAGGTCCCAGTCGTTATATCATCAATCTCAGTCGAGACTAGCACCAAATAGCCATTATGTTTGAAATGTTGCCTTGATCCCAAGGGGGATGGGCATGTCCCAATCGAGACACTCAATCGGGATAAGTTCTGCTTCTTTTGCCAAATTTTGCTCACTTTGGTCCTACTCAGGACTACTTTGGTCTCAATCAGGACTATGACATAAATTGCAATTTTTATGCAATTTAGTCCCTATGCTAAGTCCATTCGAGATAGTGCTTTATGATATCTTTTTGAGACTGAAAATGATTGAATCAGCCTTAAATTTCTTTATAAAATTATAGATAATTGTCTCATATTTCCATATTACTTTTAATCACCTCAATTGAACCTCTGTAACTCAAGATATTGCTAAAATAGTAAATGTTGTGCAATCTAAAATGAAAGCTACATATTCTGACTTTGACTCAAGATTTGCATACTCAAGTGAGCTCGAATTTTGACAAGTAAGCTCAATTCAGAAAGCTTAATATGTCTACTTCAAAAGTGATGAAGGTTTTTTTCTCATTATAGAGCTTTAAGGATGTCAAAAAGGCTCCTTAAATCTTAGAGATCAAATTATCCCAAAAGACCACTATATATCCAAAAATGTATATTTTTGGTATATAATTCCAACACACTTAGTTGAAATCATTATAATTAAAATTGTTTGTCAAAGTCCAAAATTAAGAGTTTGATCATGCAAATGGTCAACAACCTTTACATAAAACCCTTTTTAAAATTCACAATTCACTTTAATATAAAATCTTCATATGAAATCATATAAATTAATTATTTTAATGGAAATCATGGTAATACACCTAAACGTTCAATTTTAATAGCCTTTTGGCTCTCTTTAATCTAAGTGGTTATCGTCCTAAGAGCAAGTTCAACCGAGTTACAGACATAGTCCATTCATTTATTCTTATATTGATGCCCTGAGAACAAGCTTAATTGAGTTACATCCCATTTTTGGCATGAGAGCACTAGCTCCACTAAGCTTAACCCATACTCTGCCAGAGAGCACATGCTCCACTGAGCTAATTTCACACATTCTAATATATATATAGATCTCAACCTATGCGGATGTTATTCTAATGACACCCACTAGGTAGCATATTCTACCATTTTCTCCAAATCAATTTAAATTATAAATAAATAAAATAGAATGAAATAAATTCCATTAAAGCATCCTTTCAAATACTATTCATAATAATAAAAGCAATAATCGTGTAAATGGCAGTATAAATATTTTCATAGATAAAATTCATATAATCAAGTTCTTTATTATGTTTAACTACATGAAAATATAATTTAAACATCCATAACACACATTCCATAAAATTAACTCACAGGTTGAGTGTGATGGGCAACGTGTCCTCTGTTGCTGAAGTGCTACAGCTCTCACTCCACAGTTCTCTAAAATAAATAATATTTATTTAAAATAATGCTTATATGATAAAATAAATAAATTCATAAAAATTCTCAAATTTATTAAAATCATGAATTGATTAGATTGACTCGATCTAAGACACAATGCTATACAAATTAAAAAACTAACACGTACTGACATCACATTTTATGAGAAATCTACCGAAAATTCGACAGTCTCCTCTGTAAAGCGGACATCTCTCTATTAAAAGTAGAGTCATTCCCACAAAAAGTGACACTTCTATAACTTCTCTAACTTCCACAACTCAACATCTAGGGTTGGACTCCCGAATTACACTTTATGCCCAACTGAGAACCAACACAACAATATATATAAAAACAAATATAATCTTTCTTAAATAGCTAATATATCATAAAAATGTAGTTAACCACTACAATATAATTTATTTATATAATAAAAATATAAAGGAAATTTATTTCCAAATGAATAGTAAAAATTCTAGTTTATAAATAAAATTCCTTAATGGAAATCAAATTTCTCTTTTATAACTAAATTGGCATTAATTATAAATAACTATTAGAATTGCTCAAATATATCATAAAAATAATAATAATAATAACTCATTTAAGCTTGAAAATAATAAATAAATTTATTATTCATTTATTTTTCCAAAATTACTATTAATTAACAAAAAATTTAAAATTAATTATAAAATTATTTTCATACTTTTATTATTTAAGTTCAATCTAAAATAGAACAAATAACAATAAATTTAATTAAAATTAAATAATTACTAATGTATAATGTCTAATATTTTTCTAAAAATACATTTTTAAACATAGTCTTTAAAAATTCATATCTTAATTTCTGTAAATAATCTCACAAAACTTCGTTCATAAAGTTTTATCTACATAATTTATGGAATTTAATAAAAATATAGAAATTTTTAGGTCAGAGCAGTATCGGAATAGTAACCCAAGACCCAAAAAATCCAAAATTTTCAGAAAATTATGAAAAAAATAATTGGATAGATCTCAACTTTAATTTCATTTTATATAATAGCAACTAAACATGGATCATCCTAATTAAAGCTCAATTACTTAAAATAAATCAAAAAACCTAGAATCAAATTACCTCAAATTGAGGTTGTTCCTAGTGATGATTCCCGAAATTGATCAAAGGGTTCTGTTACCTAGGAGGAGAGGAACTGTTTGAAACCACCAGTGAGGCCAGGTGTTGCTAGAGCCAGTGACAATGGCTCTCCCTTCTCCTCGGTTGGCGGCAGAATGAAAGGGAAGAGGAAGGGAAGGTGACCGGAGGGAGGAGCGATTGACGGCGTCAGCTAGAGCTGCTGCAACGTCAATCGGTGGTAACCGGTGGCACAAGGGTGGCGATGGTAGCAAAGGGAGGGAGTAAGAAGAAGGAAAAAGAAAAGAAAGGGAAATAAAGAAAAAAAGGAAAAAAATCTTACGTCTTTTTTTTTTATTAAAGTACACATATATATATTATTTAAAAAAAATCCTCCTAATTAATCACACATACACACATATATATATATGTGTATGTGTGTGTGTGTGTGTAATACATAAAAATATACTCTAATAATTAATAATTTATTAAAACACTTAATAAATACTCTTTTAATAGTAATTAAAAAATAATAATTTAAACTTAATATATATATATATATATATCTGTGTGTGTACACAATACATAAAAATATACCCTAATAATTAATAATTTATTAACACACTTAATAAATAATCTTTTAATAGTAATTAAAAAATAATAATTAAACTTAACAATTCTCATTTTAACTAAATAAATAAAGAAAGAAAAATATGGGTAATATGTTTATTATTTACGTATTTTATAGTTGAATTTTAATAAATTCTAAATAAGGAATAAATCAATTTAAGTAATTTTTTGGTTTAATTAGGAAATATTTTATGAGTTAGTATTTATTTAGGATTCTTATTATATATTGTATATTTTGGAAGTTTTATTTAAGTTTTAATTAGTTTTTGTGATTGATGTCTAGTAGGCCCTAGAATGCTTTAGGAGTTGACATATTTTTACATGACATGGCATGCACATACCATGTGATAAAGCAACAAAAGAGGAAAGCCATGAAGAAGCTATCTACATTTGAATGTTAACAGAGCAATGTCACTACATGCATATATTGTACAAGTGAAGAAGTCTGACCTAAAATGAAGCACGGCTAATGAACTTGCTCGTGTTGGATGTCGTGTTGTATGCTGAGTAAATTCACAGTTTTGTTTGAGTGAAGCATGGCCTTACTCCAAAACTATGGCATGAAAGCAGAAGTTTTCCTATTTCAAAAATAAGAAAGAATTAAAGATAAAAAAAAAAAGGATTCTTTTCATACCCTAGCATTATAGAAGGAATAAACACCGATTCTAAGGAGAAAAGGGAGAGGAATCATAGAGATAAGGACACGGTTGGATGGAAATCAATAAAGACTAGGAGCTTATTTTTATTTTCTTTTTTGTCTTCATCTTCTTATTTTTTTGATTTTTTATTGGATTTCATCACAGCCATATATGTCTAAGTTTTCTTTCAGAGTCTTGATTAGGAGTAACTATTCCATGATATGATTTAAACATGAGTTTTCATATTTTATTTGAATTTTAATTAATTGTTTGTGTTGTAATATTAGTCTTATTATCATTCTAGGCCTATTTGATTGCACCTTATGGATGAATTTGCCAACGAGAGTTTGGGGAATTCATTAACTTAAGATATTTAGAACTTATATCACTTGACCACGAGAGTAAGCAAGCTCTTCAAGGAGTCATGATACTCGATTACGATGATAAAATAATTGCTAAAAATCTTAATGAGCTAGGGTTGAATTATTAATCATAAGAGTAGTTTAGAATTTAATAATTGCATGCTTAATTGAATTTGAGAGAGTGTTTAAGTATTTTAGAGCAATTACCCTTAACTGAATTCAAATTTTTACTTAAATAATGTGTTCATTATTGGATTGGAATAATGAAACTAAACCTAGGTTCTGTGTTTACAAATATTTGATTTTATTTTTAATTAAATTTCTGTTATTTAAATTTTTAAACCTTGCTAAATTATTCAATTTACTAGCTAAGATCATAGGTAAAAATTGTTAGTAATTAATATACAGTCTCTGAGGGAACAATAACTTTCTACTACAACCACAATTGTGTGCTCACGGGTTTAAAATGCAACAAGTTTTTAGCGCCTTTACTGGGGATTGACAATATTGATATTAATTTAATCTTTACTTTTCTGAGACTAGTATTCTTTCTTTAATTTTAATTTAATTTACTAATTGATTTTTCAGGTAACTTTTGCTAGTTTATGAACACTCGATCCAAGGGGACGAACTTAGAAAAGATCAACCCTGAAATCAAGAAAATGTGCAAACAAAACTGAAAGGAAAAGCATGAAAAAGATGGCTGAAGATCAAGCACCACCACCACTAGGTAGGAACCACACTCTTCAAGAATACACAATACCCAATCCAGGAGATACCTATAACAGTATTGTCAGGCCAACTATCGATGCTAACATGTTTGAGATCAAATATGTGATAATCCATATGATCTCACAATTCCAGTTTAGAGGTCTCCCAAACAAGGATCCTAATGCCCATCTAGCTCAATTTTTGGAGATTTATGATACATTCAAGATGAATGGGGTTAGTCTTGATGCAATAAAGCTTAGATTATTCCCTTTCTCTGAGGGATAAGGCTAAGCTATGGCTGCACTCTTTAGCACCACAATCAATCGCTTCATGGGATACACTGTTAAGGACATTCTTGGGCAAGTATTTCCCACCGGGCAAAACAGTAAAGTTCAAAAAGGAGATCGCAAGTTTCACCTAACATGGTGGAGAATCTCTTTATGAGGCTGGGGAAAGTTTCAAGGACTTACAGAGACAATGTCCTCACCATGGAGTTCTATAGTGGTTGCTCATTCAAACCTTCTACCAAGGCCTGATAGAGCCAATGAGGATCACTATTAATGCAACTGCCCAAGGCTCATTCATGAGTAAGACGCCTGAGGATGCCTATAATCTTCTTAAGACCATGCATCCAACAACTACCAATGGCATGGTGAGAGAAGTGTACCCAAAAAAGTTACAGGAATGCATGAAGTGGATAGTTAGAATATTCTAAATGCAATTATTGATTTGCTTACCAAGAAGTTGGAGGTGTCCACTAAAGTCTCTAATCGTATAGCTGTCTATTCATATGACTATTATGGGGGAGGTCACTCAACCTTAGAATGCTAAAGAGGATCTTCTTCTCAAGATCCATCCATAGAGCAACTCAATGCTCTTAACTATTTCCAAAGGAATCAAGGCAATCCCTACTCGAACATATATAATCCGGGTTGGCACAACCATCCTAATTTTTCATGGTCAAAATAAGGAGCACCTAACACTAACTAAGGATTTAAGTAGCCATCCCCAGGTTTCTAACATAAGAATACATTCCATTAACAATAAGAAAGCAAGCCTAACTTAGAAAGCATGATGGAGAAATTCTTGAAGGACCAAGAGGAGCAAAAGGAAACCATAAAGAATCTAACTTCTCAAATGAGCTAGCTTTTAGCTCATAACAAGATGTTAAAAAATCAAATTGCATCCCAAGCCTTAATCTCAAGACAAAGTGGCATATTGCCTAGTCAATCCGAGCACCCTAAAGAACAAGCAAAGGCAATAACGCTTAGGAGTAAAAAGCAATTGCCTGAGGTTGAGACTAAAAGGCAAGACAAAGTGATTGATCAAGACACTTATATAGAAAACCCAAAAATTAAGGTAATTGAGGAAAAGAAGGAGGAGAAAAAGGAGACACCTCTCAAGACTCCACTATTGCCTTTCCCTCAAAGGTAACAAAATTCCAAATTGGATAAGCAATTTGAAAAGTTCATGAAGTCATTCTAACAACTCAAGCTCAACGTACCTTTTTTGGATGTCATTACCACCATGCCCACCTATTCCAAATTTTTTAAGGATGTCATATCACGCAAATGGAAATAGGAAGATCATGAGACCATTCCCATCAATGAGGAGTGTAATGTTGTAATTTAGAACAAGCTTCCATAAAAGCTTAAGGACCCAAGGAGTATCACCATTCCTTGCACCATTGGGAATGAATTTATTGGTAAGTCTTTATATGATTGAAGTGCAAGTGTGAGCATAATACCTCTTTCTTTCTACAGGCACCTAAATATTGGTAAACCCTAACCAACGACAATGTCATTGCAACTTATGGATAAGTCCATTATCTATCGCTATAGATTCTTAAAGATGCACCCATCAAGGTTGGAGATTACTATGTGCCATACAATTTCTTCATTCTTGAGATGGAAGAAGACAGTCAAATTCCCATAATTTTGAGGCGTCCTTTCCTTGCCACTGCTGGTGCAATCATAGATGTCAAGAGAGGAAAAATCTTACTTAAAATTGGAGATGAAAAAGTGGAGTTTGACGTTTTCAAGATGGTGAAACAAACCCTAACAATAGGGTCATGTCTTCGTGTGGATGCAATAGGAAGTTGTGTGCAAAGAGTCTTTGAAAAAAAACTCGCTTAAGACCCTCTTAAAGCTTGTTTGGTCCATGATGCAAAAGAGGATGATGCAAATTAAGAAGTGGTGATGTATAATTATTTTCTCAAAGCTAATTGTAAACAATGGGGTTCAGAGCACGTCCAAGATTTTAGCAACCACAATACTATTTGAGCTCAGGGCTCTAGAGAACACACTAACCATTGTCACAAAGTATGGCATGAAGATGAGGAGTCACCACCCAGGGTAATAACTGGGACAAATTGAAAAGGTGGTACTCGATTCCCTAAAAGAAAGCTAGCACCATAACTAGGAGATTCTGGATATGGAATACTAACTTCTTTCAGTCTTATGTTCTTTTAGAATTACCTTACAAATTACTATATTATCCTCTATTTATATGCAATTTCATATATACTTTTATTCTAACAATTAACTCCAAGGCAAACTAGTCATGAAATATACAAGTAAACAATGCATTCAATATAATCCCTAAGTTAGTCTAATCTGCATTGATTTTAATTAAATGGACTAAATCTACATGTTTTAATTTACAAGTGAGCTAAAGACTAATGGGCCTAATTCCTATTTAATTTTAATTAAGTGAACCTAATTCTACATGTTTTAATTCTAAGGTGATCTTAAATCTACAAATTATGAAAAAGGCTTAAATTAAGTGGGCTAAGTCTAAATTAATTAAATTAAATTGGGTAGGCCTATGTCTAATTTACTATATGGGCCTAAATTATGCCAACCCTAAATCTAATTAATTATGGGCCTAAAGTGCATTTTATTTAATTAAACCTAAAAAAACCTAAATTTAAATGGGTTAAAGCCTAATGTGGGCCTAGAGCCTAAAACATATAAACACAAATAAATAAGCCCAAAAATAATAATAAATATCAAGCTAAATAAAAAAAATCAATCAATTAATTTAACTTATGCTAAAACCCTAATTTAATTAAAGTGACCATAAATAATAAAATAAAATAATCAATCAAGCAAAACCAATTTTACCAACTTAACTCTAATTTAATTAAAAAATCTAAGGATTTCTATAACCATTAATTTTAATTAATTATCTAATGAAAACCCTAATTTTACTAACTGATTAAATTAAAATAAAATAAACACAAACACACACACACCAAAATCCATTATTCCCATTATTGAAGCTATTACAACGATCTACTGCAAATAGGAATAAAAACTAATACAAACCAAAAAACACAAAATAAAATAACCAACAAAATAATGGCAAAATAAATAAATAAAACTTTAAAAAACTACATTCAAATACAAATTTAATCCATGGCATTTCATGGATCTTTATGAGTTTTGTTCTTGTTCAATCACATGCTACTCCATAACTTAGGTTACTCCACCATAATTATGGACACAAAAGCAAAATAAATAGTGATTAGAGCTTAAATAAAATACAAATAAAAATTAAATAAAATTAAATTCAAACAAAAGAATCAAATAAAAAGAAAAGAAAAGGGTAGAAGAAGGGATGATTGAATGGATGCAGTATTGATTAGCTCCTCAGAGTGTTATCAATCACCGTTGCTTTTAATGGATCTTCAAAAATTAATGTCCTCCTCTTCAAAAGTCTATTGCTCTAGCTCTAAAAACAAAGAAAATCGAAAGAAAAATATTTTACGTAGTGCTTCAAAGAAAAATATGGAAAGAACTTTTTTAAGCAAAAAGAGAGAAAGTCCAAAGAAAGCCCTTTTTTAAAAGACTAAACTATCCTTATATAGGAAAAGAGCAAAAAAAAAACCCTAATCCTACGTACTTAAGAGTTCTAATTTTAAAAGGACTTTATTTCATGAAAATTTAAAAAATAAATTTTAGAAAATTTTTAACCAATCAAAATTCAGGAAAAATATTTTTAAAAATTAAAAAAATTGAAAAAAATAGTGCGAGACCCGATTGGAATTCTACAATTCCAGACGGAATTCTAGATTTGTGATCTGTAAAAAATTTTTAACATTTAATTACAAAAAGATCCCTGAAAGAATTTAAATTTTTCAATTAAGTCCTTAAAAAGGATTATAATTTAGTCCTTAAAAACATTAAACCCTTTCTTTGAAAAATGCATTCAGACTGTTGAGGTTTCAAACTTCAAGTATTGAAGACCTATTTATGATATTTTCATCATTGGAGTCCTCTATCGCATCTACACTTTATCATCCTGAAATTGGGTGCTTACATTAATGTTGCGCTAAACAAAGTGCAATCAGCAAGGTATGAGCCTTTACCCTCCAACATTAATTATGTTAGCACCATGAAGGAAGAGAGTGTACCTATAGTAGAACTTAAAACCCTTCCTTCATATTTGAGGTATGTTTTTCTTGGCCCTAATTCTACTTGCTCAATTATTGTAAATGTTGAATTGAATGATGAACAAGTTGACAAGTTACTTAGGAGAGTTAGGCCTTATAGAAAAATCATAGGCTACACTATTAATGACCTTAAGGAGATTAGTCCTTCTATTTTCATACATAGGATTCATATGGAGGAGGGTTTCAAACCTTCCATCGAGAACCAAAGAAGTCTAAACCCCAATATGAAGGAGGTTATAAAAAAGGAAATAATGAAATTGCTTAATGTAGGGATTGTTTATCCTATTTCAGATAGGAATTAGGTTAGCCCTATTCATGTAGTCCTTAAGAAAAGGGGTATGACTATGGTGAAGAATGAAAATAATGAGTTAATTCCTCCTAGGACTGTCACAAGTTAGTGCATGTGTATCAACTATAGGAAATTGAAAAAAGCCACCAGGAAATATCACTTTCCCTTACCCTTCATTGACTAACTTTTGGAAAGACTCATAAATAATTCATTCTTCTGCTATTTAGATGGTTATTTAGGTTTCTTCCAAATTCCCATCCATCTTGATGACCAAGAGAAAACCATATTCACATGTCCTTATGGAACATATGCATATAGGAGAATGCTTTTTGGGTTGTGTAATGCACCTGCTACTTTTCAAAGATGCATGATGGCTATATTTTTTTATTTTATTGAGGACATAATGGAGGTTTTATGGATGATTTTTCTATGTATGGTTTGTCATTTGATGCATGTTTAGATAACCTTTCTAAAGTATTACAGTGCTGTAAGAAGACTAATTTAGTGCTAAATTAGGAGAAGTGTCATTTTATGGTGACCAAAAGAGTAGTGCTTGGACATATCGTGTCTGAGAATGGAATTGAAGTTGATAAAGCCAAGATTGAAGTGATCGAAAGACTTCTTCCTCCCACCTCTATCAAAGGAATAAGAGGTTTCCTTGGCCATGCTGGGTTTTATCATCGATTTATTAAGGATTTTTCCAAAATTGCAAAACCTTTGACTAATTTGCTTGCTAAAGATGTCCGTTTCGAATTTAATGATGACTGTCTTGATGCTTTTCATAAGTTAAAGGGGGCCTTGATCACAACACCTGTGTTGTAACCTCCAGATTGAAGCCTTCCATTTGAAATTATGTGTGATATGAGTGACTATGTTGTTAGGGTTGAATTAGGACAAAGAAAAGAGAAACAGGCCTATGCCATCTACTACATCAGTCACACTCTTGATGAAGCTCAAAGGAACTTTTAGCAGTGGTGTATGCAATGGACAAATTTTGTTCTTATTTGGTTAAAAGTAAGGTGATTGTTTACATTGATCATTTAACCCTCAAATACCTCCTAGCAAAGAAGGATGCTAAGCTAAGACTCATTCGTTGGATCCTTTTATTATAAGAATCTGATTTAAAGATATGAGATCGCAAAGGGATAGAAAATTTAGTAGCAGATCACCTATCTTGCCTTGAACACACTCCAAATTCAATTTCCCTCCTTATTTTTAATGAACTTCCAAGTGAACAACTCATGAAAATTTGAAAAAGTAATCCTTGGTATGCTAATTTTGCCAATTACTTAGCATGTGGAGTTCTCCCTCTTGATTTAGACTACCACCAAAAGAAGAAATTCTTTTGGGATGTGAAGTACTATTTTTAGGATGAGCCTTACCTTTATAAAAGGTTTGGAGATGGGTTAATAAGGAGGTGCATTCCAACTAAAGAAGTATTAGAATCATTGCATTCTATGGAGTGTGGGGGACATGCCAGTTCAACTAAGACAACTGCTAAAGTGCTCCAAAGTGACTTCTTTTGGCCTCCTCTTTTTAGAGACGCAAGAGAGTTTATGCTTAAGTGTGACCATTGTCAAAGAATAGGGAACATAGGTCATTGAAATGAAATACCACTAACAAACATCATGGAGATTAAGCTTTTTGATGTATGGGGGATTGACATTATAGGGCCATTCCCAAGCTCCTTTAGAAACAAATACATTTTGGTTGGAGTTGATTACGTGTCTAAGTGGGTTAAAGTAATTACCTACCAATGATGCCAAAGTGGTTTCCAAGTTCCTTCATAGAAATATTTTCACTCATTTTAGGACTCCACGAGCTATCATTAGTGATGGCATTTCTCACTTTTGCAATCGCCAATTTGAGAATCTCCTTACAAAATGTGGAGTGAAACACCAAGTGGCCATACCCTACCATCCCCAAACTAATAGACAAGTGGAAATCTTAAATAGAGAACTGAAGACTATACTGGAGAAGACAGTTAATGCCTCAAGAAAGGATTGGTCCATTTGGTTAGATGATGCACTATAAGCATACTGAACTGCTTTCAAAACTCCAATTGGGACTTTACTATTTCAACTAGTTTTTAAGAAATCATGGCATCTCCCGGTTGAGTCAAAACATAAAGCATTATGAGCTATAAATTTTCTAAATTTTGATTTAGTAAAGGCTAGTGCAAAAAGGCTCCTTCAGTTGAATGAACTTGAAGAGTTTTGCATTAATGCCTATAACAATGCTAAAATCTACAAGGAAATAACCAAGAAGTGGCATGATAAACATTTGTAGAGTATAGAGTTTCAAAAAGGGGATTTGGTGTTACTATTCAACTCTAGACTAAAGCTATTCCTAAGGAAACTCAAGTCTCGATGGTCTAGACCTTTTAGAATCAAGCAAATCTTCCCGCATGGAGTGGTAGAGCTTTTCAATAAGGCAAACGAAACCTTCAAAGTTAAGGGCAATATCTCAAGCCCTACTTTACTAAAGAA
The DNA here is from genome assembly GCA_947683625.1 of Mallotus nudiflorus. Taxonomy (NCBI): domain Eukaryota; kingdom Viridiplantae; phylum Streptophyta; class Magnoliopsida; order Malpighiales; family Euphorbiaceae; genus Mallotus; species Mallotus nudiflorus. The sequence continues at coordinate 733,036 of CANTUR010000147.1, read as the reverse complement.
GCCAGCTTAAAAAGTGTCTCTTATACACTCATGGATCCAATTTAAGCTCATCACAAAATGGTCGAGCTAAAGACCTTAAAAAAAGTGCTAATTAGGAGGCAACCCAATCATTTTTTTCCTTTTTACTCTCACTTTGTTTTAGTTTATTCTCCCTTTTTGTGTTTTTATTTGTTAATTAATTTACTTAACTTCTCTATAGGATCAAGAATTCAATCTTCACAAAGAGCTATTACTTCAAAGAGCAAGTTTGCATGGTCACATGGGGAAGTGCACGGCCATGTAATAGGCCATGTCCAGGTATGCCACTTAAACTTAAACTAGACAAATTTATACGCGCACTACATGACATTTTCACATCGTATCTTAAAACTCTGAAAGTTACAGACTGTGTCATGGCTTCCTCACATGGCATCACTATGCCATGTCAAATCTTCAACTCACTCCTAGACTATTGCACGACATAATCACATGGCATCACTATATCGTGCTAAACATTAAGCACTACCATGACATCCAGCATGCCATGCTATTACCTATAGCATGTCGTGCTGACTACCCTGACACGGAATCTAGCATGCCATGTCACTACCCTGCCATACTGTGTCACACTCCACCTATCACATGGCATGATGTCATGCTAATAAATCAATCACATGGTAACATGACACAATATCATGTTATGTCATGAGTCCCTAACATAGTAATAATAACATAGCATCATGTCGTGTCATGACACCGTGTTATCCTTTCTTCATGTCATGTTACACATTCATAATTCTTCTAGAATGTGACACAACATGCATGTCGTGTCATTCCCTAGATTGCACGGTCTCTAAGCACGGCATGGAAGACCATGCCATGCATTTCTTTGTATCACACTACCAAACACAGTTTTCCCAAATCGTGTTGCTAAAATCGTGTTCCAAACCCTCTATATAAACACCCACTTCTCTAAACTTAGCCCCATTCTAATCTTTTCTTTTGCCATTCTCTTTAATCTATACCATTCTCTTCCAAGTTTTCTCCCTTGTCTCCTTTTATTTGACTTGATCACCTACTCTTGTTCCCTATGTCTTCCTTTTAAACACTACACTTTTTATTTTCCTTTTCATTCTCTACATTCTCTACACATAGGGAAATCCAAAGCATCTAGGAAGACACCATCATCATCTAAAAAGTGGACTCGTACCACATCTTCCCCTCCATAATCTCGCCCCTCTCGAATGAGTGTGACACTAACCACTGCTCCAACTTCCTCACGCCATGATCAAGGGAGCCAATCTGACATGTCTCACCCCTCTTCTTTGTTTCACCAATCCTGATTTTAAAAAGGCATATGCTACTTTATTTCCCCTTCCTATCCATCCTTCTTATCACATTATGTTAGGGAATCTTGCTAGTATAGGTCTGAATGAATTTGTATTAGGCATGATTAATAACTCTAAGTGGGAAGATTTTGTGAGAATTGAGGAGCTTATTTTTCAGGAGTTATTGTTAGAGTTTTTATCCACTTTCTTATTCAACTCCAGTACCCTATTGATTTTAATAAGAAAAACATAGTGCTATTTCAATTAGGGGGCAAACCATTCTCTTTTTCTTTGAATGAATTTGCTATGCACCGTGGTTTTTATGATGTTATATATGTCACTAGTGGTGCGCTTGATAATGCACAATGTCTCCTTGAACCCGTGAACTATCATCAGTTTTGGAGAGAGAGTATACATAAAGGCACCCCCTATAAACCTATGATCATAGGGTTAACAAGAGCACTAATATAGCCTGTCCTGAATTGCGCTACTTGCAGCACCTCGTAGCTAGCACTATTTGTGGTCGAAATGAGAGTATTGGGTGTGTCACACTTAGAGACTTATTTTATCTCCATTGTTTTGTTAAAGGTATAGTGCCTCATTTGGGATGTGGTTTTGCTTTCTATATGGATGGTATTTCGAGAAAAATGAAGGGAGCTTTATGTGGGGGTTTATATATCACTAGGCTCATTGGGAATCTACAGGCTTTCAATTCCTTTACTAACCTAACCCCGCTTTGCACCATACTACTTTTTAATATCACTATTATTAAAAAGATTAAGGTGGTCACAATTAGGGATGGTCGATACAATCTGATTCATAATCCTATTGAGTTGGGTGCAGACGAACCATAGCAGACTCGTACCCACACACCTCCACCACCACCAGCTTCTCAAACTATCAGACCTTCCTCATTTTCCTATCCTCTATATTATAAGGCTACTCATCAGTATCATATGGAGCTACTACACTGGGTGGTTGATGGTCTCTCGAGATTGCATAAAGTTCAGGGCATACCTCTTCCTCTATAACCTATTTTTCCTAGTTCTACCTCTACTACTACTACTGAGGAACTTCCTGATGACACCAATCCGCTGGATGACAATGGAGCTGCACTTGATGATTATGCTCTTATAGATGATTGGCTTTCCTTTTAGTTTATTATTATGTTTTATGTCTCATGTTTTATGATTTTCTTCTTTTTCTGTTATTTTCTTTTCAGATATTATGTGTTATTTTATTTTTTTAGTTTTTTTATTTCTCTTCTGGTAGTTTTCCACCTTCTGCTATCTTTTGGATGAATACATAATTTCAGGGTAGTACCCTTTCTCTTATTTTTACTTCTTGATAATACTTTTATCTTTTATATTTTTAATTGTCATGGAGGACAACACCATAGATAGTGTGGGGGAGGGGGTGCTTTGATTGATTCATTTGTCAGTTTTTATCTTTTCATTTCAGTTAAATATATATATATATATATGATTGACTTTCCTTTTATTTCATTATTATGTTGTATGCCTCATGTTTTATGATTTTCTTCTTTTTCTATTATTTTCTTTTCAGATATTATATATTGTTTTATTATTTTAGTTTTTTATTTTTCTCTTCTGTTAGTTTTCCACCTTCTGCTATCTTTCAGATGAATACACAATTTTAGGGCAGTACCCTTTCTCCTATTTTTGATTCTTGATGATACTTTTATCTTTTATATTTTTAATTGTCATGGAGGACACCACCATGGATAATGTGTGGGGGGGGGCACTTCGATTGATTCATTTGTCAATTTTTATCTTTTCATTATATATATATATATATATATATATATATATAATAAAGTTATTTAGGGTTTATTAATTTTCAACTTGTTTCCCCTTATTAATGATTTGTTGTCCTAAAATGCTTTTGATGCTCTATCACACTTGGGAGTATATTAGTGTATAAACGTATCTCTGATTGAATTACTGAACTATCAAATGGTTTATTACTTAAGATAGTTATACATATTCTTTATGTATGAAGAATTTAGTTCTTATAATCTAAGCATGATCCTGACGATTAAAATTGTGCATGATTTTAGGAAGGATTGCATTTTGAATTTCTTATAGTAAAAAAAAATCTCTCATTCTTTAAGTAGGAGCAATATCTATATTTAAATCTTTATACGCTCTGAATCTACTCCAACGCCTTGATTAGGGTATAAGTATCCATAAGACACACTCAACAGTATCCACGCTTAGTAATACAGGAATAGTGGGGGATCACTTAGAGTGTAAATATTTGAATGGAGAGAAAAATAAAAATTATGAAATGGAGCATAAAACACATTCACAACTATAAAAAAAAATGTTGTAGTCCTTAATGTTTTCTTTTCTAGATTTATGCTCACTTGATTTCAAAAGGTTGTGTGCTTGGATTTTAATTAGTAAATTATTCATATATATTGTGTTTGTGTCTTATTATCTTCTTTAGTAAACATGTTTCAATCTCGGTGTTATCAAGATTTCATATCTTAGAAGCTATATATCCCTAATTGTGATTTGAGTTTAATATTTTCAAAATTTGGTTTTCGCTTAAGGACAAGCAAAGCTTTAGTGTGGGGGAATTTGATATTTTATTATTTACATATTTTAGAGTTGAATTTTAATAAGTTCTAAATAAGGAATAAATTAATTTAAGTAATTTTTAGGTTTAATTAAGAAATTTTTTATGAGTTATTATTTATTTAGTATTCTTATTATGTATTGTATATTTTGGAAGTTTTATTTAAGTTTTAATTATTTTTTGTGATTTATGTCTAGTGGGCCCCAGAATGCTTTAGGAGTTGGCATGCGTAAGCCATGAAGAAGCTATCTATATTTGAATGTCAATAGAGCAATGTCATGGCATGCACATGCCATGCGAGGGAAGAATTCTGACCCAGAATGAAGCATAACTAATGAACCTACTCATGTAAGATGTTGTGTTGTATGCTGAGTAAATTTGTATTTTTATTTGAGTGAAGCATGACCATGCTCCAAAACCGTGTCACGAAAGCAAAAGTTTTCCTATTTTGAAAATAAGAAGGATTTAAAGATCAAAAAGGATTATTTTCATACCCTAGAATTATATAAGGAAAAAACACTAATTTTAAGGGAGAAAAGGGAGAGGAATCACAGAGATAAGGAGGCGGCTAGATAGATTTCAACGAAGACTAAGAGCTTATTTTTATTTTCTTTTTTGTCTTCATCTTCTTATTTTTTTGAATTTTTTATTATAGATTTCATCATAGCCATATGTGGCTAAGTTTTCTTTTAAAGTCTTTGTTAGGAGTAGTTATTCCATAACATGATTTGAACACAATTTTTTATATTTAATTTGAATTTCAGTTAATTCTTTGTGTTGTAATATTTGTCTTGTTATCATTCTAGGCATGTTTGATTACATGTTTATGGATGAATTTGCCAATGAGAGTTTGGGGAATTCATTAGCTTAAGACACTTAGAACTTAAATCACTTGACCATGAGAGTAGGGGAGCTCTTCGAGGAGTACGATAGTTGATTACGGTGATAAAATAATTGCTAAAAATCTTAATGAGCTAAGGTTGAATTATTAATCATGAGAGTAGGTTACATTTTAATCCTTGTATGCTTAATTGAACTTAAGAGAGTGTTTAAGAATTTTAGAGCAATTACCCTTAGCTGAATTCAAGAGTTTTACTTAAATCATGTGTTCATGATTGGATTAGAATAGTGAAACTAAACCTAGGCTCTGTATTTATAAATATTTGATTTTACTTTTAATTAAATTTATGTTATGTAAACTTTTAAACTTTGCTAAAATTATTCAATTTACTAGCTGAGATCATAGGTAAAAATTGTTAGTAATCAATATATAGTCTCTGAGGGAACAATATCTTTCTATTGCAACCACAACTGTGCATTTACGGGTTTAAAATGCAACAATGGGTCTTTACAATCTTCCCCCTTATAAAAATTCACCCTCAAATTTTAACAAAATAGAAAAATGTAAAAATTTTTACTAAGGAAAAAGATAGGGGTATGCCACCCGCATTTCTGCCTTAGTCTCCTAAGTACAATATTCTATCGCATGGTTGCTCCACAGTACTTTAACCATAGGGATTTCTTTTGTGTAGAGCTGACGAACTTGTCGATTCATTATTATCACTGGATATCCCTGATAAGTCAAATCTTCATTGAGCTCTACTATCTAAGGCTGAAGAATATGTGAAGGATCGTAGATGTACTTTCTCAACATAGAGACGTGGAATACCGGATGAATACGCGACAACTCTGGCGGCCACACCAATCTGTAAGCCATATCTCCTGCCCTTGAATGAATCTCCAAGGGTCTGATGTATCTTGTAGCTAACTTACTCTTTTTATCAAACCTCATCACTCCCTTCATTGGAGACACCTTGATGAACACCATGTCTACCAGAGAAAAAGATATATCTCTCCTCTTAGGATAGCATAGCTTTTCTATCAGTTAAAACATGTCCTTAATCTCTATTGGATGATAGGAATTTTCTATGAAGTCATTTACACCAATTATGGGTCTGTCAACTATCTCTTGCCAACTTCCTAACATAAGGGTGATCTACACTTCCTTCTATGTAATGCTTCATATGGAGCCATCTCAATACTTGTATGATAACTATTGTTATATGCAAATTCAATCAAAGGTAGGTGCAAATCCCATTAACCATTAAAATCTATTACACACATCCAAAGCATATCCTCCAAAGTCTGAATGGTCCTTTCTAACTAGCCATTAGTTTGAGGATGAAAATTATGCTGAATTCCAGTCTTGTACCTACAACCTTTTGTAATACTTACTAAAAGACTGAAGTAAAAGTTGGTCCTCTATCTGAAACTATACTTTCTGGCACCCCATATAGATAAACAATTCAGTTGATATACAATTTGGCCAACTTGTCTATATGGTCTTTTTAATTAGCAAGAAGTGAGCTAACTTGGTCAACCTGTCAATTATCACCTATATGGCATTACATCCACTTAATGTGTGAGGCAAACTAGAAATAAAGTCCATCGCAATTATGTCCCACTTCCACTTTGGAATGGGTAACTGTTGCAGTAATCTTGAGGGTCTTTGGTGCTCCAATTTCACCGATCGACAAATGAGACACTTGGATACAAATTTTGTAATGTCCTTTTTCATCCCATTCCACCAATTTGTATCTTTCAAAACATTATACATCTTAGTAGAACCTGGGTGAACACTATAAGTAGAAAAATGAGCTTCCTCCATGATCTCCTTCCTCAGCTATCCACATGTGGCACACGGAACCTATTGCCCAAATGCAAAATGCCTTCACTATCGATTAAAAAATGACCTCGCTTTACCTCTAACATTATGTTTTGCAATTACAGGTCCCTTCTCTGTGCTACTTTAAATCTATCTAAGTACACATAACATACTCTAAATTGAGCTAAAAGACATTTCTTAGTTACCTTCTATTACAACCCCTTATCAATCAGCTCATGTAACTCCTTAACAATTGGCCTCCTTTCTAAGCTAACGTGAGCAAGAATTCTGACAAACTTCCTACTCAATGCATCAGCTACCACATTAGCCTTATCTGGATGGTAAAGAATGGAACAATCATAATCTTTCAAGAGTTCCATCCATCTCCTCTACCTCAAATTCTAATCTCTTTACTGAAAGATACACTTCAAACTTTTATTATTAGCGTAGATTTCACAAGTCACACCATACAAGTAATGCCTCCAAATCTTTAAGGCAAACACTATAGTTGCCATTTCTAAATCATGAGTAGGATAGTTTTGTTCATGTTTCTTCAACTGACATGAAGCATAGGCAACTACCCTACCATTTTGCATCAGTACACAACTCAATCCTACTCAAGAAGCATCATAATATACAATCTACCCGTCACTTCCTGAAGGTAGAGTCAACACTAGAGCTAAAGTTAACCTATCTTTAATTATCTAAAAATACTCTTCATGTTTATTTAACCATAGAAAATTAGCATTCTTTTGGGTCAACCTTGTTAAAGGTGCAGCTATCTTGGAGAAATCCTTCAAAAATCTCCTGTAATAGCCAGCTAAACCTAAAAAGCTTCTTACTTAAATCACTATTGTGGATCTCTACCATTCTGTAATGGCTTCAATCTTTTTAGGATCCACTTGTATGCCTTCTTTAGATACCACATGGCCTAAGAATGCCACTTGCTCTAACCAAAATTCATATTTTGAGAACTTGGCATACAATTAATGTTTTCTAAAAGTCTGAAGTATCATCCTCAAATGCATGGCATGCTCTTTTTCACTCCTAGAATATACTAAAATATCATCAATAAATACTATCACAAATTAATCCAAGAATGGCCTAAACACCTAATTCATCAAGTCTATAAAGGTTGTTGGGACATTAGTTAATCCAAAGGACATCACTAAGAATTCATAATGGCCATATCTCATCCTGAATGCAGTCTTGGGTATATCTCCACTTCTAATTCTCAACCGATGATACCCTGACCTCAAGTCAATCTTGGAAAAACATCGAGCTCTTTGAAGCTGGTTAAAAAAGTCATTAATCCTTGGGAGAGGATATTTGTTCTTGATGACTTTTTTCATCTACCTATAGTCAATACACAATCAAAGGCTACCATCTTTCTTCTTCACAAATAATATTAGTGCACCCCAAGGAGATATGTTGGGTCTAATAAAACCCTTCTTGAGCAACTCTTGTAACTGCTCCCTAAGCTCTTTTAATTCTACAGGTGCCATCCTATAAGGCGGCATAGAGATAGAATATGTACCAGAAATAACATCAATACAGAATTCTATCTCTCTTTTTTGTGGCAATCCTGATAATTCTTTAGGAAAAACATTAGGAAACTCGTACACCACTGGCACATTCTCAACTATCCCCTTATCTATCTATGTATCCCTAACCACAGCTAAATAGCTTTAACATCCCCTTTTAAGAATCTTTTTAACTGTGACTGCAGAGATGAGATTCTAAGGTATTAAACTCTTATTAACTATAACTCCTCATCATTTAAGATTTTAAAGATCACCTCTTTCTCTTAATAATCTAGAGTGGCATAATATCAAGCTAACCAATCCATCCATAAAATTACATTAAAATTAATCACATCGAATAGAACTAATTTTGCCAATAACTCTCTGCCTTCCACCAACACTGGATAAGATAAAAAGACTATATTTGTCTCTAATTCATCACTAAGTGGAGTCACTACATATAATGGAATTAATAACTTGGATGGTTGTCATCCCATTCTTGAAGCAAACATAAGAGAAACAAAATAATGTGCTGCATCCAAATCAAACAAGACTCTAGTATTAAGAGAACAAACAGAAAGAATACCTACCACTACTGCATTAGATGCCTAAGCATCCTTAAGAGTCAAAGTAAACACGCTGGCCTGTCTATAGCCAACCTACTGAGAAGTGAATGGTTGTGTAAATCCTCTGCCGCTTGGTCTCCCTTATGGCCTACCTAATTTTTTTACTAGCTCACAAACTATGTCAATCTCTGCTAAGGATACATAATTGCTTGATAGGGCTTATGCACCAGTTGAAATGGTTGAGCAACCAAAGATGAAGATCCTTGAGCATAAGATGGATGATATCCAATGTTAGGACCAGCACTGGCAAGATATCCTATTTGCCCACACTTGAAACATGCTCTTGTCAGCAAATGGCATGGCCCTTGATGTACTCAACCATAAGTAAGACATGCACTAGGCCTTGAGCCTATGCTACCACACTTAAAACTCTGACTACTACTGCCACTACTAGCTCTAGGTCCAAATCTTAGAGGTCTGCTACTCTGTTAGCTATCTCTTCTACTCTTGTGCACACGGTTGCCTCTATAACCCTCCTATGAGGTACTAGTAGTCTGAATTTCAATATTTTCCATCTAAAACATAGGCTATTGAATCCCCTGAGCTACTACTGATCCACTACTATTGCTTAAGTAAGGCTCAGGGATAGTCCTATATCAGATGTGCCACTTCTCTAGATGTCTAGCCTCCTCAACAACACTCTCCAAGTTTTGATCCTTTATCTGAATACCAATATAGGTTGGGCCTAACCCTGTCATAAATAACTCCATTACTCTTCTCTCATCCTGCATCACATCCACAGCATGACATGATAGCCTGAACAACTTATGGGTGTACTCCTCAACTGATCGATCACCTCTGACTATGTGCAATAACTGCCATCTATAATTATCTCTCATGGAAGCTGGGTAGAATATCTTAAAAATAGTTCCTTAAATTCCAACCATGCCATAGTAGCCATCTATGGTTGGATTATCTGCATAAACTAGTCCTGAGCTACAGTTGGTACTGATAACTCCACAATCATAATCCTCTGACAATCAGTGTATCCAATCCTTGTTCTAGCCTTGATAATGTTTTTAAAATCCAAGGTATCGCCAGTAACATCAAAAGAAACCCTTTTAACTTTTGAATACAACAAAGCTACATCTACATTAAACATCCCCTAATTCCTCTGTTGTAACATCTATTATACCAACACTATAACTTGATTAAGTGCTGATAAGCCTTGGTTAATCCCTGCCATGCCAACAGCAAACATTGTATGATCCACTTCTAGAGCTTATGGCTAAACATGTTATTGTTGCTCTTGCCTCCCAATTGCAGCAGCTGTAGACACCCAATTTCGGGATAATGAGCTATGGATGTGACAGAAGACTCCAATGATGAAAATGTCATGAATAGGTCTTTAATAGTCAAATTTTGAAACTTCAAGGGTCTAATTGCATTTTTTTTCAAAGAAAGGATTTAATGTTTTTATGGACTAAATCGCAATGCTTTTTAGGAATCTAATTGAAAAACTGAAAGAGTCTTAGAGGGGGGGTGAATAGGACTATCGAAAAAAAATGGGAAATTAAAGGAATTATTTGCAAGAAGTGAGTAAGAGTAGAGAATGAAGAATGATGAACATAATTATTTAAGGAGTTCAGATTCTCAAATAATCCTACGTCTCCACCTAACTTATCCCCAAGTTAGGATTTTTTAATCACCCACAATCTTATTACCAAGATTGAGAATACACAAGAGTTTTATGGCTCGCTCTTATAACCTTACAATCTTGAGTTTTCAAGGCTCACTCAAAAACCAAATTCCCAAGTGTTTTAATGGCTCAACACTTAAACCAATTCCTTTAGAATAGAATCTCACTTCCCATTTCTAAACCCAGAAAATAGAAGAATAAGAATGTCTATTCTAATCACTCACCAACTCTCACAAGAGTTATACACAAAGAATTTGATTGAAAGAAAGTTTTAGAGCTCAATTGAATGTTTAAGAAAATAATGAATGATGCACAAGTTTTCTTAACCTTTCAATTGAATTCTAAGTTGTGTTTATATAGAAAAACACTCAAAAATGTAGTTGTTGGATGTATCAATCATGTCTCTAACGTTTAGAATTGATTTTGAATCAATTCTTGAGTTTATGGCAGCTCAAGGGCTGCTCACGACCTCCTCACAAGTGAACAGTGCTCGTGAGGGGTGAAAATATAGCCGTTGTCTTTAAAAATTCCCGTTGGAATGCTACCAGAGGTATGCTCATGAGCAGGTCATGAGCCACCAGCTCGTGAGGAGTACTGCCATCTTTTGGCAAGAATGTGCTCCAAATGCTCCTTTGACGGACTGCTCATGATCACTTCTAAAGATGCTCATGAACGGGACTGAAGACGATCGATTCAGACAAAACTTTCTTCATAAAAGTTTTAGATAATTGTCTTATATTTCCATAAAAATTTTAATCACCTCATTTGGACACCTGTAGCTCAAGATATTGCTGAATTACCAAGAGCTATGCAAACTGAAATGCAAGCTGCATATGCTGACTTCGACTGAAGATTTGCATACCCAAATGAACTTGGATTTTGATGATCAAGTACAATTTGGAAATCTTAAGATGTATAATTCAAAATTTAAGAAGCTCATTTTCATATTTAAGAGCTCTAAATATGTCAAAAGTCTTCTTCAATCTCAGAGGTTCAAACAGCCCTAAAAGTTACTATTCACCCAAAAGTGTATATGCTTGGTATATGTTTGGTATATAATTCCCTACACACTTAATTGAAATTGTTAGTATAAAAATTGTTTGTCAAAGTCCAAAATTAGGAGTTTGATCATGCAAATGGTCAACAATCTCCCCCTTTTTGGCTTTAACAACCAATTTGAAAAGATGATAAATAATATGTGTGTGTGTGTAAAAAATAAATAACATGTATAAGCATATTTAATACAAATAGCTCCCCCTTTCAAATTAAACACATGCAAAATAAGAAATAATTTTGCTCCCCCTTAATATGTGCATAAATTCAATATTTATCATATATCAAGGCATATAAATAAATGAATTATCATAGCATGTATAAGGATTTAACAAATTTATTTCTTTAACAAAAAATATATTTCTTTATTTCTCCTCCTTTTTGGACATGATAAGAAATATAAAAAATTCCATCATCCTTCTTGTCAAAAATAAAGATAATAAGTTATCAAACAACATGACATAACACATGATGATAACATGATTATTAAAAATGTTAGACAATATAAAGGAAATAATTTCAAACATGTAATAAAATAATATGTATGCTATATCAAAACATCACATGATCATGTAAAGTTTAGCTATTCAATCATACATAATCATGTGGTACTTAGCATATCTTAAACACAATTATTTATCCCCTAAGCACATAGCTTCTTTAGCTTCTTCTCCCCCTTTGTCAAAGACAAAAAGAAAAGAGAGAGATATAAGGGGAAATTTAACCTAAGGAAGCCAAAAATACTAAAGGGAATAAAAGATCAAGAACTAAAACAATGCAAGCAATGATATTCAAAATCTTTATGAAATTCATGTCATTTTAAAAGATAAAAGCCATTAAAAAAATGTATACATGAATGTTGCATGAATAAGCTCAATTAATAGTCATGCAAAAAAAAAAATTCATGTAATATAAAAACAAAGTAAGCAAAACAAGGCTATTTATCATAAGGACAAAACTAGTCATACTTACATTGTTATTATGCATGAGAAAAAAAATTATGTGAAATAAATTCAAATAATTTTCTCCCCCTATTTCAATGGATTTAAAAAATATTGATATTAAGGACAGACTATCACATAGTTATGTCACTTACATAAACACATCTTTAAAAAAAATTTCCCTTAAAAGAAATTAACTAGGTACGCATGCAAACTCAATTATTTTTCCTCCTTTGTCAAAATGCAAAGATAGACCAAATCTTAAAAATATCCATGCATTATCAAAGATAAAAATAATTTCTAAGAAAACACAAAAAATTAAACAAACATAAAAATTTTCTACACTTTTGTCAAATTGAAAACTTTTATAGGTTTGAAACCAATTGAAAACTTTTATAGGTCATACCCAACCTATATCACCTTTCATCAAAATGCAAATAAAATTGCAAAAAAAAATTACAATGATATTAAAATACCAATTGTAAACAAGATATAAAACTAACAGCTCATGTCTTATATCCAGAAAATATCTAGAAAATAAACTGAGCATAAACTGTCATAAAATAAACAAACAGTTCATGGCTTATATCCAAAAAATAAACCGAACAGAAACTGTCATAAAATGAATTAAAAAATAGACTAACAGCTCATGGTTTATATCCAGAAAATAAACTGACGAAAAACAGTCATAAAACACACTTAACAGCTCAAAACTTATATACGAAAAGTATACTGAAAATAAACCAAACAGAAACTGGTATAAAAAAATAGATTAACAGCTTAAAATTTTGATACTGAAATTATACTAAAAATATACCAAACATAAACTATCACGAAAATACACAAAAAAAAAATTGTTAAGGAGGAGGAATATTTATGCAAAATTAAAATAATTAATTAATTGAATTTAGCTCAATAATTAATTATTAATTTGCAAAATAGGAGGGCTTTTGAAAAAATTAATGAATCCAAATAGATTCAAATCAAATAAAATTAGCACAAAGATCATGCAAATGGGAAATACAATATATATCATGTATATGAAGTAAATTTGCTAAAGTAAATACTTTTAAAACAAAATATATACATGATGCTGAAAATAATTTTTCTAAAGAACATGATCATATAAAAATCCAAACAATTAATCAATTTTGCAAATGATCAAGACAAGCTTGACCCATCAATCATACCAAGTTCATGCTTAATAAAATTCAATCTTTCCTCACAAAGAGGCTTGGTAAAGATGTCTGCTAATTAATGTTTGGTGTCAACAAAATCAAGAAAAATATCACCATTTTGCACATGATCACGTAAGAAATGATGTCTAATATCAATATGCTTAGTTCTAGAATGCTGAATGGGATTCTTACTAAGGTTTATAGCACTTGTATTATCACACTTAATTGGAATGTGATTAATATCAATGCCATAGTCCAAAAGTTGTTGTTTTTGCCATAGAACTTGGGTGCAACAACAACTAGCCGCCACATATTTTGCTTCAGCGGTGGACAAGGCAACAAAAACTTATTTCTTACTAAACCAAGAAACTAAGAAATTTCCTAAAATTTGACAAGTTCCGGAAGTGCTTTTTCTATCTAGTAGGCTATCGGCAAAATCAACATCAGAATAACTAATCAAGTCAAAGGAAGAACTCCTAGGATACCAAAGTCCTAAATGCAATGTACCACAAAGATATTTAAAAATTCTTTTGATAGCATTTAAATGAGACTCTCTAGGACTTGATTGAAATCTAGCACACAAGCAAGTAGCAAACATGATATTGGGTCTACTAGCAGTTAAATAAAGAAGGGATCTGATCATACCTCTAAATCACTTTTCATCAACCGGTTTGCCATTCTCATCCTTGTTGAGTTTGGTTGTAGTACTCATTGGAGTTTTGCTTGATTTAGCTCCATCCATTCTAAACTTCTTGAGAATGTCCCTTGCATATTTGGTTTGATTGATGAAAATCCCATATTTACATTGCTTGATTTGAAGTCCAAGAAAGAACTTGAGTTCACCCATCATACTCATCTCAAATTCTCCTTGCATTAGTTTAGAAAATTCCTCACATAAACAATGGTTAGTAGCACCAAAAATAATATCATCAACATAAATTTAAACAATTAATAAATCATGCTTGGATTTCTTTATGAAAAGAGTTATGTCAACCTTTCCTTTAGAGAAACCTTTCTCTAATAAAAAGTTACTCAATCTTTCATACCAACCTCTTAGAGCTTGTTTCAATCCATACAATGCTTTTGATAATTTAAAAACATGATTTGGAGAGTCAAAATTTTCAAAACCTGGAGGTTGTTCAACATATACCTCCTCTTCAATAAAACCATTTAAAAATGCACTTTTAACATCCATTTGATAAAGTTTAAAATCCATGTATGATGCAAATGCAAGTAACATCCTTATAGCTTCTAACCTTGCAACGGGGGCAAAGGTTTCATCATAATCAATTCCTTCCTCTTGATTATAACCTTTAGCTACTAGTCTAGCTTTATTCCTAGTTATGACACCTTGTTCATTCATCTTATTTCTAAACACCCATTTGGTGCCAATAATAGGATGATGTTTAGGTCTAGGAACCAAGGTCCAAACCTTGTTTCTCTCAAATTGATTTAATTCTTCTTGCATAGCAAGAACCCAAAATTCATCACTCAAAGCATCATTAACATTTTTGGGTTCAATTTAAGAAATGAAAGTTAAATTAACAATAGACTTGAGTTTAGCTCTAGTAGCTACCCTTTTTGTAGTGTCACCTATAATGAGGTCTTGAGGGTGAGCTTTCTTGAATTGCCAATCCTTTGGAAGTTCATCCTTCAAGCTAGGTTGAGGTATCTCCTCATTTTCCTTCTTGCTTGGATCTTTAAGTTCCAAAGGCTTACTAGCATTTTCTTCTTGTATTTCCACAATCTCATTATCACTTACAAGATCATCAATACTACAAACATCCTTTCTAGGATCAAGTGAGTTTGATTCATCAAATACCACATGCATTGACTCTTCAACTACTAGAGTTCTCTTATTAAAGACTCTATATGTTTTGCTAAAGTTGGAATAGCCTAGGAAAATTCCTTCATCAGCTTTGGAATCAAATTTCCCAAGATTATCCTTGGTGTTCAATATAAAGCACTTGCATCCAAATACTCTTAGATATGAGATTTTGGGTTTTCTATTGTTCCATAGCTCATAAGATGTTTTATTTAAAATTGGTCTTTTGAAAACTCGATTTGAAATATAACAAGATGTGTTAACAGCTTCCGCCCAAAAGTATAAAGGCAAATTATACTCATGAAGCATTGTTCTAGCCATTTCCATAAGAGTTCTATTTTTCCTTTCAACTACCCCATTTTGTTGAGGAGTTCTAGGAGATGAAAATGTGTGAGAAATACCATTTTCATTACAATAGTTTTTGAAAAACTCATTTTCAAATTCGGTTCCATGATCACTTCTAATATATGAAATACAACATCCTTTTTCTTTTTGAACTCTTTTTGAAAAATTTTCAAAAGCTTTAAATGCATCATTCTTATGAGCAAGAAAACACACCCAAGTGTATCTAGAGTAATTATCAACCAATACATAAGCATAGTGCATTCCACCAAGACTAGCAAATCTTGTTGGTCCAAACAAATGCATATGTATAAGTTCAAGTGGTCTAGAAGTGGACACTACATTTTTTTGCTTAAATGAAGACTTAGATTGTTTTCCCTTTTGACAAGCATCACAAGGTTTATCCTTAATGAATTCAAGCTTAGGTAAACCAATCACAAGTTTATGTTTACAAAGATCATTCAAAAGCTCAAAATTTGCATGTCCTAACCTTCTATGCCATGTCCATGTGTCATGGGAAATTGACATTAAGCATTTTATATCTTTGTTATCAATTTTATTCAAATCAATAACATAAACATTATCTACTCTTTCACCACTAAAAATTACTTTGTCTTCATTAAGACTACTAATAAAGCAATTTTTAGGATAGAAAGTCACCTTATTTCCCATATCACATAATTGACTTATACTTAGCAAATTATGTTTAAGACCATGATGGGAATTATAGGTTTCATCAATTAACTCCCCAATAGCAAGAATACTATGATAAGTTGAATTGAAAGAAAACTAGAAATTACCAATTTAATCCACAAATTCGGATCGTTCAAAGATTGAAGTAAGAAGATAGATGCTACTTAACCCCTTTACCAATAAGGATAAAGATACTAAGATAGACTTTGAATTTCCTCTTATGCCACAAACAAGAAAGTTTGATAAATAACAAGAAAACAAAGATTTAGATTTTGACACCACAAGCTAGAATAAAGCTTGATAAGTCACAAAGTTTATGCAAGAAATTAAAGATAAAATTCCTCACAATAAAACTCAAAATAAAGTTATAATTCATATATCAAATTCATTCATGCTACAAAAGAAAGAAAAGGACTTGTTTATATAGAGTACAAGTCCATGCTCACACTACTAAAATAGACTCACACACATAGCATTACTTTTACTCTTAAATGGCCTTAATAACCATTACCCACATTAATAGCCATTACTTGGTATTGATTACCCCATTAACTTTAATAACCACTACCCATAATAATAGCCATTACTTGGTATTAATTACCCTATTAACTTGTATATGGTGGCTACATGTAACCCTAATTGTTATTAACACAAAAACAAGTTAAATATTATTCTTTGGGCCTCCATGGATGCCTTATTGGGATGAAATTCTTGGGCTTTCCAAATGTCCTTAATTAAACCCAATATGGCTTCTTGAAGCTTCTTGGATTTGGACCTTGTGATTGGGCCTTCTTGTACTATTAATGGATCTTGGATCTCTTTAGTCTTTGAACTTGGATTCACATCAGACCATCAACAAACAACACATGATGTATAGATAAAGATTGAGGATTACCTATTTCTCCAATGCCAATAATTTTTCCTTTTGCATTGTCATCGAAAGTAACGTGTCCTCCATCCTTAGCATCAAGTTTATTGAATTGCTCCTTGTCTCTCGTCATGTGCCTTGAACATCCACTATCGAGATACCACTTGCTTTTTGTTCTTGCGAATTTCAAGCACACCTACATAAAGCATTTTAAATGTTCTTTTGAACCCAAACCTTTCTTGGTCTAGGTTGGTTAGTTTCAAGATAATCCAAAGGAAGCAAATTCATGTGCAGTTTTCTATAAAAGCACACATTATTGGTATGTCCTTTGACCATGCAATATGAACATACAACATTTTTAAATTTATTTCTCCTAGAATGAAATACTTTCCTAGTATGTGTAGCATGCCTTTGGTGTTATGTGTATCTCTTATTATTTTGTGACATTGAATGATACATACATTGGCAATGGTGATGAGCATTTTGATAAGTGTGTGAAATAGGCTTATGTGCATTGTGTTGTGCAGAATACTTATTATAATTTTGTTTAGTGTACATATAAGCATGCTTAGATTGAGGTGCTCTAGTTTGAGACTTACCCCTTTGTGTTAATGAAGGATTAATCTTATGAGACTTTGCCTTGCTAATTAACATATGAGATTTTTTAGCTTGAATCTCATTAAAGGTTGAAGGAGTAGAATCATGTGAAGCTTTAACAAAAGTAATATGTGATGAGGATGATGAAGACATTCCATTTTTATATCCAATTCCATGGGTGTCTCCATGAAATTTTTGAGAGTCAAGAAGACTATCTAAAGTTTCTTTTCCTCTCTTAAATTTAGCAATGGAATTTTTTAATTCTAAGACTTCCTTAAAAAGCTTATGATTTTCATCATTTGCTTTCTTAAGTTGGTCTTCCAAAGAATTACAAGATTTAGCATCACTTACAAGTTTTTCATTTGATGCAACAAGTTTAGCAAAATCAATTTTCAAACATTCAAAATCCTTATTTAAGCTAGCTAACTCATGTTTATATTTTTTTCTTCTTAGATAACAAACTTTTGCATTTAGCAAGCAATTTGCTCACAATAGAGCTCTCATCATCATCATCATCATCATCATCACAATATTCATCACAATCATCAAAAGAGGAGTAAGAAGTGGATGGTACCTCATTTTCGTTTTCAATAGCCATGAAGCAAAGATTGGCAACTTCTTGTTGTCCCTCTTCCTCTTCGGATTCGGAGGAGTCATCCCAAGTAGCTTTGAATGCCTTCTTCTTATCTTTTGCTCCCTTGCTCTTGAATTTGAGTTTGGGACATTCATTTCTAATGTGTCCCAGTTTCTTACATTCATAGCAAGTAACCTCTTTTAGTTTCCTCCTCCTATCTCCTTCAAACTTCTTATTGAAGTCCCTCATTCTTGAAAAATTTTTCTTGCTTAAGAACTTCTTGAAGTTCTTAGTGAGCATGGCAATGTCACCATCTTCATCACTAGAGTCTTTAATGCTTTCCTCTTCACTATCTTCTTGAAGAGCTTTTAGAGCAATGCTCCTTTTCTTTTCTTCTTTCTCTTCATGTTCTTCACCTCTTTGCTTGATGGTGAGCTCATGTGTCAAGAGCTTACCAATGAGCACATCGGTTGATAGAGTGGAGAGGTCTTGAGCTTCCTCAATTGAGGTAACACAAGATTCCCAATCCTTCTTAGGTAGGATTCTTAGAATCTTGTTGTTTACCTCTTCCTTGGAGAAATGTTTTCCAAGTTTCTTGAGGGTTGTGAGGAGAGCATTGAGATGGTTTGTCATCTCCGTGATTGATTCTTGAGGCTTCATTTTGAAGAGTTTATATTCATACATATGAAGTTGAACCTTCTTGCTTCTCACTTGAATGTTGCCTTCATAGTGATTCTCCAAGGTCTCCCATATTTCTTTAGCTGAAATGTAATGTTGAAGCTTGCCTCCTTCCTCTCTTGTCATGGAGGAGACTAGAGTAATCATAGCCTTTTTATTTTTGTGATTTTCTTCCTTTTGATCAACACTCCATTGGCTTCTTGCAAGTGTAGTTACCACACCATCAATGAAAGTTGTAGGTGGTTCCCAACCTCTTAGGAAAACATCCCAAAGTTTAATGGAATCACAATCAAGATATAATTCCATTTTGAATTTCCAATGTGGATAGTCACTACCATCAAAGAATGGTCTAAGAGAAAATATGTTTTGAGATTCACTTCCCATGATCTTATATTCTAGCAATGAAGTACCTAGAATTCAAGCTCTGATACCAATTGAAAGAGTCCTAGAGGGGGGGTGAATACGACTATCGAACAAAAATGGGAAATTAAAGGAATTATTTGCAAGAAGTGAGTAAGAGTAGAGAAGGAAGAATGATGAACACAATTATTTAAGGAGTTCGGATTCTCAAATAATCCTACGTCTCCACTTAACTTATCCCCAAGTTATGATTTTTTAATCACCCATAATCTTATTACCAAGATTGAGAATACACAAGAGTTTTATGGCTCACTCTTACAACCTTACAATCTTGAGTTTTCAAGGCTCACTCAAAAACCAAATTCGTAAGTGTTTTAATGGCTCAACACTTAAACCAATTCCTTTAGAATAGAATCTCACTTCCCATTTTCTAAACCCAGAAAATAGAAGAATAAGAATGTCTATTCTAATCACTCACCAACTCTCACAAGAGTTATACATAAAGAATTTGATTGAAAGAAAGTTTTAGAGCTTAATTGAATGTTTAAGAAAATAATGAATGATGCACAAGTTTTCTTAACCTTTCAATTGAATTCTAAGTTGTGTTTATATAGAAAAACACTCAAAAATGTAGTTTTTGGATGTATCAATCATGTTTCCAACGTTTAGAATTGATTTTGAATCAATTCTTGAGTTTATGGCAGCTCAAGGGCTGCTCACGACCTCCTCACGAGTGAACAGTGCTCGTGAGGGGTGAAAATATAGTCGTTGTCTTTAAAAATTCCCGTTGGAATGCTGTCAGAGGTGCACTCACGAACAGGTCATGAGCCACCAGCTCATGAGGAGTACTGCCATCTTTTGGCAAGAATGTGCTCTAAATGGTCCTTTGACGGACTACTCGTGATCACTTCTAAAGATATTCATGAACAGGACTGAAGAAGATCGATTCAGACAAAATGTTCTTCATAAAATTTGTAGATAATTGTCTTATCTTTCCATAAAACTTTGAATCACCTCATTTGGACACCTGTAGCTCAAGATATTTCTGAATTACCAAGATCTATGCAAACTGAAATGCAAGCTGCATATGCTGACTTCGACTGAAGATTTGCATACCCAAATGAACTTTGATTTTTATGATCAAGTACAATTTAGAAATATTAAGATGTCTACTTCAAAAGTGAAGAAGCTCATTTTCATATTTAAGAGCTCTAAATATGTCAAAAGTCTTCTTCAATCTCAGAGGTTCAAACAGCCCGAAAAGTTACTATTCACCCAAAAGTGTATATGCTTGGTATATGTTTGGTATATAATTCCCTACACACTTAATTGAAATTGTTAGTATAAAAATTGTTTGTCAAAGTCCAAAATTAGGAGTTTGATCATGCAAATAGTCAACAAAAACTTATATTCTTTCAAGGACCTTTCTATAATTAAAAGTAAAAAAAAGTGATCGGAATTACCCTAATTTCGATCAAAATTAGGTAATCCCAATCAGGTTACATAATTTCGGTCGGAATTAGACTCCTTCCATAAATTTTTGAATTTTCAGGATAAATCTCAAATTTTTTAGATAAATTGAGTCCTAATTGGTCTGAAATTCTCCTAAAATTATTTTGATAATATTTTTAAGGAAATATAAGTCTTTTAGGAATCAATTTATAATCAGGATTTCAAGATGTATCCCGATATATAGGAGGGCTTTGCCTCTAGAAGAAGAAAAAGAGGGGAGAAAAAAAAAGCCAAGGAAAAAAAAAGGAAGGAAGGCAGAAGAGGAAAAGCGAGAAAATAAAAAAACGGAAGAAAAACAAGGAAAAAAAGAGAGAAAAATTATTTTCTACAAAATTCCTTTTGAGATCTTTGAAGAATTTTTAAAGAGAATATTAGAAAACCTATTAAGAAAAGGTGATTTTACAAATCTGAGGAGCTCCTCATCACTCATAAGCATCGTCTTCTTCACTCTATTTATTTATTTATTTATTTATTTTATTGATTATTTCTATTATTTGAGTTATTATTACTATTTATTCACTAACCATACTTTTTATTTTATTTTATTTTTTTGTGATTATGGAGAAAAACACATGATGATTATATTTGAGGAATCAAATCCATAAAAGGAACATGGAATGTCATGGATAAGACCTTGTAAAGATATAGTTTCTAGGATTTTTTATTATTATTTTATTTTATTTCTTTATTTTATTTATTTATTTTTAGGGATGTATTAATTATTTTTATTATTATTTTCAATAGATTATTGTAATAGCCCCAATAGTGAGAATAGTGGAATTATGTGTGATTGCTTATTTATTTTAATTAATTGGTTAATAAAATTAGGGTTTTAATTGGGTAATTGATTAAAATCAATGATGGGAATAGATTAATTTGGGATGCATGTTAATGAAAATTAGGGTTTAGAAGGAATTAATTTAATTAGTTGTTTGATCTTTAATTTAATTGTTTTAATATGTTTTATTTGTTTTTGAGATTGTTTATTATTTTTATGTGTTTTAGGCCTTAAGCCCATATTAGATTTTAATCCAATTAAATAAATTTAGGTTTTTAGGTTTAATTAATTAAAATATGTATTTTAGGCTCATAATTAATTAGATTTTTAGGCTAGAGATAACTTAAGCCCATTTAGTAAATTAGACATAGACCCATTTAATTTAATTAGACTTAACCCATTTAATTTAAGCCTTTTTCATAATTTGTAGATCTAGGATCACCTTAACATTAAAATATGCAGAATTAGACCCACTAATTTAAATACCTTCATAATTGATAGATTTAGGCCCATTTTTAGAATTAAAATAAATAGACTTAGGTTCATTTAATTAAAATTAAAAGGAATAAGTCTTTTAGGTTCATTAATTAAAACATGTAGACCTAGCTCATTTAATTAAAATCCATGTATATTAGACTAACTTAGAGATTATATGTTTGATTGAATGCATTATTTATTTGTATTTTCATAACTAGTTTGCCTTGGAGTTAATTGCTAGAATAAGGGTTTATATGAAATTGCATGTAAATAAAAGATTATATAGTAATTTATAAAGTAATTCTAAATGAACAAAAAACTGAAAGAAATTAGTATTCTGTATCCAAAATCTCCTGGTTGTGATGCTAGCTTTCTTTTAGGGAATCGAGTACCACCTTTTTTATTTGTCCCAGTTATTACCCTGGGTGGCGACTCCTTATCTCCATGCCATGTCTTTGTGACAGTGATTAGTGTGTTCTCTAAAGCCCTGACCTCAAATAGTGTCGCGATTACTAAAATCTTGAACGCACACTAAACCTCACCGTCTACAACAGCTCCAGGCCTACCCCTCCCTCTATGTTGTGGGGCAAGAGGAACTTCATCCTAAACAGACTGCTCACCCTCATCATAAGCTGCATCCACAATAGGAGCATTCCATGCTCTCTTTCTCATTTTGAAAAGATAAAACTAACAAAATTAAAGACAAAATAAGGAACTGACATAAACATGAAATTCTAAAAGCAACGATGACAACAATTGACATTTATCACCTATTCACTACAATAGTTCAGGAAAAGACATATTCAAATGACCCAAATATTAACTAATAAACTATAAGCTCTAATGCCAACTTTGTCATGACCCAAACCTATAGGTACATGACCGGAACTACAGAATGGGAAATGCATAATGTAACCAAAACCCGTAGTCAGCCTTATAAATGTTCATAAATAGAATCAATCATCAAATACATAATAAATAAAACCATAATAAATTCACCAATATCAAATAGATATGACAATATCTCCAAATACATCAATATCTCAACCCTAAAATAAATCCATAATACCAATGATATAAGTTCTTTAATTAACTACTATGGTATCCAAAATTCAATTATATAATACTTAAATCAAATAGACATATATAAGGCAACCGGTGAAGAAGAAACCCAGAGCAGACAGTGACCAGTACTAGACTGACTATGAGGTCCTAAAAAAATAAATTAAGGGGAATCAGACCTCACTGAGTGAATCTATTTTATAAAATGCATGTTGGTTTTAAAAACATTTGTTAAAACCCTTTTTAAGGTAAAGTAAAGTAAAATAAATATAGATATTGAAATCTTTTACTTTTTTTCAATTACCTTTATACAAAATCCTTTTTAAAATTCACAATTCACTTTAATATAAAATCTTTGTACAAAATTATATAAATTAATTATTTTAGTGGAAATCCTAGTAGAAACTTAAACCATCAATTCTAATAGCCTTTTGGCTCTTTTTAATCTAAGTGATTGTCATCCCAAGAGTAAGCTCAACCGAGTTACTCAACATGTACTTTGCCCGAGAGCACACGCTCAACCGAGCTAAAATCACACATTCTAATATATATAGAGATCTCAACCCGTGCACACGTAGTCCTAGTGACACCCACTGGGTAGACATTCTATCATTTTTTAAACCAATTTAAATTATAAATAAATAAAACAAAATGAAATAAATTTCATTAAAGCATCCTTTCAAATACTATTCATAATAATAAAAGCAATAATCATGCATATGGTAATATAAATATTTTTGTAGATAAAATTCATATAATCAACTTCTTTACTGTTTTTAACCATGTGAAAATATAATTTAAACATCCATAACACACATTACATAAAATTAACTCATAGGTTAAGCATGTTGGGCGACGCGTTCTCTGCTGCCCACGTGTTACAGCTCTCGCCCTAAAGTTCTCTAAAATAAATAATATTTATTTAAAATAATGCTTATATGATAAAATAAATAAATTCATAAAAATTCGCAAATTTATTAAAATCATGGAATTGATGAGATTGACTTGATCTAAGACACAATGTTATACAAACTCAAAAACTAACATGTACCGACGTCATATTTTACAAGAAATCTATCAAAAATTCGGTAGAATCTCCCATGTAAAACAACATCTCTCTACAAAAAGTAGAGCCATTTTTTCACAAAACGACACTTTTATAACTTCCACAACTCAACATCTCAGATTGGGTCCTCCCAAACTACACTTTATGCCCAACCGAAAACCAACAAAATAACATATATAAAAAAATATATAATTTTTCTCAAATCACTAATATATCATAAAAATTTAGTTAACCAATACAATTTAATTTATTTATATAATAAAAATATAGAGGAAATTTATTTCCAAATATATATTAAAAATTCTAGTTTATAAATAACATTTCGTTAATGAAAATCAAATTTCCCTTTTATAACTAAATTAGCATTAATTATGAATAACTATTTAAATCGCTCAAATATATCATAAAAATTAAAAAAAAAAAACTCATTTAAGCTTGAAAATAATAAATAAATTTATTTTTCGTTTATTTTTCCAAAATTACTACTAATTAACTAAAAATTTGAAATTAATTATAAAAATTATTTTCATAATTTTATTATTTAAATTCAGTCTAAAACATAATAAATAACAATAAAGTTAATTAAAATTAAATAATTACTAATTTCTAATAATTTTTCTAAAAATACATTTTTAAACATAGTCTTTAAAAATTCATATCTTAATTTTTGCAAATAATCTCACAAAATTTCCTTCACAAAGCTTAATCTACATAATTTGTAAAATTTAATAAAAATATAAAAATTTCTGAGTCAGAATAGTACTAGAACAATAACCTAAGACCCGAAAAATCTAAATTTCCAGAAAATTATGAAAAAAAAATAATTGGATAGATCTCAACTCCAATTTCAATTTATATAACAACAAATAAACATGGATCAACCTAATTAAAGTTTAATTAATTAAAATATATCAAAAAACCTAAAATCAGATTACCTTAAATCGAGGTTGTTCCTAGTGATGGTTCATAAAAATATACTCTAATAAAGAATAATTTACTAAAACATTTGATACATAATCATTTAATACTAATTAAACAAATAATAATTTAAACTTAATAATTTCCATTTTAACTCAATAAATAAATAAAGAAAAATATAGGTCTTCACACAAGATACCACTTGCTTTTTACTCTTATGGATTTTAAGCACGCCTCATTTTCATTTTCAAGAGCCATAAAGTAAAGGTTGGTCATTTCTTGTTGTTCCTCTTCCTTTTTGGATTCGGAGGAGTCATCCCAAGTAGTTTTGAAGGCCTTTCTTTTCTCCTTCGCTCCTTTGTTCTTGAATTGAGTTTGGGGCACTCACTTCGAGTGTAACCCAATTTTTTGCATTCATAGTAAGTAACTTCTTTAGTTTTCTTCTTACCATCCCCTTCATACTTTTTATTAAAGTCTTTTGTTCTTGAGAAATTTTTCTTTCTCAAAAACTTCTTGAAGTTCCTAGTGAGCATGGCAATATCATCATCTTTATCATTAGAATTTTCAATATTTTCATCATGAAACCTTCAATGTTATGCTCTTTTTCTTTTCTTCCTTCTTTTCTTGCTCTTCATCTATTTACTTAATTGTGAGCTCATGTGTCAAGACCTTGCTAATAAGCACATCGGTAGAGAGGGTAGAGAGGTCTTAAGCTTCCTCAATTGAAGTGACTCAAGATTGTCAATCCTTCTGTAATATCCCGTGTTTTTAAAATATTTTTACATTGCACCGGGATATGCAGTGTTAATAATTTCTGTATGTTATATGATATTTTTACGAGTTAATATGTATTTAAAACCTATTTTTAATTACTGTGTATTATTTTCAGTGTTTTACGTAAAATTTTCCCGGGACTTGCATTTTCGAGGAAATTTTCATGTAAACAATGTATTATTAATTATTTTAAATATATTTTCGGACTTGCATGAACTCATGCGTATTTTTAAATTATTAAATCAAGCCTATGTGTGTATATTTATTTAATTAGGGTTTATTATTACCCTAATATTTTATTAATTATTTATTTGTTTTATTGTTATTTAATTAATTTTATTTAGTATAAATTATTAAAATATTAAATTTTGTGTGTGTGGTGTATATTTGATGTGTGTAATTTAATATTATTTTATTATATAGTGTAAAGTATATATATATACATATATACATTAAAATTTGTCAAATTACAAAAGAATTGGAAAATTACCAAACTGCCCCCGAGTCTTCTTCTTCCTCCCGATCGATTCTCCTCACCGTCCGGACGCCTATCACACCGTTTCTTCACCGTCGGTGTGCCTCCCGGCTTGCCACCGCCGTTCCCAGCCGTCCCCCGCCGCCAGCAGCTCCCTTCCCCGGCGCCGGCAGCTTCATTTTTCCTCTTTTGGCCGAAAGTTGATCCATCGCCGTTTCTCCCTCCTCCGACCACCGTTTTCGACACCGCCGGTCTTCATCGACTCCTTGAGGTCCGGTGAGTGTGATTCTAGCTTTGGTTTGAGCTAAAATGGTCTAGAATTGCTTAGGTTTCGAATTTTCAATTTCGGTCACATTAGGGTTTTTGATTTTTTTGAGCTTCGAATTGGATGATTCATGGAAACTCCCTACACAAATGTTGTTCCTAGTAGCCCAATCTACATGATTGAATTTTTGTAGAATTTTTGGAGATTTTTTGGATTTTTGCGTATTTCTGAATATTTTAATATTATTTTCTAATTTTCGGAAATTAATTATTTAAATTATGAAATTGGAGTTTATGGTTAAATTAGGTGTTTAAATGAATTATAGGAATTTATTTGGAATTTTTATGAATTTCTAAATATTTATTTTGAATTATTGAAGTTTATGTGATTTTGAGAAATTAGGGTTAATTGTGTTTTAAATGGAAATTAATTGGTTAATTAAGATTAATTATTGATATTATTTATAAATATGTTGAGAAAATTAATTTTGGATAATTGTATAATTTTTGGTGAATTTTTGAAGTAATTAAAGTATATTTATATATATAGGGGTATTTTGGTAATTTTACCCTAAATTGTCTAAAAATGTAATTTAATTGGTTTTAATAATTATTTAAGGTATAAAAATGATTTCTACAAAATATTTGGTATTTTTAACTAATTAAAATTATTTTTCGTGAATTATTTTCAATTATATATATAATATACGATTTTCCTAATAAAATGAGTTTTATTCGGTTTTTACAGTGTTTTAAGGTTAATTATGTAATTTCTACCTATGAAATGAATTTCTATGTTGTAAGGATATTTTTGGTATATCTGGAATTATTCTGTGTTTGTGGACCTCGGTCGGTGGACTGTAGTTTGGAGTCCGACCGTGGGATTTTGATTATGCCTTGTGTAGTTTTTCGAAGTGTGTTTCCTTGCAGGGTCGGCTCTACTCTTTTGAGTAGAGAGATGTCCGTTTTACAGGAGAGGTTCTGTCGAATTTTTGATAGAATTCTCGTAAAACGTGATATCCAATCAAACCCTAATTCTGTTTCCGTATTTTAATACTCTAGATTGAATTCTAGGATTTCTGTTAGGTTTATTCTAATGTCGGTTATTTATTGCTTGTTTAGTTGCGCCGAGACCGAGGGCTAGTGGACCAGGCCCGTCGAACCTGTCTCGTGGAGCGCATTAGGTGAGTTACTATACCATATATATATATACTTAGGATGCATGATTTAGAAATGCATGTTTTATGTTGATTAAATATGCATGAATAATTTGATTATTTCTTAAGTTTACATTAAGTATATTTTTGGTTTATTTTTGGTATATATTAAATTATATACATGTTTTGTAAATAAAATATACTTAAAATGTTTTTAAATATATTTCCAGCTTAATTTATAATTTGATTGAATGCATTTGACGTATATATACTCGAAATATACCTGGTTTACTTTTGGTATATTTCTGGTATATATATGGATTATATTGTTATTTCATTTACATTCATGCATCATTTACTTTTGTGAATGAATGATTTATATTATTAATGAAGGATATCGATAGAACGTGCTACCTAGTGGGCAGCACTAGGACCGAGTACGTACCGGTGCGCCTATAGCTTTAGGCTATATTACTAACTTATTTGTGGATATTGATTTATTATGATTATTGATGTGTGAGATGTGATTTGGGTGTGATTGCTGGAGCTCAGTTGACCAAGTGTCTCGAGGCCAATCACACTGGCAGTCAGACTGCTGGAGCTCGGTTGACTTAGTGTCTCGGGGCCAGTCTACTGTCTAAATGGATTAAGTGGATATATTTGGAATAAGTGAGCCTGTATGGCTAGAGTATTGTTTAACACTATTTTCTGAGGTTGCGTTATTCTAGGGTTCTATGTGATCCTTCATAAAAGATGATTTTTAATGAAAATATATAAAATGATTTTATTGCATCTGTGTGCAATTGCCTGTATATATACATATTATATATACTGTTGACTGTATGCATTATCACTTAGTGTGTATGTATATATATTATAGTAATTCACTCAGTGAGGTCTGACTCCCCTCCGTTGACTATTTTTCAGGAGAGTCAACTTCTTCAGACCTCAGTAGCAGGTCGATACGCCGGATTTCTTCCGCCCCGGCTTCTTTATGTAAATTGTCTACTTGAGTCTTATTTATTTTATCTAGACACTGCAGTAGTTGTGAATTAAAGTATTGGATTTCACGTATTTTATTTAAAGAGATGTATTATATTGAAACTGGATTTGTATTAAAAAGATTATATATCTATGGGATGAGATTTGATTTAAATCCAGTTGATATGGATAATATTATGAAATTATGATTTTTATTTTCCGCTGCATATTATATTGTTACTGTTATTATGGCATGATTTATTTTATTTTTAGGCTTGCTACGGGTTCCGGATTCAAAAAAATTCCCGTTCCCTAGCGCCGGTCATGGCCCCTGTTTTGGGTCATGACAAAGTTGGTATCAGAGCGGAGTTCTGTGTCAGGGCTTAGTTATGTGAGTTGTGGCCCTAATTTTAAAGTTGTGTTTTTTGTTGGACTACTGCAGTGTATTAGGTTCGAGTATGTCTTGATAAGTATTCCTTGCTATAGTTTTCAGCGTTATTCCTCCGTTGTCTGTTTTGTCTGAATTTCTCCGTTTGTCTTTTCAGAATGAGGAGGCGAGCGCGTGTTGCTCCACCGGTCGTTGAGGCCGAGGATGATGAGTCTTTTCAGGATGAGGTTTTACCTCCTGAGCAGCCAGTTAGACGTAGAGGTCGTGGCAGAGGTAGACCTCGAGGAGCGGCAGGTCGCCGTAGGCAGAGAGAGTTACAGGACGAGGAGCCTGTTGAGCCTGAGTTTGATGTTCCTGTTCCTCCAGTTGTTCAGCCTGTTCAGCCTGCCTATCAGCAGGGTATGTCTGACCCTGAGGCAGCTTTGTTCTATGCCCGAGTTGGCAGGATTGCTTTTGATGGGACTTCTGATCCTTTAGATTTTCTGCATGCGATTGAGACTAGGACTCGGACTGCTCATACCGAGTACCAGCGGATCATGATCGTTGAGTTGTCTGTCGAGGGACCAGCTCTAGATTGGTTCATTCAGATGATCCAGCCCTATATGATGACGATGACATGGGCTCAGTTTCGAGAGCGGTTCATGAGGAGATTCTGTCCAGAGCCTCTTCGTTTGAGTTATCGTCTTCGTTTGACCAGTATTTCTCGTGGAGATCGATCTGTAGAGGAGTATACCCGAGAGTTTCTTCGTCTGGGTATATATGCCGAGGATCTGATGCGAGATCAGTATTTCGCTGTTACTACATACGTTACTGGTTTGGGTTCAGCTTTTGCTGGTATGCCTACAGCAGGCCTTACTCTCGAGTCTGTGATTGAGCTAGCTAAGGAGATTGAGCTGAGGTTAGTTAGGCAGGGAGCAATGCCTGATTATTACCAGCTAGGAGTTCAGTCTAGCGGATTGCAGGCTACTCCATATTTGAGTTTTCATGTTGGATCGAGTAGTCAGCAGCGAGGTTCGACTCAGCAGAGTCAGAGACAGCAGCAGCAAGTGCATCGGAGCAGTAGACATGGCCGTGGAGGTCAGCGTAGATCGTTTAGATTTGGGTCAGGTGCTTCGAGCAGCAGCAGTGGTCGTAGTTCTGGATCAGCGGCCAGCGTTTGTCAGACTTGTGGTAGAGTCCATCAGGGATCGTGTTATCTGACACCGCTGACATGCTTCAGATGCGGGCAGACAGGACATTTTACCAGATCGTGTCCTTATTCCGGGTATCAACAGCAGCAGATTCCGCGATTCCCACAGCAGTCGATTGCTAGTGCAGCACCCGTGCCATTTCAGTTGCCACCAGCCCAGCATCAGAGTTTTACTCAGTTTGTTCCACAGTAGAGTCGTGGTAGAGGTACTAGAGGAGGTGCCAGAGGTGTTGGCCAGGCTTCTACCAGTCAGCAGGGAGGTCGAGGTCAGGCCAGAGTCTTTCATCTTACTCAGTAGGATGCTCAGGCAACTAATGCAGTCGTGGTAGGTATTGTTTCTGTTTATTACCTGGATGTTTGGGTTTTGTTTGATCCGGGTGCCACACATTCATTTATTTCTCCTATTTTTGCTTCTAAATCTTGTTGGCAAGCTTCGAGGATGGCTTTTCCTTTGTCTGTTACCACTCCTCTAAGTGATTCCTTGGACGCTGATATTATTCTTTCTGGTTGTCCAGTTCTCGTGGGAGATAGAGAATTACTCGCTGATTTGATTTTGTTGGATGTGATGGAGTTTGATGTTATTCTAGGAATGGATTGGTTATCTCAGCACTTTGTCGTGGTTGATTGCAGGAATAAGGAGGTGACTTTTAGAATTCCTGATGAAGAAGAGTTTAAGTTTGTTGGTGATAGGAGTTCAGCACCTCAGAATCTTATTTCTGCTATTACAGCTAGGAAGTTGTTGAAGAAAGGTTGTCAGGGATATTTGGCATTGGTTAGGGATACATCAGTGGAGAAGTTGTCACTCACAGATGTTCCGGTTGCTTGTGAGTTTCTTGATGTTTTTCCCGAGGAGTTGCCAGGCTTACCACCTCATAGAGAGATTGAGTTCTGTATACATGTGGTTCCAGGTACTACTCCTATATCTATGCCACCTTATCGTATGGCTCCTGCAGAGTTGAGAGAGCTAAAGGAGCAGTTGCAAGAGTTGTTGGAGAAAGGTTTTATCAGACCTAGTGTTTCTCTTTGGGGTGCACCAGTCCTGTTTGTGAAGAAGAAGGATGGTACCCTGAGACTGTGCATTGACTACAGAGAGTTGAATAAGGTGACGGTGAAGAACAAGTATCCTCTCCCAAGGATAGATGACTTATTTGATCAGCTACAGGGTGCACAGTTCTTTTCTAAGGTTGACTTGAGGTCGGGTTATCATCAGTTACGTATCAGTGAATCCGATATTCCTAAGACAGCATTCCGCACTAGATATGGTCATTATGAGTTTCTGGTGATGTCTTTTGGTTTGACTAATGCACCAGCAGCTTTTATGGACCTGATGAACAGAGTATTCAGACAGTATGTGGATCAGTTTGTAGTAGTATTCATTGATGATATACTGGTATATTCGAGGAGTATGGAAGAGCATGTATATCACTTGAGGATTGTACTGCAGACACTGAGAGATCATCAGCTTTATGCTAAATTCTCGAAGTGTGATTTCTGGATGGAGAGTGTTTCTTTTCTTGGACACGTAGTGTCTAAAGAAGGTATTCAGGTTGATCCACAGAAGGTTGAGGCAGTATCTGAGTGGCCTAGACCTACTTCTGTCACAGAGATTCGGAGTTTTCTGGGTTTAGCTGGGTATTATAGGCGGTTTGTGCAAGATTTTTCCAGAATAGCAGCCCTTATGACTCGCTTGACTCAGAAGAATGTTAGATTCGAGTGGTCAGAAGCTTGTGAGAATAGTTTTCAATTGTTGAAGGAGAAATTGACCACAACGCCAGTATTAGCTTTGCCTAATAGTGTGGATAAGTTCATAGTTTACTGTGATGCTTCTAGAATTGGTCTTGGTTGTGTGTTGATGCAGAATGGAAAGGTGATAGCCTATGCTTCGAGGCAGTTGAAGAAGCATGAGCAGAACTATCCTACACATGATCTTAAGATGGCTGCAGTGATCTTTGCTTTGAAGATCTGGAGACATTATTTGTACGGGGTGACTTGTGAGATATTTACTGATCACAAGAGCCTTAAGTACATTTTCCAGCAGCGAGATTTGAATCTGAGGCAGAGAAGATGGTTGGAATTGTTGAAGGACTATGATTGCGAGATTCTTTACCATCCGGGTAAAGCTAATGTGGTAGCAGATGCCTTGAGTAGGAAGTCCTCAGGTAGTCTTGCTCACATCGGTGTTGATAGGAGACCATTGATCCAGGAATTGCATTTGTTAGTGGATCAAGGTCTGATGATGAAGATTAGTAGATCAGGTGGACTGTTAGCTCAGTTTAAAGTATGATTTGTACTAAGGGATAGGATTAAAGCAGCTCAGAGCCGAGATCCTATTCTAGAAGAGCTTGCAGAGAATGTCAGAGCAGGGAAGTTCACTGATTTCACACTCGATGATGATGGTGTGTTGTGGATCAGTGGTAGATTGTGTGTTCCAGATGTGGATGACTTGAGAGAAGAGATTTTAGAAGAAGCACATTCTACAGCCTACAGCGTTCATCCAGGTGTTACTAAGATGTACCACAGTATCAGAGATCTATACTGGTGGGATGGATTGAAGAAAGATGTCGCTGATTATGTTGCTAAGTGCTTGACGTGTCAGCAAGTGAAAGCTGAACATCAGAAGCCTTCTGGGAAGCTTCAGCCTCTTCCTATTCCTGAGTGGAAGTGGGAAAGGATAGCTATGGATTTTGTGGTCGGTTTACCTCGTTCGAAGGATGGATACGATTCTATTTGGGTGATTGTAGACAGGTTAACGAAGTCTGCACATTTCTTGCCTGTGAAAGCCACATATTCAGTTGCTAGATTGGCGAAGTTGTATGTGAAGCATATTGTGTGTCTTCATGGAGTACCTGTGTCCATTGTATCAGATAGAGGTTCGGTGTTTACTTCTCGTTTTTGGCAGAAGTTACAAGAAGCGATGGGCACTAGGTTGGATTTCAGTACTGCTTTTCATCCTCAAACAGATGGCCAGTCTGAGAGGATGATCCAGACACTGGAAGATATGTTGAGGATGTGTGTCCTGGATTTGGGAGGTAGCTGGGATGATCATTTGCCTCTTGTTGAGTTTGCATATAATAACAGCTACCATAGCAATATTGGTATGGCACCATATGAGGCGTTATATGAAAGGAAGTGTAGATCCCCGTTGAGTTGGGATGAGATTGGTGAGAGAGCTTTGACTGGACCAGAGATGGTTCAGGATGCTGCAGAGAAAGTCGTTGTGATTAAGCGAAGATTAGAGACCACAGTTAGCAGACAGAAGAGTTATGAGGACCCTAGGCGCAGAGATGTGGAGTTTCAGGTTGGAGATTTCGTTTTTCTGAAAGTATCTCCGATGAAGGGTGTGATGAGATTTGGCAGGAAGGGTAAGTTAGCACCGAGATACATTGGACCGTTTGAGATTCTGGAGAGAGTTGGCACTGTTGCATATCGGTTGGATTTGCCTCCGAGTATGTCACAGGTGCATCCAGTATTTCATATCTCGATGTTGAGGAAGTATATCTCAGATCCTTCACACGTGTTGCAGCCCGACAGTGTGGAAGTGAGTGAAGATTTAACGTTTGTGGAAGAACCTGTGGCGATCGTTGATTATCAAGTTCGACAGTTACGATCGAAGCAGATTCCGATGGTCAAGGTTCTGTGGCGCAGCGACAGAGTTGAAGAGCATAAGTGGGAGACTGAAGCTGAGATGCGAGCTTCTTACCCGTATCTCTTTCCTTCCTGATTCTGTAATCTTGTTTTTTTTTTGGAATTCGGGGACGAATTCTTGTAAGGGGGGAAGACTGTAATATCCCGTGTTTTTAAAATATTTTTACATTGTACCGGGATATGCAGTGTTAATAATTTCTGTATGTTATATGATATTTTTACGAGTTAATATGTATTTAAAACCTATTTTTAATTACTGTGTATTATTTTTAGTGTTTTACGTAAAATTTTCCCGGGACTTGCATTTTCGGGGAAATTTTCACGTAAACAATGTATTATTAATTATTTTAAATATATTTTCGGACTTGCATGAACTCATGCGTATTTTTAAATTATTAAATAAAGCCTGTGTGTGTATATTTATTTAATTAGGGTTTATTATTACCCTAATATTTTATTAATTATTTATTTGTTTTATTGTTATTTAATTAATTTTATTTAGTATAAATTATTAAAATATTAAATTTTATGTGTGTGGTGTATATTTGATGTGTGTAATTTAATATTATTTTATTATATAGTGTAAAGTATATATATATACATATATACATTAAAATTTGTCAAATTACAAAAGAATTGGAAAATTACCAAACTGCCCCTAGTCTTCTTCTTCCTCCCGACCGATTCTCCTCGCCGTCCGGACGCCTGTCACGCCATTTCTTCACCATCGGTGTGCCTCCCGGCTTGCCACCGCCGTTCCCAGCCGTCCCCCGCCGCCAGCAGCTCCCTTCCCCGGCGTCGGCAGCTTCATTTTTCCTCTTTTGGCCGAAAGTTGATCCATCGCCGTTTCTCCCTCCTCCGACCACCATTTTCGACACCACC
This sequence comes from Mallotus nudiflorus, assembly GCA_947683625.1. NCBI lineage: Eukaryota > Viridiplantae > Streptophyta > Magnoliopsida > Malpighiales > Euphorbiaceae > Mallotus > Mallotus nudiflorus. The sequence goes on along the minus strand of CANTUR010000147.1, from coordinate 697,995 downwards.
AGTCTTCATCGACTCCTTTAGGTCCGGCGAGTGTGATTCTAGCTTTGGTTTGAGCTAAAATGGTCTAGAATTGCTTAGGTTTCGAATTTTCAATTTCGGTCACATTAGGGTTTTTGATTTTTTTGAGCTTCGAATTGGATGATTCATGGAAACTCCCTTCACAAATGTTGTTCCTAGTAGCTCAATCTACATGTATGAATTTTTTTAGAATTTTTGGAGATTTTTTGGATTTTTGGGTATTTTTGAATATTTTAATATTATTTTCTAATTTTCGGAAATTAATTATTTAAATTATGAAATTGGAGTTTATGGTTAAATTAGGTGTTTAAATGAATTATAGGAATTTATTTGGAATTTTTATGAATTTCTAAATATTTATTTTGAATTATTGAAGTTTATGTGATTTTGAGAAATTAGGGTTAATTGTGTTTTAAATGGAAATTAATTGGTTAATTAAGTTTAATTATTGATATTATTGATAAATATGTTGAGAAAATTAATTTTGGATAATTGTATAATTTTTGGTGAATTTTTGAAGTAATTTAAGTATATTTATATATATAGGGGTATTTTGGTAATTTTATCCTAAATTGTCTAAAAATGTAATTTAATTGGTTTTAATAATTATTTAAGGTATAAAAATGATTTCTACAAAATATTTGGTATTTTTAACTAATTAAAACTATTTTTCGTGAATTATTTTCAATTATATATATAATATACGGTTTTTCTAATAAAATGAGTTTTATTCGGTTTTTACAGTGTTTTAAGGTTAATTATGTAATTTCTACCTATGAAATGAATTTCTATGTTGTAAGGATATTTTTGGTATATCTGAAATTATTCTGTGTTTGTGGACCCCGGTCGGTGGACTGTAATTTAGAGTCCGACCGTGGGATTTTGATTATGCCTTGTGTAGTTTTTCGAAGTGTGTTTCCTTGCAGGGTCGGCTCTACTCTTTTGAGTAGAGAGATGTCCGTTTTACAGGGGAGGTTCTGCCGGATTTTCGATAGAATTCTCGTAAAACGTGATATCCAGTCGAACCCTAATTCTGTTTCCGTATTTTAATACTCTAGATTGAATTCTAGGATTTCTGTTAGGTTTATTCTAATGTCGGTTATTTATTGCTTGTTTAGTTGCGCCGAGACCGAGGGCTAGTGGACCAGGCCCGTCGGACCTGTCTCGTGGAGCGCATTAGGTGAGTTACTATACTATATATATATACTTAGGATGCATGATTTAGAAATGCATGTTTTATGTTGATTAAATATGCATGAATAATTTGATTATTTCTTAAGTTTACATTAAGTATATTTTTGGTTTATTTTTGGTATATATTAAATTATATACATGTTTTGTAAATAAAATATACTTAAAATGTTTTTAAATATATTTCCAGCTTAATTTATAATTTAATTGAATGCATTTGACGTATATATACTCGAAATATACCTGGTTTACTTTTGGTATATTTCTGGTATATATATGGATTATATTGTTATTTCATTTACATTCATGCATCATTTACTTTTGTGAATGAATGATTTATATTATTAATGAAGGATATCGATAGAACGTGCTACCTAGTGGGCAGCACTAGGACCGAGTACGTACCGGTGCGCCTATAGCTTTAGGCTATATTACTAACTTATTTGTGGATATTGATTTATTATGATTATTGATGTGTGAGATGTGGTTTGGGTGTGATTGCTGGAGCTCGGTTGACCAAGTGTCTCGAGGCCAATCACACTGGCAGTCAAACTACTGGAGCTCGGTTGACTTAGTGTCTCGGGGCCAGTCTACTGTCTAAATGGATTAAGTGGATATATTTGGAATAAGTGAGCCTGTATGGCTAGAGTGTTGTTTAACACTATTTTCTGAGGTTGCGTTATTCTAGGGTTCTATGTGATCCTTCATAAAAGATGATTTTTAATGAAAATATATAAAATGATTTTATTGCATCTGTGTGCAATTGCCTGTATATATACATATTATATATACTGTTGACTGTATGCATTATCACTTAGTGTGTATGAATATATATTATAGTAATTCACTCAGTGAGGTCTGACTCCCCTCCGTTGACTATTTTTCAGGAGAGTCAACTTCTTCAGACCTCAGTAGCAGGTCGATACGCCGGATTTCTTCCGCCCCGGCTTCTTTATGTAAATTGTCTACTTGAGTCTTATTTATTTTATCTAGACACTGCAGTAGTTGTGAATTAAAGTATTGGATTTCATGTATTTTATTTAAGGAGATGTATTATATTGAAACTGGATTTGTATTAAAAAGATTATATATCTATGGGATGAGATTTGATTTAAATCCAGTTGATATGGATAATATTATGATATTATGATTTTTATTTTCCGCTGCATATTATATTGTTACTGTTATTATGGCATGATTTATTTTATTTTTAGGCTTGCTACGGGTTCCGGATTCGAAAGAATTCCCATTCCCTAGCGCCGGTCATGGCCCCTGTTTTGGGTTGTGACACCTTCTTATGTAGGATTCTTAGAATCTTATTGTTCACCTCTTCCTTAAAGAAATATTTTCCAAGTTTCTTGAGGTTTGTGAGGAGAAATTTTGAGATGGTTTATCATCTCCATGATTTATTCTTAACGCTTAATTTTGAAGAGTTCATATTCATACATATGAAGTTGAACCTTTTTGCTTTTAACTTGCATGTTGCCTTTATAATAATTTTCTAAGGTCTCTTATATTTCCTTGGCTAACATACAACGTTGAAACTTGCCTCCTTCTTCTCTTATCATGGAAGAGACTAAAGTGATCATAGCCTTTTTATTTTTATGATTTTTCTCTTTTTGTTCATTATTCCATTGGCTTCTTGTAAGAGTAATTACCTTATCATCAATGGTAGTTATAGGTAGTTCCTAACCTTTTAGGACAATATCCTAAAGTTTGATGAAATCACAATCAAGGTATAGCTCTATTTTGAACTTCCAATGAGGATAGTTACTACCATCAAAGAATGGTCTAAATGAAGAAATATTTTGTGATTCACTCCTAATGATCTTGTATTCTAGCAATGAAGTTCCTAAAATTCAAACTCTAATACCAACTGAAAATGCCTTAGGGGGGTGAATAAGGCTAATGAGTAATAAACAATTAAAATAATTCTTTACAAGAATTAAAAGAATATTGAGAAAGAAGATTGATGAATATAATATTTTAAAGAGTTCGGATTCTTAACAATCCTATGCCTCCACCTAACTTATTCCCAAGTTAGGATTTTTAATTCTTACAACCTTATTTATAAGATTAAGATTACACAAGAGTTTTAGGCTTACTCTTTCAACCTTACAACTTGAGTTTTATAAGGCTGACTCAAAAACCAAATCCCAAGTGTTTCAATGGTAAACACTTAAACCAATTCTACTATAATAGAATCTCACTTCCCATTTTCTTAATCCTAAGAATTAAAAGAATAATAAAATTTATTCTAACACTCACTAACTCTCACAAGAGTTATACAAATAGGAAATAAAAATGAAAAGAGCTTTGACAGCTTCATTGAATGCTTAAGAGAGTATAATGAGTAAAAAAATTTCTTAAACTTTCAATTGAACTCCAAAAGTTATTTCTATAGATAAAAAACTTAGATTATGGTTGTTGGATCATTGATTGTGTCTTCAACATCTCTTATTGATTTTTGAATCATCTTATACTTATTTCTATCAAAACACCACTATAGTAAGGAGCAAACCGTGGCTCGTGAGCATATGTTTGAGGATCGTTGCATTTAAAAATATCTGTTGAATGCTGTCACGGTTGCCCTTACTAGTTGAGCTCTTGTAAGGACCTAATATTTTAAATTATCAAAAATTATTTTGAGATATATAATGTTAATAATATTTTAAATTTATATATATAATGATTATGTTGTGTGATTTAAAAGTTAGTTTATTGTTAAATTTTATCTATTTATTTAATAATATTATTATTTTTATTAAATTATGAATAGTGTAAGTTTAGTATAATTATTTATTTTAATATTGTAGTATACTTTTATTTAGTCTAAAGTTAATTGTTATATATGTGGGTGTTGTTAAATATATATGTATAAAGGAAAAGTCAAAAGCATTTTCAGGTCAACCATCTTCTCTCTCCCTCTTTTTCTTCTTTTTCTTCTTCTTTCTGCCATTGCTGATTTGCAGAGCACCACCCGAAGCCTTCCAGCACTACCATAGACTACCACTAAGCTCGCCACCACCTCCCCTCCCTTTTCTCTTCCTCCCGCCACCACCAAAAAGCCTCCAATTGTCGAAAAAATTGAGATCAACACCTACTGCTACAGCAACTTCAGCGTGAATCCAGTGGTTTTAACTCGTGTTTTCGAGCTCGTTCGACTCCTCTCGACACAGGCTACTCAATTCTCTAGTCAATTCAAGCTTAGTATGTCCAGTTATTGAGTTTTCTTTAAGTTTTAGTTTATGCCTATTAGGGTTTTTTTTTAGCTTGAGTTTGAATGATTCTCGTTAATTTCTTTTCAAAATGTTGTTGTGTGAATCCTTAGCTTCTTAAATATATTTTTAGTTTATTTTTCTGAATTTATTTAATTTTTGTATATAAATTGTATTTTTGGCAATTAAAATGAATTTTTATTAATTATGTGTTTTATATGTTTTGTATAGAAATTATGTTAAATTAGCATAGTTAATTTAAATTATTAGCCTTGGGAATAAGAAAATAATTTTTAGTAATTTTTATTAATTTTTGAATAATATTTATTATTATGTGAATTTTTATTAATGGGTAAATTTTGCATTTTTATTGAAATTATTGTTAAATTATATGTTTTGAATAATTTTAGAATAATAAATAGTATTAAAATAATTTTTTACAAATTATTTACTATTTTTAACTAATTTATAATAATTTTTGAAAATATATTCAAATAATTATTTTGTTTATTATTTTTGTGATTAAATGAGTTTTTAACCATTTTTATTATATATGTAACCTATTTGAATAATTATTTGTGAATTTTAATATTTAAATTTGAATAATTGAAATTTTGGATTTTTATTAATATCATATAATTTATTGAGATTTTGTTAACTATTTTTGAAATAATTAGCTTTAATTTTTTTGTTATTTAAATAAATTATATTGTGGCTTATTTATTGATATTTATGGATTTTAATATTTTTATTATTTTATTATTTAATATTGATTTTATTATGAATTGTGAACCTCAGTTGGGAATTGTGTAGTTCGGGGTTCTAACCCGAGGCATTGAGCATTGTGATTTTAGAAGTTTGTTTGTTTACAGGATTAGCTCTACTTTCAATAGAGAGACATTCGTTTTAAAAAGGAGACTCTACGAAATTTTTGATATAATTCTCATAAAATGTGACGTCAGGTCGATCCTGAGTTTATGGTTTTGTGGTCAAGTTGTGTCTAGATTGAGTCTTCTTTTAGAATTCTTAAAAGTGTAAATTAGGTATTCCATTCTAATATTTGTTATTATTTATTTTCTATAGTTGCGCCGAGACCAAGGCCTATTGGAATAAACTCGTTGAGTCTGTATCGAGGAGCGCAAATTTGTGAGTTATTATTTTATATATGCACTGCATATAGGATGCATAAGTATGAGCATTCATGTTTTTAATGTATATTTAAACATGAATTTTTTTATTAAATGATTTAGTATATGTTTGGTATACTTTCAATATATTTTGGTATATTTCGATATATATGCAATGTATATGCCTGATATATTTTAGTATATGTTTGGTATACTTTCAGTATATTTTGGTATATTTCGATATATATGCAACGTATATGCTCGATATATTTTTAATATATACTTGGTATATTTTTTGTATATTCATGGTTTATTTTGGTATATATCTGGAATATTTTTAGTATGCATTCGGTATATTTTTAGTATATGATTGGCATATTCGTCGAGTCTGTCTCGAGGAGCGCAAACCTATGAGTTATTATTTTATATATGCATTGCATATAGGATGCATGATTATAAGCATTCATGTTTTCAATGTGTATTTAAACATAAAAACATGAATTGTTTTATTAAATGATTTCGTATATGTTTGGTATACTTTCAGTATATTTTAATATATTTCGATATATATTCAATGTATATGCTTGATATATTTTTAATATATACTTGGTACATTTTTGGTATATTCATGGTTTATTTTGGTATATATGTGGCATATATATTTGGAATATTTTTAGTATACATTCGGTATATTTTTAGTATATGATTGGCATATTTCCACGATATATGTTTGGTATATATTTCGAATATAAATGGTATATTCTTCTATAATGGATGTCATTATATTTTAATTGTGCATTTTATTATTTTTCAATATTTATTCAATTTATTTGAAAGATATCAGTAAAACGTGCTACCTAGTGGGTTGCACTAAAACTGTATATGTACCAGTGCAATAGATTTTAGGGTTGATATTATGAAATCATTTGAGGTGAAATTTGATTATTTTGATTATGAGAATTTTAGTGAGTGAGTAGTGTGATTACGGGAGCTCGGTTGACCTAATGTCTCAGGGCCAATCACACTGACAGTGAGACTGTCGGAGCTCAGTTGACTTAATGTCTCGGAGCCAGCCTACTATCCAAAATGGAATAAGAAAATTACTTTTCAATTAAGTAAGCATGTTGGCTAGTGAGATATTTTGATTGAGGTTACGAATATTTTTAGGATTCTATTTGATCATTCACTTAAATAAACTTTTTCTACTTTTATTATTATATAAAATCAAATTTTAGCATCTGTGTGAAATGCCCATATATGTATAATATTATAGTGATGCTTGACTGTATATGACGTAAGGTTTCATGTATATATATTATAATAATTTACTTAGTGAGGTCTAACTCTCCTCAATATTTTTTACAGGATCTTCTTCCTCTTCATACCTCCCTAGTAGTACTTTACGCCGGTCTTCTTTTGCCCCGACTAGATTATGTAAATTTATTATCTGAACTCTTATTGTATTCTAGAAACTACAATAGTAGTGTTATTGTAGTAGTTGTGTTATTTTTATTGGAGAGTTATATTTGAATATTGTATGAGATATTTTTATTATGATAAGATATAATTTTTACTTTTATATTAAATAAAGTTTTAATTCTGGCATATTTTTTATATTGTTTTTGAAGGTGTTTTTATTTTTAAGGCTTGCTACGGGTTCCAAACTCGAAAGAATTGCCGTTTCTTAGCACCGGTCATGACTCCCCAATTTTGGTCATGACAAAGTTGGTATTAGAACATAGGTTATTAGTGTTATGGACCTAGGTTTTCAAAGTTGTGTTTTCTTTAAAATTACTGTAATAAATTAAGTTCGATTATGTTTTCAATAAGTTTTCCTTAATATAGTATTCTGTATAATCGATAGGTTGTCTACTTATTGTCTGTTTTGTCTAAATCTTATTGGTTTTTATCTTTTCAAAATGAGGAGGTGAGTGTGTGTGTCACTCCACCGATCATTAAGTCAGAGGATAATAAGTCCTTTCAGGATGAGGTTTACCTCCTGAGCCGCCAACCAGGTGCAAAGGTAGAGGCAAAGGTGGACCTTGAGGAGTGGCAGTCACCATGGGTAGAAAGATCTATAGGATGAGGAACCTGTAAAGTAGGAGTTTGAGGAAACTGATATACCTCAAGTTTCAACGTAGATGCAGCCTGTCTATCAGCAGGCATGTCTGACCTTGAGGCCACGTTATTTTATGCTAGAGTCAACAGGATTTCTTTCAACGGGATGTTAAACCCTTTAGATTTTTTGCATGCCATTGAGACATGGACTTGAACTGCTCACACCAAATATTAAAGGATCATGATCGTCGAGCTATCTATAGAAGGACCAGCCCTGGATTGGTTTGTTCAAGTCATTCAGCCACTGATGATGATAATGACCTAAGCATAATTTTGAGAGATGTTTATGAGGCATTTCTACCCAAAGCCACTGTAAATGAGTTAAAGACTTTAGTTAAGTAGCATCACTAAAAGTGACAAATCTATAGAGGACTATACCAAAGAGTTCCTCAGACTTAATCGATATGCTGAGGACCTAATGCGAGATCAATATTTTATCGTTACGATATACATAACTAGACTGGGTTCTGTATTCATTGGGATGCTAAAGTTTTTATTGATCTAGGTGCCATACATTTTTTCATGTCCCTTATTTTTGCTTTGAAGTCATTTTGGCAAGCTTCAAGGATGGCTTTTCCTTTATCTGTCGCACTAATATTTTTTTTTTGTCTGGTGTTAGTGGGAGGCAGAGAATTGCCAGTGGAATTAATGTTATTAAATGTGATGGAGTTTGATGTGATCCTTGGTATGGATTGGTTATCTTAACACTATGTTATTGTCGATTGTCGAAGTAAATAGGTGATTTTTAGAATTTCGGATGAAGAAGAGTTTAAGTTTATGGGTGACAAGAGTTTTGCACCTCAAAATCTCACATCCATTGTCACAACTAGGAAGATGCTGAGAAAAGGTTGTCAAGGATACTTGACACTTGTCAGGGATACTTCAATGGAGAGTTGTCTCTCATAAATGTTCCAATTGCCTATGAGTTTTCTAATGTTTTTCTTGAGGAGTTACCAGGTTTACCACCTCATAAAGAGATCAAGTTCTGTATAAATGTGGTTCCAGGTACAACTCCTATTTCGATGCCGCCCTACAGAATGGCTCCTGTAGAGTCGAAGGAACTAAAGGAGTAGTTGCAGGATTTGCTAGATAAGGGTTTCATTAGACCTAGTATTTCTCCTTGGGGTGTACTAGTCTTGTTTGTAAAGAATAAGGATAGTACACTATGACTATGCATTAATTATAGAGAGTTAAATAAGGTGACAGTGAAGAACAAGTATCTTCTTTAGAGGATAGATGATTTATTTGATCAACTTCAGGGTGCACAGTTCTTTTCCAAGGTTGACTTAAGGTTGGGTTATCATCAGTTGCAGATCAGTGAAGCTGATGTTCCTAAAACGGCTTTCGGCACTCGTTATGGCCACTGTGAGTTTCTGGTGATGTCATTCGGATTTACTAATACACTAGCTGCTTTTATGGATCTGATAAATAGGGTATTTAGACTATTTATGGTAGTCTTTATTAATGATATACTGGTGTATTCAAAGAGTATGGAGGAGCACGTATATCACTTGAGGACAGTACTGTAGATACTGAGAGAACATCAGCTTTATGCTAAATTCTTGAAGTGTGATTTCTTGTTAAAGAATGTTGCATTCCTTGGACATGTAGTGTCTAAAGATAGTATTCAAGTTAATCCACAGAAGATTGAGGCAGTGTCTGAATGGCCCAGACCGACAATAGTTATTGAGATTCAAATTTTTCTAGGTTTAGTTGGGTACTATATGAGGTTTATGCAAGATTTTCCTAGAATTATAGCTCCTATAACTCGCCTCACTCAAAAGAATATGAAGTTTGTGTGGTCAAATGCTTGTGAGAATAGTTTTCAATTACTGAAGGAGAAGTTGACCACAACTCCAGTTCTGGCTTTGCCTAATGGAGAAGATAAGTTCACCGTGTATTGTGATGCCTCTAAAGTTGGTCTAAGTTATGTGTTGATGCAGAATGATAGGGTGATAGCTTATGCTTTGAGGCAATTGAAGAAGCATGAACATAATTATCATACTCACGACATAGAGATGCCTGCAATGATCTTTGTTCTCAAGATTTAGAGATATTATTTTTACAGAGTGACTTATGAGATTTTCATAAATCACAAGAGCTTGAAGTACATTTTCTAGTAGAGAGATATAAAATTGAGGCAGAGGAGATGGTTAGAACTCCTGAAGGATTATAACTATAATATTCTTTATCATTCAGGCTCCTCGGGTAGTCTTGCACACATTAGTGTAAAGAGGAGACCTTTGATCCAAGAGTTGCACCAGTTAGTGGATCATGGTTTGATGATGAAGATTGATAGATCAGGTGGACTACTAGCTCAGTTCAGAGTCAGATTAGTGTTAAGAGATAGGATTAAAGTAGCTCAGGGTCGAGATCCTATTCTAACAGAGTTTGACGAGAATGTGTGTGCAGGGAAGTTCACTAATTTTACACTTGATGATGAAGGTGTTTTATGGATCAGTGGTAGATTATACATTCTTGATGTGGATAATTTGAGAGAGGAGATCCTTGAGGAAGCACATTCTACAGCTTATAGTGTACATCCAGGTGTTACTAAGATGTATTACAACATCCGAGATTTATAACAGTGGGATGGATTGAAGAAGGTTATAGCTGATTATATTTCTAAGTGCTTAACATGTCAGTAGGTGAAAGCTAAGCATCATAAGCCTTTTAGGAAGCTTTAGCCTCTTCTTATTCTTGAGTGGAAATGGAAGAGAGTTACTATAGATTTTATGGTAGGGTTACCTTGTTCGAAGGATGGATACGATTCCGTCTGGGTGATTGTGGATAGGTTAACCAAATCAACTCACTTCTTGTCAGTTAAAGCCACTTATTCTATAGCTAAGTTGGCGAAGCTATATGTTAAGCATATTGTGTGCCTTTATGGAGTACTTGTGTCCATTGTATTTAATAAAGGTTTAGTGTTTACCTCTCAATTTTGGCAAAAGTTGCAAGAAGCAATGGGCACCAGGCTTGATTTTAGTACTGCTTTTCACCCTTAGACAGATGGTCAGTTTGAGAGGATAATCTAGACACTTGAGGATGTGTGTATTGGATCTTAGAGGTAGCTGGGATGATCATTTGCTGCTTATAGAGTTTGTTTATAATAACAGCTACCATATTAGTATTGAGATGGCATTATATGAGGCTTTGTATGAAAGGAAGTGTAGATCTTATTTGTGTTAGGATGAGATTGGAGAGAGAGCGTTAATTGGACTTAAGATGGTTCAAGATGCAATTGAGAAGGTTACCATGATCAGAAGGAGATTAGAGACTACAACTAGTATACAGAAAAGCTATGCAAATCTGAGGTGCAGAGATGTGGAGTTTCATGTTATAGACTATGTGTTTCTAAAGGTGTCTCCGATGAAGGGTGTGATGAGGTTTGGCAAGAAAAGAAAATTATCACCGAGACATATTAGACCATTTGAGATTTTGAAGAGAGTGGACATGGTTGCATATCGGTTAGCTTTGCCTCAAAATTTATCTCAAGTGCATCAAGTATTCCATATCTCGATATTGAGAAAGTATGTTTCAGACCATTTGCGCGTGTTACATCCTGAGAGTATGGAAGTGAACAAAGACCTGATGTACGAGGAGGAGTCAATCACAATAGTGGATTATCAAGTTCGTCACTTGCGTTCCAAGCAGATTCCAATGGTCAAGGTGTTATGGCAGAGCAATAACATGGAGGAGCTCACTTAGGAGACAAAAGCTGAGATGTGGGTGGCTTACCCTTACCTCTATCCTCGATAAATTTCTATTTTCTGTAATTTTATTTGGAAATTTGAGGACGAATTTTTATAAGGGGAAGATTGTAATGACCTAATATTTTAAATTATTAAAAATTATTTTGAGATATACAATGTTAATAATATTTTAAATTAAAATATATTATGATTATGTTATGTGATTTAAAAGTTAGTTTATTGTTAAATTTTATTTATATATTTAATAATATTATTATTTTTATTAAATTATGAATAGTGTAAGTTTAGAATAATTATTTTATTTTAATATTATAGTATACTTTTATTTAGTCTAAAGTTAATTGTTATATATGTGGGTGTTGTTAAATATATATGTGTGTGTGTGTGTGTATATATATATATATATATATATATATATATATGTAAAGGAAAAGTCAAAAGTACTTTCGGGTCAACCATCTTCTCTTTCCCTCTTTTTTCTTTTCTTTTTTTTTTCTTCTTCTTCTCCTTCTTCTTCTTTCTGCCATTACCAGTTTGTAGAGCACCACCCGAAGCCCTCTAGCGCCACTATAGACCACCACCTTCCCTCCCTTCTCTCTTCTTCCCGCCGCCGCCAAGAAGCCTTAAGTTGCCGAAAAAACCAAGATCAACATCTACTGTTATAGTAACTTTGGCGTGAATTTAATGGTTTTAGCTCATGTTTCCAGGTTCATTTGACTTCTCTCGACACGGGCTACTCGATTCTCAAGTCGGTTCAAGCCTAGAACGTCCGGTTAGTGAGTTTTCTTTAAGTTTTAGTTTATGCCTATTAGGGTTTTTTATTTTTTTGTTTAGCTTGAGTTTGAATTATTCTTGTTAATTTCTTTTGAAAATATTATTGTGTGAATCTTTAGCTTCTTAAATATATTTTTAGTTTATTTTTCTGAATTTATTTGATTTATGTATATAAATTGTATTTTTGGTAATTAAAATGAATTTTTATTAATTACGTGTTTTATATGTTTTGTATAGAAATTATGTTAAATTAGTATAGTTAATTTAAATTATTAGCCTTGGAAATGAGAAAATAATTTTTTTTATTTTTAGTAATTTTGTTTAATTTTTTAATAATATTTAGTATTATGTGAATTTTTTATTAATGGGTAAATTTTGCATTTTTATTGAAATTATTGTTAAATTATATGTTTTGAATAATTTTAGAATAATAAATAGTATTAAAATAATTTTTTACAAATTTTTTATTACTTTTAACTAATTAATAATAATTTTTAAAAATATACTCAAATAATAGTTTTATTTATTATTTTTGTGATTAAATGAGTTTTTAACTATTTTTATTATATATGTAACCTATTTGAATAATTATTTGTGAATTTTAATATTTAAATTTGAATAATTAAAAACTTGGATTTTTATTAATATTATATAATTTATTGAGATTTTGTTAACTATTTTTTAAAATAATTATTTTTAATGTTTTTATTATTTAAATAAATTATATTGTGGTTTATTTATTGATATTTATGGATTTTAATGATTTTTATTATTTTATTATTTAATATTGATTTTATTGTGAATTGTGAACCTCAATTAAGAATTGTGTAGTTCGGGGTCCCAACCCGAGGCGTTGAGCATTGTGATTTTAGAAGTGTATTTGTTTGCAAGATCGACTCTATTTTTAGTAGAGAGACGTCCGTTTTACAAAGGAGACTCTATCAAATTTTTTATAGAATTCTTGTAAAATGTGACGTCGAGTCGATCTTGAGTTTTTGATTTTGTGGTTGAGTTGTGTCTAGATCGAGTATTCGTTTAAAATTCTTAGAAGTGTAAATTAGTTATTCGATTATAATATTTTTTATTATTTATTTCTATAGTTGCGCCGAGACCAAGGCCTATCGGACCAGACCCATCAAGTCTGTCTCGAGGAGTGCAAACTTGTGAATTATTATTTTATATATGCATTGCATATAGGATATATGATTATGAGCATTCATGTTTTTAATGTGTATTTAAATATGAATTGTTTTATTAAATGATTTAGTATATATTTAGTATACTTTCAGTATATTTTGGTATATTTCGATATATATGCAACGTATATATTTGATATATTTTTTGTATATTCATGGTTTATTTTGGTATATATATGGCATATATATTTGAAATATTTTTTAGTATACATTCGGTATATTTCTGGTATACGATTGATATATTTCCACGATATATGTTTGGTATATATTTGGGGTATAAATGGTATATTCTTCTATATTGGATGTCATTATATTTTAATTGTGCATTTTATTATTTTCCAATATTTATTCAATTTATTTGAAGGATATCAGTAGAACATGCTACCTAGTGGGTTGCACTAGGACTATGTACGTACCAGTGCGATAGATTTTAGGGTTGATATTATGAAATCATTTGAGGTGAAATTTGATTATTTTGATTATGAGAATTTCATTGAGTGAGTAGTGTAATTACAGAAGCTCGGTTGACCTAGTGTCTCGGGACCAATCACGCTGTCAGTGAGACTGCGAGAGCTCGGTTGACTTAGTATCTCGGGGCTAATCTACTTTCTTAAATGGAATAAGATAATTACTTTGGAATTAAGTAAGCCTGTTGGCTAGTGAGATATTTTGATTGAGGTTGCGAATATTTTTAGGGTTCAATTTGATCCTTCACTTAAATAAACTTTTTCTACATTTATTATTATATAAAATCATATTTTAGCATCTATGTGAAATTTCTGGATATGACTTAGGGTTGGATGTATATGTATTATAATAATTCACTCAGTGAAGTCTGACTCCCCTCAATATTTTTTATAGGATCTTCTTCCTCTTCAGACCTCCCCAGTAATACTTTATGTCGGTCTTCTTTCACCCCACAAGATTATGTAAATTTATTATTTGAATTCTTGTTGTATTCTAGAAACTGTAATAGTAGTGTTATAGTAATAGTTGTGTTGTTTTTATCGGAGAGTTGTTTTTGAATATTGTATAAAATATTTTTATTATGATATAATATAAGTTTTACTTTTATATTAAATAAAGTTTTAATTCTAGCATATTTTTTATATTATTTTTGCATGTGTTTTTATTTTTAAGGTTTTCTACGGGTTCCAAATTCAAAAAAAATCTTGTTTCCTAGCGCCGGTCATGACTCTCTGGTTTAGGTTGTAACAGCTCTGTTCCTCACGATCGTGAGGGTAGCTCATGAGGAGCATTGACCATTTTGTGAAAAATGAGCTCCTGAGGCACTATACAAGGTCAGCTTGTGAGCATACCATTGTAAGTCCAAAATTGTATATTTTTGGTATATAATTGTTTCTCAAGGATTGGAGACTTGCATAGGTTGAGATATTTCATCGAAATACATATTTATACTCTTTCAAGGAGTATTTCATTGTCTCCAATCATTAAATGATTATTCTTGATAATCAATCAACTTCCCACACAGTTAAAGGAAATCATAAGAATCTAAATTGTTTGTCAAAATCCAAAATTAGGAACTTAATCATGCAAATGGTCAATAAAACTTTACATTATTTAGTGGTTGTAACTCAAATCTAATTTACAACTCCAATTGAGAATTTAAGGAATAAGTGAATTCTTCAAACCATTGTATACATAAATATTATCAATCACAAATGGAAAACATTCATAAACTAGATTTGAACAGCATATGGAAAGCCATTTAATCTATAAAAAAATCAATCACTTCTCTTTCTATTTTCATTCAAAAAAACCTGCACCATCATATACTCCATAGTCAAACTAAACACCTCCTTCTTCCAATGATAGTCATTAACAAAACCAAACTCAACAATGTCAATTGTTGTCCTACTCACCATCTTGCCTAATGGAAAACTTGTAAAAGAAACTTCAATGAAATAAATCAAAGCAATCTTAACACAATTTTCATCATTATCCCAACGTTTGGACAACAAACACTCATGCATAAACTACTTGTTTATTTTCTTCAAACCACTAAAATATTTTAAAATCAGCCTATTCTCATGAAAAAAATAGTTGACAACATAGAGTTACTAACACACTTTAAATTAGTAACTAGTGCAAATTCATCTATCTCAAATTTTAATCTTTTCCCAGAACATCAAAATAACACTCATACACATTAGGTTTATTCAATTCCCTTAACAAAAAAGAAAGAATCAACTGACATTGAACTTCAAATTTCAATAAATATAAAAAGTAATCAAAACATATTTCACGAAAAAGATCTAATTGAGTTTCATTCAAAACTTCTTTAATCAAATTGATAACACCATAAAATAAACTACATGAAATCTTAGCTTCAAAATACTCATTAGTTTTCAACAAAGGCTCTTAGTCCTAAAAAAACAAAAAAAGATAATCATAAACTAAAATGCAACAAAACCTAAATGAAAAAATAAAAACTAAAACATACTTTTAAAGCAACAACCTTTACACCATATCCTTCATCAACATCAATTTTTGTCTTTTTCTTCCCCATATCAACGTCAATTTTCTTCTTCTTCTTCCCCCTATCAACTTTAATATCCACACTGTAAAACCTCTTTTTTTCCTACAGGAAACACCATCACTATCCTTTTTTGCATGTCATTTTTTTTTCACTCTTGCATATTGTCTTCTTTACCATTTTTACTCCTACACATTTTTCCTTCTATGGACTTTATTATCTATGTTTCATAGGGTTACGATTTTGTAATCTCGTATTAATCATAAAATTTTTAAAAATAATAACCACCAACAACAAAATGACAGTTAATTTCTACAATACAATGAGCAGTTATTACCAAAAAAAAAAAGAAAAAAAATCAACTTAAAAATCAAAACTTAAATAACCTGAAAGAGAAAAAACATGAAGGAATAAGAAGAAACAGTCAAAAAATCTGACTGAAATAACACTAGGCATTTTTTAAAATGCCAAAAACACGCGTATAAAAAAATAGATAGATTTATAAAAAAAAATGAAAATTTAAAGTATGTTTATTCTCAATAATTGAAAATGAAGTATTTTTATAAATATCTCAAAAAAAAAAAAAAAAAAGGAACCAGTGGGAATAAAGGTTAAACAATAAAAGCCAATAAAGCAAAGCCACGTAGCTAAATTGGCATCGAATGATGTGTCAATTCCATAGCCAAAGTCGTCGCGTCGTGGTCATCTTTCAAACGAGCTTCTCTTGACTAATAACAATATATATTTTTTCTTACTATTTCAAATCTTCTGTATCTCACTACGATCTTTGTTTTTTAACGTACAGTTGTTGGTCAGCTAATCGAACCGGTGGTGACCGTCGGAAAATCGTCGATCTGTTTCAGGTGATCGATCTAATGGCCGAGGATAAGTATAATTTGAAAAATCCAGCGGTGAAGAGGATTTTGCAGGAGGTCAAAGAGATGCAATCTAATCCTTCTGATGATTTCATGAGCATGCCTTTGGAGGTTCGATTCGGTCTTTTATTTTATTTTTTTTTCCTTCAAATTTTGATTTAATTTGTAGATCTGATTCCATGAGGTGATTTTATAGGTTTTTTTATGAGTAAAAAATGGCATTTATATTAAATTTTGATAATATTTAGGGATTTTTCTCATAAATCATTGATCAATTAATATTCATGCAATTGCAGAATTTTGGATTGTTATTGTAATTTTTTTTTTTATTTACAGGAGAACATATTCGAATGGCAATTTGCCATCCGGGGGCCGGCGGATACTGAATTTGAGGGTGGGATTTATCATGGAAGGATTCAATTACCTTCAGAATATCCATTCAAGCCTCCTTCATTTATGTTGTTGACAGTAAGAATTTTAGCTTTTATATGCTTACCCATTTGTATGTGCAATGTGTTAGCAGCTAACATCAGCTGTCTTTTTTTTCTTTTTCTTTTTCTTTTTTTTCTCTTTCGCAGCCGAATGGTCGCTTTGAGACTCAGACGAAAATATGCTTGAGCATATCTAATCACCATCCTGAGCATTGGCAGCCGTCATGGAGTGGTATGTATTGCTACTTTCTAGCTGTCTTGATGTTAAGAATGAGGAAGTATTCCCAAGATATATATACTATTAGCTTAGATGAGGTCAGGTTTTGAAGGTTTCTATCTTGCACCTGGTGGTAGTTTTTAAGGCTGCAAATATGTTTCATCACATAGCTGATTGTTGGCTGATTTGACAATGGCAGTACGGACAGCTCTAGTGGCTCTTATTGCATTTATGCCTACCAATCCTAATGGTGCACTAGGCTCACTAGACTACAAGAAGGATGAGAGGCGTGTTCTGGCAATCAAGTCTCGTGAAGCAGCCCCTAGATTTGGGACTCCTGAGCGTCAAAAGCTCATTGATGAGGTTTTTTTTTCTTTTTGATTTATCTCTTTTTCTTTTTTCTTTCTTTCTCCCTTTTTCTTTAAAGTTGTGAATTTGGTATATTTGTTACATTTGTGATGATGAAATTATTGTTGGCACAGATTCATCAGTACATGCTAAGCAAGGCACCACCTGTTCCGCAACTGAGCCGCGCTCAGGATTCTGAAGAACACCTGACCAACAAGGAGGGTGAAGCCCAGGGAAGTTTGCAAGAAGAAGCAGCTGTAGCTGCACCTCCTCCAAATCCAGCAGCTGATGAAAACCCAGCTGTTGGTGATAGGATCATTGAAGAAGTGGTTGAGGCTCCTGTCAATGTGAATCCTGGCACTACTGGCGTGACAGCATCAACTGAGACTCCTGCTAGAGGTTCAAGCAATCGGGTGCTGCATAGGCCAGAGACAAGGGTTCAGAAACCAGCTGATGATCGCTTGTTCACATGGGCTGCTGTTGGACTAACTATAGCAATTATGGTTCTTTTGCTGAAAAAATTTATGAAGTCTGGTGGACATGGTGCTGTTTTCATGGATGGAGGATCATAGACCAAGTGGCATTCATGTCAACTTGTGTTTTGTGTTATTAATAGGGAATTCCAAAGATATCAAGACAAAAGCAGATGAACAGAAAAGTTCTACCAAGTGTTTTTTCTTATTTAGATTGGTATAATTTGTAATATATTATAATTCTCTTGACATGCTCAATAATTGTAAGTAACCACGTAGATGAGCAACTTGGTTGCGTTTGGGAGCATGCTTCGTAGTTGTAAGTATTATTATGTCTTTGTCTGATTATTTTCCAATATATTCTACGGCTTCATATGATGAGAGGATATTTGGGTCTGTTTGGAATTATCTTGTATTACTATTGTGATTGGCAGCATTTTACCAAATAAAAAGTAAATAAAGTTGTGATTAGCGCAACACTTTGTGGGACGGGGAACAATGTAGTGCTGCTCTTGTAGGGACCGAAACGCTGGGGATTACAGCCGTGCAAAGGTGGCATTATTATTTTAACACTGTAATAGCATTGTTATCTTGTATGTTAACGTTGTGTTTTAATACAAACTCGACAAGAATAAAATATTGCTTGAAAATTAGAACATGATCATATAGTAGAGCTAGCTTTTATATATATATATATATATGACACTAAATTTGAGAAGCTAAACTCTCAGCTCCTTTACCGTTTTGAGAGAACAAAAACAATGTTTTCTGAAAGTATTGATAGAGAGAAGGAAGGAGAAGCAAATGATCATTCGCGCAGGATATGACTGCGGATACTATCAGAGTGATTTGCTAATGGAAGTATATAATTTCTCCGATTATCAGCAACAATCATATTCACACCCTGGGCTGTTTTATGAGGATCAAAGTTTCAGTATGTTTTCTCCTTTGCAATTCCCACCATGGCTGGATCAACTCGGTGAAATTCAAGATGTTGAATCCAAGAAGAAAATTGAGGGTCCATTTCCTTCAGCTTCACTTGAGCTGTTAAATAACCGTGCTACGGGGGTTAAACGGTTGAACATTGAAAGAGCAATTAAGCCGAGCTATGGTACACCATGCACTTCGGTGGCATGCAAGGAATTGTCTGCCGAAGACATCATGAGGATTGCTGGAGAGAGATTTGCGATCCAGTCCTGTAACACAGGGGTTGATGTTGTCTCCATGCTGGAGAATCCTTTCTGTTTATCTTTCTCTGGCAATTCTGCAGAGCAGGCCAAAAATGTGGCGCTAGCTGAACACCTTTTGGCTTCTGCTGGGAAAGTGGGCAATCAACAACTTGATCGTGCGAGCAGATTGCTCGATTTCTGTCATCAGTCATCTTCAGATTCTGGAAATCCAGTTCAAAGAATAGTATATTACTTCTCTCAAGCTCTTCGTATGAAGATTGATAGAGAAACACGAAAAATCACACCAAAAGATTGTGGAAAATGCAAGTTACTCTCCATTGATAGTTTAGTGATCAATTCAAGCTCTATTATCCAGGCATGTCATGAAGCAATTCCCTTCTACCAGGCTGCACATTTAACTGCAATCCAAGCCATTATAGAGAATGTGGCAGATGCGAAGAGGATTCATGTAATTGACCTTAAGATAAGAAATGGACTGCAATGGACAATCTTGATGCAGGCTTTAGCAACTCGACGTGATCGCCCTCTTGAGCTTCTCAAGATTACTGCTGTGGAGACTACTCCAAAGAACTTAATGGAAGACACAGGTAAACGGTTAATGAGTTTTGCTCAGGCCATGAACATACCTTTTTCTTTCAAGTTAGTTCCGGTATCAGACTTGACAGATCTCAAAGAAGAACTGTTTGAGATAGATGCTAAGGAAGTAGTAGCTGTTTACTCAGAATATGCATTGATGAATCTCATTGTCCTTCAAGAGCAGCTGGGGACTGTAATGAGAGTTATCAGTAACATCAAGCCTTGCATAATGGTGGTAATTGAAAGTCAGGCAAATCACAACTCTCCAGTTTTCATTAATCGTTTCGTGGAATCTCTTTTCTACTTTAGTGCATATTTTGATTGTGTTGATGCTTGTATGCAACGGGACAACCCAGAGAGGAAGATTGTGGAATCTTTGTTCTTAGGTGAAGGAATTAGGAACATTGTGGCCTCTGAAGGAGAGGACAGAGACATTCGCAATGTGAAGATTGATGTTTGGAGGAATTTCTTTATTCAATTCGAAATGGCTGAGACAGAATTAAGCGAATCATCAATGTTCCAAGCAAAACTGGCAATCAGGAAATTTTCATGTGGGTCATCTTGCATGCTTGATAAGGATGGGAAAAGCCTTGTTATAGGCTGGAAACGTACACGACTCCTTTCTGTGTCTACTTGGAAGTTCATCGGCTAAGAACATGAAGGAGCTGAAGCACAGTTTACTAGCTCCCAGTTCTTCATTAATCATCGCGCAAAGATTTACACAAGCACATGGAATGGCTTCCAATTCCTGACGTTAACCCACTTGAGTTTTTTTACTGAGTGCTTCTACTGATTCTTGTTTTTCGTTATTTTTTATTGTTTCTGAAGATATTTTTGAAAAAAATGCCTGCAACTGGAATAAAATTCAAATAGTAAATCGATATTGTTTTACAAATTTTCATGAAAAATGAGTTGACAGAATATTCTGAAAGGATATCAATTGTCAAATCGGAACTTTAAATCTCCTCGTTGCCTGATCATTATTACTGTTTCGAGTTCCAAGTTGAAGGGAAACATGCATAAATGTATACTCCCGCCAGAAATATGCTCTTGCTTTTCATTTTAGTTAGCATTCCATGTTTTCAGAATTTTAACTCCAAAAAAAAAAAAAAAATTCCTCTGCAAACGGATGTCCAAACATCAGATCAATTTCTTGCTAATTTAGAACATTTATTTTATTTGCATTATATTATTGCATTTGACTGAAATTTTTAGGCAGCAAGTTCTTGTTTTTGTCGTTCTGATGGTCATGGAATGTAGCAACTTCTGACAGAAGACAAACCTGCAGGCTGAACTGAGTAGATGATATCCACCATCAAAAACCACTGATAATTAAATCATCGTACTGACTTTGTAATGTTGTTGAAACATTTTGTCCTTATAAATGATACATTGATGCTTATCAGTTCTTTTAGATTATTTGACTTACTTTCAGGTATATTTGCTCCTGAATCATTCTTGTTCTTTACTCACATCAGCATTCTGTTTCATTATGTGAAAAGGGACACCAGGAGAGGTCTTTTCTTGGATTTCCCATAAAATTTTGTCCACTATATATGATTTTCTTAGATTAATGTGTAATGTTTGTTTTGCATTGTGTGTAAGACTGAAGGATTTGGAAAAAAACATGAAGTTTCGAAGTAAGATACTGTTAAGAACTGGGCACCATAAACTCCAATATGCTTGGACTTTAATTGTGGGTTTGAGTTTGGGTCTTACACCAATTAAACTTAGAGTTCGTAATCTCCAATTGGAGATTGGAATAATGGTCTTGTCTTTCACCAAAATAACTTAACCTTCTTGGTTTTGGCTCCCCCTCAGTTATAAGCCTTATCATTCTCTTTATCTTTTCAATGTGAGACAACCCTCTTCCTCAAGTGTAATTGGCTTTACCAAATGCGCTAGTTGTCGCTTTAACATGAACTCATCCGAACCTGACCTCACCATTGTCTTACCAAATTGCCTCAAATATCCACACAGGACAATCAACTTCATAATCAGCTCGCCTTTCACTAAAATAGCTTAAACTTCTTGATTTTAATTGGTCCTCAATTATATGCTCTTATCATTTTATTTATCTTTTCGACATCCGATTTTGTTCTCACCTTCATTCTCCAATAAATACCTTAATGACATAATTCACAGTTAGATGCAGACAAATTTTAACTGGCCTAGTCTACTTTCCTGGCATGAACTGTTTGTCAGGTTGCTTTTTTCGATAGATTCGCCGGTTGATGCTGCTAAGAAGTTTCACATTTTATTTCTTTTACATCAGGAGTCAATTGCATAGGTTAGAAATCCATGTTGTTCACTAATCATTGGTCGTGTCATCACATTATACTACACCTCAAATGCAATTGCAAGCTATACCTTGAAAACATCAAGCATTCAATTTCAATTATCAAGTTGGAATATTCTCAGTGGACATATGACAAAATTACAACTATTTAAAAAGAGATGTGCCGTCACAATGGAATTGTATGTATCTTGTTAATGGTGGCAAGAAACTGTGCTATATACTTATATTCCATTAAACCATGTGACTTATTGCCTTTGTAAAAATAATCAATACTTTCATTTGTTCCTTGGTATATGTGACTTCTCCAGGGCCATGAAGAAGTGAAGCAGATGCTTAGTACAAAAACTGGAGAGCTGCAGAAAACCAAAAAAAAAAGTAACCAACTAAGCTTTTGCCTATACCTGGATAAATATGCATCGTGTTCGTAGATTTTCAACCCAACAAATCATGAGAATATCAAGAGCATACTTCAGCAGATTTCCTTCTGAAAAGGTTACTGACCTCTCAACAATTCAGCATTTCTTTGGTGCTGCTGAGTTTGGTCTTTCCTGCGAGGAAATCAAAGATATAGAACTTGTACTTCTACTTCTGGCTTCTGCTGACAAGGTAGGCAACAAACAATTTGATGAGGCAAGAAAATTACTCAACTTGTGCCATTTTTTGTCTTCTGATAAAGGAAATCCAGTTCAGAGGGCTGTTCATTATTTCGGTTATGCTCTTCAAGAGAGAATTGCTGACAGAACTGAGACTGTCTCATCAACGACCAAAAAAAGAAAACTATTGCTTCCTGCAGAAAAACGCGTGAATCCTGCTATCATTTCGTGCAACTTAAAGCTTCCCTGTGTTCAGCTAGTTCAGTTTTCTGGAATCCAAGTAGTCATGGACAGTTTAGTCTCCGCAAAAAAAGTTCATTTCCTAGACTTTGGAATCGTAAGTGGTGGGCACTGCACAGTATTAATGCAAGCTCTTGCCAGTCGACAGGAATTCCCGATTGAGCTTCTGAAAATAACTGGTGTTGGAGTGATAACATCAGGACAGATAATTGAAGATGCTGGTAAAAGCTTGGCCTGTTTTGCTAAAACCTTAGATCTGCCCTTTTCGTTCAAAACTGCTATAGTTGCAAACATCAAAGATCTCACAGAAGACATGTTTGAACTAAGCGATGATGAAGCTGTTGCAATATACTTGCCAGGAGTACTGAGACACATAAAAGCACAGCAAGGTTGCTTGCAATGTCTACTAAGAGTTCTAAGAAAACTGCATCCATGTGTGATGGTGATTGTTGAGCTTGAGTTGAATCACAATTCGCCATTATTCGTAGACCGATTTGCTGAAACATTACTTTTCTATAGCTCATGTTTTGATTCTGTTGAAGATTGCATTAACAGGTATGATCCAAACAGGATATCAATAGAAGCGCGAATGGGAGATGATATTGTAGATATTATTGCAGCTAAAGATGAAGAAAAGATTCTCGAGCACATGAAGATCGACGAATGGAGGAATTACTTCACCAGGTTTGGATTGGTGGAAACAGAAATTAGTGTGTTATCTTTTGACCAAGCAGAACTGTTGCTCAGGAATTTTGCTTCAGGAAAATCATGCTTGCTTGTTAAAAATGGGAAATGCCTTGTTACCGGCTGGAAGGGAACTCCACTTCTATCACTTTCTGCTTGGAAGTTTCAGCAAGGAAAGTCCAAAAGGAATTCCACCAAGAAATCTATAGTCTGTCAACTTTCATCGCAAGCTCAATAAAATTCATATCCTGCTTCTGTCAGGAGTATTGTTATTCTATAGTCTGTCATCAGATACTGTTTAACAGAGTATTCTTTAGAATTGAGAATATGATTCTGAATTTTTTTTTTTTTTTTTTTTTTGCGCTAATAGAGAAAGATGTAGAGAATCATTTGTGTAGATATACATAGTGTCAAAGACGGCAAGAATTAGAAATTAGGCTATAGATGATTTTTATGGAACCTGGAGAGATCAGCATAATTGGTGTAAGAATTCCGAGTATGTATGTTACGTCTTATACTTACTAATGCATCATATGCATCATCGTCAAATGTGTTTTATGTGTTTGTTTCAACAGCTGTTGAGTTCAGTTTTATAGATGATTTTTTTATTGCTTGGCCAATAAGATGATCCTCAATTTATGCATACATAGGTCGTCATGATTTGTATTTAGAAGCCTTTATAAAGCAAAAGACCTTGCAAGAGTAAAATGTCAAAAAGAAAATATATGACGAGAAACAGCATTTTCATTGTGATTGTCGCATAAAAGAGGGGACATTTATCAGGGAGCAGTAAGGAGAGGACTCTAGGCAGCAAAAAAGAGAAACTCACGACTTTTGCTCATCAACAGTCAAGTATTCAATCAGCTTGCTGTTTGTCACGGGCTTGTAGCCTTGAATGTCAGACAAAGAACATTTCTGCTGTGTTGGGGATGAAAACTTGCGTGCTATAATAACTGAATTTATGACCTCATCAGTAGGATGAAAGACTGAAAGGACTTCAAATCTTTCAAGATCACGAGGATCAATGACAGGATATAAGAATGCTCGAGCACCATGTGCACTTCTTAGCAATAGAATAGCCCCTGGAGCCATGTGCTCAGCTAGATGCTTAATGACCTGAACCTTCTCTTTTTTATCCATGCCCACTAGAGCTGCCAGGAATACGATTCCATATTCTGTTAAGCCGTTTGAAACACTCATTATATTAGCAGTGTGGAAAAACATTCGTTTGGACAAGTTGGGATCTGATGAAACCAACTGGAGGGCTTGTGAATTTGCTGATGGGTCAATGTCATAGTTGTGAAACGAGGTAGTTCTAAAGTGATTGGAGGCTAGGATGATTGACGTGAGAGGGAGAGGACCAGAACCCACAAAGGCAATGCAATTAGGAAATTGAGTGCAATGTTTGCTAAGCATGGAAAATTCTAATTGGCTAAGTTTGAGGTAGTTGGAATAGTAAGGGAATAGCCTGATATGGTGAAGTGGGTTCTCATGAGATCCTATGATAGTAGAGAAATGGCTTTCTAGGAGTCCCTCAGCTTGCCCGCAAAGCCTAATGAGCTTAGACCTAATTTCTTGAACATTTTCACTCAATTTTGTAATGTCTATTTGACGCGGGAGCATGCATGTATGTACAAGCTGTGTGAAGAGGGAGTTGACATGCCTGGAGGGACTGAGGTTTTCTAGCCTAGAAATTTTTTCATAGATCTCACAAACCTTTTCAATCAAGAGTTCTTCTTGACAACCCATGGAGACTCCAATATAAGAATGTTGCTCAGCAAGAGTACGACCACCTAAGTAAGCTTGTTGCCTCATGGGGAGTTGATTTATAGATGTATGCTTGAAAGAGAGCTGCTTCTCTCCTAAGTATATTGCTCTACTGTAGTAATGACCGCTCACCATGGGCCCACAGTATTTTACTTGAAAACAGGACCACACTCGATTATTTATTTGAGAGGGAAATAAATGTCAATTTGTGTTCACATTTAAGTTTATTTGAGGTAGAACATTGGAAGCATGCAGTAAATTAATGTGCAAAAGTCCAAAATCCCAGTCATAAGGCATTTATGACTGCTCATAGACAAGTTCTGCATATAGTGCTTTCATATTCTGACACTTTTAACTACTTGTTACTGATTATTATGTCATAAAATAATGCAAGAGGCGTAGGTTACCATTTTATGTTGCCATCAATCTCCACATGATTGCTGCCACCTTCATGAATCCACACCCCTTAATGGTACATTTTAGACCACCATTCTTCAACTTTTTTTCATAAGCCAACATTATGAGTTGAGACTTTTTTGTCTGTAGTTTTTTCTTTATACTGTTAATTCACCTCATGCTAATACAATGAAGAAAATGGGAGTAATCATAGGCCGTCTGTAAGTTGATTATGTCGACATTTCATGTTGTCATTTGCACCAACTTTAGTGTTGCATAGCATGGGTGCTTTCTTAATGCGCAGCAAATGGTCAATTGAAGCTGTGTGCTTTGCGGTTTCTATGTTTGTCCTTATTCACCTTCACAAGCTCAAGTTCAAACACTGTTTGTTCATTTTGAGAACAGAAGGGGCATGGAGAACCCTGCCATTAATTATTTTCCTGTTTGTATTAGCTTAAAATAGAAATAGAATCTTATGTGTGAAGATGCACAATTAACTGTGGAAGACTCTTGACTACTTCGAACACATTCTGCTCAATGACTAGAGTTACAATACACATTTTTTTAACTGATTGAAATGGTTTAATTATCCACTGTAAAGGAGAGAGTAAAGAGGAAGAGGAAGAGGGTTCAAATTTCACTATTTACATTTCACACTTTTTACCACTTGAAGTACTTACGGTAATGTGATGATTGACAATGCACATTGTAAGCGGAACAGAGTAAACATACTAAGAAAATGTAATGTTTTTGGCTGAGAAAAAGAAAATGAAGGATCGCAGCAGAAAATGGCATAGGATTAGAGAATTGGACTTAAATTAAGCTCGAAGACATTTCCTTCGGCTCAAAGTGAAGACTTCAGCCCAGCTACAAGTGGCATATGGTGTTAGCAGATGCCTGATAGGCGTGAAGCGGTTGGCTGGACGTGCACGTGCAGTACACTCCAGTTTCAACAAACATGCCACGACTGTCTGCCACTAAAGGCAACCTTATAGCTCCAAGGCTACAACTACAATCACAAAACTTTTCTCCTGATACTCTTTAGCGGTCATCAAGATCAGCAATCAAAGAAAATGGAGGGGAAATCGAGAGAAGAAGATGAGACAAGCGGGATTACTGAGAAGTGGATAAAGAAACACCTTCCGCTATATACTGGAGCTACCAGACACCCCTTTATTCTCAGCATTCGAGAAGGGTCTGTCGATATCTCCTCTTTCAAACGATGGCTGGTACTGTTTACTTAGCACATGTATATAATTCTTTCTTTACAAAATTTGCTTCATTTAATATCATTTATTTTAGAATCTGTACCAAAATTGCAGGAACAGGATTATGTATTTGTTAGACAGTTCACCTCTTTTGTGGCCAGTGTGCTGATCAAAGCTTCTAAGGTGTCAGATGATGAGAATGACATGGAAGTTGTACTGGGAGGTTTGGCTTCCTTAAATGAAGAAATAGGTTGGTTCAAGTCAGAGGCCTCAAAATGGGATGTTCCTCTTTCTAACATTGTCGTCCATAAGATTAACCACAATTATTGCAGGTATCATTCGTCACCTGCTAATATTTTTTTTCAGATTCTTGGTCTATTTTTTTGAACTTTCTTTAACGTCCATATGTATTATGATAAATCTGCTTGATGCCTGGGGATAATTGCTGTGTATGATTGGTTTTTCCATCAATAATCATGCCCCCTATTACTTGTTTTGATTAAAATGCAATTATATGTTGTTGAAGATGAATAAATATTGGCAATTAATTGCAGATTTCTTGAGAGCTTGATGTTACCAGAAGTTGAGTATGCAGTGGCCATTACAGCATTTTGGGCCATTGAAGCAGTGTACCAAGAGAGTTTTGCGCACTGCTTGGAAGTTGGCAGCAAGACGCCATCAGAATTAGAGGACACTTGTAGAAGATGGGGCAATGAAGCTTTTGGAGAATATAGTCGTTCTCTACAGAAAATTGCCAATCGGTGTCTTGAGAAGGCTACAGATGACGCTGTTGCAAAAGCTGAAATAATTTTTCTTAGTGTTCTTGGACATGAAGTTGAGTTCTGGAACATGAGCAATGGGTAAGTGATAGAGGACAGTGTGTTAGATAATTGGAACAAAGAATCTCGAAAAATTTGCTCAGGGCGTGTAAAAATTCCACGCCATATTTGTACTCTATAATTTGCCTATATGGGTGTTTATAATGATGTTTTATGCAGAATTGATTTATGATAGAATTAATTTGTGCTTTAGTTACAATTTGGTAATAGACATACTATTTGAATAAGTAGATATGTTTCTCGGTAATAGCTATGTATTTTTGTAAAAAAATATGACTATATGTGACAATTTTAAAAATGTCTAACAATCTCTCGTCATTTTCAAAATATAACTAAAATATTTATCTAATAACAATTCTGTAAATTATGTGCACAAATAATGGTATTTTACAATACGATTTGAACCAATATTTAGTGAAAGTTAAATACAACAAATTTAAATAATATGGTAAATTAAACTTTGAACCAATTATTTTTATTGACAAGTTGTAGAAACATTCTACATACATAATTTAATACTCCATTACAATTACATATATATATATATATATATATATATATATATATATATATATATGACACATTAAAGACCTTGTGTTCGTATGAAGTGCATAGAGTTAAACCCTTAAACTTTTTAAAGTGGCCACACTTCATACTTATATAGGTGGATATATTACAAGTACTCCTACAATTTGATACTTTGACTACACGTCCATAGATCCATTAAGAGATTTAACTCATCCTTCCTTTTTCTACAGGTTCTAAGCACTATTAACCTCGGGATGTAATAGAAATTTAATATAGTGCTTGCAATCACTTCATTGATGTACTTTGACTCTTTGAACTTGAGACTTGGCGTAATACCAAGCGTCATAGTTGAGGTTCCATCAATGGTGGTTTGACAAAATGGGCTTGAAACTCATCCCTCTTAATGTTTTATTTACCATGTCTCTTGGTAATGCCTTTGTTAGTGGATTAGCAAAATTTTGACTTGATCACACGTAATCTATTGTGGTCACACCATTAGAGATTAAATTTCTAACATAACTATGTCTAAGTCCAATATATCTTGACTTTCCATTATATACATGACAATAAGCTCTTGATAGTGTTGTTTCACTATCACAATGAATAGATATTGGTGCAACTGGTTTTGACCATATCATTATTTCATATAGCAAATTACGTAGCCATTCAGCTTCTTTACTTGTGAAAGCTAATGCTATAAATTCATAAGCCATTGTGGAGTCTATTATACATCTCTGTTTCTTAGAACCCTAAGATACTACACCACCTCCAAGCATAAACTCCCAGCCACTAGTGCTAGTATGATCTTCACGATCAATAATCTAACTTGCATCTGAATATCCTTCTAAGGATAGCCACTGTAGATTATGCCATAACTCATAGTTTTCTTTAAGTACTTTAATACTCTATTGATAGCATGTCAATGCAAGTTACTTGGATTACTCGTGTACCTACTTATCTTTCCAACTACAAAAGCTATATCAGGTCTAGTACATGTCATGGCATACATAAGATAACCTATCACTTTGGCATATTCTAACTGTGATAGTGGTTCTCCCTCATTTTTTATTAACTTGATGATGGGATCAAAGAGAGTGGAGGCAGGATTACAATTTAAATGATTGAACTTCTTGAGAACTTTCTCAATATAATGAGATTGAGTAAGAGTTATGTCATCCTTATCTCTCAATATCTTAATCTCAATAATAACATTTGCCTCTCCCATATCTTTCATGGAAAAATTGTCTAATAAGAAATTTTTGGTATCCTTAACTTGTTTTAAGTTTGTACCAAAAATCAACTTGTCATTAACATATTATGACACCATAATTACCATAAAACTTGCTATAAACACATTTATCATCTTGATTAATTTTAAAGTCATTGCAAGTAATATTTGGTCAAATTTTTGGTGCCATTGTTTTGGTGCTTATTTTAGTCCATACAAAGACTTAACAAGTTTGCACATCTTCTTTTCTTGTCCAGAAACAACAAATCCTTCAAGTTGTTGCATATAAACCTCTTCTTCCAAATCTCTATTTTAAAATGTTGTTTTCACATCCATTTGATGAATAACCATTTTATAGATGGAAGCTAATGCTACTAGCACTCTTGTAGTAGCTATTCAAGCTACTAGAGAATATGTATTAAAATAGTCGATCCCTTACTTTTGTGTAAAGCCTTTTACCACTAATCTGGCTTTAAATTTATCAATAATTTCATCGACTTTCATTTTCTTTTTAAATATCCATTTGCATCCAATTGGTTTAGAACCAGGAGGCAAGTCAACTAATTTCCATGTATTATTTCCCATTATTGAGTCTATCTCATCATTAATTACTTCTTTGTAGGAAGTTGCATCTTGTGATTTGATGGCTTCCTCAAATGTTTGAGGATCACTTTCTATATTACAACAATATGATATTTGATTGTTAACTTAGTCTTTTGTTCCTTCCATAAGATATATAAAGAATTCTTCTTCATATCTTATTGGTTTCCTTTTTATTCAATATGGCATCTCTTGATTCAATAATTGCATTAATTGATATTGAATCAATAGGTTCTATAAACATAAATCTATATGTCTTGCTATTATGTGCATATCCTATGAAAATGCACTCAACTCCCCTTTCTCCTAACTTTTCTCATTTAGGTTCAGATACTTTTACTATAGCATGACATCCCCAAACTCTAAAATAATTCAAGTTTAGTTTCCTTTTATTCCAAAATTCATATGGGTTGTATTGCTCCTTTTATTAAGAACTTTGTTCAAAATGTGACATACTGTAAACATTGCTTCACCCCAAAATCCTTGGCTCAAACCAAAATTAGACATCATGGCATTTACCATTTTAGTTAGATCTCGATTTTTCCTTTCTGCTACACCATTTTGTTGTGGTGTATATGGGGCAGTAATTTCATGAACTATCCTTGTGGACTCAAAATATAAAGGATTATAGTACTCTCCTCCCCTATCAGACCTTAGACATTTTGTAAATGTCTCACAATGAAATTCAACTTCATTTTTGTACATTTTAAATTTTTTAATTACTTCATCTTTAGAATGTAACAAATACATATAAAAAAATCTACTAAAATCATTAATAAATATGACAAAATAGTTCTTTCCACCTAAGGAATGAGTACTATTCATATCACACACATCACTATGTATTAAATCTAATACATTTGATGTTCTTTCAATTTTTGAAAAAGTATTTCTAGTTATTTTTGTTAACATAAAAGTAGTGCATTTTTCATGGTTTTGATCAATATAAGGAATTAAATCAATTTTAACCATATCTTTAATTATTTTAAAATTAACATGACCTAACCTATTATGCCATAAATAAGGAGAATCAACAATATAAACATAACACTACTACTATTATTATTAATGTGTACATTGAGTTTAAACATATCATTACATAAATAACCTTTTCCCACAAATATACCCCCTTTAGATAACACAAACTTGTCAGCCTTAAATACAAGTTTAAAACCAAACTTGTTCATAATGCTACCCGAAACTAAGTTCTTTCTAACTTCTAGTACATAATACACATTTCTCAAAATTAATTTCCTACCAAAAGTAAACTCTAGTTCTACATTACCAACACCTAAAACAGGTGCTAAAGTAGCATTTCTTTTAAACAAAGCAATGTCCTTGCACACATGACGGGTTGCACCTGAATCTATCCACCAGCCCATATCATGATCTTCAAGAAGAAATCATTGCAATCAAATTTTCATTTGCAATATTAGAAGAAGATCCTTTATTATTCATCTTCTCTTGTTTTTTCTTGAAGTATCGACATTCGGACTTGTAATGTCCTTCTTTGCCACAAAAATAACAACTACCCTTTTCTTCTTTTTATTTTTAAATTTTTAGGTATTGTTATATTGAATTATCCTCTGATTTAAAATTTTAAAGGGTTATTCTTCTTCCATTACATGAACTTTAGAGATATAAGCAGAATGCTCTTTAGTCTCATCTTGAATTCACATTTCCTTATGAATTTCTTCTTCTACATGAAGGTTGTTAGCAAGCTACTCAAGAGAAATATCTTCTTTTTTGTGTTTTAAATTTTTCTTAAAATATTTTCATGCAGGGGGCAATTTGTCAATAATATTAGACACAATGATAGACTCATCCATATGCATATTATGTTGTGTAAAATTATTAAGAATTCTTTCTAACTCATGAAACTATTCCATAACTAGCCTAAAATCATTCATTTTATAATTATTAAAGTGAGAGACAATGAATTTCTTACTTGTGGCATCCTCTTGCATGTACTTACTCTTCAATCTCTCCCAAAGTTCTTTTGTAGTAGGCATATAGTTGTAGATGTCAAAAAGTGAATCACTCATTGCATTCAGAATGTGTCCTTTACATATTTCATCATCAGTGTCCCATTTTTTCCTTTTTCTTAATTTTACAAGAGTCTCATTGTCTTTCTCTTCTGGCCTTGTTGTGTTTAAAACATATACTACTTGTAAAGAAACTAATAAAAAATGCACTCTCTTTTACCATCTCATAAAATTTCCACCATCAAAACAATCTAATTTCACTATACTAGTTGTTAATTCTTTGAGTATTACCATGGATGTAGATTTCTAGAAGAGAATTATTGCTTTTAGATTGTTAGATAATTGTAACAAGAATCTTGAAAAATCTACTCTAAGGCGTGTAAAAATCCCACTTTCCTAAAGGCAATATTTGTAGTGTACAATTTGCCTCTAGGATACAATAAAACTTGGGTGTTTGTAATGCTATTTTATGTAGAATTGATTTATAATAGAGAATTAATTCCTGCAGAAAACTAACTCTCTATTTATATAAGATGAATGAGTGGTTACAATTTGATAATAGATATGTCTATTTGAATAAGTAGACATGTTTCTTAGTAATAGTCATGTCTTTTTGTTAAAAGATATGACTATATGTGACTATTTTGAAAATGTCTAACATAGTAAAGGGTTTTTAGTCCAAAAACATGTAATCAATTTGTAGAGATATGCTTCTGCCCTGTATCCAGAGTTGTTAACCTATATGGGTGATGATAGATGTGCTACCCGCAATAAAATTAAAAAAAAATTATATTTTGCCTTCGATACAGGGGAGCTATCTGCCTTGGGGAGGGGGATTTCAGATAATTTTGCAAGTAATGATAGTGTCGTCGCTGGTAGCGACATGATTTTCCATGTGCCTAATCATGTGTAATACTACGCATAAATTTATAAGATTATGCCACCAGCCTAAAGCCTTTAGGTTATTGATAATTCTTTATGTAGTGTCCCATGACCATTATAGTGCTTCACCAGACGAGATAAAAGATGGCCCTATCTCTATTATTTTATTATATTATTAAAGGAAATTATTTACAAATTATAAGTATTTAAAATTTTGCACGATAAATTTATCCATATGTACTTTAAATTTTAGACTAAAAAATTACATTTTAAAAAAATTAAATTTCAAAAAAAAATTTAAATTTAAAAAATTTATTTATTAACATTAAGGTAATTTTAAAATTACCTCAAATTAGTTTTTTTCGTATAAGTGAGTATTCTTGTCATTGATTTAAAACCTCTACGTTAAGCGGATTTTACTAATTGATTGATTTCACACTCGCTCGCAAAATATTTTAAATCAAACATCAAACCTAGTATACATATCAAGTCTTTTGGGTCGTTATCTCCTTTTGTTTATAGTATCAGAGAAGAAAAGATAGTATATGTGAGTGGGGGTTAAGTGTGCACCCAAGTGTTTGGCGATTACGGCATTGTATGAGTTCAATGCCCACTAAAAAATACAAAATAGACTTGTAGCCCATAATATAGATAGAGTCGTTATTTAGATAAAAGTTGTGATACACTGTATGGTAACTGAATTCCACGGAGATTTCCAGAAGCCTTCATTAGAGATCGGGTTCGGAAACTGGGTATCGGCTTTTGAAATGCCCACCCAACCTTGCAATTGTTCTCTGTGCGTACTTCGTATTTTATTACATTTGATTATTAAATTATTTCCTTATTTTAATGTGGATTGCAATCATTTCTAATTTTATATTTTAGTCCAAGTTTACACATTAGTCCCATTTTCATGCTTATAGCCCAACATTCAATATAAATAAAATAAATAGTAATAATTTACAATACTTTGTTCAAATAAACAAAAATAAACTAATTAATTAGACAAATAAAACCTCTCAATAACTAATTAATAGGCTAACTATTTGATAATTAAAAATTACCAGACAATCCTTGCAATAAGCACAAATTAGCTTTTTCTCACAAAATAACAATATTATTCATAAAATAAATAATAAGTACGATTTATAGGAAATAGAAATAAAATCACAAAATAGTTCACAAATAACATAATAATATTAAACAACATAGTAATTATGTATAAAATCAACATATATAACAAGACAAACGTGGGAATCATGCAAAATATACAAAACAAGCACTAAAAATCAAAGTAGAATCATGCACGACCCTAAAAAAGTGGCCATGGCAAATGGCCACAATAAAGACGCTGCCTCTTCAACAGATCTAGAAATAGACTACATTTTTTAACTTATAAGAAACTTCGAAATCAAGACAAAAAAGTAAAGACTGATACAAATACACAAATATCAACAACTATTACTCAATGTTTCATATATTCATACTTCTATATGACCTTAAACAAGCAATAAAACTCAAGAAAATAAGAAAGAGAGTAATAAATCAAAGCTTTTAATGAAATGAAGAACCTAAAACTTGAAAATGGGGGTTCTCACTAGTTTGGATGAGTTGATGCTTCTAACTAAGCTCTCAGAGCTTGGTTTGTTGATTTAAATGCTTTGAATATAAGAGAGTCCTCTTTATTCTTAAGAAAATCAAATATTTTAGCTCTAAAATCCCTCTCTTCTTTTTCTTCTTCTCTTCTTTTTTTCTTTTTTTCTATGTTTTCTTTCCAAAATAAACATCCTCTCTCCTTTTCTTTCAAAGACTAAAAGTCCAACCTCCGCCTCTTCCCTTTTTTGTCTTTTTCAATTCCCAACAAACTCACTCTCACCCTTTTCTCCCCTTTTTCATCATTTTCCATGCTTTTTTCTCTTTTCCTACCTTTCTACCTTTCTTTTATATCTAAAAATAGCCCAAATCATAGGCAAGTAGGCCTCAACTGCTACCATTAATTGCATTTAATGCTGCAAAGGGTGGGTGTAAAAAGGTGCTGCCTCATCGATGCCCAGGATGAAAAGGCAATACCTCTTCATTAAGGCGATCACCTTTTCACCCAAGTCAAGTCTGGGCTTTTAGGCCAAAAGGCAATGGGTTTAGGTTTAGAGGCTCAATTTTGGGCTTATACTTGGTGTTTGGGCTTGAATTTAGTGTTTTGGGATTAAAGTCTTGGTGTTTGGGCTTAAATTTGGTGTTTTGGACTTTCAAATCTATTTTAGAGAAGTTTTGAGCTTTTTTTGTGTTCAAAGCTCACACTTTCTCATCATCAGACTTTTATTATGGGCCGATCAAACTGAAAGTGTTATAACCCAATATTTTATAAATTATTAAATTAATTTTGGGATATATAATGTTAACAAATATTTTAAATTTTTATATATTGCAATAATGTTTTGTAATTTAATTTTAGTGTTGTATATTTTTATTTATTTATCTATTAATATTATTATTGTTATTATTCGTTAATAGTATTAATTTATTTTATCGTAAATATTTTAATATGTAGTGGAGGAATTAATTTGAGAGTGATTATTTATTTAAAAATATTATTATTATTATTATTATTATTATTATTATTATTATTATTATATGAAAAATAATTTTTGTCTTTTTCCTAATTAAAAAAAATCAGAAACGTAAAATTTTTTCGGGTTTCTTCTTTTCCCTTCTCTTCTTTTTTTTCCTTTTCCTTTTTTTTTTTCTTCTTCTTCTTTCCTCCCTGTCTCCTGCAGTGCCACCGTGAGCCACCACCAAGCCTCACCACCTCACCAACTTCACCTCTTTCTTCCCTTCCCTTCCCCCCGATGCCAGCCAACCTCCTCCTTCCCGTTGCCGTCAAACAGCAGCAATGTAGTAGCAGTAGTAATAGCAACGCCAACGACATTTTTGGTGGAGAAAGCTTGTTGTTCAGGGCTCATTCAACTCCTCTCGATCTAGGCAAGTTGATTCTTAAGTCGTTTTAAGTTTAGGACGTCCGGTAATTGATCTATGCTCAAGTTTTAGCTTAAGTCAACTTAGGTTTTTAATTTTTTTAAGCCTGATTTAGTGTGATTCTTGCTAAATTCCTTTAGAAATGTTGTTGTGTGCATCAAGAGCTACTTTTTTTTTTTAATTTTTCTGAATTATTTAAATTTTTGTGTTTTAATTTTATGACGAGTCATTATTCTGATGACCCTCGCCAGAAAAATTTTATATTTTTAGTAAATTTTTTAAATTATTTGGATTATAGTTTGTGAAGAAAATTTGGTGAAATTAATTTTATATTTTTAATTATGAATTTATTTAGTTTATGTGTAAATTTGTATTTTTGAAAAATAAGGTGAATTTTATTAATTATATGATTTTTATTGAAAATAATACTAGTTAGTATATTTAATATAAATATTAAGCTTTAGAAATGAGAAAATAAATTTTTACGAATTTATAGTAATTTTGGTTGATTTTCGGAAAATATTTAATATTATGGTAATTTTTGAAAAAATTAGTAAATTTTGTATTTTTGTTGAACTTATTGCTAATTAGTGTGTTTTGGATAATTTTTGAATAATAAATAGTATTAAAATAATTTTTATAAATTATTTACTATTTTTAGCTAATTAATAATAAGTTCCAAAAAATATATTCAAATAATAGCTTTTTTATTATTTTTATGATTAAAATGGATTTTTAGCTATTATTATTATTATATAATTGAGTAATTTAAATAATTAATTGTACTTTATGCTATTTAATTTCGAGTATTTGAAAAATGAAATTTTACTAATATTATTTAATGCTATTTGAGATTTTATTAAATTAATTTGAAAATAAATTATCTTTTATTATTTTTGTTATTTAAATAATTGATTTTTATTGATTTTAATGATTTTTAATATTTATTATTAAATTATTAATTTTTGTGTATTTTTGTTCTCGGTTGGGTAAATTGTGTAGTTTGGGGGCTTAACCCGAAAAGTTGTGCTATTGAGAATATTTGAAGTGTGTTTGTGTGTAGGATCGACTCTACTTTTAATAAAGAGACGTCCATTTTACAGATGAGATTCTATCGAATTTTTGATAGAATTCTCGTAAAAGTGACATTGGGTCAATCATGAGTTTTAATTTTTGGTCAAGTCGTGTCCTAGATTGAGTCACTCTTTAGAAATTCTAGAAGTATAAATTAGGTTCTCAATTCTAATATTATTATTTATTTATTTTCAATAGTTATGCTGAGACCGAGGCCTACCGGACCATACCAATCTCTCTCTTTTAGAGGAGTGCACAACTATGAATTATTATCATATATATGCATTGCATGTAGAATACATAATTGTGAGCATCCATATTTTATAATGTGATTAAGTATGATTTATTTTATTAAATGATTATATTTATGTTTTGGGATATGTTTGGTATATATTTGGTATATTTCTTTAAAAATGGATGCTACCATGTTTAAATTATACATTTTATTATTTTTAATAATTATAAGATTTATATTTGAAGGATAGCAGTAGAATGTGCTACCTAGTGGGCTGCACTACGGCTATGTACGTACCAATGTGTTAGACTTTAGGGTTGACATCATGAGATTATTTGATGTGAGACTTGATTAATTGTTTATTGAGATTTGTTGTGAGTAAGCGGTGTGAATTCGGGAGCTTGATTGACCCAGTGTCTCGGGGCCAATCACACCGATAATGAGACTGCGAGAGCTCGGTTAATTTAATGTCTCGGGGCTAGTCTACTATCCAAAAATGGAAAAGAAAAATAATTTGGAATTAAGAGAGCATGTTGGCTAGTAAGGTTCAGTGATTGAGGTTATGGACTATTTAAGGTTATGCTTTGATTCCTTTAATCAAAATAAACTTTCTGCATCTATTATTATATAAAAGTGGATATTAGCATCTGTGTGAAATGCATGTATATACATATTATTATACTGATGCTTAATTGTATATGATTTTAGGTTGTATGTATATATATTATAATAATTCACTCAGTGAGATCTAACTTCCTTCAATATTTTTTTCAGGATCCACTACTTCAAACCTTCCTCGTAGTACTCTTCACTGAACTCTTTCCTTTCTGGCTAATTTATGTAAATACTGAATTGTCATTTTTTTTATATTTTAGTAATCACTGCAGTAGTGGTGTTATTGTAATAGTAGTGTGTTGTACTAGTTAGAGATCTTGTATTCGAATCTAGTATGAAGATATTTTTATTATGTTATGATATAAAGAATTATTTTTATATTAATTAAAGTTTTAATTCCATGGTATTTTTATATATTATTTGCATGTGTTTTTATTTTAAGGCTTACTACAGGTTCCGGATTCGAAAGAATTTCTATTCCTTAACGCTAGTTATGACTCCTCAGTTTGGGTCATGACAGAAGGTGTACACAGTTTACTCGCTTGGTTTTTTAAAAAACTAAATTTCTAGAAATCAATTTTTCAAAAAAGTAACATAAATACAAAAATATTGAAGGATAAGAACAATGTACCTGACCTTCGAGCTTTACTCGAGCTATTAGCCTCGGGAATTCAAACATGAGAGATCGAACTTTTACTCGAAATGTGACTATGATCCTTGAGTTTTCCTAGCCGGATCAGCCACTCATTATAGTTTGGCATGATTCCCAAGTTTTCCTAGCTCGAGAAGTCACTCATTGGAAGATAAATGAAAATTAACTATGTTCTTCAAGTTTTCCTGGCCTGATCAATTACTCATTATAGTTTGGTGTGATTCTCAAGTTTTCTTGGCCCGAAAAGTCACTCTATAGAAGATAGATGAAATTATAATCGTGTTCTTTGGGTTTTCTTAGCCCTATTAGTTACTCATTATAGTTTGGCATGATTCTCAAGTTTTCTTGGCTCGAGAAGTCACTCAATAGAAGACAGATGAAAATGTAACCATGTTCCTTGGGTCTTCCTGGCCTGATCAGTTACTCATTATAGCTTTGTATGATTCTCAAGTTTTTCTGGCTCGTGAAATCACTCAGTAGAATACAAATGAAAATGCAACCATGTTCCTCGGGTTTTCCTGGCTCAATCAGTTATTCATTATAATTTTTATGATTCTTAAGTTTTTTTAACTTAAAAATTCACTCGGTAAAGAGAGATGCACTTTGGGGATTCAAACCCGACTAGACATTCTTTGTGATGCACACTTTGGGGATTCAAACTCAACTAGACACTACTTGCAACATGCATTTCAGGGATTCAAACTCGACCAGATGCTCCTTAAAAGGAAGATGCATTTTAGGGATTCAAAACTGACCAGATACTCCTTATGATGCGCATTTTAAGGATTCAAACACGACCAGATGCTTCTTAAAAGGAAGATGCACTTTGAGGATTTAAACCTGACCAGACATCCATTACAATGCACACTTTAGGGATTCAAACATGATTAGATGCTCTTTGCAACTTGTACTTTATGGATTCAAACTGGACCAGATGCTTATTTTGATGATGTGAACTTCAAGAATTCATTACTCGACCAGTCACTTCTTACTGTTGATGCTTTCATCAAATTATCTTCAATTCTCCAACATTAATTTTGGGGTACACCCAAAAAATGTATTGAAACAAACAATAATCATTTTTATTTTTTATTTTTTTATTTTTGCTCCACTGAAGAATATATTTTCTAATGGGCCAACTTGTGTTCTTTCATTTAATGGGCT
Source organism: Mallotus nudiflorus (assembly GCA_947683625.1). Taxonomy (NCBI): domain Eukaryota; kingdom Viridiplantae; phylum Streptophyta; class Magnoliopsida; order Malpighiales; family Euphorbiaceae; genus Mallotus; species Mallotus nudiflorus. The sequence goes on along the minus strand of CANTUR010000147.1, from coordinate 658,071 downwards.
TTACCCTCTTTCTTTCTTTTCTTTTCAATAGGTCTTCCTTTATTACCCTTCTGCTTTGACATATAAATCCCTTTTTCTCTTTCAAAGTCACTTTTACTTTTACTTTCAAATTCTTTTTTTTTCTTTCTTTTCTTCTCTTTCACGCTTTAAATCCTTTATCGTTATGGATGCCACACGGACCCATGTGATCCCATATCTACAGATTGGCTACATGAGAGGTTAGTACCTAATTTCTTTGATTTTTCCTGTAAATGATATTAAATAACATTGGATTATTATTAATAGATGCATGTTTATCATTTTAACTGAAATAAATTTAACTTAATTGAATGAAATTGCAAAAATTGAATCATTCTATCGTATCACCAACATGAAGAGGCATCACCCCTTCGATGGTGTGATCGCCTCTTCGATCAAGTGATCACTTCATCACAAAGAGGCAATCACCTCTATCGTAGAGGCATTCACCTCATTAATAAAATTCTTTTAAAAAAAGACTTCATTCATATAAAATTATAATTCAACTCCTTATTTTGTTCTTATAGCTTGATGTCCACACCCTCAAGGGTGATTGGAACTTCAATGGTGCCTGCATCTAATACGATGAGCTCACAGATGCAGTTAAGACTCATATCCATGATATTAAATTTTCTAATTTTATTCTTGCACTTTTGGTATAGTAGGGGCGTATAGACTATCAGTCTCTATATATTCCACCTTCTTTTTGGGGAGTTGACACTTGATCCAGTTGCTTTTGCTGATTTTACTAGTATTGCTTATGCAGGGGATTCTATTCCTCTTAATGTGAGTCTCTATCACCTATCTCCAGACTATCTTACTTCATTGAACGTCTTCTTGGCATGGTCCCGAATATGAAGGGGATATACGCAGTGAAGCTCGATTCCATCAGGAGCTTTTATACTCATGCTAGAGTTAAGGCGGCTACCACACCTCGTCAAATTGATCAGGTAGTGTGCGCATTCCTAGCTTACTTACTAAGCACCACTCTTTTTACGAACACTGCCATTTCTATAGATCTGAGCTTTTTTATGCCTTTGAGAGATATAGACCTAATGGCTTCATACTACTGGGGAAACTGTGCTTTAGCCTATATGTATAGGAGCATGGATGAGTTGGTGCATAGAGCCAAGAGGCTTTATGTTTTATGGTATGCCATTTTGGTACTTCCCTTCTCTTTACTATTAGGTTCCATTTTAAGTACTATTATCATGATTTGTTAATAGCTCTTCCTTTCTCTTACAGAATTGGACTCTACAGCTGGAACTAATTATAGGGATCACTCATGTTTGTGACATACCTTTTCTTACTATGGTGAGATAGGGCTCCAGTTGCTTTTGGAGAGGTCAGTTGCTCATATGCATATTCATTGTGAACAATTGAACACTCTCACATATGATGAGGTAGGTACCTACAAATATAATTGTAATTAGTAACACATTTGTTAGTCAAATTTATTCATTTACCAGTTTGTTTTCACAGATGTGCTTGGATTTGTATGGGCCCTAGGCTGGATAGTCTTAGGCCATGGTCCACTCAATTCCACTATCCAATAGGAAGGTACTACTTTAAGGACCTGACTGTAGCATTTGGTACCTCAAAGAGAGGGTACACCAGTGGCAGATGGGTGCTCGAGTAAAACGACCACCCCTGGCTCCTCCTTTATATATTTTCTAGGCACTTGAGTTAGAGGGAAACAAGCTTGATCAGGCTCTAAAGGGAGATGATGCTATAAGTTATTACAAGAGGAGGAAGTCTCGATACATGGATTTCATATAATCTCATCTTCTATAGAGGGTGCCTCAACCTGTACCTGTACCTCATGTAAGTATGCAATTCTATTAAACATATTATTTCACATTTATGTTTATTGATATTGTTTCTTGACTTAAGTTTCATTCTTAAGCACCAGCTAAGGCATTAATCCCTCATCCCAGGCCTATTGCATAAGAGAGGCCTCATCAGCGTCCCCGCATTGTGCCTAGCAATGAGGGTACCTCCTCTAGTGTGCCTTTTGCTATAGAGCCTTCTAGTTCTAGATCTCAAATGATAGTTGGTAGGATTTTTTCCACTCTTGACTTGTTGACCCACTGCTAGGTGCCTTTGGTCGTGCTCTCTCATTAGTTCTTGATACTAAACAAGAGCTTGGAGCCAGAGTTCTTCCCGAAGGCCACTACACATGTGAGTCCCCTTCTTCCAAAGTCCTATTCTCAAATTTGACTTATTACATGACTAATTCTAATAATAATTTAATTGTATAAATACTTAAGATTAGGGAGAGTATATGTATAGGGTGATTAAGGTCCATCGGGATTTTTTTATGCAGATGACACAATAATGGAAGGTAATAACTATGCCTTATTTCTATATATATGCATGCTCTCATAATTTCTTACCTTTTATTTCATTTTGACAGGACTGAGATAAGGCTAGTCAATCTAAGATTACTGCTCTTGAGTGTTAGCTTGTTACTCTCAAAGTCGAGGGTGATGAGGAGGAGGATGAGGAGAGTGATGAGCATACTGAGGACGATATCGATAACGAGGGAGCCGATCCTACTGATGGGCCTGTGAACAACCCTGCCGATGAGGGAGTTGATTAGCCTAAAGATGATGAGTAGAGGGATACTCCAAAGGCTTACTATTATAGGATCATTTTAATTGGAGACACTTTTGCTGCTTTGCACTATTAATTTGTTGCTTTCTAAATTAACTTCTCATTTTTGTATCTTCATCTTTTACACCCGATGAATGATGCAACATTCAAAATTCAAATTTTAGCAGAACTTTAAATCAATTGAGGAATTTTTTATCTCTAAAATTCTCTTCTGCTGAATTTTCATGTATTATACAATCATTCTACAGCAACTTAATGATATGTTTCACATGTTGGAGAGGCATCGCGTCAACATGTAAAAACACTGCCTGATCGTAGAGATAAATTCCTCTACACCAACATCCTCCAGTTATTTAAATCCTTATCTCTTTTTTAAAATCCCTAATTTTCCTATTCACATAAATTCTCTTTATTCTCTCTCTCTAGACAGTAACTTAACCTCTCAATATGACTAAAAGAAGCTTGAAACAACTACAAATGATCCTAAAAAGCTTGGATAGTAGATCGTGGGATAGGTTGGAGTTATTTTATCTATCCATTTTCCAATCTCTACATGCTATAAAGATTAATTTCTCATTTCTCCATGTTCTTACTCAAATTTAGGATCCTCAAAAACATGTCTTCAAATTCAATACAGTAGAGTTATGCCCTATGTTAAAGGAATCTGAAGCTTTATTGGGTTCTTAGATGGATTTTTCTTATCATATTGCAATTCCTTCTATTGAAATTACACTTCATCCAATACCAAATGGCTAGGCTATTTAACCTTTTCCCTCAGTCTTCTCTTTACTATATCTTCAGTAATAAGGTTCTGATAAGCTCTTTTCTTGAAGCTATTATGACTGTAGATAACAACTAGGTTTATTAGCCTCAGATGATTGCTCTTTGCTTATATACTTAATTTCTACTAGTTTCCCCTTCTGGTAACTATGACCCAAAGGTTCTTCATTTTCTGGACCAAGTGGAAGTTGGCTTAAATCCTTTCCCTTTTATCCTAACAGAGACCATCATTGGCCTCAACCACTTCTCTGAAACTAGGCAATTCTCAGGGAGTCCCCTTTTGTTAGAGGTGAGCTTTTTTTTTATTTTTTATTATTTTCTATTCTTTCTATCATTTTTACCCATTCATTCTTCAATAAGCATGGCTTCATAAAAAGCTGAGGTTACTTAAACCTCCTAGAGACATTACACATTATAAGGCCAAATACTACTGTACCAAAAGACTTCACCCTATTTAAAGCTATTTTTCTACATTCCTTGACACTATGAATTAGTGAATGTGCCCATAATGGAGGTTACAGTATATGACCATTTGATCCTATACCTACTGCATTTCGTTAGCCAGTCTCCATTTTGCCACTTTCTATAATCTTGCTCATCTTTGCTAACAGTATAGGCAAAAATAACCAACTGTGGAGCTAGTGCATGAATTTAAGCCACGGCCCTTTTCTTATAACTTTTTGGATAACCTAGTCACTACCTGGCCTCGGAGAATTATTCAGAGGTTCCTTAACTGCGATGGAGATCAATCCACTCATGACTAGTATAAGGCATGGATTCAATTACAGCAAACGAAGAAGAATGAATTCATAAAAAATAAAAGAATAAGGGCCTTATAGGCATCAAGTGCTTAAAGTGTTCAAAAGAAAAGTAAGTATAACTAGTTTTATAGAATTTAGTCTTTATTTGATTTTTGTTGGATGGAATTTCCTTTTTAGTTAAATAGTGTGTAATGAGTATTTAATGCAACATTCAATAATAATAAAGGCAATCCATTCCATTTAATTTAAGTATAAAATGACTATACATCTTACTTTTTACATATCTCCTATCGTTAATTGGCTTACCCTTGTAAGTTTTCTAACTAAATATTTTTCCCTATCTCCTTCCTTTTATATGTCCTTTACTTTTGCTTGGACTACCCTTTTAGGTTTTTAATCCAGTAGGACTTTTTATTTTTTTCAATTTTTTATCTCTAACTTTGTCTAGGCAGCCTCTTTTGAGGTTTTCTCCTTAGTGAGACTTTACAAAAATATTTCTTGAGCTTATCTAGGTTAATGAGCTCTCTAAACTCATTTCCTTCTAAATCAGATAGAATTACAGTGCTTTTGGAAAACAGCTTCTTTACTTGATTTGGACCTTTCTAGTTCGGTGTGAACTTTCCTTGCGGATTAGTTATAATGGGCCTAATGAGCTTTAATGCCAAGTCACCCTCTTTAATTTTTCTTGGCTTAATCTTTTTATTAAAAGCTCAGGCTATCCTTTTCTAGTACAACTGAGAGTGATACATGGCTTTCATACTCTTTTCATTTAGTAATGTCAATTGTGTCAATCAGCTTTCGGCCCATTGATACTCAAAAATTTTGAATTCTAAAAGAACCCTTAATGACTGAATTTCAACCTCAATTGGCAACACAGCTTCACACCCATACACCAAAGAATGCGAAGTAGCTCTCATTGATATTCTGGCCATGGTCCTATATCCCAATAATGTGAACTGTAGGTAGCTTGCCTAATCCTTACAGTTCTCAAATATCTTGGCTAGGATCCTCTTTACATTCTTGTTTACCACTTTTACTGCTCCATTCACCTATGGTCTGTAATAAAAGAATCTATGACGTTCAATTTTGTATTCCTCCAACAAAGTGGTCATTTTTACCTTGAACCAAATACCATTATCAGTGATGATGTGATGAGGTAACCTATACTTGTAGATTATATTCTTTTCTATAAATCTCGCCATCTAGTTTGCCCCAAAAATCGTGAACGATTCTGCTTTAACCTATTTAGAGAAGTAATCAATTGCTACTATAATATAGTGATGACTATTAACTGCTTTCGACCTTATCTCTCTAATGATATCAATTTTGTAGACTGTGAATGGCCAATGAAAGGTCAATCCTTGAAGTTCCATAAAAGGCAAATGGCTCACATGATTATACACTTGGCAGTTATGGCATTCCTTCATATATTTCATATAATTTGCCTCTATAATCATCCAGAAGTACCCTTGATAAGTTATTTTTTTTAGCAAGGACTATTTTGTTCATATCGGTCCACATACACCCTCGTGAACTACTTCTATAATTTTTTAGGCCTCGTCCTTATCAACACATCTTAAATGCACTCCAGTTGGCATCCTTTTGTATAACATCCCATCATGACTTAGGAATTACCGAGATAGTATCCTTAATGACATTCTTTCCTTTCTATCCGCATTATTAGGAAATTGTCCTATTTCTAAATTTTGATGTAGATTATAAAACCAAGGCTTTTCTGCAAAGTTGATCGGCATTATTCCAATTTTTTTATAACAAGGAGTCTGGGACCATACTCGAATAAGGGGCCTAATTTTTGTCTGCTTTCCTCTTTCCCATGTTGAAGCTAGCATAGCCAAAGCATCAGCCATCTAATTCTCTTCCTACGGTAAGTGAATAAATCTACATTGGGTTAAAGATAACCTATCATGGCCGAGTAGTCCCAGTACAGTCTTAACCTATCTTCCCTCATTTCCCATTTATTAGAGATTTAGCCCACTACTAGCATCGAGTCTTCATATAATGTAACCTCTTTTACCCCTACATTCTTGAGTGTTTCCAGACTAAAGATGCAGGCTTTATATTCAACTTGATTGTTAATGACTTTAAATTCTAATTACTTTGCCATCAAAATCATTTCTCCTTCTAGTAAGACTAGAATCACACTAATGTTTGCTCCTTTGTTATTGACTGCTCCATTAAAATAAATTTTTCATGTTTGGATCTCTATTGCCCCCAGGTGCTCATCCAGGAATTCCAACTCCTATTCTTGTCCATCATCTACTGAATTTTGAGCTAAGAAGTCTGCTACAACTCTCCCTTTTATCACCTTCTTTACCACATAGTCTATGTTGAATTCAGTAAGTAGGACCAACCATCCAGCTAATTTCCTTATAAAAGAGGGACTCTATTGAAGATACTTTAGCAGATCATGCTTAGAGATCACCTGTATTCTGTAAGATTGGAAGTAATGTCAGAGCTTCCTTATTGCCCAAATTACAGCCAAACAAGTTCTCTCTACTAGACTATAATTAGCTTTATAAGGTAAAAGCTTTTTACTCAAATAATACATAGCATGCTCAACTTTTCCTTCTCCTTCCTGACTAGCATTGTGCCAATCGCATCCTTCTCTATTACTAGGTAAAGAATTAAAGGCTTACCTTGTAATATCCCGTATTTTTAAAATATTTTTACACTGTACCGGGATATGCAATGTTAATAATTTCTGTATATTATATGATATTTTTACGAGTTAATATGTATTTAAAACCTATTTTAATTACTGTGTATTATTTTCAGTGTTTTACGTAAAATTTTCCCGGGACTTGCATTTTCGGGGAAATTTTCACGTAAACAATGTAATATTAATTATTTTAAATATATTTTCGGACTTGCATGAACTCATGCGTATTTTTAAATTATTAAATAAAGCCTGTGTGTGAATATTTATTTAATTAGGGTTTAATATATATAACCCTAATATTTTATTATTTATTTATTTATTTATTGTTATTTAATTATTTTATTTATTATTAAATTATTAAATTTTTTTTATTATTATTTTATTTTCTTTTTCTTTTTCTTTTTTCTTTTTTTTTTCTTTTCTTTTTTCTTTTTCTTTTCTTTTTCTTTTTCTTTTCTTTTTCTTTCTTTTCTTTTCTTTCTTTTTCTTTTTCTTCTTCTCCTTCTTCCTTCTCCCGCGCCCGACCACCACCATTCTTCCTTCCCTCCCGCTGTAACTCCGGTCACCTACCGTCGGTGTGCCTCCCGACTTGCCACCGCTGTCCCCCGCCGCCAGCAGCTCCCTTCCCCGGCGTCGGCGAGCTAGTTCTCCTCTTTTGGCCGAAAATCGACCCTTCATCGTTTCTCCCTCCTCCGACCACCGTTTTCAACACCGCTAGTCTATTTCTTCTCCTTGATCTCCAATAAGTGTGATTCTAGCTTTGGTTTGAGCTAAAATGGTCTAGAATTGCTTAGGTTTTGAATTTTCAATTTCGGCCTATTAGGGTTTTTGATTTTTTTTGAGCTTCGAATTGGATGATTCATGAAAACTTCCTTCACAAATGTTGTTCCTAGTAGCTCAATCTACATGTGTGAATTTTTGTAGAATTTTTGGAGATTTTTTGGATTTTTGGGTATTTTTGAATATTTTAATATTATTTTCTAATTTTCGGAAATTAATTATTTAAATTATGAAATTGGAGTTTATGGTTGAATTAGGTGTTGAAATGAATTATAGGAATTTATTTGGAATTTTTATGAATTTCTAAGTATTTATTTTGAATTATTGAAGTTTATGTGATTTTGAGAAATTAGGGTTAATTGTGTTTTAAATTGAATTTAATTGGTTAATTGAGTTTAATTATTGATATTATTGATAAATATGTTGAGAAAATTAATTTTGGATAATTGTATAAGTTTTGGTGAATTTTTGAAGTAATTTAAGTATATATATATATATATATAGGGGTATTTTGGTAATTTTACCCTAAATTGTCTAAAAATGTAATTTAATTGGTTTTAATAATTATTTAAGGTATAAAAATGATTTCTATAAATTATTTGGTATTTTTAACTAATTAAAACTATTTTTCGTGAATTATTTTTAATTATATATATAATATACGGTTTTACTAATAAAATGAGTTTTTATCGATTTTTACAGTGTTTGAAAGTTAATTATGTAATTTCTACTTATAAAATGTATTTCTAGGTTTTAAGGATATTTTTGGTATATCTAGAATTTTTCTGTGTTTGTGGACCCCGATCGATGAACTGTAGTTTGGAGTCCGACCGTGGGATTTTGATTGTGCCTTGTGTAGTTTTTCGAAGTGTGTTTCTTTGCAGGGTCAGCTCTACTCTTTTGAGTAGAGAGATGTCCATTTTACAGGGGAGGTTCTGCCGGATTTTCGGTAGAATTCTCGTAAAACGTGATGTTCAGTCGAACCCTAATTCTGTTTCCGTATTTAAATACTCTAGATTGAATTCTAGGATTTCTGTTAGGTTTATTCTGATGTCGATTATTTATTGCTTGTTTAGTTGCGCCGAGACCGAGGGCTAGTGGACCAGGCCCGTCGGACCTGTCTCGTGGAGCGCATTAGGTGAGTTACTATACTATATATATATGCTTAGGATGCATGATTTAGAAATGCATATTTTATGTTGATTAAATATGCATAAATAATTTGATTATTTCTTAAGTTTACATTAAGTATATTTTTGGTTTACTTTTGGTATATTTCTGGTATATATATGGATTATATTGTTATTATTGCATGTTTATTTTATTTTTAGGCTTGCTACGGATTCCGGATTCGAAAGAATTCCCGTTCCCTAGCGCCGGTCATGGCCCCTGTTTTGGGTCGTGACATACCTGGCCTCGATAGCTGTAAGACTTTGCTAATTTTAAAACCTTACTAGTTTCAAAATGTTGATGACATTTGTTTTCCCAGATGACCGACTGATTCTTCTTTAAGAGCTTAAAGATTATCTCACAGATGGTGGTCAGCTTAGCTATGAACCTACTAATGTATTGCAACCATCCAATGAACCCTCTAACCTCTTTCTTATTTTTTAGTGTAGGCATTTCTCTAATCGCTCTCACTTTAACCATATCCACCTCTATGCCTCTTTGACTAACAATATGCCCTAGCAGCTTTTCGGAGGTTATCCCAAAAACACATTTCTTTGGATTTAACCTAAGGTTATACTTTTAAGCTCTTCCCAAGAACTTATCTAGAGCTTTAAAGTGGCCTTCTTTAGTTAAAGACTTAACCATCATGTCATCCATATACACCTATATCTTTTTATAGAACATATCAAGCAACAAAGTTGTAGCCATTATTTAATAAGTGGCTCTTGCATTTTTTAACCCAAATGGCATGACTGTATGTAATAAATGCCTTATTCAATGGTGAAAGAAGTTTTCAACTTATTAATCACCACCATCATAATTTGATTATATTATGAGAAGCCATCTATAAAGGAGTACATGGCATTTGAAGCTGCACTATTGATTAAAGTGTCAATATGATGTAAGGGAAAATCATCTTTTGGACAAGTCTTGTCCATATCCCTATAGTCCATGCACATCCTGACTCTTCCATCCTTTTTAGGAACCGAAACTATATTGGCTAGCCATTAGGTGACATCTACCACTTTTAAGAACTTTGCTTTCAGATGTTTTTCCACTTCTTCAATTAAGAGAACCTATTTTGGCTTTAATCTCCTATTCTTCTATTTTATTGGTATGACATAAGAATACATGGGAATCCTATGTTTTACAATCTCTCTATCAATCTCATGCATATCCTTGTAGCCCTAAGCAAATATTTTATGTCTTTTTTTTAATGTTTCTTTCATTTTTTCTTTCTCATCAAGAGTTAAGTTAGAAGCAATCAATATATTTTTAGAATCATCACATGTGCCTAGATTAAATGATTTAGTTTACACTAAATTAATGTTAAACACATACATAAAATGATCATCATAAATAGAATAACCATTAGGAAAAATATCACATAAATAAGCAAAGTCGAGCCTTATCACATTAACTTTAAAAAATAAAATGTTATCAATTTCTAAAAAGTTAGAAAGAGAAATGTTAAGGTTATAATAGAAAAAATATATAATGGAATCAAGAATATAGGATTCAAAGTTAAACTCCCCTTTCTAGTTAGTAGTGTCCTTCAGCTCCATCTTAGGAATGTCCTCTTCTAATTTAGGAGTTAGTACTAGTTCCTCCACTATCGGCTCCTCAACAGCAACTTCATTTATCTCAATCATATGTTTAGCAAAAATATTAAATCTGGGAACCAATTTTTCAACAATCATCAAAGGCTTAGGAGCTCCTCTATAAGGGTAGTTAGCACTTTCCTACATAAATGTTTCCCACAGTGTCTCCTCCTTAGTTTAGTTTTGGCTCTCTTCTTCCTAGACTTTCCTTCAGCTTCATCCTTTTCTTTAGACTTATTTGCCTTTGGATACCTTGCCCCATGCTTCAATATTGGCACTTTAGGTTCAATAAACTCATGTGGGCCTTATTGATTCTTCCCTAATCCCATTTCAGGCATAAATTGCATGTTCTTCATCATAATCATAATTTTTGGATTTAGCTCATCTTCATAAATCATATAAGCCTTGAAACTCGAACTGATTGAAATTTCACTGGGAGTTAAGTTTAAAGTAGTGACAGCAACTACAGTTTCTACTGTTATAATGACTAGTCTTCCCTTATATAGAAATTTAATCTTCTGATGAACAGTAGATGACACTCCCCTAGAGGATGAAACCATAGTCTCCCTAAAAGAATAGCAAAGGTAAATGGAATGTCTATCACATGGAGGTTGACCCAAACTTCAATAGGATCAATCTTAACCAAAGCTTTAAAAGTTCGCTCAATTGGCCTTTTCGTATCATCATAGGCCTTAATGACCACATCAGATGGCTTTAGATCAATTATCACCACCCCCAACTTTAGGAAGATCTTTAGAGGGCACACATTGATGGCAGATCCATTGTCCACCATTACGCAGCAAGTTAATTTTCCTTTCACCTTAGCCTTTATGAATAAGGCTTTACTATGGTCTCTACCTTTAAATGGTAAGTCATCATCTGTAAACACAATTACCCTTGGAGGGCTTTTTATCAATAAATCTACCATTTGTTTTAGAGTGTGCATTGATGGAATCTTTTTATAATCAAGGGCCATAACCAATGCTTTCTAATGGGCTCGAGTGTTTATAAGCAGCTCCCAAACACTAGCGAGAGTTTTTTCATCTCTTCTAGTATTAATAGCTTCCTCATTCTACTTTTCTTTCTTTGGTTCTTCCTTTGAGTCAACCCTTTTTCTTCTAGTTTAACATTTTTTACTTCCTCTCTCTTCTTAACCTTCTCAATTGATTGAGCTATCTTTCCTTTATTATTTTTCCACAAATCAGTTGCTTCCCCTTCTTCATCATCTGAACTCCAAATGTCTAGAATATTCACATGAAGCTCTACAGACTGCTAGTTCATGTTCAGGTCTTTTGGTTATGGTTTTGGTGGTATAGGTTTGACATAAACAAAGGAATTAAAACTTGTTCCTCTATTAAGCCGGTATTGATCATCAAGATTCATGGATTTGGTGGTGGCATATTATAATAATTGGGCAAAAGGTTATTTTAAGTGTTTGGTTTTCTAGTTTTAAGGTCAGTTATCTTGCCTGAATCAATTAAATCTTGAACCTCATGTTTCAAGCGAGTGCAACCATGACTATTGTGTCCCATATTTTAGTGATATTTATAATATAATTTTAGGTCAATATTTGGAAAAGGTTGTCTTTTAGGCAAAGGTCGTAAGAGGTTATTTTCAATAAGCTTTTTTAAGACTTTAGAGAGGGATCTTCCTAAGTTAGAAAACTTTCAAGGTTGTTTAACAACATTGATCTATATATTATTGCTCAGCCCAATTCTACTATTGGATCCAATTTCTTCTTTGCTTGCACATCTTCCACTAAAGAATTTTTTCTTTTATGCCAAGTTGGATTCTTTCTACACCCCAAATATATATAGCTCCTTAAAGCTCTGAATTCTTAAATCTTTTAATTTTTTTAAGAGTAGGAGCACACACCCTTTTATCATTATCACTCGCTGATCAAATTTTGTAGGTCGTGCTCTGTATGTGCTAATTTTATCCTCCACTTGATCAAGCAATTAGGATTCATTAAATTTTTATTTTACATTTTACAAGTCTTTTAAAGATACTTCCATTTGAATATTGAGACTATATTGCTTTATAAATGCAGTGCATAATCCCTCCCAATCAGCTTGGATATGGGATTCCAAAGTATAATACTATATGATGGGTGTTCCTTTTAAAGATAAAGGAAATTGCTTCATAATTTGTGACTTAGTCAAACCAATCATCTTCATGCGAGTCAAATACTACTTTAGATGTATATAGGGATCCTTAGTGCCAGTAAATTTCTTTATGTTAGGGAACTTAAACTTCCGAGGTAAAGGGTCATAATCTTCATCCAAACTCATATTAGAGTAGTTCATAGGAGCATATATCCTATTCTCTTTCATCATTAACTGCATTTGAGCCATAATCTTTGTCATATTTTTAGTCTAGTTAGACTTTTCCACATTTTCTATGGTGTTTGTATTCATATTTTGTCTGGCTATAGGCTCTGCCACTAAAATTTCTTAATCATCCTCTTTTTCCCATCTTCCAAAGTCTTCAGCATCCAAATCAAATTGTTGTGGCTGAGGTGTTAACAGTTCCTGTCTAATTGGTCTCTTTATTTCAACCATCATCTCTCGTATAATTGCTCGGTTCTAATTGGGTGTCTCTACTTTCAATTTATCCCCAAAAGCCTCAGCATTAAATTCTGCCATCTCGGTTTCTTTAGAAATCCTAACTAGATTACCAATGTCAGATCGCTTCCAATTTGAAGACTGTCGAGAATTTATATTTGCAATCACTACAAATTAAAAATATGCATGACATGTATGCATGACGTGTATGCATGATAAGCAAATTTAATTTAAATAGGAAATAAACATGTACTCTATTTACACATAACATTAAGAAATAAGATATAAAGCTCTTAAATGGTATCTCCACCCTTATTTCTCCCACACACTAATTCAATGGTGAGTTCCTTATCCTATGAGTGTTGTTCTAGGTTTTAATTATTAGCAGGGGATAATAAAACTAACAGATGTAAGATAACTCTCAAGATGATACAAACAAGTAGTAATTTCTTCAAATTATTCCAAAGTCCATTTTAATGGGCCAAGAATGACATCATAGGCCCACCTTGTCAAGATACATTTATAATGGGCTAAAATAGGCATTAGAGGCCTATCTTGTCAAGGTTTGTCTATAATGGGCTTGGGCCTTATTCAAAGAATTACCACATGACATCAAACACATGCATTTGGGAAAATTTTTAATGGAAATTGCTAAGTCATTACATGAGTTGGGTCTCGGGTAATAAGCTTCAGCTCCCACAACTATATACCTCTATTATGTCTCCCCATTTAAGGGTTCATGCGATGGGGATAAGTACTTGCTATGAGTGATAATAATCAAATACTCCACCACCAGGTTTGAGTGAAACATAAATAGCAAAGCAAAGACTATTGTTAATTTATTTAAGACTTGGTGTGCACATTGTATGGAACATGTAGTGAATGCAAGAATTTGCAAAGGAAATAAGGAAATAATCAAAGATGATAAATTATGAAACACTTGTATTCAATTTTTGTATTCCTAAGTGGAGTCGCTACTTTGAGCGACAAGGTTAAGCACGCACCTAAATGTTTGGTGACCACAGCATTGTGTGAGCTCAAGGCCCACTAAGAAATAAAAAATGGGCTTGTGGCCTAAAATGGAGATGCAGTTACCATCCAAATAAAAGCCAAGACACACTGTACAATAACTGGATTCCACATAGGTTCCCAAAAATCGTCATCAGAGATTGGGTTTGAAAGTAGGTATAGGCTTTTTGAATGCCCACCCAACCTTGTGATTGGCCTCCGTGTGTGTTTCATATTTTATTACCTTAGATTATTAAATTATTTCCTTATTTTAATGTGGATTACAATCATTTTTAATTTTATATTTTAGTCTAAGTTTACACATTAGTCCCATTGCCATGCTTATAGCCCAACATTCAACATAAATAAAACAAATAGTAATAATTTACAACTATAAATTCCAAATGAATAAAGGAGAGGATTAGCGATTACAAAACTTTATTTAAAGAAATGTAAAATAAATAGAAAATAAACCAAAAATAAGCTAAATAATTAGACAAATAAAACCTCTCAAGAACTAATTAATAGGCCAACTTTTGATGATTAAAAATCAATAAACAATCCCTGCAATAAGCATAAATTAGTTTGTTCTCATAAAATAACAATAATATTCATAAAATAACAAACAAGTACAATTTATAGGAAATAGAAATAAAGTGATAAAATAGTCCACAAATAACATAATAATACTATACAATAATAGTATTAAACAATATAGTAATTATGTATAAAATGAAGATATATAACAAGACAAACATGAGAATCATGTAAAATATACAAAACAAGCATTAAAAACCAAAGCAGAATCATGCAGGATTCTAATAAAGTGACGACACCTCTTTAAAAAAGCATCACCTCTTGACTAGGAGGCGATCTCAAATTGCCACAATGAGATAAGGCGATGCCTCTATGAAGATATGTCGCATCTTCAACAAACCTAGAAACATACTACAATTCTTAACTTCTAAGAAACTTTGAAATCAAGATAAATAAGTAAAGTCTGATACAAATGCACAAAGATCAATAACTAATACTTAATCTTTCACATATTCATGCTTCTATATGACTTTAAACAAATAATAAAACTCAAAAAAATAAGCATGAGAGTAATAAATCAAAAGCTTTTAATGAAATGAAGAACTTAAAGCTTGAAAATGGGGGTTCTCATCGGTTTGGATGAGTTTATGCTCCTAACTAAGCCCTCAGAGCTTAGTTTGTTTATTTAAATGTTTTAAATGCAAGAGAGTCCTCTTCCTTTTCAAGAAAATTAAGTCTTTTAGCTCTAAAATCCTCATTTTCTTTTTTTTTTTTTAATTTTTTTCCAAAAAAGTCCTCTCTCTTTTTCTTTCAGAGACCAAAAGTCTAGCCTCTAAAAAGTCCCCTCTTTTTTGCCCACACCATTCCCTTCAAGCCTCTTCCCCTTTTTGCCTTTTTCAATTCCCAAAAAACTCCCTCTCACCCTCTCCTCCTCTTTTTCATAATTCTTTATGCTTTTTTTTTGCATTTTTTTTCTTTCTTTTACGTCTAAAAATGCCCCAAATCAGAGGCAAGTAGGCCTCAACTACTACCATTAATGACATTTAATGTTGCAGATGATAGGTATAAAGAGGTGATGCCTCTTTGATGAGGCGTCGCCTTACCGATGCCTAGAATAAAGAGGTGACTGTAGACGGCGGGGTTTAGCGTGCATCCAAGATTTTAGCAACAACGACACTATTTGAGCTCAGGGCTCTAGAGAACACACTAACCACTGTCACAAAAACATGACGTGGAGATGAGAAGTCGCCACCTAGGGTAATAACTGAGGCAAATTGAAAAGGTGGTACTCGATTCCCTAAAAGAAAGCTAGCATCACAACCAGGAGATTCCGGATAGGAAATACCAACTTCTTTCAGTCTTGTGTTCATTTAGAATTACTTTATGAATTATTATCTTATTCTCTATTTACATGAAATTTCATATAAACCCAAAACAATAAACTCCAAGGCAAACTAGTCATGAAATATACAAGTAAATAATGCATTCAACAAATCACATAATCTCTAAGTTAGTCTAATCTACATGGATTTTAAATAAATGAGTTAAATCTACATGTTTTAATTTATAAGTGAACCTAAAGACCTAATTCCTTTTGATTGTAATTAAATGAACCTAAGTCTACTAATTTTAATAAAAGTGGGCCTAATTCTACAAATTATGAAATATTTAAATTAGTGGACTTAATTCTACATGTTTTAATTAAATAATGATCTTAACTCTACAAATTATGAAAAAAGCTTTAATTAAGAGTGAACTAAGTCTAAATTAATTAAACTAAATTAAGTGGGCCTATGTCTAATTAACTAAATGGGCATAAGGATATTTCTAACTTAAAATATAATTAATTATGGACCTAAAAATATATTTTAATTAATTAAACCTAATTAATTATTAAATGAGATGGGCTAAAAGAATTACCTAAACTTAAATAAATAAATCAATAACTAAAGTGGGCTTAAGGCCCAAAATACACAAAAATAATAAATAAGCCAAAAAACATAAAAAAAAATATAAACAAATAATTAAATAAGATCAAACCAATAATCAAATTAATCCTTACTAAAATCCTAATTTTTATTACCATGCAATCTAAATTAATCTACTTCCTCCATTGATTTTAAATAATTACCTAATTGAAAACCTAATTTTTACTAACCAATTTAATCAAAATAAACATGCAACCACACATATAATTTTATTACTCCCACTATTTGGGCTATTACATTAATTCATAAAACAATTAATAAAATAAAAATACAACAATAAATAAAAATAAAGATAATAAAAACAAAATAAAACCCTAGAAACTAAGTCTCTATGAGGCTTTATCCATAGTCTTCCATGGACTTCTCATGAAATTCAATTCATCCCTCACATGATCACCATGCGTTTTTCTCCATAATCACCACAAAAATAAGATAAAATAATGATTAATGAATAAATTATGATAATAACTTGAAAGAATAATAATAATGTAAAATAATCAAATAAATAAAATAATAAATAAATAAATAAATAATAGAAGAAGATGATATGCTTATGGATGATTTAGGGTGCTCCTCAGATTGGTAGTTCACCGTTCTTGACAAATCGTCGAATCTTTTTCTTCAAAAATTCTTCACGAGTCTTGAATTAATTATTGAATCAAAAGGAATTTTTGTAAAATATTCAAGAGAAAATCACGTTTTTTCTTCTTCTCCTATCTCTTCTCCTTCTTTCTCTTTTCTTTTTTATGCCCTTTTCTGCTTTTTCTCCTCTCCCCCTACTGCCTCCCTTCTTTTCCTTTTTATAGTAGAATAAGCAAGCTTAACCCTAATCCTAATGTAATTCTAATTCCTAAAGTGTATTTAGGAATTTTAAACCGGTAGGATTGAGTTAATTAGGAAGTTTAAACCAATTAAAACACTGAATTGGAAATAATTAAAAATAAGAAAAAATGAAAGAATTTAATTCCAACCGAGATTGTGTAATTCCTATCAGAATTACATAATTCCTGTCGAAATTATGGAATTCCGACACAATTTTTTTTTAACATTTAATTACAAAAAGGCCCCCGAAAAAATTTAAATTTTGCAATTAGGTTCTAAAAAGAACTTTACGATTTAGTCCCTGAAAACATTAAATCTTTCCTTTAAAAGCATTTAGAATTTTTTAAAAGATTAAGTATCAAAGACATTTTCATCACTGGAGTCCTTTGCTGCATCCATAACATATCATCCCAAAATTGGGTGTCTACAGTGATGCCTTTTCATTGAGGCAACTGCTTCTTCACCCAGGCCAAGTATGGGCTAAAAGGCAATGAGCTTGGGCTTAGAGGCTCAATTTTGGGCTTAGGCTTGGTGTTTATGCTTGAATTTGGTGTTTTGGGCTTTCGAGTCTATTTTAGAGAAGTTTCAGACTTTCATTGCATTTAAAGCTCGTACGTTCTTATTATTCGATTTTCATTGCGGGTCGATCAAACTGAATGTGTCCACAATATCCTAAATTTCTTTTGTCTAATCTAAAATGTGTGTAAACTTTTATTAGTTTAGGATGGTTTGGTTCATACTTCAAAATCGAAATGAAGGAGAATCCAAAATAGAATGAAAAATTTAACAAAATGTTTGGTTTAAATAATAATTATTATGAATTTATATATATTATTTCATTACTTAAAAAAATTATATTTCATAAATTTTAATAATATATGACAATATTTAAAATTTTGACTAATTTATAATTTATTTAACTTAATTTCATGAGAATGAAAAATTATTCCTTATCCCTACACAAGGGAGTAGATGATTTCCATTGATGGAGGAATCTGTTCCTATTCCATCAAAATTTCAATGAACCAAAACAGTAGGAATCAGAATTACTAATTTTGATTCAAATTCTCACCTTTATTTTTTATAAAATAAACGACCCCTTAATTCAATCATAATTTAATGTGGTAAAATTATAAGGGCAACAAAAAAATTTTCAACAATTAATTTAATACGACTTCATAGATCACACTTCAAACCTAAAAACGTTAAATAAGTCTTAATTGAAAATAGCATTTTATCAATTGATAAGTTGATTACAATTGTTTTGAGCTTCAATATTATAAGCTTAATTAGTAACTATTTTAAATATGAAAAAATTTGATTTTCTAATTAAAATTTCAAATTCGAATACTTTAATTTCATAATTGATTGAAAGTAAAAAAAAATATACATTAATTTTAAAATTTAACACTTAGCGACTAAATTTAGAATCTCATTATAAATTTAGCGACGGAAAGTGAATTTTATTGCTAAGTTGGCGATAAATTTCCATTTCCATCACAAACTTAGCAATGACATTTCTAATTCCAAAGGAATTTTCATTTCCACTGCAAAAATGTTTATACATATAACGATAACAAAAGTTTAGTATCATTAAAATAGAGAGAAAATGTTAGATTTAAATCCCTAATGCTTTTAGAAATTTTTTAAGCATTATACTGAAATTTACATATTTCATCATAGAGAAATTAGAACTTAATATTTTCATTTTTTAGTATTATAAATATATTAAAAAATAATGAAATTTAATTAACTGATTGTCATTTTTGGTTTGAAACAATAATAATGATCTAAAAGGATGATTTTTTTTAGGAAAAAGTATGGAAAACTACCATGTGATATTATGATTTTAGAGTTTTATATATATGTTTCGTTTTGTGATAATTTGGGTTCTATAATTGTTGCCATTTGACAATTTACAGTATACAAGTTTAAAGTTATTAAATGAATTTGACATATTATACTATCTAATTAAAAACAATTAAGAAAAATTATGAAAAACCACCTTGTAGTTTTAATGTTTTACAATTTTAAATATATGTTATATTTTTTATGACAATTTAAATATTATGTTTGTCGTCATTTGACATTTTTAATATACATGTTTTATTCATTTAATGACTTTTGCCTTATAAACTATAAATTGTCAAACAATAAAGATATAGCATTCAAATTATCATAAAATAAAACATATATTTAAAATTTTAAAACCCTAAAATTATAGGGCGATTTTCATAATTTTTTTTATTTAAATATAAATGCAAATTTATACATAAATATTCCCAAAAAAAAAAAAAGAAATGTACTGGGGCCAAACGTAAAACTTGAAGTCTTGAAACTTTTTGCTGGTCCCACTCATGGGATTTGTCTTTGACTTTCCACATCAAAAACCATAATGCATAAAACACGACGTCGTTTCTAAGAAGTTCAGTAAGGCACGCTTCATCACCGCGCGTGGTCTAGTACCTCTAGATAATCCCAAATAATTTATTCACTTTTATAATTATTTAAAAAAATATATATATTTCAACTCAAGGCATTCCTTCGAAGATATAAAACGTAGCGTTTTAATCTTCTTCTCGTTTCTCCGTCTCCCGTTTTTCCCCCACACACACACTTCTCTCCAATCGCTCCCTGTAGAATCAAAAATTCAAAGAATCCAGAGTTATATATATTACATACGCAGAGAGATAGAGCTCTCTTCAATACAATCTAAAAAAAAAACTCTTATCGCGAGTATTTCGTTCTTGCTAATCTCTAATTTCATCAAATTACTTATTTATTCCACCTCCTGGATCCTCCATTCTTCACTGGTACTTCTCAATCCAGCACCAATTCGTTACCGTTTTGGTCTCCATTGAAGGTACCTCTGTAGAATCTCTTATCGTGTTTTATTCTAACGTAGTAAATTGCTTCATCTAATCCTTTTTATTGATAATATGAGTAGATAGGGATTTTTGCATGAGTTGAATTGGAATTAGATTGCTTGATAAGGTTCGTTTTGTTGCTGTTGTTGGTTTTATTTTTAAATGAGAAATAGATTGTAACATTGTAATTTGGAGTTTGAGGAATTGAATTAGGGTTTTGTTTTGATTTGGTGATGCAGAGTATGCATTTGGATTTTTGCTGGTCAGGCTTTTCAAAGTATAGAAGAGAATTGGTGCTGGTGGTGGTTTCTCAGGATTGTCATTCATTATAAAGAAAAGGTTACATTACATTACGTTCTTAATTTTTCTATTTTGTATTGTTTATGCTTAATTTGTTACGTAATTTTCTTTTAAATAGCTATCTCAGTCAGCTAGATTTTCCATTTTGGAGCTGTTATTTTAGGGTCAATTATTTATTCCATTGGTATACAAGTACAAGTGCTTGTCATGTGCTTAGAACCTTAATAATTTTCACTTTCCTTTGTGGGTCAGAGGGACTGGAGACGTCCATTGTGTTGTTCTTGTGACTTTTAGCATTTTTTTTTATCCCCATGTGTTTCAACTTAAGTTCCCAAAATCATTGGAACAGGAATGAAGCTGGGATTGTGAATATGTCTCTACTCTGCATTTTACATTCCCAGTTTCCAACAAGGAGTTATTTGGGAGGTCTCGTCTTGCTATCATAAAATAACTTGGGGATAGGATAGGAGCTTTGGGACAGAATAAGCTACACTAAACAGGATTTTCTTTATGGTTAATGGAGTTCTATGCTGGTTGAGTTTTTTTTTTTTTTTTTTTTTTTTTTTTTTTGGTGTTCATCTGCTGAAGAGCAAGATAGAACAGTTCATGTCATTTTCAGTATTTCAATTCCAATACATCATTACATCCACCAGTTGGAAGTTTTGGCATCTTTTGAGCTCATGTCTGTGCATGTTGTGGAGTTGGATTTGGGTGAATGACCATACCATGACAATTCAGTGGACTTTTAATTCTTAATAGTTGATTACTCCATTAGGTTGCTTGGGGATTTTTCTCTTTTGAGAGTTTCTTATTTCTCAAGGAGTTTTCTTTCCCAAATAAGTGGTCTAGCTAGTCTAAACTGTGATATTGTGGGGCCTCCTTTTAAACTGGTCAGCATCTTTTGACTCTTAAGATGGCACTATTGAATTAAAAGCTTGATGGTATTTTTAATTGGTGAGCTGATGCTCATCATAGAATGTCTAGGCGGATTATTTTTGTCATCTTTTTAACAGGTCAGGAAGCTTTCTTTGAGACCATTATGATCTCCTAGTTGCATATCATATGGCCTGATCAATGAAAGTGTCTTGGTTCACTTCCGTATTTCAGATAGCATGTGCTGGATGATTTTATGTATTCTTTTATTTTATTCCCATCTAAAATTTTTCTGAGTTAGTTACTGTATGTTGAATTTTGATGGTGTCTATTACAGAAATATGGCTCTTCGGAAGTACATTCCTTCAGGTGATGCACCTTATATTGGGATGAAGCCTTTGAATTTTTCTAATAAGGTGCATGAGAATGTTCAACACGCAGATCCAGAGACAAGAGTGCCGCCTGATGTGGATGTTGACCTTAGAGAAGTTTACTTCTTAATTATGCATTTCCTTTCGGCTGGGCCATGTCAAAGGACCTGTGGACAGTTTTGGAATGAACTTCTTGAACACCAACTTTTGCCTAGGAGATATCATGCTTGGTATTCAAGGAGTGGGACACGTAGTGGGGATGAAAATGATGATGGTGTATCATTCCCATTAAGTTACAATAAATTGGTGGAGAGGTATGGAATGTGCTTATCACCTTCAGTTCTTTCTGTCCTTTAGAAAACATGTAGTAGTGCTTGTAGACATGGGTAAAGGACACATTTTACATTGTTCATTCCAAATGATATGAAATCCTAAGGCAATAGTATCATGTTCTTATCAAGTTTTATATGAATTGATATGTTCTATGGTTTATGTTGATGTATTGCAATTGCTTAATTACAGTACTCTAGCTTATATGAATGCAGAATGTTTCTTCTCTAAAGTTGAAATTGACCTCTTGAATTAATAATCTGCTATATTTTTCTTCTCTCCTAATAATTTTGACATTCTCCTGTATTTATTGCATCTTTTAGATATCCTCATGTGGAGAAGGATCACTTGGTGAAGCTTTTGAAGCAGTTATTACTTAATACAGATGCTGCATCACAAGGCTTAATTGATGAAAATTTAGAGTCTTCATCACAAGGCCTAGCTGGTGTAAAGGTTCTAAATGCTGCTCATGTTCCTACACTTTTGGGAACAGGCGCGTTTTCACTTTTGAGTGGTAGGTTATGTTTATTTATGCTTTTGATATCAAGCACCTCTTAGTTTTGTTACCCATTAATATACACATGTGATATCATATTCATGTTAGGCCCTGCTTATGCCATGAGATAGCTTCTATTAATGTGTGCATAATAGAGTTGTCGCTGTCCTTGTTTTCTTTCTTGTTGGAATTAGATGAAGGTAGATTTTTGCATTTACATATTTTAACTGTGGCATCACCATTTTCTCCAGATGATAGAGACATGGGGGAAGATCAAGTCAAGCATCCTCCTCCTCATATGCAGTGGCCTCATTTGTCTGCTGATCAAGTTCGAGGGTTGAGTTTGAGAGAAATTGGCGGTGGTTTTTCTAGGCACCACCGTGCACCTTCTATCCGTGCGGCATGTTATACTATTGCAAAACCAGCTACCATGGTACAGAAAATGCAAAATATCAAGAGGCTACGGGGACACCGAAATGCTGTCTATTGTGGTATGAATTTTGATGAATGAGATTATACATTTAATATCATTTTGTGTGGATGTTTGATGTCTGCCATAAGTCTGAGCTGAAAGGTAGTTTCTAAAAAGTTGCATGTTAGGCATTACCATTGACATTCATTATTGAAATTAAGTAAAACTTATGGATTCACACCTGAAATTTTTTTTCACTGTACATACTACAGCAATCTTTGATCGCTTAGGGAGATATGTTATTACTGGTTCTGATGACCGTCTTGTGAAAATCTGGTCCATGGAAACTGCATTTTGCTTGGCCAGCTGTCGTGGACATGAAGTGAGTTTGGATGCCTTGACAAGTAAACATATCTTAACCATTTGGCTTTATATTTTTGGTTAATTATTATTATTATTATTTTGTCTTGTTTGATGTATAAAAGGGTGACATTACTGATTTGGCTGTGAGTTCCAACAATGCCCTAGTGGCTTCTGCTTCAAATGATTGTGTAATTCGAGTGGTAAGCTTTGTTCCACCCGATGTCTCAAGGGGTTTTTTGTTTTCTTTAACTTGATCTGTGATGAATCCTTCTGAATATTGGCAGTGGCGTTTGCCAGATGGGCTTCCAATATCTGTTTTGCGTGGACACACAGCTGCTGTTACTGCCATAGCATTTAGCCCTAGGCCAGGATCTGTGTACCAGCTTCTTTCGTAAGGCGTATTCTTGACATGCTTCATCTTTATGCTGTTTGGATTTGCATAGTTATTATTGATCATGCCACTTGACATTGTTGACATATATTGCATATTTACCATCTTTGTTGGAGAATGTTAGTTGGAAAGGATCCTGGATTCATTGGGAGTGAAAAAGGGTATATAAGTGTACAGGAGCCGAAGTGAAGTGTCTTGGGCTGTTTTAGTGTACTGGCGACAGTAATCCATTTATGAGGGCCCGTTAAATTTTTGCTTGTTTGTAGATTCTCATACCACATCTTAGGCCCAAGCCGTGGAAATTAATCTTGAATCCAGAAATTTTAAGGTTTTGCTTTTTTACACCAAATCTACTGTCGCCGGATAATTGTCAGAATTTTGTGTGCTAACATTTGGACTTAGGCCTACCTCATTCTTCGCTTCTTCATTTAAGGATTGAGACAAAGCCCTGGGGCAACTATTTTACTTGAACAGAGAGTTTACTTCTGAGGGCCTATATGTATCTCTATTCTTTTCCCCAGACCATTGCATCTTTTTCCCGTTTTAAGTTTATTCTGTAGGGTGCTTAGACTCTGGCAGAGAACATCTAATTAAAATTAATCATATTTTTTTCCCCTCTAATTGAAATCAAATCTCAGTTCAAGCGGTCATATTCTATTGGTCGGTTATGTGAGAACCGAGCTAAATTTTTGTTTAACTAATTATAACTTCTCAAAATTCGCAGCATAAATTTGTGGCCGTTGGCCTTTTTAAGTGACTAATTGGTGCTTAATTTCTCTTCATTCTCCATTATGTGATTTTAGATGCTTCCAATTTACCGTCAGAAACATAAATTCTATGAGCTAACATTTGCACCTTTAAAAGTGTGATATGTACACTTAATATGCTTTGTAATTATTTTTTGGCTTTCGCTCGTCCTCTACTTTTTTCAGGTCATCTGATGATGGAACATGTAGAATTTGGGATGCTAGATATTCCAACTTCAGTCCAAGGATATACACTCCTAGGCCTTCAGATTCCTTAGGTGGTTGGTTTCTCTTTTTTTAATGCATATTCATGATTGATGCACTGGTTCATTTTTCTGGAGAACTCATAAGAACATGGGAGTGGCTGCAGGAAAGAATAGTGGTCCATCATCAAGTGTTGGTCCTCAGAGCCATCAAATTTTTTGCTGTGCATTCAATGCTAATGGAACTGTGTTTGTCACTGGCAGCTCTGACAATCTTGCCAGGGTACATGTTGTGTGTTTTCATTTTCAACAAGAGATTGTGAATAATCGCTTCTACTCTTTGTTAGTTTGGGAATTTGAGATGAATTATTATTCATAGAGATTTACTTGCAGGTATGGAATGCTTGTAAACCAAACACAGATGATTCTGACCAACCAAATCACGAGATTGATGTGTTATATGGCCATGGGAATGATGTTAACTATGTTCAATTTAGGTTGGTGTGGCTGTCTTTAAATTACAATTTCTAAAATTTTAAATGCTGAAATAGATGCTACCATATTTTGCAGTGGTTGTGCTGTGGCATCCAGATTTTCTCTCTCTGACAGCTCGAAGGAAGAGAATGTTCCAAAATTTAGAAATTCATGGTGTGTGTCTTTAGTTGTATTCTACTTTATCTTAGGAATTTTATCACTGCTTTGCCTTCGTTATATTATATTTAAAGATTGATTTTGTATCTTATGTCTTCAGGTTTTCCCATGACAACATAGTGACCTGTTCTCGAGATGGTAGTGCAATGATTTGGGTTCCAAGATCACGTAGATCTCATGTAAGCTGATAATCTCTTATTTTTGTTAGGTTTGACTCCCCATTCCCTTTCAAGAAGATTATTGCTGTATTTGAGGTACAGTTTGGTCATTGGTCTTTGATTTTGGAATAACAGTATAGACATTTTTTTCAGGGGAAGGTTGGCCGCTGGTGTCGATTATATCAGCTGAAAATTCCTGCTCCTCCAATGCCGCCTCAACCTCCACGAGGAGGTCCACGACAGAGAATTTTGCCAACTCCTCGTGGTGTGAACATGATCATATGGAGCCTAGATAATCGTTTTGTCCTTGCTGCTATCATGGGTAATGTTGCTGCAGTGGATGTGTACCTGTTGTCCTGTACCTAAGTGCAGTTGTATATATGTTTGGATTGAATGCATAAGCTCATATTTTCCCAATCTTTTGCTGGCTTCATGTTGAGTAATGTCAGTTTCTCTCTTTTTTTCTTTAAAAAAAAATGTTTATTAGTTTAGAAGTCACAATACAATGGAAACCCCTTATGCATCAGCAGACTATTTTTTCTATTTCATTAAATAAGTGCAATTCACCTTGGCATATTTCTAGCTTATGCAGTACCTCTACTCTTTCTCTCTATCTTCTGCCATCCTTGAACTATTGCTGCAGATGATCATATTTCACCTTTTATAATGTGATGTTCCACAAAGTTGGTAGGGGAGAAACTAAGCCGGGTTCAATGGAATGATCCTTAAATATGAGTTGCATGATTATTCTTTGCGGTCTTGGTAATATGTTTCATATATTGGCTAATGCATTTGGTAATACAGACTGCAGAATATGTGTTTGGAATGCTGCTGACGGTAGCATAGTACATTCTCTGACTGGTCATACTGATTCTGTAAGTAGATCTTTCTTCATCTCCTCCTGCTTCTCTTTTTGTGATTAGGGAGTGATAGTGATCATTTGATTGCACACATGCCTATCTTAGGAGCCATTACTTTCCATTCTTGATTTCTTACCCAATGAGTGAACACATATCTGACCATTATTCTTTCAATCTTGGCAGACATATGTTCTGGATGTTCATCCTTTTAACCCACGAATTGCTATGAGTGCTGGTTATGATGGAAGAACAATAGTGTGGGATGTGAGTTTGAGATTGTTCAAGTACATTTTAGTTTCTGCTTTATTCCTCTATTTATTTAATACTTTATGTATTTTCTTTCTTTAGATATGGGAGGGTGTACCCATACGGATCTATGAGATGTCACGTTTCAAGCTAGTTGATGGGAAATTTTCACCGTAAGTGCAAGATAATAAGTCTTCATTCTAGGATTTCTTTTCTTTAATTGCCTCTTTCAGTGTTGCCCCAATCATCTTTGTTCTAGTTCTTTGAAGCTGGCCATTGTTTCATTACATGTCTTTTTCTTTTAGATGTTTTGTGTATATAGGATTCTAGGGATGTAATACTTAGTATTGTACACCTTTGTGATTAAGCCAGACTTTTATCACTGTTTTGGTTTCCCACTCCAGTCTGCAACATGAGATAAGCAAGAGAAATTTGGTAGTCTTTTTTTTTTTTTTTTTTTTATATAAATTGTACATATATGTTGATGCGATTTTCACTTAAACTGTTCATATAACAACAATGATAATGACAACTTGGTTTATTTGTCTACAATCAAAGTATTGAATTTTATTCCAGGAATAGCAACCTTTCCATTACCAAATATGCAGAAAAAATTAGATGTATTTTGCAAAATAGAAATCTTATTTATAGGATTGAATGCATATTATACAAGTAGAATTTTATATCATACCGATTCTGGGGCTTTTGATGCAGCCTTAATGGTTTTTTTTATCTTCTTCACATCTCTTAGACATGCGCTCTAATGATGCAACACAGATTAAAATTGCCTTACTTTTGTATTTCAGTTTAAGGACCCTGCATTGATATGTGGTTGAGAAAATCACGTAGTTCACTTGTCAAATTTGGAAGTTAAAGCTGCCAACATCATCCAAATTTGACCTTGATTCCTGTCAGATCTAAGTAATTTAACAATTAAAACGGTCTCAATTACAAGCCATTTTAGCATCCAAATTATGTATACATGGATTAGCCTGAAGAGGAAACTAAAGGTCAACGAATCCATTATAGGTCACAAGTCTTCAATGTTTAGACTTGATGGTTATTGCTTTTTTTTTATTTTTGCTATTATTGTGTTCCAATTGTACGCCAGTAGGAAAACTGATGTCATGTCTGTAAAGCTGGTTGTAGTTTTCAAACTGATGTCTTGCTTCTTTTTGCATTAGGGACGGTACGTCCATTATACTTTCAGATGATGTTGGTCAATTATATATATTAAGCACAGGGCAAGGTGAATCTCAACGGGATGCTAAATATGACCAGGTGCCATTGCATCAAATAACTGATTATGCTTTTGTTAGGATTTGCTCATAGTGAGGTCTGTACAATTCTTATTATGAGTGCACTTCTCTACAGTTCTTCCTTGGTGATTACCGGCCCCTGATCCAAGACACCTATGGAAACATGCTTGACCAGGTTACTTATCTATCCATAATGTACTGATTTCAGTAAGGCCTTTTATTATGGGTACTATACACATGCATAGTGGCATAATGTGCAAAACTTAATATGAGGACTCCAACTAAATCTTTTTAGTGTTGAGTGAGCATCGTTGTAGAATTCTAATATCCTTCCATATGGCACCAGCAGCACGTTATAAAAGCTTTTTTCCTATGATAAAGTTCTTAGTAATATGAATATTTTTTTATTTATGAAGAAAAAAAATTATTGATGTTGACATTTAAATATTAAGTGTAAAAAAGATGAAGAGTTCTATAAAAAAATCAAGGCATGTATGTTGGCATGTGTATAATTTCAGAAATTAAAATTTTGGAAGTAATGATGTTGTATAAGAAACTAATATATCAATTTGTTACATAAACTGAAATGTATGTATGTACACAATTATGACACGACATTTCAATGTAAAAATGGAAGAAAACCTGGTTCTTAATTTTTAATCGACATTTAATTGAAGCCCTTATTTCTACTTTTGGACAGGTATAGAAATTTTTTTAGGCAAATCTTTGAATTGCAATTACTGTGTGTATTTTTTTTAAAGTCAGTTAACTGCAGAGTAGTTAAACAAGGTCTTCAGGCTTGGTAGTCATGAGTTTCTTTATTTTTCTACTTTTCTTGTCCTGGAATCTCATTTCATAAAATAATATACATCCATAATCACTCTTCTAATGCAATAAAATATTAAAAATTTTTCAGAATTTTTACGATGGTTAGCTTTTAGCTTTTGTCTGATTTGTACTTAGTAAAGTGGACATCTTACATGAATGCGGTGCGTACTTCTTTGACTTTAAACTATGTGAAACATCTGATTCAGGAAACTCAGCTTGTGCCATACCGACGAAATATGCAAGATCTCCTATGTGACTCAGGTCTGTTATCTTGCTGAGGAAACTCTAATCTTTATGGTCTTTTTTTGAGATACGCTTTCTGATGATTTCATTCTCATGTTGCCTGTGTTTCTTGTGGAACTCTAGGAATGAATCCCTATCCAGAACCTTTTCAG
The DNA here is from genome assembly GCA_947683625.1 of Mallotus nudiflorus. NCBI lineage: Eukaryota > Viridiplantae > Streptophyta > Magnoliopsida > Malpighiales > Euphorbiaceae > Mallotus > Mallotus nudiflorus. The sequence continues at coordinate 628,997 of CANTUR010000147.1, read as the reverse complement.
ACTATGTACCAGAAGAGACGGCTAGGAGCTTTGAATATGGAATGGAAGCCGCCTTCTATAAGACTTGCTGTTGGGCCTGATTTCAGTTTAGACCCAGATTTCCAGATGCTGCCCTTGGCAGACTTGGATGTATTGGTTGAGCCATTGCCAGAATTTGTCGATGTCATGGACTGGGAACCGGAAAATGAGGTGCAAAGTGATGATAATGATTCAGAGTATAATGTCACTGAAGAATATTCTACTGGAGGTGAGCAAGGAAGTCTAAATTCTAGTTCAACAATTGATCCAGAATGCAGTGCTGAAGATAGTGAGGTTGAAGGCAAGGAAAGCTCTCATAGATCTAGAAGGAAAAAACAGAGGGCTGAAGTAAGTGTTTTCTGATAAATTTTGTTTCGAATTTTATCTGTGGTATGTAATTGACTTTGTGTTTTCTTCCTCTTCTGGTCTTTTGTGTTCCTTTTACAGACTGAGATAATGACTTCTTCAGGGAGGCGTGTTAAAAGGAGGAATTTGGATGAGTGTGATGGCAATATATTCAGAAGTCACCGTACAAGGAAACCAAAGATTGGCCGAAAATCTTCTAAGAAAAAGTCTTCCATGTTGAAGGCTTTGAGACCTCAAAGAGCAGCAGCCCGCAATGCTCTTAGTTTATTTTCAAAAATCACTGGAACAGCTTCAGGTGGAGAAGATGATGAAAGCTCAGAACTTGATTCATCAGAAAGTGAATCTACACAGCAGCACTCAAATGTTCAGAGTGATGAATCTGAGAGATCTTTGCAAAATGCACGAAAAAGGAAATTGAAAGGGAAAGAAGTTTCATTGGAAGAGTCTGAAGACTTGGTTAAGTCTCATGTTTGTCCAGAATCTTACAGTGCTGGAAACAGTATAAAATTGGTGCTTAAACTGCCAGTCCGGGATTCAAGTAAGGCTTTTATGTCAGGGAGTAGAATACCTGACAGCAATCAAGTTGATTTAGTTGGCTCATCATCATCCACAGCACCTCAAGGGGCCACTGATGTTAACGGGATTCATATAGGATCACTAGATCCATCTTCTTCCAGTTATGCTAACTGCAGCACAGTGAAAGGAAGAGGAAGAGGACAAATAGAGAGTTCTTTTGATTTGTCTGAAGGATACAAAAATGGGGATATCAAATGGGGAGGGGTCAAGGCTCGTACATCTAAACGTCCGAGATTTGGAGAAGCTATGTCTTCAGCTGCATGTGCCCAATTTGGTGTAGGCCTTAGTGATCACAAAGAAAAAGAGAATAATGCTGATGAATTTCCAAAACCCCAGAATATTTGCAGTACTGTGTCCCCCTCAAATGTTCAAGATTATTCTCATACAATGGATGAACTTACAACAGATACTGGGAGAGATATTGGGGTTAATACCTCTGAGGTTGTGAATAACAGGGCCAACTGTAAAGAGCACATAACTTTTGATGGATGCGTGGATTCTGATGAATTACCTAAATTGGCTCAGATAGCTAATGGCGATGGCAACCCTCTTGAATTTAAAGAGGGCGGAACACACACCTCAACAAAGTTACGGATAAAGTCAAGGAAGATGCCAAGAGATTCTTTGAATCAGGAGAAAGAGGTGGGTGATTTATCTGCTGAAATACCTGAAGATATGAAACATAATCCTGTTTCAGAAGTCCCTGAACACGATGGTGCCTATGGAACTGCTCCAGTTAACAAACATGATAATTATCAGGAATCAGATGTACAGATTGATGAAGGTTCTGTGGCCTCATTGGATGATTCAATGGCTTCCCGATCACGTCAAAAAAATATGTATAATGCTGTTTATAGAAGGTCAAAGTTAAATAGAGATAGAGCTAACTCAGAAGGTGACAGTGGCATCAGAGGGAGCATTTCGCATTCTACCACTGATGAACAAAATGCCAAAGGTGACTTACACGAAGAGAGTACTGATGGAGTTCATAGGAATCATCACATGGAATTGAAGGCAGCTCCAGATCACCCAGTTGATTGTAACATTGACTTGGAGCAGGAACACAAATCCAAGGACACAAATAGAAATTCCCGTAATGGTTCCATTAGCAGATGTCAGCTTCCTACTGAAGAATGGAGTTCAAGCTCAAGGATGACAGTTGGATTAAGATCCACTAGAAACAGGAGAACCAGTTATTATTCTCGTGATGCAAGTCCAGTAAATAGGAGGAAATCACATAAATCAGCCAAGAAAAGTTCATGGTTAATGTTGTCCATGAATGAGGAGGGCTGTCGATATATCCCACAATTGGGGGATGAAGTTGTCTATTTAAGACAGGTTGGCAGTAAAAGATATTATGGATCTTTGTTGCTTGTTTAATCTTGTGCTTAAATTATTTTTTATGTCATTTTGATAACTGGAATTGTTCGTCTTTCAGGGGCATCAGGAGTACAAAGAGGAATGCAAAGGCCAAAGTTTCTCAAAAGAACCTGGTCCCTGGAAGTCGGTGAAAGGTTATATAAGGGCAGTGGAATTCTGTAAAGTTGAAGGCCTCAAGTATTCCACAATTCCAGCTGGCGATAGTTGTTGCGAAATGACCCTTAAATTTATAGATCCTACTTCTGATGTGTTTGGGAAAACATTCAAATTAACTTTACCTGAAGTGACAGGTTTCCCAGATTTTCTTGTTGAAAAAACTCGGTTTGATGCTGCAATGCAGAGAAATTGGACAAACAGAGATAAGTGTAAAGTCTGGTGGAAAAATGATGGTGAGGAAGATGGTAGCTGGTGGGACGGTCGGATCAGGTCTGTAAATCCCAAATATCCTGAGTTTCCAGACAGTCCATGGGAGAGGTATACAGTAAGTTACAGGAGTGACCCCTCAGAAACACATAAACACAGTCCTTGGGAGCTTTTTGATGATGATACCCAATGGGAGCAACCTCATGTTGATGATGAGATAAGAAGCAAGCTGACGTCTGCCTTGGCTAAATTGGAACAATCAGGCAAAAAGGTGCAGGTAGTCACAGTTGAAGGATAGAAAATAAAATATTCTTGGCAATTTGTGTTAATTTTGAATTATATGATTATTGAATCATTTTAAAGATATTGCAGGGGTTTTTTTTCTGAAAGTTTTTGTGAATATTTTCAGGATCATTATGGGGTTCAGAAATTGAGCCAAGTGTCAGAGAAGACTAATTTTACAAATAGGTACTCACTTTTTCCCATCGCTACTCATTGAGTATGCATTTTGCCATCAGATAAGCTATATTATGGCTGGTGGCTCTCTCCTTATAACTGCTCCATTCTATCCCAGTGGGATATGAATTAATGGGTTAACTGTTGCCCCCTAACCCCATACTGATTCTTACACTGGCCTGGCTTGTTCTAACTTGTCAAAGTGCATATGCCTCTTCAATTTGAATTAAAATTGGAAATCCGAACAAATTGTTTGAACCGGGTGATATCTTTCTCTCTCAGGTTTCCAGTTCCATTGACTCTAGATCTAATCCAGTCAAGGTTGGAGAACAACTACTATCGAACTTTTGAGGCAGTGAAACATGATATTAAAGTTATGCTGTTAAATGCAGAGATTCACTTTGCAAAGAATGCAGAGTTCTCTACTAAAATGAAACGCTTGTCAGAGTGGTTTGAGCGGACGTTATCATCTTTGTAGCCCTCATTCAGTTTTGTAGAGATATAATTTTTCTTCTTTGTAGATAATTTTTTACCCTTTTTTTCATGTTATAAGCTCCTTTACTTTCTCATAGATCCCATTTTGGAGGGAGTTTATATTCTCCTCTCTAAGCGAGGAAAGAAAAATGTAATTGCATCTTAGATGATTGCAGTGGGAAAGTTCCTGCTGGAAGATTCTTTTTTGTATAGACATGATTCGCACCATTAATAATATCAAGATACACAAATTTTGATTGGATAGTCCTGTTCCAATTCTCATTTAATTATGGCTACTTTTGATTAAATCTAGTCCACTGATACCCAAAATTGGTGGATCCTGGCAGCAAGAATAGTCAAAAGTGATAACAATAGTACATAGTACGGTCATCCAATTTAAGCTTTAACTGAGAGTAGCCTTGGTGCCTGCAACTTTAAAAAGAATTCCCCGTGCTGACTGATTGTCGAAGCTAGGAAGTTGCTATAATTTCTGTCAAATCACTAATGGTTCCAAATTAAAATCATCTTGCGCCACGAACCTTGTGTGTCAGCAGCCAAAACACCCCAATTGACACGAGTTAATAGGGAAAATACGGAAACTATGCAACATAAAAGTTTCAGAATTAAGAAGGCTACACAAAATATTAATTAAGACTTGTCACGAGCATGATACATCTTATGGTATCCTCTTCAGACTTTTGATTGATACGCAGATAAATCTCAATCTCTCCACCGATGCCCGCATGTAGGGTTACAGCAGACAAAGAACAGGGTCATACCCTCCTCTCCCCTTGAAGTTGCCTGCATAGTTTAACAAAAGCACACAATAATGTTAACTAAACAGCCTTGACATCTATAGGAAAAGACTTATCAAGGAAAGGAATTCTCCAGGTAAAACACACAAGACAAGACTTGAAAACAAATTACTGGTTAGTGTCCGAGATAGCTCCATAATTGCATTGGGAAAGAGAAAAAACAAGAAGAAAATATCTACAACTATAAAGAAGCATGCCTGAAAGAAGGGCATCTACTAATTGCTGCAAAAGACAAGCAAACAACTCCTCTTTCATTTAAGGACCAGATTTGCTTATAACATCTAGCAAAACCTATAACATGATCTAACATAAGAACGGCAGAATGAACATATGAAATGAGAGGGCATACACTTTAAAGTGTATTCTTAACTTGATTCCTTTTGCATTAGCAGGCAAAAGACATAGAAATACACCAGCGCAATCAAATCAATTTGATACAATGATATTCTAAGAAAACCCTTATCTCAAGTATCCTAATCCTGAACCCTTACTGCAACATCTAACAAATTAAAAAAAAAGGAAAGAAGGTTAAAAAAAAAGAGCTAGAGAGCTAATATTTGCCCACATGAACTGCATAGCCAATAGCACTTGTGAATTTTGGAATGTGACTACTATATGAAATGATGCTTTGGAATGATACTGCTGTATATATAGACTATGTGTTTTGCCAAAGTGTCAGGCATATTCAATTGTGAACCAAGAATTCAGTAACCTCCTCCTCTTCCATGACGATGCACTTAGAAAAGACATGAACTAACGTAATAACAGTGATGTCTGTCTAACAAATTTTCAAATGAGTTGGTTCGAAGAATAATAATTGTAATTTGAAAAGGAGAGAGAGGGGGCAAAGGGCAAACCTGGAAGAAGACAGCTTCGGGATGCTTGCAAACCTGGCATTCAACAGCTTTAGTACGAGGAAGAGTAGGATCAGCAGCAACATCCTGTAACACTTGAGTTCGCTCTGCTACTGAGTGATGCACCTCATTTCTATACACACAATTATTCTCTGCTATCTCCTGAAATTAATTAATAATTTTTTTTTTAAAAAAAAAAAACCCTAGCAACGAGTTGGTGTAAACAACAACAGCTAAACACTAGCATTACAACGCCAAAAAAAAAATTACTAAACTAAACTTAGCTTGGAAATCGCCAACAAAAATATGAAGAAAAACCTAAAATACCTGGTGATCGCAGTTGCGGCAAGCGTAGAGAAGGATCTTTTGATCCTTATCTTCTTTAGGGTACAGAATGTTGTTGCTGCAATTACAGATTAAACAAATATAAATTACCTATAAAAAAAAAAAAGAGATTAATCTTTTAAGAATGTGAGTGCTTACCATTCGCGGCAAAATTTCATGGTACTCATCTTTGATTTGATTCCAAGAATCGAAGTGAATCGAAAGCGGACTGTGTGTGTGCGTGCGTGTGTAGTGTCGTTGTTGTTGAGTTTGGGGTTTTCTAGCTTTGGCGGGCTAAGGTTTTTGCGATGCCACCACAACCAAATAGCATAATAAAATATTAATATTACGGTATTTATTTAAATAAAATAGATTTTATAAAAATAATTTGAGAATCTATAAAAAAAATGTACAAATTTATGCAATTAATTATAGAAGTAATATTCTTAAAATAAATTGTTTGAAAATAGTTGCATATTACACAAATAATTTTAAAATATAACTAAATTCAATTAAATCACTTAAGTTTAATAAAATATAAATTTCATTTATACTCTCAAAATAGAACTAATACACTATGATTTTTTTTTATCTGGTGAAATATGAACTCTTACCTTTGATATATTAAACATTTTAACCGTTAGATTACACAGAGAACATCACACACCTTAACTGTTAGAATAGATGAGAACAGAATAATATAGTACTTGCAAATGCAACCATTCTTATATTTTGTCATTAGTACAAACCATGAATCCAATGGCCAGTCCTCAACACGAAATCAAGAAACTACCACTTAACACTATACTACATTCTATTCTATATGGCATCCTCCAAGTGCTTGGTCACATAACTTTGAATTCGCCTGCGGTAAGCTCATGAATCCCTCCATCGATTCCCACAATTTGGATTGCAGCACACATAAAACAGCGCCATACCCTCCTCTCGAGAACTCGCCTGCATGCACTTTTACACGCATAAAACATAAAACGTTGTTACCTTTGTCACCATCGCCCCTGTCGCTCTCGTCACAGGTTTTATAACTATGCTCATGCAAATGTAAGTAGGAGCAAACTAAGAAAGAAGAAAATAACAAAAATTGTATCCCAGTAGGAGATAACCTGTAAAAAGACAGCTTCTCCATGCCCACATGCACTGCAACGAACTGATTTAGTACGAGGTAGAGCTGGATCTGAGGATACTTCCTGCAATATTTGTGTGTATTCTGAAGCAGAGTGGTGTATCTCATTTCTATATATACGATTACTAACAGCAACCTCCTGCAATTCATAATTAAAATAAGCATATGCATACTACAAAATGTGTCTCAAACACTGACAATCAATAAGTGAAACAAAGAAAAAAAAACTTGTATAAAAACTGAAGCAAAGAGTAAGGGACCTGGTAATCGCAGTTTCGACATGCATAGAGGAGAATCCTTCGCTTCTTGTCTTCCTTAGGGTAGAGGATGTTGTTACTGCCATATCGGAAACATATAAAAATTGCTAAGATCAAAAAGAAAAAGAAGCAGGGGATCATGTCTCTATTGAAGCAAATATACATGCAATGCAAAGATTAACTGCACAGCTAGAAGACCATCATGTTGAACTCAAAAATTGATTGGGTACGGGCCAGGACATAACACTTCACTTTGTTTCATTGATAAGAATTCAGGTGATGTTCTGTGTTGAAGTAAAGATGCTGGCGAAACAGTGATCTTCTACACATGACATGTAATACGAAGGAGGGGACTAACCAGTCCGGGCAAAACCTGTACGTACTCATTTCTGAAATATGCTTCAGTGGCAACCTTTTCCTGCAAGCATGAAAGTTGTTCCCCCTCTTTTCCTTGTTCCATTCTAGTCCTACTTTATCTACGAATTCTGCCTCAGTGGAATAGAAATATCCAGAGAACACTTGTGAGACGTGTCACATCCACCTTTACCTTTTGTGAAGGTTATTTTCTAGCTTTGACAAGGTTAACTACAGTCTCTAAAGTTAAGATAGAGCTAGCGATGTGCTGGATGGTTCTATGATCTCAAGGGCAGTCTGTAGGGAACAAAGTATGCCGCAAAGGCCACCGATAATCACAAAACAAATTGTCAATAGAAGAATTCAGCATAAACACTGCAATGGGTCCCATGGTCAGCACAGCAATTCTCTGTTTTTTATCCCTTTGTAGCACAATCGAAAGTGGCGACTGCGCAAGATGCTGTCCAACAAATTCTGAGTTGGGTTTACACATTCAGAAGAGAATGGAATATATAGGAAAACGGAAAACGGCAATGAGGATGAATGGAATATATAGGAACGCGGCAATGACGTTGCACGCTTCATGCAAAAATCCGATTCTGGATTAGTTCCCCAAAATGAGCTCATTAAAATAGCACAATCCACCAACATACACAAAAGAAGTTCAATGCTAAAAGAGGTACATTACATTAACTTGAGAATATTACATCATAAAGCAAGAAAAGAACAAAAGAAACTCCAAAAACAACACATCCACCGACTTATTTTTCTGAGTCCGATAGGCTCTAACTGCTTGATGTAATATGATGCAAGCATGAGTGAAGTTCATATGATAAACTGCTTCTTAACTTCTCAATAATCTCGTTTAACGCCTTCTGCCGTATCTCTTCTTCCTGCGGCTGCCCCTGTCATCAGATTCAGAATCAGAGCCAGAGTCGGAATCAGACGATTCAGAAGTCGAGCTGTACTTCCTGCGGCTCACCTTCTTCTTTTGCTTTTTCTTCTTCCTCCGGCGACGCCTCTCTTCCGCTGAATCAGAAGATGAACTATAATCTGAACTGTCTTCAGCAGATGATTCAGTTTCTGTAACAGAGGATGACCCACTATCAGTCTCAAAAACTGAAGCCTCGCTGTCACTGCCAGAGTCAGAATCTGATCTATGTTTCCTCTTGCTTTTCTTGGACGATTTACTACCCTTATCCTCTTGAGCATCTGGATTATCCAAATCATAAGAAATAGAAAGCTTCATCCTCAATTTAGGATTCTTTAGCTGCTGTGTCCTAGAAGGGCGTGCCATATAAACCCTTTCATTCTTGCACTCGAAGGTCCAGTGTCCAGGTTGAAAACATTTCTGACATTGAGCAGCGCCACCGGCCATGGTCATGGAAGACTTAAGATCTTTCCGTTCACCCAATCTCACTTGTTTTTCTGTACTCATCAAATACATCTGCCTTTTCGCTTCCCTTTTCTCTTGCCATCGGCTAGGACCTTCTTCCTTTTGCCCATAAGCATTGACATTACGAGCAGCTGCAGCTGCAGCCCTTTCAGCTTGGGCACGACTAAGACCTTTAGCTGCACTCAATGCTGCGGCCTTGATCCTATCGGCTGCATCTTGATTTTTCTCTTCTTTCTTGCTTGACATGATCTAAAACCCAAAATCTTCAATTGAAAAAGAATTTTTTTTTTAAAAAAAAACAGCTGCTTCAACTCAAATCCTAAAATATCACTCCCTGCATTAAAAAAAAAACTTGATAATTTAACAATTGGCCAGTTCTACTTCCACAAGATTACAGTAATTGAATTGATTTTGAATTTAATGCTCCAATTTTCTCAAAAACGATCCGAAAATAAAACCCTAACCCTAATAAACACACGACAATATAATCATTCAGAAGATAGAAAATAAAACCCTAGATTTAAAACAAATATCCTACAAAAATCAACCATTCGCATGCAGGCTCAAAATCGTTTTGCATATCAACGAGGAAAAAAAAAAGATAAGGTTAGAGAAGAAGCATACCTATTACCTACTCCTCCTCCAAGAATTCAAGATCGCGGAGACTGATTCAAAATTAACTACCGACAGCAGTAGAGGCGGAGCTTTAAGAAAGGACACAATCACACTCACACAGGTGGGTCTAATCTAAGGCGGTCGATGTCGATTTTTTTATTTTTGGTTTCCTGTCCTGTCGACTGTACACGCCACGGGGAAGGAAGGATTCAGTGGACACTGTGCCCGAAATGTACGCGTACTGTTAACAGTAAAGGACATCTAAAAGAGGCCATTGATCGTGTCGGCGTAGCCCATGTAATATATGGGTTTAAATCAAAAAAGTTTTTAGGCCCAGGATCCAAACTCCTATTTCTAGCAATCATATTGTCTTCTTGTAAAATCTTGAAGGAGATCATAAATGGCTTTCTATCTGTTGCAATCCGAAATAAATAAATAAATGCCTATTTTGCCCCCTGTATTGGGGCATCTACTAATGGGAGGGTACAAGGGTCTTGTGAGGTTGTGATGGTTATAGTGCCCTTTTTTATGGAAATAAACAAATTAGGTAAGGATCCCATTATATAAAAAGTAATTGTTTGAAGTATAAAAGTATAAGTAATTTTATATACACAATTTAAAGACACTTATGTAATTTGTTGTTGATTATAACTTTTCATTTTTTACCACACAGGAATTGACGATTCTTTACACACTTTCTCTTTCAACCCTATATTTAGCTCTTAAATCTCACCATGCTTAGTTCTAAAAACTCACTACTGCTTTCATTTCCTTTCATAAATCTCTAAGGAGATTCCTTTCCTTTCTCTTCTCCTCTGCACTCTCGTCTTCTTTAATGGTGCCTCTCCTTTTATGTGCCACCTCTTTTCCTTTCACCACCACCATTATCTCCTATGCACACTCTTCTTCTTTTTCAACCCGATGCTTTACTTTGAAATCTTACCACTGCTTCTATTTCTTTTCCTTTTGTAAAAAAACAAAATCACATCTCCACTAGAATAAGCGGGAATATAGACTAGACGACACAATGAGAGGTTACTGAAAATTACAACGATGAGCACTGTATTGAAGATGACCTTCTCGATAATCTCGAATCTTATTTATATAAAAAACCTAACTTATTTTCATTAACTTTTAGTTGTTCAAAATTTGTTATTATCATTGTTACTTATTGTTAATTTGATGCATTTGTTAATTTTTGTGTTCAAAGTATAGCAGAATTACCAATGGATTAATAAAGTTACTTATTGTTAATTTGATGAAATTAGCATTTAAGGATTAATAAAATTACAAGACTAAAGATAAGTAAAGTTGGAGGTTTTCGAAGTGTTGAGTTATTTATATTGTTGTGTAATAATGGAGAAGACAAAAATAGCTAAGGTTTCATTTCTTCTAAGTCACACTTTAACTTTTTTCCCTCTTTCATTTTCTTTTGGTAATTTTTTTAATATGGAGGTTAGAAGAATTAAAATGTTTTTTTCTTGGAATTTACACTTTGGAATGTCCAATGTTAAAAACATTTGGTGTTTTTTAATTCAACAAATTGGAAGTTTTCACATCTAATACTGAGAAATTGAAAAAAAAATTTTGCAGAAACCACTTTTCATATTTAGCAAAGTAAAGCCCTCATCCCTATAATTTTAACATTCATTTCACTTCCCTTTGTTAATGACACATGATATTTTTTCTTTTCATTTTAATTTTTTGTTAGACTAATGTACAAATTGTGCAAGTAATTAAGATTGTGATCTTTATTCAAGTGAATAGCGAGATTTAGATGTATTGTGTGGAGAGTGGTGAGTTTAGAATGTAATGCACAGGTATCCTTTTCTCCTTGCACTTGTACTTTCACAAAATTATGGAGAGAGTTGTGCTAAAGCTATTGAGAAAAGGTTCTTTCGATAAAAATATTCAAAAAGTAAAAAAAATTACAATAATAAGTTTTCCTATAATGTGCATATCTTCCATGCAATTATCCAAAACAATTAGCACCAGTATCCTATTTCTCTCCTTTATCTTTTGATTTGATTTTACTTTTTTTTTAAATCTATTTCATTTTCATGCTTTTGAGGGAACAAGCACTTTAACTTTCCTTTTTTTTTTTTTATTGGATCCCAAATCATCCCCAACTTGAAACATTTATCGTTGACAAGTAAGGATGCCAATATAATAAGGGAAAGTCAGGTTCTATAAGATTTATTTCAGAAACTCATGACTATTAAGCTATATTGCTTTCACGATGGATTAGAATCTTTACCATTTAATCTTTTTCAATTATGCCACAATATGGAGAAACTTTACGTGCATGTAGTTATTTCAAGCAATTGTTCTTAAATGAAGGATTTATTAATAAAAAGAAGTATGCTAAGACTCTCGGACTGACATGGGACTTAGAATAGAATTGGATTACCTCCTTGATTTAGAGTATATATGGAATCAGGAATCCTAATTAGACTAAGTTTTTCAGTCTCTGGAAACTCTGGAAGTCAAAGGTTGCTATAGTTTGATTAATTTATCACCGTCCTTTGCTCCTTTTCAGAATCTAACAAGTATAGATATACAGTATTATAATGTGCTAGTTAGCTCATCCACATCCTCAACAATAAAAAGTTTAGTACAACTCACAAGAATGAGTATAAAAGAATGCAATTTGGTGATAGAAATAGTTGCATATGAGATAGAGGAAGCAGAAGAGGAGATTGTTTACATTGTTATGTAATGATGGAAGAGACAACAACAATTGAGGTTTCATTTATTCTAAGTCACGCTCTAGTCCCTTTTTTCCCTCCTTTTTCTTTTGGTAATTATTTTTTTATTGTCATTATTTAACTACTCCGTGTTTGTTTGCATTGCAAATGAACAAGTTTGATTTATGATAATTTTAGTTTTTTTGTTAATTTCAATGAGCATTCCTTATTTCTTGGATATATAATTATATGAAAGAATAATTATATAAACTAGGCATGCTTTGACTCAACTCTTTTATGTGATAGGTGGTGGGTTTGGTGGCAATATAGAAGCCCTTACTAGGACTAAAGGTAAAGCCTTTAAATGTTACTTGCCCAATTTTTATTTATTTGGTTATGCCATTTGAAATTTCTGGTAATAATAGAGTTAAAATGGCTTAAATCCTTTCATCTATAAAAATAGAAATTCAAATAATTTCTATGTTATAATTTACATGGCTTTAGATTCAACTTTATTGTAAAAAAAATAATTATATTTGGAAGATGTAGAAATTTAGTCAGTTTTAGGAAAATGAGTTTATTCTTTGGCTTATAGAGTCTGTAATGCTCCAATCATCATGTGAAGACCATTGAGCCATCACATATAACAAGGGCATTAGATTGGACACAGTGAATCAGCTTGCTTCATAAGGTGTGATTGTGGTGCTGATTGCTAGAAATGAGAGGAGAGGGATGGATGTTATATCAATGCTTCACAAAATGGGTTGAAATAATGTTTTTTTCATTAACTTGATGTTTTGGATGTAGTTAGCAGTAAATGTTTGACTAGCTTTATTAAGGATAGATTTGGAAGGCTCGATATCTTGGTATATGCATTTAATTTTTTGGTATGATTTTAAAGTCGTTATTGGTTTGCCTTCAATATCTTATTCTATTCAAGGGAATGAATTTTTTTTTTGTTGGTTTTTTGTGCATTTGTATTGTATAGAACATGTTTGATCATTAGACTAGTAGTTCAATGACATTAGAACAGAAATCTCATTTCGAAGTTTAAACTTGCAGCAATATATCTTGTAGAAAGGGATCTCCAATGCAACAAACTTCTTATTTTTCCATTGGAAATCTTCACTCCATATAAATTTATATTGAAACAGCAAACTTCCAATCACAGGCTTAAATTTTTGTGCATCTTCTATTAATTGTAAATTGGTGTGGTTTATGTAATTTTGGTAGGCGAATAATACTGGAGCCTCTAGAGTTACTATTAATAAGGATCACCTTAGGGCATTAAATATAAATACTGAAACATGTTTTAAAGTATACATAAAGTGGATATAAATAAACATAAAGTATAGGAAATGCTTATGCCTTAAACTATTTTTCATGGTGCAACTTTCAGGAAAAGCAATCAACATGATATAAGCGGTGGTTAAAACAACTTATGAGAAAGCTAAAGAATGCTTAAACACTAATTATTTTGGTGTTAAAAGAGTTACTAAAACTCTTCTCCCACTGTTATAGCTTTCCACTTCAAGGGCCAAGATAATTAAAATCTCTTCTTTGAGGAGTGAGCTACGAGTAAGTACAGTCTAATATTCATTATTTATCAATATAGTTATTGTCATCTACAAAAATATCTAGTTCATTGCCTTGTTGAGTATAAGCTCTCTATTGCCAAAGCTTATCAAATTAGTATATAAGCTTTTATTTATCCTCTGTAGCTATTGCAACTCATGAATTTGTGCAAGTATCCAGTTGGGTACCCTTGTCCTGTCTAAATTGTATGTGTGCTTTTTTGGATTTAGTTTTGGTATGACCTATATTACATTTTGAATATTTGGCTGAATGTTTCTGTTCCATTTGTTATTTCTTGTACTTTGATATTTGATTCAAAATCTAATGATGAGGAAAAGTTGGCAAACAATTCTTTTCTTTTTTCTTTGTGATTAGTTTTGCCATCAGTTGGCATTGGAGCTCTTTTTATGAGAGAAGTTAAAGGCAAAAGTGACATTTCTACTAAGGATAAGGTATAAAATATTTTTCATATGTCTGCAAGCTTTACCTTGGGGATGATTATACATATTCTTAATTCTTTGTGAACCACTTGCAATATTTAAAGCTTATAAGAGGCACACAATAAGTATTTTCTTTCTTTTCCCTCCATCTTGTGAAGCCATATTTCGACTCTTCCATTCCTTTTATGGTTAGTATAATATTCTTTTGCCTTTATTTGTGGTGGTTGAAGCTTTGTAACAACTTTGTGTTTTTCCTTGGCTGCATTTATTTATTTATTATCTCCAATTTTCTCATATTAAAAGAAAAAGTAAAGAAAAGACAACAAGTATGTAGAAATATAATTCAATTTAAATAGTATGACTTGTAATTATGCATAAACTTAAGATGCTTTAAGGTTTTATATGGTTTTCCTTTATTAACTCCAAGCTCTTTTGGTTTTTTTTTTCACTATATATTTCCACCTACTAGTGAGCTTAACTGCTAAAGAAGCCATTAATGGAACACTATGGCTTGGTGGATTGGGAACCAAATGGTTTATTTTTAGGAGGCCCACAAATTACTTCCACCAACAAAACAAACTGCAAAAGAAATGGCGATTGAATTTGCTCAAACTTATGTGACATCTCCAATCCTTTCTTCCTTGATTAAATGGTCAAAATTTAGGTATTGGTAAAGATACGAGCAATGTAGTATGTATTTTAGTTTGTTTGCTTAATATATCTAAGCCTTATTTTCTAGTTTGTTATAGTATATGTTTCAGGTCTATGTTGACATGTTGGTTACTGCCTAAACATATAGGGACATTGTCTCTGTCTCTATCATCCCCAAAATAATTGGAGGATAGGTATTAACACAAGTCAATTGTCAACAATAATTCTTATTTGCAATTAAATACATTGAAATTCATCTATCTCTATAAATAAAATTATACAATCGTACAAGTAGATTGTATATACTAAAAAACAAATATCTTATGCACTATGTGCAATTTATGTAGTACATTGTTTAAAAGTTGCAATACAAATTATATTAGTAATAATAACATTTTAAAGTTACTAATATTTATCTATGTATTAATAAAAATAAACTTGTATTGAAAAATATACGATGTGTATAGTAAACTTTTGGCATACAACAAAGTAAATCTTTCCTTTCTAAGTCTACTTGTTTTTTGTACTAGTTGTGATCCCTCTCGTTTGGTATACTATGAAGTAAACTTTTCCTTTTTTTTATATTTCACGTGAAAGTTGAAATTTATCATTCATTAGTTATTTTCAGATTTTTGGGTGTAAATTCTTAGTGGCTTCTATATTGGAATTACAGTGGCTTCTATATTGGAATTACCAAACAAAGCTCAAATGACTCTTACTATGTACACTACCAATTTGGATCATCTAAAAAAATTGTTTTATGTCTTTTATTTTGTTTTAAATGTTTATTTTTTGAACCATTTCTATAGTATGAGGTTTAATTTATAAAATTAAATGTATAAAATGAAATGTACTATTATTTTGTTCTTTGTATTATAGAAAACATAAATGTATTGTTTGAAACAATATTAGTATAGATATATATATATATATATAACTTACATATTTTATTAAACAAAAAAATATCGCTACTTTTTAATTAAAAAATTGAGTAGTACATCCAATAGACATAGTCGCAATTCTTTGTACTGCCAATAGTTTATAAACATGCCAAGTGTCAAAATTTTATTTTATAAGTGCCAAATTCTATTGAAATATAATGTGATGTTATTCCATTGTAAAGTAATCATTTTTATTTATAAAATTTTACAAATAATTTGAGTTAATTCCAACTAAAATAATGTAGTTTTATTGTTAAATTACATAGTTTTGTAAGTTTATTATACAAATATCTTATATGTAGTAAAAATAATTATTTTGCAGCATAATGTTTATTATATGTTGCACAACTAAATTTTCCTGAATCATTTTTCACCAAACAACAAATATAGTAATTTTTCCTTTTAGTAATTTTTTCCTTTACATAACTAAAATTTACTATTTCTATTTTAAAATTCAATAAATAATCTAGTTTACCTCTAATTAAAAAAATATAGTTTTATTACTAAATTGTATAGTTTTACAAGTGTATTGTAAAAATATTTTATATGTAGTACAAAAAATTATTTTATAGCAGAAAGTTTATTACATACATTACAATTAAATCCGTACAAATCATTCTTCACCCAATAATAAATATCTACCAATTCATTTATTAATTTTTCTTTAGATAACAAAAAACTTGTATAAAATTCAAATATTTTTATAAACAATATTATAATAATAGTACAACTACTTTATATATAATATAAACTACTTTGCAATAGATTGTAATGTTGTAGAGTAAAATTTTAATTATTTTATTGTAATTATATATTGCATAATTTCAATTAGAAACATGTATTTTAATGTTTAATAAACTACACAGTCTTTAAGTACGTATTCATAATTTAAATTAGTATCAATATATTGAGTACATTCAATTTAATTTAATAAGTAAATACAATATTAAGTAAATTTATATAATACTAAATTAGTAATGGAAATATTGTAATAATTTAATGTCTTCTTAAGTATAATTTTATACTAATATTTATAAAATTTAATTATTTCTTTATAAACAATATTATAGTAATAGTATAAATATCTTCTATATAGTACAAATGACAATTATGTAGCATAATATGTATTGTATATAGTAGAAATTAATTTATAGTAAATATTTTTCTTCCAACAACATATTTCTAACAATCAACTAAATAATAAAAAAAATAGTGGTGCCACAATAGGATGTTATGCACTTAACTGCAACCAAATTAAATTCAAATAATGCTATAGTACAATTCAATTTGCATCAATTATTTTTTTGCAAAACAAAAAACTACATACCTAACTATTCATTTACTAATTTTCTTACTTTGAATAACTATTTCGCAATCAAATAACATAACTTCATATTTTAATCATTGAACCATTATATACCATATGTTAGAGTTTTGAGATATATCTTGTTAAAAAAAAAATAAACATATTGTTTATATTTCTATATTTCAATTGAAAGTTGAAATTTATTCTTTGTTGATTATTTTCAAATCTCCAAGTGTGATTCCTCAGTGCCTTCTATGCTAGTGTTAAGGATGAACATGGAATAGAGAAAATAAAAAACCAAACAAAATCGAAGTATTGAACCCTAAGACATTAAAATTGTACTGAACTAAATATTTTTAACTCTGAACCGAACCATATTTTGTAACTAATTTAGTATGGTACTAGATATTTACAAAAAATAAAATCGAGAACTGTACTAAACCATACCGAAACCATATCGAATCAAAAACCAAATATTAATAATAATATATAAGTATGAATAAATAGTAGTGAACTTAATTATATATTTTTTATTATATTATTAAGTAATATATATTAAATAGCATATATATAATAATATATGATAAAAATTAATATATTTTGTATTTAACTAACAAAATATTTTTATAAATTTGATTATTATCAACATTATAATTATCTTTTTTTTTTTCAAGGAAAAGAGAATGGTAGAGCGAATAGAAATACAAATTACTATGATGTAGCAAACACTATGGTGTAGCACTGAACGTAAGTATTTATGGTATACACTTCCACATAAGAGAAAATTTTAATTATTAATTTTTGTTTGTTTTCATAATTTTAAAAATAGTTAAGTAGCATACAAGATAAAAATAAGCACATAAATAATTATATGATAAGAATTGAACTTGGTGTAAGATTTGTTGATTGTCGAAATGATGTACAAGCATAATATTATTTTAAGATATAAAGTGATATTATCCCATGGTGAAGTAGTTATTTAATGAAAATAAATTGAAAAATGAAAAGTTAGATATGTGTTGGTTGAAAAAAAATGGTTGATGCAAATTAAATTATACTATATACAATACATGTAGTTATTTGTATTACAAATATTATATTTGTACCATTATAATATTTTTATAGAGATAGTTAAATTTTATAGATATCAGTTCATATAATTGTAAAGAAAAATTGAACTACTCATAAGTATTTATTTATGGTACATAGAATGTACCTGAAACTATATAAAAGTGAATTCAGAAGCATTAGTGACTAAAAGATGAGTTGAACTCATCAACTCATCAAAAGCTACGTTGATTGTCAAAGTCATGTATAAGTGCAACTTATTATTAAATAATGTTATTCCATTGTCACATGATTATTTAAAGAAGGAAAACTATTAAATGTATAATTAGATTTGTATTATTTAGCGATAGATAGTAGATGTAAATTGAGTTGTACTGTGTAAAATAAAAATTGTATTGCAAAATGATTATTATACTATATATATTGTACTTATACTATTGTTACGATATCACAATTTTTTTTGTTATGTAATAAGTAGTTATGCAATATATTGCCATGATAAAGGATAACAAATATTTTTTATTTATATACATTTTCATCATTTCAAAAATAATTGAATTAATATTGATAATATAATTAGATGTATAAACAATTGTTTAATGAAAATAAATTGCAACTAAGAACAATTATCCCTTATGAAATGGTTGTTTAAAGAAAGAAAATTCTTAAGTGAAATGCTGAAATATATATTTTATAGTGACAAATAGTTGATGCAAATTGCATTTTACTATATAAAATACAAAATATATTGTAATGCAAATTTTTCTCATACATAGAAAATTTTTGTACTGCTGACCTAATATTATATTAAAGGTAACCTATGGAATTTGGAACCAAGTATTCTAGCTTCTGAACACAGACTATTGCATAGTGTCTTATGTTTTTGTTTCTGCCCCTTTTTTTCAATTTTTTTTTATATTTTGTTAGTGGTTTATTTCTTTTGGTTTCAATTAATTTTTTTTATTATTTGTTTATTCGTTGACATTTGTTTGTAACAGTACATCTATTATTATGACTTACATTATCTATTGTAAAATGTTTGTGTTGTATTGTATTCTTTTCATATTAATTATCTTTTTTTATTTGGTATTATTTTATAACTTAAAGTCACTTGTGCATTACATTAAAACACATGAGCTAACAATTAGGTAAAGAGGTAAAGGGTAAGAAGAAAAGGAAGAGAAGAAGAAGAGCATTATCTTAAAAACTTCATAAAATGATAGTAAAGAAGAAAATGTTCAAGGTTCTAGTGATGAAAATGATGAAATTGTCATGCTCACTAGAAACTTCAAGAAGTTTTTGAAAAAGAAACATTCATTAAGAACAAGAGACTTCAACACGAAGTATAATGGAGAAGGTAAAATGAAAACCAAAGATGTTACTTACTATAAATGCCAGAAACCACGTCATATTTGAAGTGAGTGTCCCAAATTTAAAAATAGGAGCAAAGGAATAAAAGAGAAAATGAGGGCTTATAAGACAACTTGGGATGACTCCTCCGAATCGAAAACAAAAGAGGAACAATAAGAAGTAGCCAACCTTTATTTCATGACTCTTGAAAGTGAAAAAGAGGTACCATCTATGTCTAATTCTTCATGTGATGATGATGATTATTATTATTATAATGATGATGATATTGAAAGCTCTATGGTAAGAAAACTCTTGCTTAAATGCAAAAACTTATTATCTAAGAAGAAGCATTATAAGCATGAGTTATCTATCCTAACCAAGGAATTCAAAAAATTGAAAATGAATTTTATAATCTAGTTAAATCAAATGATAAATTGTCTAATGATTTAAAAACTTCAAATTCCTTGGAAGATTAACTTAAGAAAGAAAATGATGAAAATCAAAAGCTTTCTAATGAAGTCTTAAATTTGAAAAATT
Source organism: Mallotus nudiflorus (assembly GCA_947683625.1). Classification (NCBI taxonomy): domain Eukaryota; kingdom Viridiplantae; phylum Streptophyta; class Magnoliopsida; order Malpighiales; family Euphorbiaceae; genus Mallotus; species Mallotus nudiflorus. Next base: position 609,053 of record CANTUR010000147.1, on the reverse strand, counting down.
CTATTGAGAAACTCATAAAGGGAAAAGAATCTTTGAATAATATTCTTGACTCTTAAAAATTCCATAAATATATACATGGAATTGGATATACCAATGGAATAGCTTCCTCACAATTATCACATATTAATTTTGTTAAAACCTCAAATAATTATGCTCCTTTTACCTCAAAACAAAATAAAACTCAAGTTTTCAAAGCTAAAAGATCTCATGTGTCAAACACTCAAGGAAAGTCTTATAAGACACAAAAAGGTAAACATCATGTTAGGAAAACACAACCTAAACATGCTTACATATATACTAGACACAATACTCATAAGCATGATGCATAACATGATACACCTAGACATATTGCACAAACCTATCAAAATACACATTGTCATTACCAATGCATGTCTCACACTATGACTCAAAAGAACTTTAGGAGACACACACCACAACATCAATAAAGGCATGCTTCACAAATTATAAATGCATATCCTCTTAGGAGAAATAAGTTTGCAAATATTGAATACTCATATTACATGATCAAGGGACATACCAGTAATGTGTTCTTTTATACAAGATTGCACATGAACTTGCTTCCTACAAACTATCTAGAAACTAACCAACCTAGATCAAGAAAGGTTTTGGTTCAAAAGAATTGTCACGACCCAAAACAGGGGCCATGATCGGCGCTAGAGAACGGGAATTCTTTCGAATCCGGAACCCGTAGCAAGCCTAAAAATAAAATAAAACATACAATAATAATAATAACAACATTTAATGCAGCGGAAATAAAATCATAAATATCAAAAATAACATTTACACCAAATGAATTTATATCAAATCCTCATCTCATATATATAAATCATTTGATACAAGTTTCATTTCAAATATTCAAAGTACATATCTCACACAATTATAATACATAAAACCCACAAACTTATTTATAACTACTTCAGTGTCTAGATTATAAAAATAAAACTCAAGTGAGCAGTTTACATAAAGAAGCAGGGGCGAAAGAAATCCGGCGTACAGGCCTGCTACTGAGGTCTGAAGGCGATGACTCTCCTGAAAAATAGTCAACGGAGGGGAGTCAGACCTCACTGAGTGAATTACTATAATATATATACATGCATACTAAATGTGCACATAATCAAAAGTATATATAGTATGTATGTATACAAGCAAATACACACAAATGCAATAAAAATTATTTTATATATTTTTATTGAAAATCACTGTTTATGAAGGATCAAATAGAACCCTAGAATATCACAACCTCAAAACAGTGTTAGACAACACTCTAGTCATACAGGCTCACTTATTCCAAAATATTCACTTATTCCATTTAGACAGTAGACTGGCTCTGAGACATTAAGTCAACCGAGCTCCAGCAGTCTGACTATCAGTGTGATTGGCCCCAAGACACTTAGTCAATCGAGCTCCAGCAATCACACTCCTAAATCATATCTTACACATCAAATAATCATATCCAATCAATATCCACAAGTGGTTAGTAATATACCCTAAATGCTATAAGCGTACCGATACGTACTCGGTCCTAGTGCTACCCACTAGGTAGCACGTTCTATCGATATCCTTCATTAAAATATAAAGCATACATTCTTAAAAACAAATGATGCATGAACTTAAATAAAATAGCAACATAAACCATATATATACTAGAAATATACCAAAAATAAACCAGGTATATTTCGAGTATATATATACATCAAATAAATCCAACATAATTACAAAATAAGCTAGAAATATATTCAAAAACATTTTAAACCTAATTTATTAGCAAAACATGCATATAATTTAAAATATACCGAAAATATACTAAAGATAAACCAAAATAAACTAAAAATAAACTTAAGTAATAATTGAATTATTTATGCATAATTAATCAAAATAAAACATATATTTCTAAATCATGCACCCTAAACATATATATATAAAATAGTAACTCACACTTAGTGCGCTCCTCAAGATAGGTCTGATGGGCCTGGTCCACTAGGCTTCGGTCTCGGTGTAACTAAATAAATAATAAATAACAGACATCAGAATAAATCTAACAGAAAATCCTAGACACTCAATCTAGAATATTAGACACAGAATCAGAATTAGGGTTCGACCGGACATCACGTTTTACGAGAATTCTATCGAAAATTCGACAGAACCTCCCCTGTAAAACGAACATCTCTTTACTCAAAGAGTAGAGCCGACCCTGCAAAGAAACACACTTCAAAAATAGACACAGAAACACATCCACAGCCCCTCGATCGGACTCCAAACTACAGTTTACCGACCGGGGTCCACAACCACAGAACAATTATAGAAATATCAAAAATGCCCTTATATCACAGAAATACATTTTATAAGTAGAAATTACTTAATGAACCTTAAAACACAGTAAAAACCGATAAAAACTCATTTTATTTAGAAAAATCGTATATTATATATATAATTGAAAATAATTCACGAAAAATAGTTTTAATTAATTAAAAATGCTAAATAATTTTTAGAAATCATTTTTATACCTTAAATAACTATTAAAACCAATTTAATTACATTTTTAGTCAATTTAGGGTAAAATTACCAAAATACCCCTATATATATAAATATACTAAAATTAATCCAAAAATTCACCAAAAATAATATAATTGCATAAAATTTATTTTATCAACATATTTATCAATAATATAAATAATTAAACTCAATTAAATAATTAATTTCAATTAAAAACACAATTAACCTAATTTTCCAAAATTACATAAACCTAAACAAATTCAAAATAAATACATAGAAATTCATAAAAATTCCAAATAAATTTCTATAATTCATTTCAACACCTATAATTATCATAAAACATAATAATTTAATTAATTAATTTTCTAAAATTAGAAAATAATAATAAAATATTCAAAAATACCCAAAAATCAAAATAATCTCCAAAAATTCTATAAAAATTCACACATGTATATTAAGCTAAGGGGAACAAAATTTGTGAAGTAATTTTCCATGAATCAATAAATTCGAAGTTCAAAAAAAAATCAAGAACCCTAAAATGGTCGAATTACCAAAATCGAAACATAAGCAAATCAAGACCATTTTAAGTGAAACAAAGCTTGGAATCACACTCACCGAAGCTCAAGGAGAAGAAATAGACCGGCGGTGTCAAAAACGATGGCCGAAATCACGTCAATCGACGTTAGCTTCCACTTTCGGCTTTCCAGCCAAAAATGGGCTTTCCGATGCCGGAAACAGCTGCAGCAGGCGGCGGGGAAGGCTGGGGAATGAGGTGGCATGCCAGGAGGCACACCGACGATAAGAGAACGGCGTGACAGACGGTGGTTGGCGATGAGAGGTGATCGGGGAAGAAGGAGGAGGAGTCGGGGGCAAAATGGTAATTTGCCAAAAATTTTGATTTTTAACACTATAATATGTATATATATATATATACTTTACACTATATATTAAAATAATATAAAATCACCCACATTAAATATACACCACACACATATAATTTAATATTTTAAAATTTAATACACCTAAAAATAATTAAATAATATTAAAACTAATTAATAAATAATAAAAATATTAGGGTAGTTAATTAAACCCTAGTTAAAAAAATAAATACACACATGTGCTTTATTTGGTACTTTAAAAATATATATGAGTTCATGCAATTATGGAAATCTATTTAAAATAATTAATAATAAATAATTTACGTGAAAATTTCCCCGAAAATAGCATTCTCTGAAAAATTTTACGTAAAACACTTAAAATAATATATAATAATTAAAATAATTTTTAAATACATATCAACTCGTAAAAATATCATAATTATATACAAAATTATTAATATTGCATATCCCGATACAGTATTAAAATATTTAAAAATACGAAATATTACAAGAATGCTTAAATTGTCTTATGTGTGAAGTCCACAAGATAAAAAAGCAAATGGTATCTTGATAGTGGATGCTTAAGACATATAATGGGAGACAAAGAATAATTCAACAAACTTGATGTTAAGGAAGAAGGACACGTTACTTTTGAGGACAATGCAAAAGGAAAGATTATTGGCATTGGAGAAATTGATAATCCTCAATCCTTAACTGTAATATCCTGAGTTTTTTTAAATATTTTTATATTGCATCGAGATATGCAGTGTTAATAATTTTTGTATATATTTATGATATTTTAAGAGTTGTTATTTGTTTAAAACTAATTTTAATTATTTTATATTATTTTAAGTACTTTATGTAAAATTTTTTCAGGAATTGTATTTTCGAAAAAATTGACACGTAAATAATTTAATACTATTTATTTTGACTAGTTTTATGAATTTGCTTAAACTCATACATAATTTTTAAGTGCTAAAATAAAATGTATATATGTGTATTTATTTAATTAATTAGAGCTTAATTAATTTTCTTAATTTTATTATTTAATTTTTTTGTATTAATTAATTAATTTTAAGTGTATAAATTATTAAATATAATAAAATATTTGTGTGGTGAATATCATTTGTGTGGGATTATATTATTATAATATATATAAGGTGAATATATATATATATATATATATATATATATATATATATATATATATATACACACACATGCACATATACACGTTTTTTTCAAAAAAAAAGAAAAAATTTGTAGAAATTACCAAAATGCCATTGTCTCATTCATTTTTCTTCCCAAATGGATTCCACCATATTCAGCCACTTTCAAGCTGGTTTTCTTACTGTTACTATGCCCCTCAGCCTTCCTTCTCCACCTCCAGCCATTTCCACCACCTAAAGCTCTCATTTCCAGCGTTGTTTGACCGGATTTTCATCAAGAGGCCGAATTTAATCTCAACTCCGATCAAGCATTTTCCGGCCACCAAATTTGATGTCGTCAATCTCTATCTTCTCCTTGAGCTCTGGTAAGTGTGATTCCAAGCTTTGTTTCACTTGATTTAGTCTAGAATTGCTTAGGTTTCAATTTCTTCAAATCAACCATTTTGGGTTTTGAATTTTTTTTAACTTAAATTTGATAAATTCATGAAAACTTCCTTCACAAACTTTGTTCCTGAAAGCTTAATCTACATGCTATAATTTTTTTAGAATTTTTTGAATTTATTTTAATTTTTGTGAATTTTTTATTATGTTATTAATATTTTCTAATTTTCGAAAATTAATTAATTAAATTATGAAATTGTATTTTATGATGATTATAGGAGTTGAAATGAATTATAGAAATTTATTTGAAATTTTTGTGAATTTTTATATATTTATTTGGAATTTATTAAGTTTATGTAATTTTAAAAAATAGGGTTAATTATGTGTTTAATTGAAATAAATTCGTTAATTGAGTATATTTATTGATATTATTAAATTATATGTTGAGAAATTAATTTTTGAGTAATTATATAATTTTTGGTGAATTTTTGAACATTTATAGTAAATTTATACATATAGGGGTATTTTGGTAATTTTATACTAAATTGGCTAAAAATATAATTAAATTGGTTTTAATAATTATTTGAGCTATAAAAATGATTTCTGCAAATTTTTAGTATTTTTAACTAACTAAAACTATTTTTCGTAAATTATTTTCAAATTATATATAATATACTATTTTTCTAAATAAATGGGTTTTTATTGATTTTTAGTATGTTTTAGAGTTAATTATGTAATTTGAATTTATAAAATGTATTTTAGTTGATTTTTATGAATTTATTGAGAATTTGTTGAATTTTAATAATATTTTATTAAAATTTGGATTTTTATTATAATTATCAGTGAAATAATTATTTTCAGTATTTTAAATATCTGATATACTATATTTTGATTATTCAAGGGTATTTTTGGTATTTATGACATTTAAATGTGTTTTGTGTATATTCTGTGAATTGTGAACCTCGGTCGATAAATTGTAGTTTGGAGTCCGACCGAGGGATTGTGGTTGTGAATTTGGTATTATTCCGAAGTGTGTTTTCTTTGCAGGACCGGCTCTACTCTTTGAGTAGAGAGATGTCCATTTTACAGGGGAGGTTCCATCGGATTTTTGATAGAATTCTCGTAAAACATGATGTCCGGTCAAATCCCTATTCTAATTCTGTGTCTAAAAATCTAGATCGAATCTTTAGAATTTCCGTTAAATTTATTCTAATTCATGTTGTCATTTGTTTGTCTAGCTACGCCGAGACCAAGGCCTAATGGATCAGGCCCGTCGAATTTGTCTCGTGGAGCGATAACATGTACGTTATTATATTGTATATATATGCATTGTATATAGGATGCATGACTTAGGATTTTTTATTTTCATTATATGTTTAAACAATAAGTTAATATTTCATTTGAGTGTCGGATTTTTAACTTAAATTATATTAAATTCTTATGAATTTAATTTTATGAGATTCTAGTCAGCATTATTCATATAATCTTGTATGATTTAATTTATAGTTGTTTTATTGTATTTTATTTATTTATCTATTTTATTTATTATAATTTTCATTATTTTATTTATTTTCTTTTATTTTTAAATAAACCATGGTAGAACGGGCTACTTGATGGGTTTCATCAGGACCGTATGCGTACCGGTAAAATATGTGATTATTTAATTATATTACTGAGGCCGAAGGTCTGATGATGCTTTGCTCTCGGACACCACCAGTAGTATAATATTTATTTATTAAAATACTGGGGTCGAAGGTCTGGTGTTGCTTTGCTCTCGGACACCGCCAGTATAATTTTAATTTATATTTATCAAATCACTGGGTCGATGGTATGATGATGCTTTGCTCTCAGACACCACCAGTGATATTGGATTAAGAGATTTGACTACGGCTATATATCTTGGTGATGCCTTGCTCTCAGGATCCGGCAGTCTTGAATATAAATGAGTCATATGACTATTAAAAATTTATAAATCGAGTTCTACCAAAAAAAATTTTTATTGAAATGATCTTAAAAGATATTTAAATATTTATTTTTTCTCTTTTAAAAAAAATGAATGAATTTATTATATATATATCAAACGGTTGAAATAAATTATATTATATTATATTTCCATAAAATTTATTTTAATGAGATTTTTCAATCACATTGACAGCCAGACTGCTGGAGCTCGGTCGACTTAGTATCTCGGAGCCAGTCTGTTGTCCAATTTGGGATAAGTGTTCTATTTGGAATCAAGTGAGCCTGTATGGCTAGAGTGATGATGGGGTTGATTGGGGTTGCTATTATTAGGGTTCTATGGATCCTTAATGAATTAAAACATACGTTTTCTATATTTAGTATATTTATAAAGGCAGAGTTTGGCATTCGTGTGAAATGTGTGTCTATACATATATATATAAGAATGCTTGATTGTTATGGTTTAGTTTGCATGTATATATAGTATAATAATTCACTCAGTGAGGTCTGACCCCCCCTCAATTATTTTTTTCAGGAGATTCTATATCATCAGACCTTAATAGTAGAGTTCCTCGCCGGTGTTCTTCAGTCCCGGCTATTTTATGCAAATGTATATTCTAAACTCTGATTTATGTTCTAGAAACTGCAGTAGTTGTGTTATTGTATTTGAGGAGCATTATTTTGTTTGGATATTAAATACTTTGAGAATTTGTATTTGAACACTGTACGAATATGTATACATTTATGAAGGGATTTGGAGAATTTATTTTATATATTGATTCAAAAAAATTTAATTATATCGTACTTTTTATTTATTTATTGTATGATTTTATTTTCTTAAGCTTGCTACGGGTTCTGGATTCGAAAGAATTCTCGTTCCCTAGCGCCGGTAATACTCTTAGTTTGGGTCGTGACATTAATTATACACTATGTGTTGCTTGTTTATGGTCTTAAACATAACTTGCTTAGTATAAGACAATTATATGATATGGGAAATAAGGTCACTTTCTATCATAAGAATTGCTTTGTTAGTAGTCTTGATGAAGATAAAGTAATTTTTAGTAGTGAAAGAGTTGATAATGTTTATGTTATTAATTTGAATTAGATTGATAACAAAGATATTAAATGCTTGATGTCACTTTCCCATGACACATGGACATGGCATAAAAGGTTAGGACATGCAAATTTTAAGTTATTGAATGATCTTTGTAAACATGAACTTGTGATTGGTTTACTTAAGCTTGAATTCACTAAGAATAAACCTTGTAATGCTTGCCAAAAGGGAAAACAATCCAAGTCCTCATTTAATCTAAATAATGTAGTGTCCACTTCTAAGCCGCTTGAACTTATACATATGGATTTATTTGGACCAACTAGAGTTGCTAATCTCAATGACATGCACTATGCAAATGTATTGGTTAATGATTACTCTAGATTTACTTAAGTATGTTTCCTTGCTCATAAGAATAATGCATTTAAAAATTTTAAAATGTTTGTAAAAAGAGTTTAAAAAGAAAAAGGCTATTGTATTTCTTCTATTAGAATTGATCATGGAACCGAGTTTAAAAATGAATTTTTCAAAACCTTTTATGATGAAAATTTTATTTCACATACATTCTCTTCTCCTAGAACTCATCAACAAAATAGGTAGTTGAAAATAAAAATAGAACTCTTGTGGAAATGGCTAGAGCAATGCTTCATGAGTATAATTTACCTCTATACTTTTTGGCAGAAGTCGTTAACATGTCTTACTACGTTTCAAATAGAGTTTTCAAAAGACCAATTTTGAATAAAACTTCTTATGAGCTATAGAACAATAGAAAACCCAAAATCTCATACCTAAGAGTATTTGGATGTAAGTGCTTTATATTAAACACCAAGGATAATCTTGGAAATTTTGATTCCAAAGCCGATGAAGGAATTTTTCTAGGCTATTCTATTTCTAGTAAAGCATATATAGTTTTTAATAAGAGAACTCTAGTAGTTGAAGAGTCAATGCATGTTGTATTTGATGAATCAAACTCACTTAATCCTAGAAAGGATATTTTTAGTGTTGATGATCTTGTAGGTAACGATGAGATTGTGGAAACTCACGAAGAAAATGCTAGTAAGCCTTTGGAATATGAAAGTCCAAACAAGGATGAAAATGAGGAAATGTTTCAACCTACCTTAAAGGATGAAATTCCAAAGGATTGGCAATTCAAGAAACATGTTCCTTAAAACCTTATTATAGGTGACAATACAAAAGGGATAACTACTAGATCTTAATTAAAGTCTATTGTTAACTTAGCCTTCATTTATCAAATTGAACCTAAAAATATTGATGATGCTTTATGTGATGAATTTTAGTTCCTTACTATACAAGAAGAGTTAAATCAATTTAAGAGAAACAAGGTTTGGACCTTGGTTCTGTAATATCCCGGGTTTTTAAATAATTTTAAACTGCATCGGGATATGTAGTGTTAATAATTTTAATATATATTTATGATTATTTAATTAGTTGGTTATTTATTAAAGTCATTTTTAATTATTTTTATTATTTTAAAGTTTTTTACGTAAAATTTTTCCTGAAATTTTATTTTCGGAGAAATTAAAACGTAAATAAATAAATATTAATTATTTTAAGCGGTTTAATGAATTTGCATGAGTCCATGCACAATTTTAAAGTGTCAAATAAAATATATATGCGTACATGCATTTAAATTAAATTAGGGTTTATTTTAATTAAATTAAATTATATTATATAGTTTTAATATTAATTAAGTGTGTATATATGTATATGTGTGTATATATATTATTAAAATAAGTGTGTGGTGCATATTTATTGTGTATATTATATTATATATTAAAATAATATAAATTTAGACATATATATACATATATACATATAATATTCATAACTAAAATAAAGTTTGATATATTTACAAGTTTGCCACTCCATCTCCTTCCTTCCTCCTGATCGTCTCCTTCACGATTCCGGCCGTTGTAACTCCGTTCTCTTCCTGTCGGTGTGCCTCCCAGCGTGCCACCTTCCCTTCCAGCCATTCCCGACGTCTCAAGCTTCCTTCTCCAGCGTGGTTTGGCCGGATTTTCAAAGAGTTATCGAAAGTTGCCATCAACTCCGTTCAAACACTTTTCGGCCACCGTTTTGAGCCCCACCAATCTTTATCTCTTCCTTGAGCTTTGGTGAATGCATTTCCAAGATTTGTTTCACTTGAAATGGTCTAGATTTCCCTAGGTTTTGAATTTTCATTTTCGGCCTACTAGGGTTTTTGATTTTTTTAATCTTCGATTTGGTTGATTCATGAAAACTTCCTTCACAAACATTGATCCTAGTAGGTCATTATACCTCTGTGAATTTTTTTTGAATTTTTGGGAATTATTTTGATTTTTGTGAATTTTTTATTATTTTATTAATATTTTCTAATTTTCAAAAATTAATTAATTAAATTATGAAATTGTGTTTTATGGTGTTTTTAGATGTTGAAATGCATTTTACAAATTTATTTTTAATTTTTGTGATTTTTATATAATTATTATGAATTTATTTAGTTTATGTAATTTTTAGAAAATTAGGTTAATTATGTGTTTTATTGAAATTAATTGGGTAATTGAGTATATTTGTTGATATTATTGAATTATATGTTGAGAAATTTAATTTTGAGTAATTATACTATTTTTGGTGAATTTTTTAACATTTATAGTGAATTTATATATATTAGGGGTATTTTGGTAATTTGGCACTAAATTGGCTAAAAATATAATTAAATTGGTTTTAATAGTTATTTGAGGTATAAAAATGATTTCTACAAATTATTTACTATTTTTAACTAATTAAAATGATTTTTCGTAAATTATTTTCAAATTATATATAATATACGATTTTTCTAAATAAATGAGTTTTTATTGATTTTTAGTATGTTTAAGGGTTAATTATGTAATTTGAATTTATAAAATTTATTTTGGTCAATATTTATGAATTTATTGAGAATTACCGACTTTTAATAATATTTTATTAAAATTAGGGTTTTTATGCATTTATCGGTAAAATAATTATTTTTAGCGTTTAAATATCTAAATTGCTATATTTTGAGTATTGAAGGGCATTTTTGGTATTTTTCATGTGTTCTGTAATTGTCTCGTGATTTGTGAACCTCGGTCGATAGAATTGTAGTTTGGTAGTCCGACCGAGGGGTTATGAGCCTGTTTCTATTCGAAATGTGTTTCTTTGCAGGATCGGCTCTACTCGTTGAGAAGAGAGATGTCCATTTTAGAGAGGAGGTTCTGCCAAATTTTTGATAAAATTCTCGTAAAACATGATGTCCGGTCGAATTCTTATTCTGATTTTGTGTCCACTATTCTTAGATTGAGTCTCTAGAATTTCGATAGACTTATTTTGATTTCATGTTAACATTTATGTGTTTAGTTGCACCGAGACCGAGGCCTAGTGGACCAGGCCTGTCATACCCATCTCGTGGAGCGCAATAACAGTGAGTTGTTATTTTATATATACGTGTTTTAGGATGCATGTTTTTAGAAATGTATGATTTATTTTATAAGTTATGCATAAATGGTTTAATTATTGCTTAGGTTTATTTTTGGTATATTATTGGTATATTGTAAACTATATGCATGTTTTATTAATGAATTATTCTTAAAATGTTTTTAGGTATATTTATGGTTTATTTCTAGTTTATTTTGTAATTAAATTGAATTTATTCCAAGTATATATACCTGAAATATACCTGGTTTATTTTTGGTATATTTCTAGTATATATATGGTTTATGTTACTACTTTATTTTAATATCATGCACCATTTGTTTTATGAATATATGTTTTATATAATAATGAAGGATATCAATAGAATGTGCTACCTAGTGGGCAGCACTAGGACTGAGTACGTACTGGTACGACGATAGTATTTAGGCTATATTACTAAACTATTTATGGATATTGATCGGATTGATTTGATTCGATGTGTAATGTGATTTGAGAGTGTGATTGTTGGAGCTCGGTTGACCAGGGGTCTCGGGGCCAATCACACTGACAGTCAGACTGCTGGAGCTCGGTTGACCAAGTGTCTTAGGGCCAGTCTACTGTCCAAATGGAACAAGTGAAATCATTTGGAATAAGTGAGCCTGTATGGCTAGAGTGTTGTCTAACACTATTTGAGGTTACGATTTTTTAGGGTTCTATTTGATCCTTCATATACGGATGTTATTTTCAGTAAATATATAAAATGATTTCGTTGCATCTATGTGTATTTGCTTGTATATATATTTATTATATATACTATTGAATGTGTGCATTGTCATTTAGCTATGCATGTATATATATTATAACAATTCACTCAGTGAGGTCTAACTCCCCTCCGTTGACTATTTTTCAGGAGAGTCTACATCTTTAGACCTCAGTAGCAGACCCATACGCCAGATTTCTTTCGTCCCGGCTTCACTATGTAATCTGTTTACTTGATGTTATTTTATAATCTAGACACAACAATAGTTGTAGTCGGTTGTGAGATTTATGTATCATGTTTATATGAGATATGTATTTTAAAGATTTGAACTGAGATATGTATTAAAAAATTATTTATATATGAGGATGAGTTTGTTTATTTAAACAAGTTGGTAGATTATTATTATTTTATTTTATTTTATATATGAGATTTATTTCCGCTGCAAGTTATTATATTTATTTTTATTATTATTGCATGCTTTTATTTTATTTTAAAGGCTTGCTACAGGTTCCTGATTCGAAAGAATTCCCATTCCCTAGCACCAGTCATGGCCCCTATTTTGGGTCGTGACAGGTTCCTAGACCAAAACATAATCCTATTATAGGTGCTAAATGGGTATTTAGAAATAAGATGAATGAACAAGTTGTCATAACTAGGAATAAAGCTAGATTAGTAGCTAAAGGTTATAATCAAGAGAAAGGCATTGATTATGATGAAACTTATGCCCCTGTTGCAAGGTTAGAAGCTATTAGAATGCTACTTGCATTTGCATCATTCATGGATTTCAAACTTTATCAAATGGATGTTAAAAGTGCATTTTTAAACGATTTTATTGAAGAAGAGGTGTATGTTAAACAACCTTTAGGTTTTGAAAGTTTTGATTTTCTAAATCATGTATTTAAACTTTCCAAAGCATTCTATGGATTGAAACAAACTCCTAAAGCTTAGTATGAAAGATTGAGCAACTTCTTATTATAGAAAGGTTTCTCTAAAGGAAAAGTTTATACAACTCTTTTCATAATGAAATCCAAGTATGATTTATTAATTATTCAAATATATGTTGATAACATTATATTCGATGCTACTAACCATTACTTGTATGAGGAATTCTTTAATTTAATGCAAAGAGAATTTAAGATAAGTATGGTAGGTGAACTCAAATTCTTTCTTGGACTACAAATCAAACAATGCAAAAATGAGATTTTCATCAATCAAACCAAGTATGTAAGAGACATTCTCAAGAATTTTGGCATGGATGGAGCTAAGATAAGTAAAATTCCAATTAGCAGCACAACCAAACTTAATAAAGATGAGAATGGCAAACCAGTTGATGAAAAGCAATTTAGAGGTATGATTGGATCCCTTATTTATTTAACTGCTAGTAGACCCGATACTATATTTGCTACTTACTTATATGCTAAATTTGAATCTAGTTCCTAGAGAGTCTCATTTGAATGCTATTAAAAGAATTTTTAAATATCTTTGTGGTACAATGCATTTAGGACTTTGGTATCCTAGAAGTTCATCCTTTGACTTGATTTGTTATTCTAATGCGGATTTACTAGATAGAAAATCAATTCTAAAATTTATCAATTTTTAGGTCAATGTTTAGTTTCTTGATTTAATAAGAACCAAGTTTCAGTTGCCTTGTCCACTGCTGAAGTTGAATATATTGTAGTAAGTCTTTATTGTTCACAAGTTTTATGGCAAAAACAACAGTTGTTAGACTATGGTGTAAAACTTGATTATATTCCAATCAAATGTGACAAGACAAGTGCTATCAACCTTAGCAAAAATCACATTCAACATTCTAGAACTAAGCATATAGACGTTAGACATCATTTCTTGTGTGATCATGTTCAAATTGGTAATATCTTACTTGAATTTGTTGATACAAATAATCAACTTGCAGATATCTTCACCAAACCTCTCAATGAAGAGAGATTAAATTTCATTAAGCATGAACTTGACATGATTGATGGTTCTATTTTATCTTGATTTTATGTTTAATTGATGGTTGAACTGTTTTCATGTGAAATCATGTTGTGCTTATTGATTACTTTGATTGATAACTATTTTGATTTTGATCTTAAAATTTTTTTTATAGTTGTAAGTATATGTTTTTTTTATCTTTTTAAATTTTCTTTTGTATTTTGTCAAAGGAGGAGAAACAATTTGAGTTTGCATGTGTATCTAGTTAATTTTTTTAAACATGTGTACTTTTTTTAATTTTAAAGCTCCTTTAAAAAATATGTTTATGTTAGTGACATATTATATTTTTGTTTGATATAGGGGGAGAAAATTTGTTTAAATATTTTCATGCATATCAACATTGTAAGTATGGCTAATTTTATCGTACATCATATATGACAAGAGGCTTTGTTTTGCTTACTTTATTTATGTATAACATAAATTTTATAAAGATTTTGTATATCTTTGTTCTCATTTCCCTTTATCTTTCTCTCTTTTCTTTTTATTTTTGACAAAAGGGGAGAAATATATTTAAGCTTGTTATTTGTTGCTATACATGTGTATAATATTTTATTATTGTATTTATACATGCATAATTCATGTATAATTTCTTCTTAAGAATTGTTTTGATCTTTGATATGACATGAATATTTTTATAAATATTTGGTGTATCTTTGCTTTATTTTTATAGGAATTTTGGTCCCTTTAAATTCATTTCCCCTTATATCTCTTTCTTTTCCTTTTGCCTTTGTAGAAAGAGAGGAAAATATATTATGGATAATTTGTGTTTATTATTTTTTTTATGCTAAGTGCTACATGATTGATTAGTTAGTTAAGCTATGTATGACCATATGATAGTTAAGCTCATCTAGCATCAACATTATTGTTATATATACTATTTTTGTGATGCATTTTAGTGGCACTATATGTATAGATGTTTGAAATTATTTTCCCATATTGCTTAACATTTATTTAAATGATCATATTATCATAATTTATGTTTTTAATACATTTGTCATAAGAATGTCATGTTTTTATCTCTCTTGCTATATTTTATGTTGTTTTTATTTTTCTATCAAGGGGAATAATCTATAAATTTATATTTCTTATCATGTCCTTATTAATAATGGGAGAAATAAAGAAATATATTCATTTGGTATCATTATTATCACAAATATTATCACACACTTTACTTTATATTATTTTTTATCAAACTCAAAATAAGTTTGTCAAAATCAAAAAGGGGGAGATTATTGACCTTAGCAATAATCAATCTTAATTTTGATCTTAACAAACTTAATTTTGAGCATTTAATTTGTTTGTTTAAGTGTGTATAAGTTAGGACTCTATTGGAAATTAAAATAAAGTATGAATACCTTGGGCTGATTCGACCTCTGATATTCAAGGAGGATTTTAACATCCTTAGAGATTTATAGTAAGAAAGTTATCTTCTTTACTTTTGAATTAGACATCTTGAGCTTTCTGAATTGGGCTTACTTGTCAAAATCTGAGTTCATTTGGATATGCAAATATTGATTCAAAATCATCATATGTAATTGTCATTTTAGATAGCATAGCTCTTATTATTTTGGACATATCTTGAGCCATAGAATTCCATTTAAGATGATTCAAAATCATATGGAAAGATAAGTCAAATATATACAACTTTTATGAAAAAAGTATAGGCAAATTTGAACTTCTCCAATAGAAAATTATGGTTTCAACTCATACATAGTTGTTTGATATTAGTCTACCATTTTAGATTGTACATCTCTTAGTATTTTGGACATATCTTGAGCTAAAGAAGTCCAATTAACACAATTCAAAATGATATAGAAAGATAAGTCAAATATCTATAACTTTTATGAAGAAAGTATGGGCAAATTCAAACCTCTCCAATAGCCAATCATGGTTTCAATCCATGCACAATAGTCTGATAGCAATACTTTCAATAATTCAAAATTATAAATATTTGATTCAAAAAATAGACATTGGACACATTATTTGCACCTTCAATAACTATATTTTTTAGTATTTATCTATATAAACACTTATATAACTTAATGGAAGTTAAGAAATTTTTTGCTTAACATCATTCTCTATCTTAACATTCATTAAAGCTCTCAAATTCTCAAATATTCACTCTTTGTTTATAAATTTTGTGAGAGTTGGTTGTGTGTTAGAAATAAAATTTCTCTTCATCTTAAATCTTGGGATAGATTAGTAGAGAAGTGAGATTTATTTCTAAAGAAATTGGTTTAAGTGTTATCCATTGAAACACTTGAGATTTGGTTTTTTGAGTGAATCTTGAAAATTCATATTGTAAGGTTGTAAAAGTAAACGATAAAACTCTTATGTAATCTCAATCTTATGAATAAGATTATGAGTGATTGAAAATCCTAATTTGGGGATAAGTTAGGTGGAGACATAGGATTATTGTTGAATTCGAACTCCTTAAATTATTGTGTTTTTCATTTTTCCTTCTCAACATTTTTTCAATTCTTGCAAAGAATTATTTTTAATTATGATTTTTATTTAATAACCCTATTCACCCCCCCTCCCCCTCTAGGGCCTTTTCAAGTACAATTCGCATAAAATGTTTTCTCCAAACAACATATCTTTTAACCATCAACCAATAATACCAATTTCAATTTTTACAAATTGAAACTGGTTATCCAAATTGAAATAAAACCAACATTTGATGACCACATGCATTTAATTCTTTTAGCTAAAGTGGATGATGACGTAGTGAATATTTCCGGTGTATTTTCCCTCTAGTTTTTTAAAAATATATAGTAAGATATTTATTGTTTAGAAAAATGATAATTAATATTAATTACATTGCACTTCATCTAATGCTCATTATGTTGTAAAGTAGTTCTTTGTACTACATCTAATATACTTAAATTATTATTATAATTTTACTTATGGAGAAAGTTAAATTTTATAAATATTAGTGTATGTAATTACAAAGAAAAATTGAACTTGTCGTAAGATATATTAATTGTTGAAGTGAAGTATAAGTGCAGAATTATATTGAGTTATGAAGTGATATTATCTCAATATGAAGTAGTTATTTAAAGAAACAAAATTGATAAATAAACAGTTAAATTTGTATTATTTTATAAAAAATAGTTAATACCTAAAAACAGAATGGTTAATGCAAATTGAAATAAACTATACAAAATACACATTGTACTGCAAAATAGTTATTTATACTATATATAAAATACTTGTATTATTATACATGTCTTTGAGAAAAAAGTTAGAAAATAGAATTGATTTATACAAGTGACACTACTATTAATTACTATATCATCTAATCCACAATAAAGTGTCATGCCATTAGGATTAAAGGACATGCCCATACTGCAGTAGCTTGTAAAAAAAATGAAATATTTAAGATAATGAAATTAAAGCTACCAATGATAAACATAGAAATTAATATAAAAAAAAAAGAAAAAGTGATGCAATGAAGCTCACATTAAAGCTTAATAAGAAAAAACGAATTGGTTTAGGAACAGAGGCAGATGAAAGTTATTATATATGACAAAACTAATATGTTCCTATAATAGTTCTAACTAGGGAATTTCAACCCTTGCAATGGATGGATACATATTCCAATCTATTTAAGATATAGGCACAATGCAGATTCAATTTTTTAGTAGGGGGAGGATGGAAAAAATGGAAAAAGATGGGGAGAGAAAGGAAAGGAAGTCCATTTCTATTTGACAAGTACTCACACAACTCCATGAACAATTTAATATCAAATTTGTAATTGCCTAAACACACTGAGAAGAAAATATTCTCTCAGACATCTAAAGATTGTGAGCGTTCTATTTAATATAAATGTCTACAATATCGAATAATCATCTAATCAAATAGAAACATAATATTTTCACAATACAGTACGATGGAAAGGAAACTTTATAGTTATAAAAATAAAAATATACGACGAAATATTGAAGTCATTTTTCAAATTCTCTTGGCAGATACCTTGGTCTTATAAAAGTATCCCAACAATAGAAGACTGATTTTAAAACAAGAAAAATGTCATTAGTAGGAGACCAACAGTTAACAACATTAAATAGCTCATCAGCAATGGAAAAATATAAAGATCACTTCATAACTGAATTTCCCATTCTTGTTGCAGCAAACAATGTCAAATTTTGAATTGGAAGAATCCTTGAACATAGATTATATACGTTGTTGAGCAGTATATGAAGTTTAAAAACTTTAATATGAGGTCTGTAGCCATATATTCCATGATGGTTATACATTGTTCTTGCTATTTTTTTCTTCAGAATATATATATATATATATATATGTATGTATGTATGTATGTATGTGTGTGTGTGTGTGAAATTTAGTGTAGTAACATAATTAAACTATCCAAACTTCAAAATGACAAGCTATTGTGTATATGAATACTCTAGTTTTGATCCCTTGTCATATAACAGGATGCCAATAGCTATAAGAACTGCTTTTATCCTAACACTTTAGAAAAAAGTTAGAATGTAACCCTTGAAAGTCGTTCGATGGCTCAATGGTCTTGAAATGGTGACTGGAGCAAAAGAAACTCTATAATTTAAAGAACAAACTCATTTTCCCAATTTGACTAAATTTCTATATCTAATAGCATCATTGTTTTACAGTAAGGTTGAATATAAACCAATGTAAATTATAAAACCTCACATAGAAAATTTGGATTTTCTATATTTAATAAATGAAAGGATTTAAGCCACCTTAACTCTATTATTACCAGAAATTTTAAATGGCGCAATAAAATCAACAAAAATTGGGCAAATCTAAAGGTTTTACCTTTAATCCTAGTAAAAGCTCCTACATTGTCACAAAATCCACCACCTATCAGAGACAGACAGGAGTTGAGTCAAAGCATGTCCAGTGCATATAATTATATGCATAACGCTTTGGCAAATACTAACCCGAGTTCCTATATATATATTCAAGAATAAGGAGTGCTCCCCTTACAACTAATAAAACAAAACTAAAATCAAAACAAATCAGAATCATTCATTCGCAATGCAAACAAACATAGAGTAATTAAATAATGAAAAAAAGAATTACCAAAAGAAATGGAAGAATTGAAAAAAAAATTAATAGCATGACTTCGAAGAAATGACACCTCAACCACTATTGTCTCCTCCACTATATCCCTAAGGAGAATCACTCTTCAAACTTACAGTTTTGTACAAAGCTTAGCTACCCATGTTTCAAATATGCTACCAGCCAAAGAAAATTCTAACATACAATATGATTCTGAAACTTCCAATACTCTATTTGGCTTATTTATTTGGAGATATAACAAACTTTAAACTATTTATTAAGCAAAGTAATTTAAACTCGGACTATTGGTTACCACATGTCAATCATCTGCATCTCATGTCCATTTCCACCACGATAAATCTGTTGACTTTTCTTTCTTTTATAATAATTTATTATTTGTTTTTAGCAATGAGCCAAATTTCATAAAGTTAAACATTTTCATATAACACTATTGTCTAAAATGAGCTAAACATTGGCAAAGTTGAGGTATTACTATCCAAATTTGGTTGGAACTGAGACCCACAATCACATATATGATCTAGTAGAGGAATATTAGCTAGAGGAAGACCATGAGGCTGTTGTATCTCATCCCAAGCATCAACCAGTCCATTCTGATCCGTAGAGAAAACCCTAAAATAAATTTTGAACCATGTCAATGCATAAAAAGTAGAAAAGAGAGAATATCTAATTGATACTAACACAATAGTAGCAGCAGCATAAAAAAAAAAAAAGAAACAACCAATTTTAACAAAAAGAAAATATCAAACCTAACCACTAGGATAAGAAAACAATTGTTGCTCAAACTCAGCACCTGGAAGTGCTCTCAAAAGGTCCTAAACATCCTAATAAAATCGATTCTTGGAACTTGTAGCTAATGAAGTTGGGATTTCCTTTGGCCTTTATTGTTCACAATACAATCCAAAATCTGGAAAAAAAATAAAGCAAACCTACAAAATTAAAAGTTAAAATTAATAAAACTACAAGTCTAAAAATGCATAACAACGCATCAAAAAGAACATAAAACAACTTAATTGAGAAAAAAATCAGAAACTTTAAAGAAAAAGGTTGAAAATTGGAGAGAAATAGAACATAAGTTTTAGAGAAAGAGCCAAAAAGAGCATTTCAAGAGCACCAGAGCCAAAAAGAGCATTTCTAGAGCACCAGGAGGATTGAAAAATCAAGAAGAACCAACGACTATACATTCTACTCTTGAAATAGCTCTATCATTGACATTGTTATTACTTAATTTCGTTGTTTTTCTTCAATATATATATATATAAATTGAAGTAGCAAGAGCAAGGATTTGTGATTTTGGTTCCTATGGAAGAAAGTGCAAAGGAAGATGATGAAGACCCTTGATTCTTTTTTTTTTATTTTTTTGACATAACTGACGATATTACTAGACTATCTTTGATTACACACTGAAATGTTCATATAATAAGACCCACTAATGTTATTTTAATAATCCGCTATGTATTGTGGAAGTAGCGGACCGTGACATCTGTTTATTACGGAAATAATTTCCTGAAAAAGCCAATAAAAAAAATTAACCCAGGGGCAATTATATTAAAAAGTACGGGCCGCTATACAATACTCTTTTTATTAATGAGAGTGCATATGAATTAAACCTCAATAAACATGTCATATTTTGCACAACCGGGGCAGTCCATTGAGGACGGCACGATGAGGAGTTACCACTACTCTCAGCGGCACTTATCAACAATGTCGTCGTATTTAGCTTACTACTAATTGACATTTTTTTAAATATGGTTCAGCTTGATAATTGACAAGTATTAATATGTTCCATAAACAATGAGCTTAGGTACTTTGCTCATCCTTTATACAAACATTGCAGATGCAAGATTTCGTCAATCCATGGCTTCTTTCTTTTAAAAGAGAACTCAAAAATTCAACACATGATCGAGATTAACCATTGTTATTAAATTCAAAAAAACATCTACAGAAGATGGCCCCAAAAAAATGGGAAGAAGGATTCATGCACTTAAATGACCATCCATTATCAACAAAACATCTCATCCAAAACAAAACATCCTTAGAGAAGAAGGAAGCATTATCAACAAAGTAGCAACAAAGTCATGTCTTAAACTAGAAAGAGAAAGAGCAAGAGCAAGCAGTCATGTGTTGGAGACAATGCCACCAGCTTTAGAAAATCCCAGCGAGTAGATTTGCAGCAGTGGAAATTGCAGCTCCAGTGATTGCACATTGCACAATTTGCTCATGGGAAACATCATCTGCTGTAAGCGCCACCGCCATACCTGTTACTGCTCCAGCTACTGCACTATTTTTCTGCACCAAATTTTAATTGATAAAATATCATTACCATATTTGATTAGGCAACGAAATACAAAAACTTGTAGATGAGAGGACATTACCCAATCATGGGCTCCCCGAGCTTCTCTTAGTCCGTAAGTAAGGCCAGAATACACCCCTGCGGCCAGTCCTGCAGCATTAGAAACAAGTGTCACCCCTCCCATGGAACCCTAACTGGGATTCACTATACATAATATTTGGCTCAAATCTCTTAGTTTTCAGTGGTGAAAAATTGTTCATCCAAGGTACAGAGAATACTAACCCCACTGCATGGATTCTTTTCCTGCGCTCTTCACCAAGGCTTCAAGAGATTTTCCATTGGTTTCTCCTGGAAATCACAAAACCACCACAAGACAATAAAATAATTTAACAATCCTTGATGACCGTATCGGCAACAAAAAAAATAATTGATGAACAGACAACTCCGTTAATATTAAATTGAATCGCTGAAATGAGCGAAAGAGCAGACAACATTATATGGTTAAAATAGAGAAGTGTAGAAGAGAGGTAGGGCATCAAGTACCTCTGAGATCAGGGAACCGGCTGCGCTTCTTGGCAGTACCAGCAGCAGAGAGCTCAGGTGACACGCCGCTTGAAGAATCAAATCCACTACCTATAAAATTGCATTATATGATATGCCAATGCATATAATCCTTCAAATAATAATACTAATAATCATCATCATTATGTCTATGTAGATACGTATATCACCTTCAATGGCAGTGCAATAAGCCTCCCGTGAAACAGCTTGAATTGCTCCAATCTGTTTGGAACCAACCAACAATCACATTTTAGTGAAGTGATTGATATATAGATGATGGAAAGGGAAAGGTATGCATGAATGTACCCCGGCGGCTTTGACAAAACTCTCAGCGATGCGGTTGAGGAGAGGATGGCCAAGATCAAACATCCAACCTTTTTCAAATCCACGCAACTCGTCCATAAAAGTTCTTGTTTCCAACTTACCATTCATCTTTTCTAGTTCTTCCTTTATGTCAAATGTTATGTTGTCTTCACTCACTATACAAGATGACAAACAAAGCTCCACTGATCAGCAATATGAAGCGGTGCATTCAAGTTATGCCATAGCTTGCTGCTCTAGAACTAGTTACTTGACAGGAAGTGAAAGGACACGTGTTCTTGGTACGTGTCTGATTTCTGCAACGGGTTTGCGGACTTCGTGGCGAGTCCTGCTGCGATTCATTTCAACCATGTGTCACTTACCATGGTTTAGCGCAACCATTTTTCCTTTTTTTCCTTAACAACCAACGTTTTCAACTCAAACATAAGTACGTTAATTGCTTGATTTGTTCAAATTTTTTCTTTTACAACTTTACCTTATCAGTAGACGCTTACACTTGAATTTGAAAATGGCAGAATATACACTTTCATTCTTAAATTTTACTCAATTATTTTATATCATCAAAATTTTATTTAATTATTTTATACTCAATTATTTTATGTCATCTAAATTTTATTTAATTATTTTTTATTACTTCTCAATTTTCATTTCTCAATTTTCATTTTATTCAATTTTATCTCTTTAATTTCTATTTTTCATTTATTTAGTCTACCTAACTTTTATTTTTCACCAATTCTACCTCTTTAACACACTTTAAATATATTTACCCTTTGAAAATGCACGAAACAAAATACGAGACACATATCTTGGGTTATGCGTTGGTTCGGCCGAACACCCAATTGTTAAATCTATGTCAGCGAAAACTACAATTTATTTTCATCAACTGTTCAATCTGACACTAACATCAGGAAACAACATTGCACCAAGATGTTCAGGTACACACAGGGATGCAATATAATGTTGCAATAACAAAGTTCCAAAATTAGCAGGGCATTCGTCATTTAAGGATGCGGTTTCAGGGAAAAAATGTTGAAACCGCTTCAAAATCATGCAGGGATGAAAACACATGTTGCCAGTCCAGTTGTGTAAATAGCCAGTTGGAATTCTAATTTACATTGGTCTATAAATGACATTTCTACTACAATTGAGAAAATTTGGCTTCTGGCCAATTGACTAAAAAACACCTTCCTCTATTACATCCACACCCACCACCACAAAACTTTAACAACAAAAGAGACCTAGGCAGAGCATATATTGATGCCCTTTCCTCGCATAATTCACGCGGCTAACAGAGAACTAAGCCAACAAAAAAGAAAAAAAAAGGAATATATATATATATATATATAAAGACAGAAAAGGGAATGTAAAAGAAAAAAATTAATGCTGATGATTGTTTTACAAAAGCAACAATTACTCGGCTCAACATCGGAGGCTGGCAGAAGGGGGGGTACACTCCAAATCCATATTATGAGTATTTCCTGCTTATCCTGGATGGCACTATACAGAATCCTCTCCTACCATCAACTTAGCTATAAACCCACATTTACCCATCTTCACTTGGTACCATCACTGAGCTATAAACCGCATTCACCCATCTTTACTAAAGTTCTTTTCTTTCTATCTGTGCTGTTCATTCAGCAGCCGAGGACTGAATCCACATGTGAAATAGAGCAGATGTTGATTGCTGCAACTAACTCCTGAAATATTACTTTTAAGATCCATTTACAGCCATTTCTGGCGAGGATTTTGGTGGTATCAATGGACCATCCTCTCCACTTAACTGTCCATTTTCTGATGTGCTATGTGAACAACTTCTAGAGATGGCAGGATCCTTCTCCCTGTGGTTTTCCTCCCCTAGATTACTATCGCAGCAGTTTCTGGAAATAGCAGGTTCCTTCTCTTGATGGTTCTCTTCACCTAAGCCTTTGTTCCCGTCAGCTGTGCGAGGAGCTGTATGCACTGGGCCTGCTGTTTTCTTACTGGGCAGCACCGCCTGACTCAGTGTAGAACAAAGCGCTGCAAATACGCTTTCCCTTGATTTTGTGTGTTTACCTAACCGCTGCTTCTTCACCACCGGCTCAAGCTCCTTATCCCGAGAAGATAATTTACGCTTCAACTTAAGAGACTCCAAGGTTCCTTCATCTTCCTCATTTTCTGACTGTTTCTTTGGAGGTGGTCTATAGTCTTCATCATCCTCGTCATCAGCATAGTCAACCAGTCCACCAGATCTTGAACTAAAAACATCAAGATGAAAACATGAAGTGAAACGTACCATTTACAATATCAATTCTTCTAATTCCTAGGAAGTAGATAAGATACCTTAATGATGGATAGTTTGCAGCAACTCCATTAGATACTGAAGATTCAGGCTGAACTCTTTTGACATGTGATGCCGATGCTGTATCCTCTTCATCACTGATTATGTATCAATTCCAGTCAGAAAAGTTTTCAATAGACAATTCTGCTAATAAGCAAGCCAAAAACACACCTGTCCTCATTGAAATATTCTTCCTCTTCTTTTTCTAGAGCACGATCCTCAACTCTCCTTCTTGGATCCAATGTGCTACCACTATTTTTTGTTACACAATTCTCTAGGCACTGCAATCATAGTTGTCAAAATCATAAGTTGAACCAAAGATTAAACTACATGAAGTATGCATAAGCTGAGAATACCTGCTCATATTTAACTTTAAAAGCCTGAACAGAAGCCAAATGCTCAAATTTGACCAAATCATTCCAGAAAGTATCAACTATATACTTGATCAATGATTTCAAGTTTTCCTGAGTGAATCAAAGTATCCAAAGATTAGAACTTTCAAATGCATCCAGGAGGAAGAACAAAAAAGCCATAAATAACATAGGCACCTTGCGGATATACTCAAAAAGCTCCAAAACTGCAGAATGAAGCAGATTGTATCGGTTTCCATTACTGACAAAGGCATCTACAATTGGTCTGAGAAGGTTGTGCTTCACAAAATGATTTGTCAGATGCTCATCCTGTGATTGAGGAACAAAGACAACATATTAAACATAACTGCTGCATCACAATAATGAATTCCAACAAGTTTAGTTTTGAAATATTTCACATTAAATGGTGCCAATTGCGGAATCGCAATTGTACATCACAAACATACAAGAAACACAACAGAAGCATAGAAATAATATACAAATTGAAAACTAAATACCAGTATAGAAGTACTACACAAATTGAAAACTAAGAATGCCTAGCAAATTGATAGTCTTTTCCAAAATGTGGTCAAACAATGTATTCTGTCAAAAAGAACATACATGACGAGAAAGAATAGTGCGAACAAATCGAACAGCAGCAACCACAAGGTATTTTTCCCTTCTTCGCGTTAGTGTCAGAACTTTATCTATAACATTATTGAGGAGGAAGTTACACCTGTACACAGACGAAAGAGACAGTGTCCATGTAATGAAAGTGAAAGTCTAAAAAAGACTATAAGATATAAAACAAGTATCATAAACTTTACTTTATTCTATAAGGATGATGTAGAACACAGAAGCATAGCAATTCACAAATGTTTGAGAGTATTTCTGGCTTCACACTACCCAGATTCTCAACTCTTCCACCAGAGCCGGAAAATCTGTCACTTGATTGTGCAATGCCTTCATCTGGGCAAGATGCTGTTATAACATCAATCAAATGACCCAAGTGCTTCTCATAGAAAATCTCAATTATATTATCTCTCTGCAGCAAAGATATACAAATTAATCAGTCATTAACATGATTCAAAGTAAGATACTATGCAAATTGACAAAATGGAAGGAATTCTGAAAACCCCCAAAACCACATAAAATATATATATCCAACATGCAAAAAGCTACAACTGCATAAAGAAAACTAATTGCATTGCAAACTCTGGAATCATGACAACATGAAGAAAAAGTTAGCATACATATGTCAATATGCCATATACAGAAAAACACAAGCACAATAACTGTGATACATAATGTGAGACTGGCCAGTATATTCACCAACATGCAATATCTGTGAAAACCTTGAAATTAAATCTGAATACAAGAAAGTGGTAAATTAATTTAGGAAAAAAATGAAAGCACAAAAACAGAGAGAAAGAAGCAAAGCCAAAAATAACTGTGGTATAAGCATTGAGCACAATCAAAGAAAAGGAAATCAAGTAACAAGAAACTGCATCATCACACTAAATTAACAAAATATGACAGCTTCAATTTTGAATGTATAATCCGGACATTTACCTGTGCATGTGCTCCTGAAAATGTATAGGAATCCAGCAAACTTCGAAGGATTTCAAGAAACTGACAGTGCATGTCCTCTCCAAAATCTGTTATCATACCTTTAACCTGTGATAAAAGATGTTTTAATCCATCTAATAGAACATGTGAGCTCATGTCACAAGTTAATAATAGGTAGAGCAACATATAGAATACAAAATGAAATTGGCAGCACCAAGAGCAAGTGAATTTTTAGCTGCATCATTAGTTAATATCCAAACCAAACAAATTTAAAAGCAGAACTTCATCATGTAAGGAGTAAAATTTCATGAATAGGCTCTAGGCAATGACTTATCATGCGTTTAAGCCAGAATACATAAAAAGTACAGCTCGAAAGATCAAAGTAGGCAGTGACATAAGGAAGAATAAATTTTTCTCAGGGTAGCACCTCACAATCCAAAACAACAGACAGTCAATAGAAACGAGATAGACTGCCCCCCTCAACATATCACTTATGCCAACAATAAACAAGATCGACAATCTTAGTCTCACTCTGTACCAGCTTATCCGTAAGCATAGCTCACTCCATAATTAATATGATACTAGAAATGCATTTTATAATTACATCTGTTTTGTATTTTTTAATCTGATTTTTGAAAACTGAAGAAAAAGCATAATTTTTTCACTCACTTAAAAAGGACACTGAAAAAATGCCCATCTCATCTCCTGCTGCTGATAAAATCAACTTTTTAGTAAGTTGTAGTGGGGTGTCCAGGTGGGTATAATAATGTGTTAATTCAGATGCATCAGAATCTTGCATAATAGGTGCCATAATCAACTCATAAAGTACATACCAATAATCCAAGAAGTGGAATTCCCTCCTGCCTAACAACATAAGAACGCAGAAGGTTTGGATCTTGATTCAAAAAAAGTATAAGGATATCTGTCCTGCATCCATGAGAATCACATGCAGTTAGGATTATGAAACTGACAAAAAATATATTCATGTGCCAACAAAATAAAAGAAATAACAATATAAACTGGTCATCATTACCCAGTTAATATAAGTTTCTTGTCGTGATTCTGCAAAGCGTCTGTAATGATATCAAAAATACCTTCATTCATGAGATCCCTACAAGAATTTAAAAAAAAAAAAAAAAAAACTCAGCTCTTATGACAACGTTAATTCACTAATAAAACAGAATGAACGTAACCGCATTGCAATGAGCTGTATTCCAGAAAAACAATTAAAGGCATACCTAAACAGCCGGAGTTGCTGGACCATTTGCAGGCTCTTGCTTAAACTACAAAATTCATGCAGGAAATATACCTATTTTGATAAAAGAGGAAGCAGAAGACACGTTACAAAAAGCTAACAAAAGATGTTTCTACATATTACTAGATGTCATAATCATCAAAATATAACAATAATTGAGTGACCCCATAAATTTAACATCAGCAGATTTAATGTCTTCAGTGGAATGTGATCTTTTCATGCAACACAACTGGGCAAACAACATATGATATAGACTAATCACAATCTATGACTCAATTACTGGGCAAGCAATCCATGACTAATCACTAGATAGTTTCAATTTCAAAAGGGAAGGTCCTCCAAAAAAGACAATTTCCACCATCACATAAATAATGAACAAGAGAGCTGAGTTGATCCCAAATATCATCCTGCTACAGTTGATTTCCAAGTCCAATTACAGCTTTAAAAAAAGGCAATCCAGAATAACAAAATTTTATTCATCCAAAAATATTTCAAACAAACAGAGATCAAGAAAGCAATCATAAAGAGGAGAAAAAAAAAATCACATGCAGCACCACGTCACTATCATGCTGACACATAAAAAGCAGAGCATTTATATAAATATCCACAATTACCAAATTTTTCTTTGATTCTGCAGAAGTAGTGGGCGATCTCAACCTCGCAAATAATTCCTGAATGAAGGTATTGTCATCTTTTAACAAAGAAACAACCTAGAAAAGGAAAACAAAATTAGAGATTTAAATAACACAGACTACAAGGTGCAACCTAATTAAAAACAAACAATTACATGAAATATATTGAAAAATAGTTATTGACATCTTACAAATGCATTATTTCCATGAATTATGGAATTGAGACTTGCAACCGTGGCTTCATCCAATACTCTAGCCAAGACAACATCCTAGAAAAGATATAAAAGATAAGAATCCCCTCGCCAGTAAAAGAGCAAAGCACTATAAATTAAGAACTACAGATACAGACCTTCAAATACCCAACTCTATATGTCTGGTGTATTTTTGACAGTACAAGAGGATCTTTGATGGGTATGGCCTTAAACAATGAAAATGTGAAAATGTGTCAGCCACAAGTAATAACTTCCACCCCCTTCCCACAATACCCCATCACCAGCTTGAAAGAGGGGGGGAGGAGGAGGAGGAGGAGGAGGAGAGGGGAAACAGTAAATTACCTCCTTGAAGACAACATGCTCTTTCAGAAAATTACGATGATGTTGGACATTAGTAATTTCAGGATCATCTGGCAAAACAAAAAAAATAGGCATGCCATCATAATGACATCAACTGCCACCAGTCCTGGGAACCAATTTGTAAACTACTAAACTAACAAATATCAATCAACTTCCCTTAACTTCGTCAGCACCACGTAATCAATTATTAGGAAAATAAATAAATAAATAACAAACCACATTATGCCCAGAATATGAGACTAAACAGCATGGACATTATTTTGTAATAGAGAGATTATTTTTTTATTTGAAAACATTACAAACAATGAAAAATAATCCAATATAAACAGACACAAACCAATTTGTAATTTATGCGAGTAGACTTGGCAGCACAAAAGAATTAAAACACATATATATCTAAATGGAATTTTAAATTTTTATTTTAATCACACAGATAACAGAAAACTCATACCATCTAACTGCAGGTTACATTTGAAAATAATGACCAAGAGACCAAATCATCAACCATAGGATAATTCACATTGAAATTATAACACAGCATTGGTCACAGTAACTACCAAGACGAGCAGTCAAGCATGCATAACTTCCCTATAAAATCAACACAAAAACCGCCAGAATACCTAATGAAGTTAAATATACTCAAACTTGCTATAGTGATATCACCTTTAATGTATCTGACCAAGTATTTGAGTAACCATCATAAAAAAAAATATGCAGTGTGTAAAATTTTCATCATATGCTTAAAAAAAATAAAAAAAATTAATGTAGAATGATGCACTTACACTCGAGTGAACCAATTATATCCATGATCAACTCATCACCAAATATCTTCTCAAAGATTTGAGGGCTATTGAGCAAAACTACAGTAAACAAAACAAAATTTAAGGAAAATTCATCAAAGGGCACAAAAATAGGCAATGTACATAAATTGAAAAGTACAGGTCGGAATAAAATGGGTACTGACTGATCCCCCTGACTATTCTGAATATCAAGTGAAGGCCCTCGGTATTTTCCAGATCTTCACACATTCTAAACACATCCATCAGCTTGCGGAAGAACTCTTGCTGCAAGAGAAGAAAATTTATGCAGGAGTTATCAAAAAATGTATAACATTCAATAAGAGCAGAGAAAAAAAAATATAAGAAACAGCAAATTGTGCTCAAAGCGAAGAATTATCATCTGTCAAACATTAAAAGTTTATCTTAAACAATAATTTACCTGATATTAATTAGAACATAAAATTGACACAACCAGCTAGTCATTATTTTTACCACATTTCCTAGTTCAAAAAACTTATTGACCTACACCTGCCCATGGCATCAAATCCATACTCAATACTTTTTTACATCTTATCAGTAGTTCACTACAAAGATTGGCACTTTTCAATAATGCACCATTTAATTATTATTAACATGCAGCTCATGATTATATTCAAGATATATGGCCAAAAACCATCATGGCAGCATTGAGACAGTTTCCATTTTGCTAAAATCCAATGTACAAGTTGTTCAATATAACAATAATTCCCAACAATACAGCTCAAAAGGAAAATTTTCATCATAAAAATTTCAAATGCATACATGTACACAATACAGCCAATGGCCTGAGTTTAAATTTCTTTGCAGCTCCCAGAAAAATTACAGATTTTTTAAATTAATTGGAAGGTAGGACACCTATCATTTCTACTTTTTAAAGCAACATACCTGAAATTTATAGATTTTTCATTGGAATATTAATTGATAGCATGAAACAAAAAGAAATGTAGAAAGTTAAAAACCAGCACCATGTACCATAATGCTCTTAGTATGTACGCACATGGATATTTACACAATAAATAAAAAACAATGATGCAAAAAAAGAAAGTAAGATTGACAAACAAAAGTTAAGGACCAACCATAAAGATCAATGCTGGGATGCTAAATTAATTCTAACTAGGGAAAAAACCATTATCCAGTCAACAAAGCATGAAAAGCAGAATATACATGAAGCTTACATCATTCAAAATGAGCTCTGTCAATCTCATCTGATCAGCAATACCACTCTCAGATACAGTCTACAAGATAAAACCATTCAAGTTATGGACATCCACAAAAGAAGGAAAAATGGAAATCAAGGCACAAAATAAAATGTCAAAAGAAAAAAGAAACATCCATCAGACCTTAAGTATCAATGGTAGCGTGGAGAGTTCAATAGCAGGTAACTCCCTCAACTCACTGTTCATGCTGTGAAATGTCTCATCTGCAAATTTTTAAAAGAAGAATCAAAAAAAGCAAACCATCGAAGAAACAGGGCACAATGGCACATTACAGTAGGTTAGACAATATAATCTAGTAAAAATTGAAACAATTAGGGAGAAAGAAGGCTGACAATGATAGTCCCAACAACAGAATTCATATGGAGATCATTAAATTTTAATACACACATGGTGAACAAAAATAATAGTTCATTTTCCAGTGAAATGTCTACTATTGATTCTAAGCTTCCTTACTCCTTAAAGAAGTCATCCAAAAAGAAAAAGACCAGCTACTCCAACACCCATAGAGTGAACCTTTATTTCTCTTAAAATCTTACTTCATCTACAAAAAGTACAATGTAATTCCTTTCTTTGCCACCAAATATCCAAGTACAATAAGAAGGCTACCACAGGCTAGTGTGCATTTGAATGTTGTACATGCTCAAGAAACATAAGGAACAATGAAAATCCCTAAATAAACATTTGATGCAAAAATAATTTGTCTCACTGCTGAGATACAAGATCTAATCATATGGGAACCAAAAGCAAAATCCTATACTTAAGAGGCTATTATGTTAAAAACAGGACCCATATTTAAAATGGGAATGCTAGACAAGAGATTGTAGATTCTGAATGATTTAAAAAAGTATACAAGGAAAAGCAAGTAAAAACAGTAGCATAAAATTGTCATTTCTCGGGTTTGCACAATATGGTAGAATGTTTCATTGAATTGTCACAGCAAGCTTTGAGATCCAGAGAACTGGTTCACAAATCGCGATCAATAACAAGGAACTGAATGAAATGATGGTTATAAATAGACATGAACATTGGTGCTTACTGTTAAGGGTACTAAACTGCAGACTTCTTTGCACATTACATATCTGATCCCTGAAAGAAAAAAAAAACGTTCAGCAATATAATACATGCTTTAAAATCAAGAAGAACAATAGGAACAAAAAAATAAGCCATTACCATATATAAGAGCACCCGGTTGTCTCTTGAAAGCTTAATGCTAATTCTGTAGAATATTCTGGATCTCGCCATGAGATTATTGTATCTAAAAATCTCACTATAATTAGCTATCAACCAGAAGAAAAATATATTTGTAACAAACCATATTGTGCAACACTATAGTACCTTCTTGCTTTCTGTAAATGTCATCTGGAATGATACGATGCAGAAGTATCGTTTCATTGTCTTCTTCATCAATAACAAATAAGCCCAGCTCTTCTGATCTCTGCTAAAAGACATTCATGATTTTTTTATTTTTTAAGAACTACTTTATACAATTCATTTACGTATATTCACCCTCAGTTATATAATAGAAGGAAAAAAAAAAGGAATAAAGTCAAAGATTTCAGCAGACCTCCAAAAAGTCCACAGTAACATGCCCAGTCCCTTGGTCATCCCATTTACCATCTTCATTCAGGCGGTAGACCTTCACCCGCTGAAATCAAATAAAACAAAGCTCAAATTCTACAGTTTTCATACAATTACAAAAGTGTTGCTAGAGGGTGAGGTGTGTCAAAAACTGAAACAAAAATGAATTAATGCCGAAATTGCAAAAATACTACAGATTAATAAAGCCTGTACATTACAGATACAAAATAATTCAAATAATAGAATCAAGCTAATTTTGTAACTTGCCATAATCATGTGACAACAGTCAAAATCACTAAATTCAATGAAAGATTTTAACCGCATGTAGCATTTTTTTTAGACAGTAAAAATCCTCAAAGTACATCCAATATTTTAGAAAAAATAAAATAATAACATTAAATTTTTATATGGCCAATAAAAAGACTGCTGTGATAAAATGACATAACTCCAACATTTTATGCAGATATATACTTGAAGTAGCAATGTTATATAGCAAATGATCCTGCAAAGAAAATCCAGCACACCTAAAGCATGATCTAGCAAAGGCATATCCTTGAAAGTAACAATATACCCTCTCCCTACTCCCCTCCCCATGGCCCCAACCTTCTTGCTCCACCAGAAACCAAGATCAAACTAACTGGCTAAAACCAAAACATCCACTCAACCCAACTCCATAACTAGACAAATCAAACTTCAAAATATAAATAACATGCTTCCATTGAACTCCTACAAGCCTGAATTTAATTGATAACCAACCTCAAGTTCCAATAATAATTAAACCCCTTTAAATCGTTAATTTTATTGCTACTAATTGCATAAATTTCAGTCTAACATAAACCATACTACAGCCCTAGCTATTGTGAAAAATTTATTTCTATACACTCTAGCAAATACCCATAGAATGACTGAAAAGCATCAATTGTGAAATACAAGTAAATAAACCAACTGCAAATGATATTCTACTCCCAGCAAACCTTAAAAAGATATACAGTTCTATACAAACAAACAAAAAAACAAATCCAATTGAGTTATACCAACCACACTTGAACTTAACTAATGACAGATTCGATAATAACATCAATTAGAAGCTAACTCGAGCTTCAAAACTAGTAGCTTCATAACATATCCAATTCTAGGGCACACAAATGAAAAGGCAAAAAAAAAAAAAAAAGACTCGGAGCTCAACGCAGACACTTACCTGCATCGAATTTGAGTTAGGTTGAGATTTCTCTTGCGCGCCCATAATCAGCTCGGAGCCTCGCGACTCGAATTGAAACGCAAAAATTCCCGAAGACTTCAATTGGAGTAATAATTACAAACCAGGATGCTGAAAATTAGGGTTTTACGAAATAAATGATAAAAATAAAAGCTAACAGATTCAGTCTCGGGATCACTAGAAAACCCTAACCACCATTAACGTAGCCACATGAAACCTTCGAAATTCGCTTTCTCTCCCTCTTTTTTTTTCCTCTTTGGTTTTTATTCTCTTATGTGCAAGTGTCCTTCCCCTCCCTTCGATAAGAGAGAGAAAAGAAAAAAAAAAAAAAAAAAACTAATGATTTGTTGCAAAAATTAAAAAATTTAATGCCCCTGGTTTTTATTTTATTTGCGAAATTACCATGGTGAGTCATTGGCGCAACCAGCTGTTCGAGCCGTCATTTACTTGGAATCATTAACCACGGGTAAGCAAGAATCGAATTAGATCGAAAATGGAAAATTTAAATTTGGATTGATTTGTAAATTCATTTAAAATTGATTAAAAATAATAAAAAATTATTTTTTTTTTTCAATCAATTGCTAAATTGGAATGTAGAACATTCTTTAAATTGTTATTTAATTGATGCAAGTCAAGTCCAAATATTCAAATTTTTTTTTTACCAAAATTTTCAATTTATAATGTAACATTAAATAATGATTAATATGAAAACAGTGTAATTTTTCAAACAATAACTCAAATAGTTTACGGTTGTTAGTTCCCATCTTTACATTTTTCTATTTGAAATAATTATAAACTATTGGAAAATTTTGTAGTTACTTTAGTTTGTAATTCCTTTTATTTTGCTTTATTTTATTTAGCACCTGATAAACTTCTATTTGATCATCCAACAATAATTATTAACAAAATATATTTTATTTTATAAAAATAAAAATAACTGTATAATGCAACATAAGTTATTGTTCTCATAAAATTGAAATCAGCATATGATTGTATTTTTAAAAAAATTAAAAAATAGTTTTTCAATCAAATGTAAAATTTTGACTCGAACTCAATCAATATAGCTTGAATTTCACTAGACCATTCAAATCGTTTATAGCTTGAATTTCACTATAATATTTACATTATTCAAACTTCCATTAGTTTTGTGAAAAATTTTATTTTTTATACAAATTTAACAATTGTAATAAAATTTGAATTTTCAATGTTCTTAAATTATAAAAAATAAAATCTTTTGTTTTCGTGGTTTATAGTAAAAATAATGAGATATATTATTTTCATCTTTTAAATAAGGTATGATAAAATATTTTAAATATTGGCCAAAACAAAGATAAAATATTTTAAATCATCTAAAATAATAAACTAAGCAAATAGGATATTACAAAATAGAGTAAAAGATATTTCAATAAAAAAGTAGTTCAATGGTCACGTTTTTTAAAAACATATTGAAGTGTAAAAATTAAAATTTAAAATTAAATGTTAATGTTTAAATATATTTTATTTTATTTTTTTTTATAGTCCATTAATTTCAAATCATATAATTTTCAGTGCTTAAAAAAGAAAGCAATAGGTAAAAAATGGAATAAATTTTGATATTTTTTTATTCAATAGATTTTTAGATTTAATACATTCGAGGACCTCAAGTAAAATTCAATTTAATTAATTGGAGTTATTTTGGGTAATTTGTAAATTACTGTCAAGTGAAGTGTGAGATTTACTTTTGAATTAGGCAATTCTAAGTTTTGTGCACACCATTGCCTTATGCCTGGCGTAAGTGTTCTTTGGCATGGGTCCCTTACCTGGCTGTGCTAGAAAACGCACACAGATTGGCCAAGAACTTATTCAGCACGTGTCCTTACTATTAACTTGTTGGCGTGATGGGTGCAGTCACTCTAGTACTTTAGTGACAGAACGGTAGAAGCTCAACGAATGATTGAAGAACAGGCAGACACGTGACGCAGAAGGTAGCACGAAACATGACTGAACCAGACACGTAACGCTATTATTTTACCCAAAGTTTTTAAGTCAAATGTTGTTTTCCATATGGCGTTTAGTGATTGGATAGGTTTGAGGCTATGGCAATTTACGAGTGGGCTGATGTGGACGAGGCAATAGGTTGTGGGCGGGTGCTCAGGCTGCACATGGTCACTGTTTCATTGAATCAAATGCTATTCACATCCTCTCAAATCTGCTATACCCGTTCCCATTATTAACAAAATAATAATTTATTTAATTCTAATTAAAAATATTGATATTTGAAAATTTTATCTATACTATATTAATTCTA
The DNA here is from genome assembly GCA_947683625.1 of Mallotus nudiflorus. NCBI lineage: Eukaryota > Viridiplantae > Streptophyta > Magnoliopsida > Malpighiales > Euphorbiaceae > Mallotus > Mallotus nudiflorus. The sequence continues at coordinate 572,870 of CANTUR010000147.1, read as the reverse complement.
TTATCTTAGTATAAATTGAATTTTGATACCCAAAAACATTTAATCAAAATGTTAATACTAGATTTGTTACTTAAATTTTCATTTTCAAATACATATATAGTTTTTTTTAGTACCATAACGAACATAGGGCCCACGATTATATATGTTAAGTTTTTTGGTACAATTTCTACAGGATCCTTAGACCAAGGAACAATATTAAATGAACCCAATGTTTGCTTAAATTACCAAAGATGGCCTTTTTTTTTTTTATAAAATTTCTTTTACGGACCATCAATTGTGAAGGGGCCTAAACATCTTAACCCAAATTTCCAACATCAAACCACGTGAGCAAGATATATAATGAGGAGTGGAGTTTAATTCATCAACACTCGTTTAACACTCTCATATTATATTAACTTAACAATTAGGCTAGTTGTTAAATAATTACAACACATATATTTAAAACTCAATTAGAGTGCATTAACTAAATGCGCAATCTAAAGTGTTAAAACTTAAAAAGAATCTTTAAATATTAAGGTTATAAACTAGTCAAACTATTTGTAAATTATCAAATTTTAATTTGATAATTTTTCGTTCGAATTTGTATATTGAAGCTCATTTGATGAACAAGTCTTGTTCAAATTATAAAAAGTATGGCTTGTGAACAAATTTGAATAAGAGATTGAAAGTTAATATGCAATTTTAATGTATTAATAATTTAATATATAATATATAAATCTTAATTGTAAAAAAATATTTAAAAAAATATTATTAGAATAAAATCATTTTTTATCAAAATATATTATAATTTTTTTGATGTATAATTTTAATTTATATTTTTCATTTTTAAAATTTCTTTAAAAATAATATGGTGTTTGTAATGTAACAATTTGTACTAGTTATTCCAAAAAAAATATATTATTTCACAAAAAAAAATCTTTTCACATTTTTTATAAATAAAATAATTTTTTAAATTAAATTTCTTATTACCTTTCAATTAATAAAGCAACACTAACATTTATAAAAAAAATTCTACAATTATAATAATTAATTCCATAAAAATGGTTTAATTATTTTATAAAGTAATAATTTAATAAAAAAATATATCAAATTACAATAAAATAAATACTATTTCTTATATTCATAAAAAATAAAATATTTAATTTTTTTATAAATTCAAATGAATTTTCATAAATAAGATAAATTATTTTATTTTAGAGAAATTCTAAAATTACTTTGTGTAGACACCCATCGGCCCATGAATCAGGGGGCAAACCGCAGGTGCTCATTTTGATAGGCTCACATTAAAGTCTAATAATGAGAATGCAAAGTTTGAATATAAGTACGAAGCCTGAATTTTTTATTGAGAATGGACTTGAGAGCTTAGGGACCCAAAACCTAACTTAAATCATTCAAACCCAACCCAAAATTGACTACAGAAGCCCAAGTTTGCCTTGGCCCAACGTAAAGCAAGGCCAAAGAGGTGTCGCCTCTGTGCAAATAGGTGATTGCCTCTATAGCATCAGCTACTGAGGTGATCGTCTCATTATAGAGGCACCGTCTTCGTGACAGGCCATTTGTAGCTGCATTTAATGCAACTACAATAATGGTGGTCAAGTGGTATAGGCCCCACACTCTTCAGACCTGATTTTGATATGAGAAAGAGATTTTTAAGAGAAAGAAAAAGGCTATTAAAGCTTATGATGGTTTCGGAACCTAAGAGCATAGGTGAAGGTTGAGATAAAATGGAAACTAAAATGTAATAACTCAAATATTTTTAAACTATTTTATACATAAATATTGAGATTTCAACGTTATTAGTAATTTCGATATTATGTTGTTATTATTACATTAAATTGTTATATTTAATTACTAAATTTAAAATCCTATTTGGAAACTAGTAATATATTTATTATTTCTATCTCATTTTATTTACATAGCATTATTATTATTGATTATTATTATTTTCATAGCATTATTTTTTTTACTAGAGTTATTGTTATTATTGTTATATGTGTGTGTTATGTATGTGTATATATATATATATATAGTGTGGCTTATATTAAAGTAGTGTGTGTGTGTGAAAAAAAATAAAAATAAAAATAAAAATAAAAATAAATAAATATATATATATATATATATATATATATATATATATATATATATATATATATATATATATATATATATATATATATATATATATATATTATTATTATTATTATTATAGGTTAATATATTAATGTAATATCCCGAGTTTTTAAATAATTTTAAACTGCATCGGGATATGCAGTGTTAATAATTTTAATATATATTTTTGGTTATTTAATTAGTTTGTTATTTATTAAAGTCATTTTTAATTATTTTAAGTCTCTTACTTAAAATTTTTTCGAGATTTTTATTTTTGAGGAAATTAAAACTTAAATAAATAAATATTAATTATTTTGGACGATTTTGTGAATTTGCATGAGTCCATGCACGATTTTAAGTGTCGTATCAAAATATATACATATACATGCATATATGCACATTTAATTAATTAGGGTTTATTTTTAATTAAATTTATATTATATTATATAGTTTTAATAATTAATATGTGTATATATATATGTATATGTATATAGATATTATTAATTATGTGTGCGGTGTATATTAATTTGAATATAATATTCATATATTATTATAATATAAATTAAAGTTATATATATATATATATATATATATATAAAATAAAAGTTCCCCTTATTTACGATTTGTGCCACCCGATCTTCTTCAAGCTTCCCGACGCCTCCCACCCATTTCCGGCCACTGTCACGTCCGTTCCTTATTGTCGATGTGCCTCTCAGTTGTCCTCCTCCATCCTTAGCTCCCTCCGTTGCCCTTTTCTCCCATTTCCAGCGAGCTTTGGTCGGTTTTCTCCCTAAAAACTAAAAATCACTTCCAACTCCGATCACCCCGTTTTCGACCACCGTTTGAAGTGCCACTGGTCTCTATCTCTTTCTTGAGCTCTGATGAGTGCATTTCTAAGTTTGGCGTCACTTGATTTGGTCTAGATTTTCCTAGGTTTCCAATTTTCATTTTTGGCCTATATATGTTTTTTATTTTTTTTAAGCTTTAATTTTAATGATTCGAGCAAACTTACTTCACAAAGATTGATCATCTTAGCTTAATCTGCAATCTTTAATTTTTGAGGAATTTTTGAGAATTATTTTGATTTTTGTGAATTTTTTATTATTTTATTAATATTTTCTAATTTTCGTAAATTTATTAAATAAATTATGAAATTATGATTTATGGTGTTTATAGGTGTTAAAATGAATTTTAGAAATTTATTTGTAATTTTTATGATTTTTGTATAGTTATTGTGAATTTATTTAGTTTATGTGATTTTTAGAAAATTAGGTTAGTTATGTATTTTGTTGAAATTAATGGGTTAATTGAGTATAATTATTGATTTTATTGAGTTATATGTTGAGAAATTAATTTTTGAGTAATTATATTATTTTTAGTGAATTTTTGAATAATTATAATGAATTATGTGAAATTATATATAACTAAGGGTATCTTGGTAATTTGGAAATAAATTGGCTAAAAATTTAGTTTAATTAGTTTTAATAATTATTTGAAGTATAAAAATAATTTTTATAAATTATTTACCATTTTTAACTAATTAAAACTATTTTTAAAAAATTATTTTTGAATCATATATAATATACTATTTTTCTAAATAAATGAGTTTTTAATGATTTTTAATATTTTTTAGGGCTAATTATGTAATTTGGATTTATAAAATGTATTTTGATCAATATTTATGAATTTATCAGGAATTATGGATTTTTAGTAATATTTTATCAAAATTAGGGTTTTTATGTATTTATCAGTAAAATAATTATTTTCGGCAGTTTAAATATCTAATTTGCTATTTTTTGGTATATTAAGGGTATTTTTGGTATTTCTGGTATTTTAATATATTTTGTGTTTACCTCGTGAATTGTGAACCTTGGTCGGTGGAATTATAGTTTGGGAGTCCGACAGAGAGATTGTGAGACTGTGTTTATTCGAAATGTGTTTTCTTATAGGACCGGCTCTACTTTCTGAGTAGAGAGATGCCCATTTTACAGGGGAGGTTTTACCAGATTTTCGGTAGAATTCTCGTAAAACATGATATCCGGTCGAATTCTTATTCTGATTCTGTGTCCAGTATTCTAGGTCGAGTCTCTAAGGATTTCGTTAGATTTATTCTAATTTTGTATTGTCGTTTGTTTATTTAGTTGCGCCGAGACCGAGGCCTAGTAAACCAGGCCCGTAGGACCCGTCTCGAGGAGCGTAATAACCGTAAGTTGTTATTTTATATATACGTGTTAGGATGCATGTTTTAGAAATGGATGTTGTATTTGTATGAAATATGCATAAATGGTTTAATAAATGCTTAGGTATATTTTTGGTATATTTTAAATTAAATGCATGTTTTATTATTGAATTATACCTACAATGTTTTTAAGTATATTTATAGTTTATTTTATAATTAAATTGAGTTTATTTGACATATATATACTCGTAATATACGCGGTTTATTTTTGGTATATTTCTAGTATATATGTGGTTTATATTGTTATTTTAATTAATGTCATGCATCATTTATTTTATGAATGTATGTTTTATATATAAATGAATGATATCAATAGAACGTGCTACCTAGTGGGCAGCACTAGGACTGAGTACCTACCGGTACGACGATAGAATTTAAGTTATATTACTAACCTATTTGTGGATATTGATCGGATTGATTTATTTGATGTGAGATGTGATTTGAGAGTGTGATTGCTGGAGCACGGTTGACCAAATGTCTCGGGGCTAATCACACTGACAGTCAGACTGCTGGAGCTCGGTTGACTTAGTGTCTTAGGGCCAGTCTACTGTCCAAATGGAACAAGTGAATTTATTTGGAATAAGTGAGTCTGTATGGTTAAAGTGTTGTCTAACAATGTTTGAAGTTGCGATCATTTAGCGTTTTATTTGATCTTTCATAATCAGATATTATTTTCAGTATTTATATAAATGATTTTGCTACATCTGTGTGATTTTGCATGTATATATATTTATTATATATATTATTGAATGTGTGCATTATCATTTAGCTATGCATGTATATATATTATAACAATTCACTCAGTGAGGTCTGACTCCCCTCCGTTGACTATTTTTCAGGAGAATCTTCGTCCTCAGACCTCAGTAGCAAACCTTTACGCCGGATTTATTCTGCCCGGCTGTATTATGTAACCTGCTCACTTGATTTTATTTTATATTCTAGACACTGCAGTAATTATAGTCAAGTTGTGGGATTTATGTATTATGTTTGTAGGAGATTTGTGTTTTAAAGATTTGAATTGAGATTGTATTAAAAGTTTATATATATATGAGATGGATTTATGTTATTAAATTTGTCGGTGGATTATTATTTTATTTTATTTATGAGATTTATTTCCGCTGCAAAATATTTTATTTATATTGTTATTATTATTGCATGTTTTTATTTTATTTTTAAGGCTTGCTACAAGTTCCGGATTTGAAAGAATTCTCATTCCCTAGCGTCGGTTATGGCCCCCTGTTTTGGATCGTGACAATTAAGGACCCGGTAACCCCTTTTTACTCTACCTATTCCCTTATTTTCTTTCTTTTTTCTTTCCCATAATGTTTCCTATAATGTTTCCTTGTCTCCTTCCTTGCGTAGCCATCAACCCAGCAGCCTCCTACCACCCACATTGGATGCCATAACCATCGCTTGCTTCTTTCCTCTTCTTGTTGTCTTCTTCCTTCATTTCCAGCAACCACCATCGTTTTTTCCTTCTTTTACCAGCATCTACAACAGCAGTAGCAACATTAAAAATAGTAGGGACAATAACATCAACGACAGCAGCAGACCTTCTTGTCTTAGATTTCTGCTTTAGGTGAGTTCTAGGCTGATTTAGTTGAGTTGTGAGGTTGATTTTTGTGTTGTTTCTTTATTGTTTATTAGTTAATTGTTAGTTGTTAATTTTCAGTTGTTTGTTAGTTGTTTATTTATTATTGTGTTTATTTTAATTTTGAGTTAATTAATATAAATATTTGCTTAATTTATTTTTTATATTTGTTTGATTTTTGAGTTGATCTATATGTACTTAGTTTATTTTAAATTATTTTAGTTAATTTTAATTATAAGTATTTTTGAATATTTTAATAATATAAATTGTAATTTTTGTTAATTATGTTAATTAATTATTTTTGGTTGGAATTTGAGTAATTAGTGATTAGTATATTAAGTTAATAATTTATGTGTTAATAAAATTATTTTTAGTAAATTAATATTATTTTTGAGGAATTATTATGTTTATGTGAATATTGGAATTTTTGGGGTAATTATGTAATTTTGTTGAAAATACAGTTAAATTATATTTTAAATGGTTTTAGAATTTTATATTGTATTATAATAATTTTTATAAATTATTTTCTATTTTTAACTAATTAATTCTAATTTTTGAAAATTATATTCAATATTAAATTATTTAGTATTATGTGATTAAATGGGTTTTTTATTAGTTTTATAATATACTTAAGTTAAATGTGAATTTAACTATTTTATGATTAATAATTATAAAATTGGATTTTATTAATATTATATAAATTATTGGGATTTTATTATCTAATTTGGAAAAATAATTAGTTTTAATGTTTTATTATTTAAATAAATTAAATTGTGGCATTTTGAGTATTTTATGGATTTTTAATGATTTTAAATATTTATTATTAAATTATTTATTTGTAGTGGATTGTAAATCTCGGTTGAGGATTGTATAATTCAGGGTCTCAACCTAAGGTGTTGAGCTTGTGTGAATTAGAAGTGTATTTGCTTGCATGATTGACTCTACTTCGGTAGAGGGATGTCTGTTTTACAAAAAAGACTCTGTTAATTTTTCAATAGATTTCTCATAAAACGTGACATCAGGTCAATCCAAATTTTTTAATTTTGAGTCGAGTCTTCCTTAGAAATTCTAGAAGTTAGGGTTTTTGTTTTTTGATTTGTCATTTTCATTTTCTATCTTTTAGTCATCCCTCCAGTCGCGACTACCAGTCGAGGTCGGACACGATGTATTAGAGGAGTGCCTTCATCTTGTAAGTTAATATTTGATTTGAGTGTCGGGTCTTTCAATTTAAAACATATTAAATTTTAATGAATTATATATTTATGAGATTCTAGTTAGTACTTTTTAAAATATGATGCAGGATTTAAATTACAATCGGTTTACTTTATTTTTCATTTATTGTAATTTTCTTGTTTTATTTATCTTTATTTATTTTAAATAAACTACGGTAGAACGGGCCACTTGATGAATTTCATTAGGATTGTGTGCGCACTGGTAAAATATTTGATTATATTACTAAGGTCGATAGTCTGGTGATGTTTTGCTCTCGGACACTCCTAGTAATATAATATTTGATATTTAATAAATATTGGAGCCGAAAGTCTGATAATTCTTTGCTTTCGGACACTGCCAGTGATATTGGATTAAGTGATATGACTGCAGCTGTGCATCCTGGTAATGCTTTGCTCTCGGGATCCAACAGTCTTGGAAATAAGTGAGTCATATGACTGTTATAAAAATTGATAAATTGGGTTCTACCTAATTTTTATACTTAAATGTTTTGAAAAACTTTTAAATATTTATTTATTTCCTTTGAAAAATAGATTTCTTATATGTATATCAAATGATTTGAATAAAATTATGAATATATTATTTTTATAAAAAACTTATTTTAAAGGAAATTTCAAATTGCATTTATTTCTTTTATTAACTTACTCAGTGAGTTCTGACTCCTCTCAACTTATTTTTTTTCAAGAGTTTGAGAATCTTCTATTAGGCCTACTTCTCAACGTCGTGTAGCTTCTTCATCGGCTATCTTATGTAGGTCTATATAGTTGTATTTGTATTAGTATCCGTGTACCACAGTAGAGAACTGTATAACTATGTATTTTAAGTTAAATATTATGTATTGAGATTTATATACTGAGATATTATTTGTATAACTGATGATGTTTATTTATTTTATGCACTATGATATTATGGTTTAATTAAACTGAGAAAAATCAGTTTGATAATGTGCATTATAATTTAATTATTTTATTATGAGGTTTTAAAGTGAATTATTCTGCGTTTTTCTTTTAAGGCTTACTACGAGTTTCGGTAGTTTTAAGCTTTCACAATCCTTAGTGCAGGTCACGTGCCCCCAGGTTCGGGTCATGACAAAAAAAAGAGAAAAGAAAGAAAAAGGAAGGTTACCAAGATAGAGAAAAAGTACCATTTAAGAGAAGGAGTAAGGGGGAGGCTCTGACACTAGAAGGGGGGGGGGGGGGACGTTCTTGAGAAGAAGAGGAGAAACTTAAGCTTAAGAGTCCATTTCCTTAAAAAGGAAGAGATGAAAGAAGCTCGTCTTCAAGTGTAGCTCACATCCAAGTAAAGTTCAACATCTAAAGCAATCTCTGAGGGTTAACTATTTTGTTAAAGCTCATACTTAAGTAAATTCTATTTGCCTCCTTAGCTTTTTTATGTTTGACTTGTATATAACCTAGTTTATTAGTTTATTTAGTGTATATTTTGAGTTTATACTACCTATTATATTATGTTCTCAATATAATTCACTAGGGTATTGGATGTAGTTATAAAATAGTAAGTTTTTTATTGTTTGCTTGCATGACAACTGCTTAGAATAAAAGCCTAATCATTTTAAGAGTCTGGTCGTTTGTTGATCAAGCAACGCATATTCCATAGAGGCAATCGCCACTCAAATAGGGCAACCTATGCCGTTGTTATGAGATTTTTATAATATACACACATGACTTTCATTTCTAAGCATGTTTAGGTCTTTATACTTCACTCATTTGTAGATGATTGTTTGTCTCATGTCTTTTAAGTTAATTTGTTAAGTCTTTAACTTCCATTTGCATAAACTTGTTTTGTTTGGCTTGAATGCTTTCTTTTAAGAAATTTTATGTATTTCGAGAAATTTCAAATGGGCCTTAACAAGGTAAGTTTATGATGCTAGGAACCTTAGCCCATTAAGGAGAGACTTGGGCTTTTATTTAAAGGATCAATTACTTGTTTGAATCATTTTGAGGTTATCTTGTATACATCCGTTTTATTATCCCTTGTTGATAATCAAAACCTAAACCAAAAATCCTAGGATAAGATACTCGACATTGAATACGTGTGTGGGAGAAATATGGGTAGAGGTCATCATTTTTGAAGCTTTGTATTTTTTTATTGTGTATATTAAATGTGTTTATTTACTTGTTTTCTTGTCTCCCTTAAATAATAAAATGAACCTGCACATCATGCATACACGTCATGCATGATTCTAACATGTGGTCTTACAGCAGTATAGATTCTTCAAGCTCATCCAAGTGGGTCTAATCTAGTTCTAGTTGTTTAATCAGAAGTTTAGAAATAGAAATGGCATGAGGGTTTGATCCTGAGGCTTTTAAGGCACAGTTGAAAGAGGAAGTGTTCATTGAAACCCGATCTATGATGAGGGAGATGATGGGAGAGATAACCATGCTCATTAAGGAAAGTCAGCGACACAACTACCTAATGCATAGTCAGCTAATTCGATAGATCTTGATGAGGAAATCCCTGTGAGAGAAAGGGAAGAAGATGATGTGACGATACTAGCTAATCCATTAAGCTAGAGAAATGCGAACCCAGCTAAAGACATGAAACCAAATGAGTGGGCCAAGAGTATAACTAAGGCTATGAGTCAAATGTAGATGATGATGAAGGAGAAGGGCATGGATGCTCCTATGGATTACACTGATTTAATTCTAGATAAGGAAGATGAACCATTGCCTTAGAAGTTCAAATTCCCTGACATGAAGAAGTATTCTGATGCCGAAGATCCCTATTTACATCTAAAGTAATATGTGACTTATATGAAAGCCACCGAGATGACTAAGACTTAAATCATTAAGTAGTTCCCCATATCATTTGAAGGTGCACCAATCCGCTAGTACTACACTTTGAAACCACGCATTTAGTTTGATTGGAAAGAACTATGTGCTGCTTTTATGAAATAATATGGCCTCAATGTTCAATTGGAGGTGTCTCTGAAGGATTTGCAAAATACCAAGCAGAGGTTTAATGAGCCCTTCACTGACTATCTAACTCGTTGGAGAGGGAAGTTATCCTAAATGAGGCATAGGCCTACTGAGTCAGATCAACTAGTATTGGTAGTAGAAGGATGTGTTATGGTATTATCTAGAAAGCTAAAGGACTTGGGAATTTGCAATTTCGAGGAGTTATACAGATTTGGGGTTCAAAAAGAGTCAAACTTGGCCTAAGAGAAAAGGTTCTTTGAAGGGAGATCTGAGGGCAAAGAAGGAGCTAGTTTAAGCAACAATGTCCGAATTAATGTCATCTGGCCACCAAGCAGTGGTTTGTAGATCAACGCTATTAGGCAACCCCAAAGATTCTTTAATTTGGGGCAACCTTTATCCAAAGTCCTCAAAAAGTTTATTAAGAAAAATTTATTACAACCTTTACCATCACAGCAACCTCTACCTTATGCCAACCCAAAACTTTTATACAAATTCCACTAAACCATTGGGCATGACACCAATAGTTATACCCGGTTAAAGCATGAAATCTAGGACTTAATTGACATGGGAAAAATCACTAACCTAGAAACAAGAAAGCCAAACACTCAAAATAACCCTCTACCCAACTACTAAAATGTTCCACTACCTAACTTGCCCATTTTGATGATTAACACCAGCCTAACAGAAGAGCAAGTCTTAAACTCTTTCATTGATGCCATTCCTTAGCCACCAAAGCCTGAACCTGAACCAAAAGACCCAAACCAAAATAAATAACCCTTCGAGTTTATTATGCATGTATTGGACATTGTAGTTCCGACGATGAAAATGAAAGGAAGGTTAATTTGTGGGATAATGAGCAATGTGGATCATGCCAATCTGTGAGTAAGGTTGAGGAAAAGAGAAAAGAAGCTGAAATTACTAAGCCCGAATCAGAAAAGATAGTGGAGACAGTAAAAGGGAAAGAAGTGATAAAAGACCAGGGAACCATCGCCAGTATTTAGGAATTACTCATGCACTTTAGGGACTATTGGGAAGCATTAGTCCTGGCACTAGATTAGAAAAAGATTTCCACAAGCTGCACTTCTGAGCAAATGATCAATTCCTTGACATAAACCTCCCAAGGTGCCATAATGTTTTCTGATGATGGTTTGCCATTAAAAGGGAGAGATCACCACAAAGTTGTATTCATCATAGTCAAAGTAAAGGGAAGAATGACTTGATGTGTCATGGTAGACAATGGTTCTACCATTAATGTGTGCCCATTAAAGATTCTACTAAAGCTAGGGTTGACTGTGGCAGACTTAAAACCCTTTAAGGTGGTAATCAAGGCTTACGATGATACAAAAAGGGTTATCGAGGGAATGTTCAAAGCCTTAGTCACGACAAGACCCATCAAAGCTTGGATCGATCTGTATGTAATCGACATTTCGGTGACCTTTGCTATCCTACTGGGAAGGCCATGGTTCCATACCTTCCACTGTTCATAAAAAAAATCAAGTTTCTACAAGAAAGCAAGGTTGTCACTATCTTTGTAGAGACTGAAGTTGTTGTGGCCGCCTTAAGGCTAGCCCCTAAAGAAATAGCCATAAGCTCAAGTTTTGAAGTATGTGTAATTTATGAAGGTGAAATAAATGAAAGCGTTCTAAATATGATACGTAGCATAAAATTTATGCAGGGCATAGGACTGGGAAAGGATCAAAGGGGTACCTATTATGAAGCACAAGGTAGGATTTAAGGGAGCAAATGATTCTGAAGAAGAGGTGGACATGTCAGAACAATTTGAGAGAAAAGAGGAAGAGGTTGTGGCTGAAAGGAAGACTTTGTGGGAAACCTTTGTGAAGGAAGGTACAGGATATCCATACAATGGGGCTCCTGAACCTTTGTTGATGGCTGAAGAGGTAATTTTAAGATTTAAAATCTTTATTGAATTTATGAATGGTGTCGAGAAAGTAGAAGTTCCTATGGAGGAGCTGATACCGGTCGAATAAGAGTCTAAGGAGAACGTGGTTGCTCCAGAGGTGAAAAACGCTGATGATCAAAGCAAGAAGCTGAATTTCAAAGCCCGTGTCCTCAACTCCATAATAGATGTTTTTTATGATGATTATCACGTTTCTCTTACTTTTTTGTTCAAAACTAATGATTTATTCTTTTCCAAAGTAAATACAATGAAATCTAATTTTGCTTATTTGTGTGATATGTTTCCTAATGGTTATTCTATTTATGATGATCATTTCATGCATATATTTGAAATTAATTCCATGCAAATTGAATCATTTAATTTAGACACAAATGATAATCCTCTATAAAATGGATGTCTTTCTAAAGTAAAGTTGATCCAGCAAGCAAACATACTTCTAAAATACACAACTGCATAACTTCTCAGGTTGGGACCCCGAACTATACAATTCCCAATCGAAAATCACAATTCACATTAATAAATAATTAAAATAATAAATATTAAAATCACTAAAAAATCCATAAAATCAATAAAATACCAAAATACAATTTATTTAAATAACAAAAACATTAAATATAATATTTTCACATTAACTAAATAAAATCTCAAATAAATTATATAATATTAATAAAAATCCATTTTTCAAATACTTAACTTCAAATAGTAAAATTTATAAATAAATTATCTAAATCGTTTAAATATGTAATAAAAATAGTTAAGAACTCATTTATTCATAAAAATAATAAATAAAACTATTATTTGAATATATTTCTAGAAATTATTATTAATTAGTTAAAAATAGTAAATAATTTGTAAAAATTATTTTAATACCATTTATTATTCCAAAATTATTTAAAACATATAATTTAACTATAATTTCAATAAAAATACATAATTTACTCATAAATAGAAAAATTACATAATACCAAATATTTTCTAAAAATTACTAAAAATTATTTTCTCACTTCTAAAATTAATAATTTAAATTAACTATAATAATTTAACATAATTTTACTAAAAAACTTATAAAACACATAATTAATAAAAATTCATTTTAATTATCAAAAATACAATAATTATACATAATTCAAATAAATTCAAAAAAATAAACTAAAAATATATTTAGGAAGCTAAAGATTCATATAACAACATTACTTAAAGAAATAATCATGAATCAAACATAATCAAGCTAAAAAAATAAAAACCCTAAATAGACATAAACTAAACTTGAAAATATCTTACTAACCAGACGTCGTAGAGTTGAAGCGCGTTGATAAATGAGTAGCCCATGTCGAGAGGATGCTAAAATGATCGGATTTTCACTGAGTTATTGTAGTAGTAGGTGTTGATCTCGGTTTTTCTAGCGATTAGAGGCTTCTTAGCGGCAGCGGCGGGAGGAAGAAGGAAGAAGGAGGAAGATGACGACGAGCTCTCGAGGTGCTGGGGGTGGCTGATGGCAGTGCTGGAGCTTCGAGTGGCACTGCATTTTGGAAATGGCAGAGAAGAAGAAGAAAAAAAAAAGAAAAAGAAAAAGAAAGAAAATAGGGAGAGAAAATATTGACCCGAAAAAATAAAACTTTTGACCCTTTTTTTATATTATATATATATATATATATGTGTGTGTGTGTATTAACTTAATAACTTAACATATATACATACATATATATACAACAACACATACACAATACATAGACACACATGCGCATTATATTAACACTAATAATACTAACAATAATATAGTAATAATAATAATAATAATAATAATAATAATAATAATAATAATAATAATATTAACACACATGCATGAAATAGTAACACTAATAGTAATAAAAATAATAATAATAAAAATAATTCTACTAATTTCCAAATAAATTCTTTACATAATAAAATATTTAACGGAAAATAAATAAATACTATTCATAAATAATGATAATATATAAATAAAAATTTAAAATATTATTAACACTACATATCTCAAAATAATTTTTAATAATTTAAAATATCGGGTCATTACATAAAGTAACTATAGACTGTGCCTTTAAAAAAATAAAAACTCTATGACGACGAAAGCTCCTGATCCTGTTCACCCTCCGGCGAATGACTATCTCAGTCACGCCAATCTATTTGCTTTTGATGGATTCCTACATAATAATATTGTCAAACCAATGCAACATAAAACTTTCACTGAAGCTGTGGCAGAAAAAACAATAGTGGCGAACTCTGCACTTGTTCAAAATTTTGAATTGCCTTCACTTTCTAAAACGGGCACCTATCAGGCGAGAAAATTAATTCGGATATATACTGAAAGAGATTGGATGTGTTAACATTCACATAATGTTAGAGTGATCATAATAAAGGAGAATCATTTTGGACTCTTACCAAATTAAAGGATAGGCTTTCTTTATTAGAAGGACTGAAATCATGGAGACTTATATCTCTTAGCTGGGGTTTTTACCATGTGCTGCTTAATTTTGCTATGGACAAAGAGGTTGTTTAAGGATAGGGTCATTGAGTCTCGAACTAGGAATTTTACGATTGTAAAAATGGACTCTTGGCTTTAACCCATATAAAGAGAAAACATCTGCACTCAAGTTGGACTAGGTTTTATAGACTACCTTAGGAATTATAGGATCCCCAATTCTTACAAACATCATTTGCAACATTGGAATTCCTTTGCGCATTGACAGAGCTACACTGGAAGGGGATTATGGTCATTTTACGAGAGTTTTTATTGATATAGATCTTGCCAATCCTCTTCAAAATCATATCATACTTGAGTGTAAATGTAATATCCCGAGTTTTTAAATATTTTTATACTGTATCGAGATATGCAGTGTTAATAATTTTTGTATATATTTATGATATTTTATGAGTTTGTTGTTTGTTTAAAGCTAATTTTAATTATTTTATATTATTTTAAGTATTTTACGTAAAAATTTTCCAAGAATTGTATTTTCAGGGAAATTGACATGTAAATAATTTAATATTAATTATTTTGACTAGTTTTATGAATTTGCATGAACTCATACATAATTTTTAAGTGATAAAATAAAATGTATATATATGTATTTATTTAAATTAATTAGAGCTTAATTAATTTCCATAATTTTATTATTTAATTTTTGTATTAATTAATTAATTTTAAGTGTATAAATTATTAAATATAATAAAATTTTTGTGTGGTGAGTATTATTTGTGTGAGGGAATATATGTATTACTATAATATAAGGTGGACATATATATATATACATATATATATTATTTTATAAAAAAAATTAAAACTTTTACTTTCTTTACGATTTTGCCCCTCCCTTCTTCTTTTTCCTCCCAACACATTTTCTTCCATTTCTGGCCATTTTAAGCTGGTTTTCTTGCTATTACTGTGCCCCTCAGCCTTCCTCCTCCACCTCCAGCCATTTCCACCACCTGAAGTTTCCTTTCCCGGTGTCTTTTGGCCAGATTTTTCAAGGACGCCGAAAATTGAAGTCAACTCCGATCAAGCTATTTTCGGCCACCAAATTCGACGCCACCGGTCTCTATCTTTTCCTTGAGCTCCGGTGAGCATGATTCCAAGCTTTGTTTCACTTGATTTGGTCTAGAATTGCTTAGGTCTAAATTTCTTCATTTCAGCCATTTAGGGTTTCAAATTTTTTTTAGCTTCAATTTGATTGATTGATTAAAACTTCCTTCACAAACTTTGTTCCTAGAAGCTTAATCTACATGCTATAATTTTTGTAGAATTTTTTGAATTTATTTTAATTTTTGTGAATTTTTGATTATTTTATTAATATTTTCTAATTTTCGAAAATTAATTAATTAAATTATAAAATTGTGTTTTATGGTAATTATAGGTGTTGAAATGAATTATAGAAATTTATTTTTATTTTTTTGAATTTTTATATATTTATTTGGAATTTATTATGTTTATGTAATTTTGAAAAATAGGGTTCATTATGTGTTTAATTGAAATAAATTGGTTAATTGAGTGTATTTATTGATATTATTGAAATATATGTTGAGGAAATTAATTTTGAGTAATTATATTATTTTTGGTGAATTTTTGGATTTATTTTAGTAAATTTATATATATAGGGGTATTTTGGTAATTTTACACTAAATTGGCTAAAAATATAATTAAATTGGTTTTAATTGTTATTTAGGGTATAAAAATGATTTCTACAAATTATTTAGTATTTTCAACTAATTAAAACTATTTTTTGTAAATTATTTTTAAATTATATATATAATATACAATTTTTCTAAATAAATGAGTTTTTATCGGTTTTTAATAAGTTTTAGGGTTAATTATATAATTTGGAATTATAAAATGTATTTTTATTATATAAGGGCATTTTCGGTATTTTATAATTATTCTGTGAATTGTGAACCTTGGTCGGTAAATTGTAGTTTGGAGTTTGATTGAGGGATTGTGGTTGTGAATTTGGTGTTATTCCGAAATGTGTTTTCTTCGCAGAACCGGCTCTACTCTTTGAGTAGAGAGATGTCCGTTTTACAGGGGAGGTTCTGCCGGATTTTTGATAGAATTCTCATAAAATGTGATGTCCGGTCAAATTCCTATTCTAATTCTATGTCTAAAATTTTAGATCAAGTTTTAGAATTTCCGTTAAATTTATTTTAATTCATGTTGTCATTTATTTATTTAGTTGCGCCGAGACCGAGGCCTAACGGTTCAAGCCCGTCGAGTTTGTCTCGTGGAGCGCTAACATGTGAGTTATTATACTGTATATATATGCATTGCATATATGATGCATGACTTATGATTTTTCATTTTCATTATATGTTTAAACAGTGATTTAATTATAATATGATTTGGTATATTTTTAGTTTATTTTTAGTATATCTTGATATATAAATGTTTGGATATTTTCTATATATATTTAATATATCACTGGTATATTTAGAGTTTATTTTTTATATATGTATGTTAGATATTTAGGTTTATGTTTGTTATAATTTAATATGTATACATGATTTAAATGTACATTGAACCATAATTATTTTATTAAATGATTAGTATAATTTAGGTTTATTCTTAAATAATTTCATGCTATATTATAAACCTACACTTAAATTATTTTTAAGTTTATTTTTTTTGTATATTTTTGATATATTTCCAAATAAATACATGTTTTATTATTAAATTAAACCTAACACATTAGTGGTATATTTAGGGTTTATTTTTGATATATGCATGCTAGATAATTAGGTTTATGTTTAGTATATTTGTGAATATATGTTAAACCTAAACACATATTTAAATGAACATTTATACATAAACGTTTTATTAAATGATTTGTGTACTTAGGGCATATTTTTTGTATATTTAAGTATATTTTTTGTATATTTAAGTATATTTTTAAGAAAATTCATGTTATATTATTGTTACTCATTTAAATTGTTTTTAACCATACTAATGATTTATCTTTAGTTTATTTCATATTTTATTTGACATATATATACTCGAAATATACTGGCTATATTTTAGATATATTTTTGGTATATATATATGGTTGATTTTATTATTACGAGTATCGTTCCACATTAATTATTTTTAAAATAAATGATTTATTCTAAGTGAAGGATATCAATAGAACGTGCTTCCTAGTGGGCAACACTAGGGTCGTGTACGTATCAATGCGAAAGAATAGGGTTGAGTGAGAGTTAATTTTGGGTGATTATAATTGATTTAATTGATTTGACTAAGATTAATGGTATATTAGATAGTGTGATTGCAGGGCCAATCACACTGACAGTCCGATTGCTAGAGCTCGGTTGACTTAGTGTCTCGGGGCCAATCTATCGTCCATAAGTGGATTGAATGATCTATTGTGTTGATTGAGATGTGAGGTGATAGATAGTGTGATTGCTGGAGCTCGGTTGACCAAGTGTCTCGAGGCCAATCACACTGATAGCCAGACTGCTGGAGCTTGGTCGACTTAGTGTCTCAAGGCCAGTCTGCTGTCCAGTTTGGAATAAGTGTTCTATTTGGAATCAAGTGAGCCTGTATGGCTAAAGTGATGATGAGGTTGATTGGGGATTGCTATTATTAGGGTTCTATAGATTCTTCATGAATTAAAACAAATGTTTTCTACATTTAGTATATTTATAAAGGCAGAGTTTGGCATTCGTGAGAAATGTGTGTATATACATATATATATAAGAATGCCTGATTGTTATGGTTTAGTTTGCATATATATATATAGTATAATAATTCACTCAGTGAGGTCTGACCCCCCTCAATTATTTTTTTTAGGAGATCCCATATCGTCAGACCTTAGTTGTAAAGTTCCTCACCAATGTTCTTCAGTCCCGACTATTTTATGCAAACGTATATTTTGAATTCTGATTTGTATTCTAGAAACTGCAGTAGTAGTGTTATTGTATCGGAAGAGTATTATATTTTTTTGATATTATATACTCTAAAAAATTGTATTTGAAACTATATGAATATGTATTCATTAATGAAAGGATTTGGAGTATTTATTTTATACATTGATTTGAAAATTTTTAATTCTATTGTACTTTTTAATTATTTATTTCATGATTTTATTTTTTGAAGGCTTGCTACGGGTTCCGGATTCGAAAAAATTCCTGTTCCCTAGCGCTGGTCATGACTCCTAGTTTGGGTCGTGACAGTGAAGGTTCTTTATTTGATGTGGACATCAGTTATGAGAGATTACCATTTTATTGTAGCGTATGCCATTCTATTGGACATGATGCTAAGTCTTGTCGATTAAATAATTTTCAGAATCTAGAGCGTAAGGATAATGTTGATCACTCTAAGGGTTATTCTAAAGTTAAAAAAATTTGGAAGGCTAAAGCAAAAATTCCAGATATTGTTCCAACCACGGTTCCTGTCTCCAATGTTTTTTATAGATAAAATGATGTTAATGATTAATCTCAAACTCATGTACAAGATCATGCTGCTTTAGATAAGCCTAAATCAAATCATGAGGAGGACGACAAGCTGTATTATGATGACAAACTAAGTGTTCATTTTGATGACAATGCTTCACAAAATTCAGCTGACATTGCTATTAATAATATGGAGCCTATATCTATTCCCTCTCCGTAGGAATCTCAGGCACATCTAATTATTGTTTTCAAGATGAATGTTGTTAGTAGATAGTCTTAGGCTGATGACATTGAAAATGAAAATCCTTGGATTACAATGTCGGGTAAAAGCAAATCAAAGAAGCCCTCATCTTTTACTATCATGACTGGTAACAAACCTAGGACAAGGTCTCACAAATAGATTTCCCAATGATTATTCTCTCATGGAATTATAGAGAGATTAGTAATGTTATTACTCAACAATCCCTTTTTAATTTTTGTTAATTGCATAATCCTAACATTCTCTATTTAATTGAATTAAAAGTTCATTTTAATTCCTTACCTTCTAGCTTTTGGCACAACAATAAAATGTCTCTTTTAGCATAAAATTATCTACCTCTCCCTTTCATTTGGGTATTGGTTTCAAACAGAATAGGAGTTGGCAATGTCTCCTTTTTAGCAAGCTTTAATTAACAAATTATTGTGCAATTTTCTCTGAATGATATGTTAAATTCCATTACTTTTGTCTATGCTAATGTATTATCTTCTAGTGGACGTTTTTCATGGTAAAAGCATTTACATATTTATGGTTTTGTCTCTAATAGTTGGTTTGTTATGGGTGACTTCAATGCTTGTTTTGGAGCCCATGAAAAGACAGGTTCTCCCCTTCAAGACGTTCTTATTTAAACTTCTTAAAAACTATAAAGGATTTTAGTTTTACTTACTTAGATACAAAAGGTCCATTTTTCACTTAGACAAACAATCGTCAGGGTAAAGATAGAGTTGATATTCAGTTGAATAGAGTTCTTTGTAATTTTGATTCTCTTCAACACTAGAATTTTGTTGAGTGCACTTCTCTTACGCGTCATTAATCTGATCATAATACCCTTCTTTTATATTACAAGTTTACTACCTCTATATGTCATCGACCTTTTAAATTAATGTTTATATCGTTAAGTCATGAGAATTTTTCTTCAGTAGTGGCCGAGTTTTATTATTCTTTTTGGATTATGGGTCATCCAATGTTTGTGTTAATGTAAAAGCTCAAACTTCTTAGAGGATTTCTTCGTACTTGGAACAAAGAAATTTTTGGCCATTTTGATCTTTCTATTCTATTGCCAAGCAAGAACTACTCCAAATTCAGTCTGATATTGAGTTTGCTTGGTTTTTTTGATGATTTTCATTTTAAAGAACTTATGGCTCATCAACATCTTTCTAATCATCTAAAAAAATCAAGAGGCCTTATTGAGAGATAAATCCCGTATTAAATGGTTGCATGATGATGATCGTAATTCTAAATATTTTCATGGTATTACGACACGACGTCATCCTCAATCTAGTATTCATAGTATGCTTATTAATGATGTTCTTATTTTATATTCCAATATCATTGAACAACATATTATTGATTATTTTTGTATTCTTTTTATGGCTGATAATTTGCAAAAAGGCTTTTCATCAGTTTCTTCAATAATCCCTTGTTTGGTTAGTGATGCTCATAATGCTACCCTTTATAAAATGCCTAGTTTCGATAAGATCAAAGAGGTGGTTTTTTATTTGGATCCTTATAGTGCTCCTAACCCTGACGGTTCACAAGTTTATTTTTCAAACATTATTGGAATATTATGGATAAAAATGTTTGTGATGTTGTTCAAAGGTTTTTTTCCACAGGTTATATTTTGGCCGGTGTCAACTCAATCTTCATGATTTGAATTCCTAAAGTGTAAGGGGCTAATACAGTTGACAATTTTAGGCTATTATCCTTAGCAATTTTATTTTCAAAATTATTACTAAGATTTTGGCTAATAGATTAGCTTCTTTTATTGGTGAGATTGTAGCTCCTCCATAGTTTGGATTTATTAAAGGATGCCATATTGAAGATTGCATTGGGGGTGCTTCTTAAAATGTCAATTTATTAAACATGTGTTGTCTAGGTGATAAATGGCTCTTAAAGTTAACATTTGCAAAGCTTTTGATTCGATGGATTGAAATTTTATTATTTTTGTTCTTTTTAATTTTGGCTTTGTAGACACTTTTTATAACTGAGTGCTTTTTATTTTTCGCTCTGCTCGAATTTCCATCTTAATCAATGGAGTTCCAAATGGCTACTTTGCTTGTTCCCATTGAGTTCATCAAGGGGACCTTTTATCCCCTCTCATTTTTTGTTTGGCAGAGGATTATCTTAATAGATGTTTATCTCAGCTATTTTAGGATTCTACATTGGTCCTTGTGTATCTAGTGCTTGTGTAAATTGTCTTTTACATTTCCTTTATGCTTATAATATTTTAATTTTTTACCGGGCTACTTAGTCTAATATCCATAACTTTACTTGAGAATTTGACTCCTATGGGATTATTGCTAGCCAACTTGTTAATTAGTGCAAATCACAAATTTATTTTAGTAGATATGTTACTCCTCATAGAGCTCATTTAATTTCTAATATTTTGGGGATGAAGAAAGGTGATCTTCCTTTTAATTACTTGGGGGTTCTACTTTTTCAAGGTGCTCCTAGGAAAATATATTTGCAGCATTTAGCCAACAAAGTCAT
This sequence comes from Mallotus nudiflorus, assembly GCA_947683625.1. Classification (NCBI taxonomy): domain Eukaryota; kingdom Viridiplantae; phylum Streptophyta; class Magnoliopsida; order Malpighiales; family Euphorbiaceae; genus Mallotus; species Mallotus nudiflorus. Next base: position 551,186 of record CANTUR010000147.1, on the reverse strand, counting down.
TTCCAAATTTAAAGCTTGGTTTGGTAAACTTCTTTCTATGGTAGGTAGATTAGCACTTGTCAATTCAATAATTTATGGATCATTTTTACATTCCTTCATGGTTTATAAATGGCTTGTAATGTTACTTCTTAGTTTAGAGAAAGCTATCAGAAATTTCATTTAGACTGGTTCTATTGCTAATAAAAAAAACTTATTACAGTTAGGTAGGACACTTGTTGTGCTCTTAAGGAGGAGGGAGGCCTTGGCTTGAAATGGCTCCATCATCTTAACTTGGCCATACTTGGTAAATTAGCATGGAAGGTTTATTGTAATTCAGGTTTTGTTTATGTCAGGAATCAATTATGCTACTTAGGCATCAAGACTTGTGTAGTGAGCACAAACATTAGTAGAGCAAATTTTTAAAAATTTCACTCAACATAAGTCTTCACCACATGAAGAATTACAATCCCACGGATCCAATTTGCATTTAAACATATAGCTAAATATCAAAAACAACATGTAAATAATAACCTAAGAATTCTAATTTTGAAAATACTTACAAATTCCTTAGCTTTAGATGTCTTTAGTTCATCTCTTGAATCAAATGCTTAGCCTCTCAAGTGTTAGGCCTCTAGCTTGAAACACTAAACCTTTGCAAGTGATGCTTGTAAACTTGTACTAACTTAAATCACTTACAAGAACTTAGAGTTTATTTTGTGTATATGTTGCTTTTCTTTTTGGTATATTTTCTTACAAAAAAAAAAGCTCTACACACTTTCTCAAAGCAACAACTTACATTAATTGCTTAATTACATTTGCTCATTCACGTAACTCTCTTCTTTAGAACTCTTCTAAGGATATGTATATAAAGAAAATGAGTTGATACAGACATGCATAAATTAAACATCACTTATACCACATCATTAGTAAATGACTTTGCATGCCACCTTATATACGCCTTTGACATAGTTAGTAAACAAATTGTGCAAGTAACTTACTACATCATTAGCTTGCCACCTGGACATTAAACATCATTAGTTTGCCACCTTGACATACTAATGTATAAAGAAATGTGTAGAAAATACATCTCATGTATTCTATTTATTCAAAGTCAACAATTTATACATAATTATTAATTTTAATTTCTCATATTAAATCTAATAATTTAATTAATAACATATATTATTATTAATTAAATTATTAATAATTTAATATCTCATATTAAATTTAATAATTTAATTAATAACGTATATAATTATTAATTTACTATTTTAATTAATATCTCATATTAATTAAATATAAATTAATAATAAAACTCTTATTGGAATTGGATTTCATGATATACTAGAATCATTGCTTAAAGTATAAATCCAATTCCATTAATCTTAATTAATTTATTAAACTCTTTAATCAATTATTAGATTAGTATTAAATTGTGATTTGACAAAACTCTATTAGTTGTGACTTACTAGGTTCATCTCTAATTGACAATGAGAATATAATATCAACACTTGATATTATTTGAAACTCTTTTAAGTATAAATGTGAAAATACCAATTATACATATTTAGTTCTCATAAGTTGTGAGTGACTCCTAGCATCGATATCACAACTCCCATATTAGACATGAATATATTTTTTAATTCACACGAACCCTTTTGGTTATAATTACCGTGCATTGAAATCCTTTCATTAAAAGATCCCAATATGGCTAGAGTCAAAGATAAGTCAAATTCTAATAGCTATATCATATTATCTTATCTCAGTTCTATCTCTTGATAAAATATAATAAATACTATAAGCTCTTTCTAGCACTAAAACTCTTTCAGACTGTGTTATGTTTGTCCTGGCCAAGAACTCTTTCATCAAGAAAAGACTTAGATTGCATAAGATTTTATCCCGGTTCACTCTAAGTAATGAATTTCATCTTGGTCGAACACTCATCCCTACATTTAACTAACTAGAGCTACCACACACCATACCCATGTGTAACGCAATAATGTAAGCGGTAACAAACTCTAACCACTTAAATATGGATAACCGTGTCACCTTATGTCAAAGGACTTGTTGACCTTAGTAATAATTAATTTTAATTTTTATCTTAAAAAACTTAATTTTGAGCATTTAATTTATTTGTTTAAGTATGTATAAGTTAGGATTCCATTGGAAGTTAAAATGAAGTATGATTATCTTGGGTTAATTCGACCTTTGAGATTCAAGGAGGCTTTTGACATCCTTAGAGCTTTATAATAAGAAAGTTATCTTCTTCATATTTGAAATAGACATCTTTATCTTTTTAAATTGAGCTTTCCTGTCAAAATCTGAGTTCATTTGGGCGTGCAAATATTAAGTCAAAATCAACATATATAGCTATCATTTTAGATTGGATAACTCTTACTATTTTAGACATATCTTTAGCCAAAAAAGATCAATTAAGGTGATTCAAAATGATATGGAAAGCTAAGTCAAATATCTACAACTTTTATGAAGAAAGTATAGGCAAATTTAAATTTCTCTAATAGAAAATCAAGGTTTTAACTTGTGCACAATTGTCTGATAGTAGTCTGCATTTTAGATTCCACAAATCTTAGTATTTTAGACATATCTTGAGCTACAGAAGTCCAATTGAAGAAATTTAAAATTATATGAAAATTCAAGTCAAATATTTATAACTTTCATGAAGAAAGTATATTTAAATTCAAATGTCTCCAATAGAAAATTATAGCTTCAACTTATGCATAGTTGTTTGATAGTAGTATTCATTTTAGATTGCATAGCTCTTAGTATTTTGGACATATCTTAAGAAAAAAAGTTCAATTGAGGTGATTTAAAATGATATGAAAAGCTAAGTCAAATAGCTACAACTTTTATGAAGAAAGTATAGGCAAATTCGTGAGTCTTCAATAGCCAATTACGGTTTCAATCCATACATAGCTATCTGACAACATCACTTTTAATAATTCAAAATTATAAACATTGGATTTAAAATATAGACAATGAACACATTATTTACACCTCCAACAACTATTTTTTTTAGTGTTTATCTATATAAATACCTTTAGAGCCAAATGGAAGTTAAGAAACTTGTTTATCATTCATTATTTCTTAAGCATTCTATTGAGCTCTCAAATTCTCTTAAATAATTCTTTGTTTGTATAACTCTTATGAGAGTTGATTGTGTGTTAGAAATAGAATTTCTCTTCATCTTAAATCCTGGTATAGATTAGAAGGGAAGTGAGATTTATTTCTAAAGGAATTAGTTTAAATGTTGTCCAATGAAACACTTAGGATTTGGTTTTTAAGTGAGCCTTGAAAACTCAAGTTGTAAAATTGTAAGAGTGAGCCATAAAACTCTTATGTAATCTCAATCTTGTGAATAAGATTATTGGTGATTAAAAATCCTAACTTAGGGATAATTTAGGTAGAGACGTAGGATTGTTGTTGAATCTGAACTCTTTTATTTTTATATTCTTCATTATTCCTTCTCAACTTCCATTTAATTCTTGCAAAGAATTTTTTTAATTTCTTATTTTTATTTTATAGTCCTATTCACCCCCTCTAAGAATCTTTTTAATTGGTATCAGAGCTTGAATTCTAGGTACTTCATTACTAAAATACAATATCGTGGGGAGTGACTCACAAAACATCTCTTCTTTTAGACCATTCTTTGATGGTAGTGACTATCTATATTAGAAATTCAAAATGGAATTATATCTTAATTGTGATACCATCAAACTTTGGGAAATTATCCTAAGAAGTTAGGAACCACCTACAACTATCATTAATAGTGTGGTTACTACTTTTGCAATAAGCCAATAATGTATTAATCAAAATGAAGAAAATCATAAAAATAAAAAAAGTTATGATAACTTTAGTCTCTTCAATGATAAGAGAAGAAGGAGCAAGCTTCAACATTGTATATTGACCAAAGAAATATGGGAGACCTTAGAAAACCACTACGAAGGCAACATTTAAGTAAGAAGTAAAAGGTTTAACTTCATATGTATGAATATGAACTCTTCAAAATGAAGCCTCATAAATCAATCACGAAGATGACAAACCATCTCAATACTCTCCTCACAACCCTCAAAAAACTTGGAAAACTTTTGTTTAAGAAAGAGGTAAACAACAAGATTCTAAGAATCATACCTAGGAAGGATTGGGAATCTAGTGTTACTTTAATTGAGGAAGCTCAAGACCTCTGCACTTTATTAACCGATATGCTCATTGGTAAGCTCTTAACACATAAGTTCACTATCAAGCAAAGAGGTGAAGAACAAAAAGAGAAAGAAGAAAAAAAAAAGAGCATTACTCTAAAAGCTCTTTAAGAAGATAATGAAGAAGAAAGCATTAAAGATTCTAATGATGAAGATAGTGACATTGTCATGCTCACTCGAAACTTCAAGAAGTTTTTGAGAAAGAAAAACTTCTCAAGAACAAAGGACTTCAACAAGAAGTTTAAAGCAGATGGAAAGAAGAAAACTAAGGAGGTTACTTGCTACAAATGCAAGAAACTGAGACATATTAGAAATGAGTGTCCTAAACTTAAATTCAAGAATAAGGGAGCAAAATATAAGAAAAAGGCATTCAAAGCTACTTGGGATTATTCCTTCGAATTTGAAGAGGAAGAAGAATAATAAGAAGTGGTCAATCTTTACTTTATAGCCCTTGAAAATGAAAATAAGGTACCATCTACTTCTTATTCGTCCTTTGATGATTATGATAATTATTGTGATGATGATGATGAGAGCTCTATTGTGAGTAAATTACTTGTTAAATGCAAAAGTTTCTTATCTAAGAAGAAATATTATAAACATGAGTTAGGTAGCCTAAATAAAGAATTAGAAAATTTTAAAAATTAATTTTGCTAAACTTATTGAATCAAATGAAAAGCTTGTTAGTGATGCAAAATCTTCTAATTCTTTAAAAGATCAACTTAAGAAAACAAATAATGAAAATTATAAGCTTTTTAAGGAAGTCTTAGAATTAAAGAATTCCATTACTAAATTTAAGAGGGGAAAAGAAACTTTAGATAGTCTTTTTAACTCTCAAAAATTTCATGGAGATACCCATGGAATTGGATATAAGAATAAAATGTCTTTATCATCTTCATCACATATTAATTTTGTAAAAGTTTCACATGATTCCACTCCTTCAACCTCCAAATGAAATGAGACTTAAGCTTTCAAAGTTAAAAGATCTCATGTGTTAAATGGTAAGGGAAAGTCTCATAAGATTCATCCTTTATTAACACAAAGAGGTAAAGCTTAAACTAGAGCACCTCAACCCAAACGTGCTTATATGTACATTAGACACAATTATAATAGGCATGTTACACAATAAAATGCACATAAATATGTTGCATAAATTTCTTGAAGTACACATCACCATTGCTAATGCATGTCTCACTTAATAATACAAAACAATAGGAGATACACACAACACTAAAGGCATGTTACATACACTAGGAAAACATTTCATCCTAGGAGGAATAAATTCAAAAACATTGTATGTTCTTATAACATGATCAAAGGACATATTAACAATATGTGTTTCTATAGAAAACTATACATGAATTTACTTCTTACGGATTATCTTGAAACTAACTAACCTAGACCAAGAAAGGTTTAGGTCTAAAAGAACACTTAAATTATTTTATGTAGATGTGCTTGAAATCCACAAGAATAAAAAGCAAGTGATATCTCGATAGTGGATGTTCAAGACACATGATGGGAGATAAAGAGCGATTCAACAAACTTGATACTAAGAATAGAGGACATGTTACTTTCGAAGATAATACAAAAGGAAAAATTATTGGCATTAGAGAAATAGGTAGTCTTCAATCCTTATTTATACATGATGTGTTGTATGTTAATGGTTTTAAACATAATTTGCCTAGTACATGTTGATTATATGACATTGGAAATAAAGTAACTTTCTATCCTAAAAATTACTTTGTTAGTAGTCTTGATGAAAATAAAGTTATTTTTAGTGGTGAAAGAGTAGACAATGTTTATGTCATTGATTTGAAGAAAATAAATAAAAAAGATATAAAATGCTTAGTGTCTATGTAGACACCCAATTTTGGGATGACATGTTATGGATGCTGTAAAGGACTCCAATAATGAAAATGTCTTCGATGCTTAATCTTTAAAAAATTCTAAGGGCTTTTAAAGGAAGAATTTAATTTTTTTGGGGACTAAATCGCAAAGTTCTTTTTAGGACCTAATTGTAAAATTTAAATTTTTTCGAGGACCTTTTTATAATTAAATGTTAAAAAAAAATTTTACGCGTTGGAATTCCATAATTCCGATTGGGATTGTACAATTCCGATCGAAATTGCACAATCCCGATCGGAATTGAACTCTTCCATTTTTCTATTTCTAATTATTCCAATTTTAGGTGATTTAAAGTTCCTAATTAATTCAATCCTAAATTGGTTTAAACTTCCTAATTAATTTAATCCTATTTAGTTCAAAATTCCTAAATACACTTTAGGAATGAGAATCACATTAGGATTAGGGTTAGTCTTCCTAGTTCCACTATAAAAGGGGAGCTAGGGGGAGAAAAAAAGAAAAAAAAAAAGAGATGGAAAAATGGAGAAGAGAGGGGCGTAGAAAATAGGAGAGGAGAGAAAGAAAATTGTGATTTGATTTTCTTTTATTTATTCTTAATCAAAAAATTACTTTTTGATTCATCAATTAATTCAAAAACTCGTGAAGAATTTTTGAAAAAAAGATTCGAAGACTTATTTAGAACGGTGAATTACAAATATGAGGAGTACCCTAATCATCCATAAGTATATCATATTCTTCTTCTTCTTTTATTTATTTGTTTATTTATTTATTTTATTTATTATTCCATTTATTTTATCATAATTTATTCATTAATTATTATTTTATTTTTTTATGGTGATTATGGAGGAAAACACATGGTGATCATATGAGGGAGATGGATTTTATTGGAAATCCACAGAAGACCATAGATAAAGCCCTGTAGAGAATAAGTTTCTAGGGTTTTATTTTTTATTTTTATTGTCTTTATTTTTATTTTATTCTTTATTTTTATTTTTTATTAATTATTTTATAAATTAATGTAATAACCCAAATAGTGGGAATAATAATAAAATTATGTGTGTGGTTGTATGATTTTTTATTAAATTGGTTAGTAAAATTAGGTTTCAATTTGGTAATCATTTAAAATCAATGAAGGAAGTAGATTAATTTAGGTTGCATGTTAATAGAAATTAGGATTTTAGTAAGGATTAATTTAGTTATTTATTTGATCTTATTTAATTGTTTTTTATGTTTTTTTATTTATTTTTGAGCTTATTTATTATCTTTGCGTGTTTTGGGCCTTAAACCTATTTTAGATTTTGATTTGTTTATTTTTAGCCCATATCATTTAACAATTAATTAGGTTTAATTAATTAAAATATATTTTTAGATCCATAATTAATTAGATTTTAGGTTAGAAATATCCTTAGGCCCATTTAGTTAATTAGACATAGGCCCACTTAATTTAATTTAATTAATTTAGACTTAACTCACTTAATTTAAGTCCCTTTTTTTATAATTTGTAGATTTAAGTTCATATTTAAAATTAAAATTAGTAGACCTAGGTTCATTTCATTAAAATTAAAAGAAATTAGGCCTTTAGGTTCACTTATAATTTAAAACATGTAGACTTTAGCTCATTTATTTAAAATCCATGTAGATTAGACTAACTTATGGATTATGTGATTTATTGAATGCATTATTTACTTGTATATTTCATGAATAGTTTGTCTTGGAGTCTATTATTTTGGGTTTATATGAAATTGTATGTAAATAGAGGATAAGATAGTAATTCATAAAGTAATTCTAAATGAACACAAGACTGAAAGAAGTTGGTATTCCGTATCCAGAATCTCCTGGTTGTGATGCTAGCTTTCTTTTAGGGAATTGAGTACCACCTTTTCGATTTGTCCTAGTTATTACCTTGGGTGACAACTCCTTATCTCCACGCCATGTCTTTATGACAGTGGTGAATGTGTTCTCTAGAGCCTTGAGCTCAAACAGTGACACGGTTGCTAAATCTTGGACGCACACTAAACCCCGTCGTCTACAGTCTATCTCTCATGACATATAGACATAGCATAGAAGGTTAGGACATGCAAATTTTGAGCTTTTGAATGATCTTTATAAACATGAACTTGTGATTGGTTTACCTGAGCTTGAATTCATTAAGGATAAACCTTGTGATGCTTGCCAAAAAGAAAAATAATCCAAGTCCTCATTTAAGCTAAAAAAATGTAGTGTCCACCTCTAGGCCACTTAAACTTATACATATAAATTTATTTGGACCACATAGAGTTGCTAGTCTCATTGGAATGTACTATGCATGTAATGACCCTTTATTTTAAATTATTAAAGTATATTTTGATATTTGCAGTGTTAATAATATTTTAAATATTATTTATAAATTATCATTATTTGTAATTTATATTTGTTATTTTACTTTAAATATAATTTCTTACGTAAAATAATTTATTTGAAAGTTTTATTATTTAAAATATCAAAATTATTATTATTGTTATTATTATTATGGTGCATGTGGTGTGCATGTGTCATGTGTTGTATATATATGTATATATGTTCATATGTTGAGTTATTAGTTAAAAAATATATAATAATAATAATAATAATAATAATAATAATAATAATAGTTAAGATTCTTTTTTTTTAGGTGTCTTTTTTTTCCTTTTTCCCCATTTTCTTTCATTTTCTTCCTCCTTTCTTTGTGGAAAACGCAACACCACCCACCACCCTCACTATCGCCGGAGCAGCACTAAGCCACCACCGCTCATCACCATCCTCTTCCCTTTTTTTCCCCTTCCTCTTCATCACCTTCCAAGCGTTTGTGCACTGTCAGAATCACGCAGCAACAGCATGGGAGATTCGTCGTTGGCGATCCTTCCTTCGGTCACCATAGCTCACGATTCTGGTCTCTTTGGAATCCTTGAGCTACAAGGACTTTATTTATAAACTTAATTCAAGCTTAAACATCCTCATTTGTGTTTTCTTTAGATTTTAATTTATGTCAATTTTGGTTTTCTATTTTTTTTAGCTTGATTTCTTGAGTTTTAGGTTAATTCTCTTTAGAAATGTTGTTTACGGTAGCTTAAGCTTCATAAATATAATTTTTGTTGATTTTTTTGAATTAATTGGATTTATGGGTTTTAAGTTTTCCGGCGAGTCACTGTTCCGCTGACCCTCACTGGAAAAATTTTGTATTTTTAATAAATAGTATGGATTATTTGAAATATAGTTTGTGAAGGAAGTTTTTGAAAATTATGTCCTAATTATTTACTACTAATTTTTGAAGGTTTATGTAAAAAATTAACTTTTGGAAAAATTAATATAAATTGGTGAATTTTATGTTTTAGTTGATATTATTGTTAATTAGTATGTTTTAAGTAATTTTAGAATAATAATTGGTATTAAAATAATTTTTAATAAATATTTAGTATTATGTGATTTTTGAATTTATGGGTAAATTATATTTTTTTTATTGAAATTATAGTTAAATAATATGTTTTAAACAATTTTGGAATAATAAATGGTATTAAAATATTTTTTATGAATTATTTACTATTCTTAACTAATTAATACTAATTTTTGAAAATATGTTCAAATTATAATTTTATATACTATTTTTGTGATTAAATAAGTTTTTAACCATTTTTATTATATATATAACCTATTTGAGTAATTAATTGTGAATTTTACTATTTTATGTTGAATAATTGAAAAGTCAGATTTTTATTAATATTATATAATTATTTGAGATTTTATTTAATTAATGTGAAAATAATTATATTTAATGTTTTTTTATGTTTAAATATATTATATTGTGATTATTTATGGATTTTAATGATTTTTATTACATTTGTTATTTAATATTGATTTTTGGTGAATTGTGAATTTTGGTTGGGAATTTGTGTAGTTTAGGATCCCAACTCGAGGTGTTGAGCTTTGTTGTAATGACCTGATATTTTAAATAATATAAAATTATTTCGAAATATGTAGTGTTAATAAAATTTTAAATTTTATTTATATATATTCATTATTTGTTAATGTTATTTATTTATTCTATTTATGTAAAATAATCTATTTTGGAGATTTATTATCAAAAACTATTAAAGTCATTATCATTGTTATTATTTTTAAATAGCATTATTATTATTTTTTTATTGTTATTAATATTACTATTTATATTGTTGTTTAACTAGGGTTATTATATGTATTATTGTTATTATTATTATATTATTGTATATGGGTGTGTTTGTTGTGTGCATATATATGTACATATAGATGTATTATTGTGTAAAGTTAATATATATATATATATATATATATATATATATATATATATATATATATATATATATATATATAATTAAAGCATTATACACGCAATCAACCTACTCATTCCTTCCCTTTTATTTCTTTTGTCCTCTTCCATACCATCTTCTTCCCTTCATTGTGCAAAACCCACTGCCAGCGCCACCCTCACCTCGCTGGACTGCCAGCAACCGCCACCACTCACCACCATCGCCTCCCCTCTTCCTCCCCTTCCCTTCCACCACTACAAACCACCGCCAGAAGCCGTTGGAGCGCCTAGAACAGCAGTAGTACCGAGGAGCTTCCATTGATACTGGTGGAGATTCTGGCCACCTCAGCTCTTCATTTCAGCCTTGTTCGAACCTCCAAGCTTAGGTGAGTTCATTTCTGAGCTCCGTTTGAGTTCAATCTTCCTTAATTTTGAGTTCTAACAAGTTTTTAGTCTACGTGTTTTAGGATTTCAATTTTTTTTTGAATTATTGTGTTTGATTCATGGATTTTTGCATTGATAATGTTGTTTATGGCAACTTAATCTTCCTAAATATAATTTTTGTTTATTTTTTTGAATTATTTTGAATTATGGGTATTTTTTAATAATTTAATTGAATTTTTGATAATTATGTTAATTAATTATTTTGAAAGGAAATTTGGTTAAATTAGTGTAATTAATTTAAGTTATTAATTTTAGAATTTAGAAAATAATTTTTGGTAATTTTGTATAATTTTTTAGAATATTTTTGTATTATGTGAATATTGGATTTATAGGTTAAATGTGTATTTTTGTTGAAAATATTGTTAAATAATATGTTTTAAATAATTTTGGAATAATATATGGTGTTAAAATAATTTTTGTAAATTATTTACTATTTTTAACTTATTAATACTAATTTTCAAAAATTATATTCAAATAATAAATTATTTACTATTTTTATGATTGAAGGGGGTTTTAACTATTTTTATTATACATATAACCTATTTGAGAAATTAAAAGTGAATTTTACTATTTTATGTTGAATAATTGAAAATTTGGATTTTTATTAATATTATATTATTATTTGAGATTTTTATTTAATTATTGTGAAAATAATTATATTCAATGTTTTAATGTTTAAATATATTATATTTTGGTATTTTATGGATATTTATGGAATTTAATGAATTTTTAATATATTTATTATTTAATATTGATTATTGGTGAATTGTGAACCTCAGTTAGGAATTTATGCAGTTCAGGGTCCCAACCCGAGATGTTGAGCATTTTGAATTTAGAAGTGCATTTTCTTGCAGGATCAGCTCTACTTTTTAGTAGAGAGATGTTCATTTTACAAAGGAGGTTCTGTCGATTTTTCTGTAGAATTCTTATAAAACGTGACGTTGAATCAATCCTAAGTCTTTGTGTTTTGACTAGATTTTAAATTCTTATATCAAGTCTTTCTTTAGAATTCTTAGAAGTATAAATTAGAATATATTATGATTTTTATGATTATTTATTTTCTAGCTGTCCCAAGACCGAGGCCTATCAGACCAGGCCCGTCGAGTCAGTCTCGAGGAGCGCAAACTTGTGAGTTATTATTCTATATATGCATTGCATATAAGATGCATGAATAAGGATTTTCACATTTTCATTATATGTTTACATATGATTTATTTTATTAAATGATTTGGTATACTTTTTGTTTATTTTTGGTATATTTGCTATATATGAGACATGTATGCTAGGTATATTTTTGGTATATCTTTTGTATATATGTGACATATATATGTTAGTATTTATTTGGTATAAATTTAGTATATTTGACATATGTTTAGCATATTTATTTGGCATATTTTTGGTATATAAGTGATATATTATGCTTTAATGATGCATTTTATTCTTTCCAATATATATACATGATTTTATATGAAGGATATCGATGGAACATGCTATCTAGTGGGCTGCACTAGAACTGTGTACGTACCAGTGCAATATATATTAAGGTTGAGTTATAAAAATCACTTGAGGTGATATATGATTGATTGATTATTGAGAATTAATATGATTGACCGGTATGATTGCAGGAGCTCGGTTGATCTAGTGTCTCGGGGCCAATCACACTAAAAATGAGATTGTGGGAGCTTGATTAACTTAGTGTCTCGGGGCTAGTTTACTATCTAAAATGGGATAAGAGAATTACTTAGGAGTTAAGTAAGTTTGTGTGGCTAATATGATATTTTGATTGAGGTTGTGAATATTAGGGTTCTATTTGATCCTTCATTTAAATAAATATTTTCTACATTTATTATATATATGTAAAAGCAGAGTTTAGCATCTGTGTGAAATGCATATATACGTATATATATATATATGCTTGATTGTATATGATTTAGATTGCATGTATATATATATATATTATAATAATTCACTCAGTGAGATCTGATTCCCCTTAATATTTTTTTAGGAAATTCCTCGTCGTCAGACCTTAGTAGTAGACCTCAATGCCGAACTTCTTTAGCCCCGGCTAGATTATGTAATTTATTTATTTGAATTTTTATTGTATTATAGAAAACTGCAGTAGTAGTGTATTGTATCAATAGAATATTATGTTAGTAATAGACTTATCTTTGAATATTGAATGAATATATTTTTATTTTATGAAAAGATATTTAAGTATTTATTTTTATATCGATTTAAAATTTTAATTATGGTGTATTTTTTATATCAAAATATACCAAAATATACTAAATATGTATTTTTTATTATTATTTATTCATCTAGCTGTGCTGAGACCAAGGCCTATCGGACTGTAATATCCCGTGTTTTTAAAATATTTTTACACTGTACCGGGATATGCAGTGTTAATAATTTCTGTATATTATATGATATTTTTATGAGTTGATATGTATTTAAAACCTATTTTAATTATTGTGTATTATTTATAGTGCTTTACGTAAAATTTTCCCGGGACTTGCATTTTCGGGGAAATTTTCACATAAATAATTTATTATTAATTATTTTAAACATATTTTCGGACTTGCATGAACTCATACGTATTTTTAAAATACTAAATAAAGCCTATGTGTGAATATATTTATTTAATTAGGGTTTAGTATTTTATCCTAATATTTTATTATTTGTTTATTAATTTATTGTTATTTAATTATTTTATTTATCATTAAATTATTAAAATATTAAATTATATGTGTGGGTTTGATTTTTTTTTAATATTTTATTAAAATTATTTTTTTATTATTTTTCTTTTTTCTTTTTCTTTTTCTTTTTCTTTTCTTTTTCTTTTCTTTTTCTTTTCTTTCCTTTTCTTCTTCTTCTTCTCTCGAGCGCCCGACCACCCCTCACCACCGTCTGTCACACCGATCACCTATCGTCGATGTGCCTCCTGACTTGCCACCGTCGTTCCCAGCCGTCCCCCGCCGCCAGTAGCTTCCTTCCCTGGCGCCGGCGAGCTATTTTCCCATTTTTGGCCGAAATTCTTCTCCTCGCCGTCAACGATGATTCCGGCCACCGTTTTCGACACCACTAGTCCCTTTCTTCTCCTTAAGCTCTAGTGAGTGTGATTCTAGCTTTGGTTTGAGTTAAAATGGTATAGAATTGCTTAGGTTTCAAATTTTCAATTTCGGTCACATTAGGGTTTTTGATTTTTTTGAGCTTTGAATTGATTGATTCATGGAAACTCCCTTCAAAAATTTTAATCCTAGTAGCTTAATCTACATGTGAGAATTTTTGTAGAATTTTTGGAGATTGTTTGGATTTTTGGGTATTTTTGAATATTTTAATATTATTTTCTAATTTTCGGAAATTAATTATTTAAATTATGAAATTGTGTTTTATGGTTAAATTAAGTGTTGAAATGAATTATTGGAATTTATTTGGAATTTTTATGAATTTCAAAGTATTTATTTTGAATTATTGAAGTTTATGTAATTTTGGGAAAATTAGGTTAAATGTGTTTTTAATTGAATTTAATTGTGTAATTGAGTTTAATTATTAATATTATTGATAAATATGTTGATAAAATTAATTTTGGATAATTGTATAATTTTTGGTGAATTTTTGAGGTAATTTTAGTATATTTATATATATAGGGGTATTTTGGTAATTTTACATAAAATTGGTTAAAAATGTAATTTAATTGGTTTTAATAGTTATTTAAGATATAAAAATGATTTCTACAAATTATATAGTATTTTTAACTAATTAAAACTATTTTTCGTGAATTATTTTCGATTATATATATAATATACGGTTTTTCTAATAAAATGAGTTTTTAATGGTTTTTATAGTGTTTTAAGGTTAATTATGTAATTTCTATGTATAAAATGTATTTCTATGTTATAAGGGTATTTTGGTATTATCAGAATTGTTCTGTGTTTGTGGACCCCGATCGGTGGATTGTAGTTTGGAGTCCGACCGAGGGGTTGTGGATTTGTGTTGCGCTTGTTTTTCGAAGTGTATTTCCTTGCAGGGTCGGCTCTACTTTTTTGAGTAGAGAAATTTCTATTTTACAGGGGAGGTTCTGTCGGATTTTTGATAGAATTTTCGTAAAACGTGATGTTCAGTCGAACCCTAATTCTGTTTCCGTATTTAATACTCTAGATCAAATTCTAGGATTTCTGTTAGGTTTATTCTAATGTCGGTTATTTATTATTTGTTTAGTTACGCCAAGACCGAGGGCTAGTGGACCAGGCCCGTCGGACTCGTCTCGTGGAGCGTACTAATTTATGAGTTACTGTTTTATATATATATGCCTTAGGATGCATGATTTAGAAATATACGTTTTATTTTGATTAAAATGCATAAATAATGTGATTTGTATTTAAGTATATTTTTGGTATATATTAAATTATATGCATGTTTTGTTAATAAATTATATTTAAAAATGTTTTTAAATATATTTCTAGTTTAATTTATGATTTGATTGGATTTATTTGACGTGTTTATACTCGAAATATACCTGGTTTACTTTTGGTATGTTTCTAGTATATATATGGTTTATGTTGATATTTTATTAAACTTCATGCATCATTTATTTTTGTGAATGAATGTTTTATATTTATTAATGCAGGATATCGATAGAACGTGCTACCTAGTGGGCAGCACTAGGACCGAGTACGTACCGATACGCCTATAGTATTTAGGCTATATTACTAACTTATTTGTGGATATTGATTGAATGTGATTATTGATGTGTGAGATATGGTTTGGCGTTGTGATTGCTGGAGCTCGGTTGACCAAGTGTCTCGGGGCCAATCACACTGGCAGTCAGACTGCTGGAGCTCGGTTGACTTAGTGTCTCGGGGCCAGTCTACTGTCTAAATGGATTAAGTGGATATCTTTGGATTAAGTGAGCCTGTGTGGCTAGAGTGTTGTCTAACACTATTTCTGAGGTTGTGATATTCTAGGGTTCTATGTGATCCTTCATAAAAGATGATTTTCAATAAAATACATATAAAATGATTTTATTGCATCTGTGTGAATTTGCCTGTATATATATTAGATATATATATACTGTTGATTGTATGCATTATCATTTAGTGTGTATGTATATATATTATAGTAATTCACTCAGTGAGGTCTGACTCCCCTCCGTTGACTATTTTTCAGGAGAGTCAATATCTTCAGACCTCAGTAGCAGGTCGATACGCCGGATTTCTTTCGCCCCGACTTCTTTGTGTAAACTGCTTACTTGAGTCTTATTTTTATAATCTAGACACTGCAGTAGTTATAAATAAATTGTGAGATATTATGTATTTTATTTATGCGAGATGCATTTTAAGAATTTGAACTGGATTGTATTAAAGAGATTTTATATATGTGACAAAGTTGAGTTGAGATTTAAATTAAATCCAGTTGATGGAAATGTTATTATTATATTTACGATTTTTATTTCCGCTGCAAATTTGATATTGTTACTATTACTATTGCATATTTTATTTTATTTTTAGGCTTGCTACGGGTTACGGATTCGAAAGAATTCCCGTTCCCTAGCGCCGGTCATGGCCCCTGTTTTGGGTCGTGACACGGACCATATCTGTCGAGTTTGTCTCAAGGAGCGCAAACCTGTGAGTTATTATTTTATATATGCATTGCATATAGAATGCATGATTATGACCATTCACATTTTCATTATGTATTTCAACATGAATTATTTCATTAAATGATTTGGTATATTTTTAGTATACTTTTAGTATATTTTTGGTATATGTGATATATATGTGAAATATATGCTTAGTATGTTTTTGGTATATTTTATATATATGTGTATGTTTTGGTATATATTCAGTATATATTTTAACATATACTTGGCATACATATTTAGTATATTTTGGTATATTTTGATATAAATGCGATGTATATATTTGATATATTTTTAATATGCATTTGGTATATTTATGGTTTATTTTGGTATATATGTGACATATATATTTGGAATATTTTTAGTATATGTTTGGTATATTGCTGGTATATGATGGTACATTCTTCTATAGTGAATGCCATTATGTTTTAAATGATGCATTTTATTATTTTCCATAAATATGTGATTTTTATGAAGGATATCAATAAACCGTGCTACCTAGTGGACTACGCTAGAACTGTTGTGTAACAGTGCGGTAGTATTAGGTTAAAATTCTAATGTTTGATTATGAATGAGAATATGGAGATTATTGGTTATTGGAAAGGGTGGCTGCGGATCCTCGATTAACCTAGTGTACTCAGGGCCAGTCATGCCGGTAGTGAGATTGCGAATCCTTGGTTGACCTAGTGTACTCGAGGCTAGTCTACTTCCTTGAGTTGGATAACTGAATACTTGGAGTTTTGGATAAGCTAGTTGGCTATTGATTTTATAATTGAGGTTGCGAATATGTTAGGGTTCTATTTGATCCTTTACTTAAATAAATGTTTTCTGCATTTATTATATATAAAAGTGGAATTTAGCATTGTAATATCCCGAGTTTTTAAAATATTTTAAACTGCATCGGGATATGCAGTGTTAATAATTTTGTATATAATTATGATATTTTTATGAGTTTGATATTTATTTAAAGCTTATTTTAATTATTTTATGTTATTTTAAGTACCTTACGTAAAATTTTTCCGAGAATTTTATTTTCGGGGAAATTAACACGTAAATAATTTAATATTAATTATTTTAAATAATTTCACGAATTTGCATGAACTCATATATATTTTTAAAGTGCTAAAATAAAGTGTATATATGTGTATTTATTTAAATTAAACTAGGGTTTAATTAATTACCCTAATTTTTATTATTTATTATTTAGTTTTAATATTATTTAATTATTTTTAAGTATATAAAATTATTAATATATTAAAGTATATGTGTGTGGAGTATATTTAATGTGTGTGGGAGTTTATATTATTATAATATATAGTGTGATTATATATATATATACACATATACCTAATTATTTGTCAAAAAATCAAAAATTTAGCAATAATTACGGTTTTGCCACTATTCCCTTCCTCTTCTTCCTGATCGATTTCCATCACCCTCATCGCTGCTACTTCCATTTTTAGGCCATCGGTGTGCCACCCTAAGCTCCGCCCTTCCCAGCCAGCAGCTCTGCCACCTTTCCTTCTCTTCTCCAGCGCCGTTTCCCTCTGTTTTTGCCGAAAAAACCGAAACTTTGTCCCATCGTCGATCAAGCCGATTCCAGCCACCATTTTCTATCTTCTCCTTGAGCTCTGATGAGTGTGATTCTAAGTTTTTTTTTTCATTTAAAATGGTCTAGATTTGCTTAGGTTTCGATTTTGCAATTTCGGCCTATTAGAGTTCTTGATTTTTTTGAGTTTCAATTTGATTGATTCATGAAAAATTCCTTCACAAATTATGATCCTAGTAGCTTAATCTTCTTGTGGGAATTTTTGTATAATTTTTGGAATTTATTTTGATTTTTGGGTATTTTTGATTATTTTATTCTTATTTTCTAATTTTAGATAATTAATTAATTAAATTATGAAATTGTGTTTTATGGTAAATATAGGTATTGAAATGAATTATAGAAATTTATTTGGAATTTTTGTGAATTTCTATATATTTATTTTGAATTTATTTAGTTTATGTAATTTTGAGAAAATAGGTTTAATTATGTGTTTAATTGAAATTAATTGGTTAATTAAGTATATTTATTGATATTATTGAAATATATGTTGAGAAAATTAATTTTGTGCAATTATATTATTTTTGGTGAATTTTTGGATTAATTTTAGTATATTTATATATATAGGGGTATTTTCGTAATTTTACCCTAAATTGGCTAAAAATGTAATTAAATTGGTTTTGATAGTTATTTAGGGTATAAAAATGATTTCTAAAAATTATTTAGTATTTTTAACTAATTAAAACTATCTTTCGTAAATTATTTTCAATTATATATATAATATACGATTTTTCTAATAAAATGAGTTTTTATCGGTTTTTACTGTGTTTTAGGGTTAATTACGTAATTTCTACTGATAAAATGTATTTTTTTATATAAGGGCATTTATGGTATTTTGTAAATACTCTGTGAATTATGGACCTCGGTCGGTGATTTGTAGTTTGGAGTCCGACCGAGGGATTTTGGTTGTGTCCTGTGTTTATTTTCAAAGTGTGTTTCTTTACAGGGCCAACTCTACTACTCGAGTAGAGAGATGTCCATTTTACAGGGGAGGTTCTGTCGGATTTTTGATAGAATTCTCGTAAAACGTGATGTCCGGTTAAATTCTTATCCTAATTCCGTGTCTAAGATTATAGATCGAGTCTTTGGAATTCTGATAGATTTATTCTAATGTCGTGCTATCATTTATTTGTTTAGTTGAACCGAGACCGAGGCCTAGTGGAGCAGGCCCATCGGACCTATCTCGTGGAGCGCAATAAATAGTGAGTTACTATTATATATATATATATATATGCTCTAGGGTGCATGATTTTAGAAATATATGTTTTATTTTGATTAAATATGCATAATGGTTTAATTAGTACTTAAGTTTATTTTAGTTTACTTTTGGTTTATTTTTAGTATATTTTAAACTATATGCATGTTTTATTAATGAATTATGTTTAAAATGTTTTTTAATATATTTTTAGTTTATTTTGTAATTTAATTGGATTTATTTAACGTATATATACTCGAAATATACCTGGTTTACTTTTGGTATATTTCTAGTATATATATGGTTTATGTTGCTGTTCATTTCAATTACATGCATCATTTATTTATGAATGTATGTTTTATGTTTAATAATGAAGGATATCAATAGAACGTGCTACCTAGTGGGTAGCACTAGGACTGAGTATGTATCGGTACGCTTATAGCATTTAGGCTATATTACTAATCATTTGTGGATATTGATTGGATTTGATTATTTGATGTGTGAGATATGATTTGGGAGTGTGATTGTTGGAGCTCAGTTGACCAAGTGTCTCGGGGCCAATCACACTGATAGTCAGACTGCTAGAGCTCGGTTGACTTAGTGTCTCAGGGCTAGTCTACTGTCCAAATGGAACAAGTGAATTTATTTGGAATAAGTGAGCCTGTATGGCTAGAGTGTTGTCTAACACTGTTTTGAGGTTGTGATTTTCTAGGGTTCTATTTGATTCTTCATAAGCAGTGATTTTCAGTAAAAATACATATAAAATGATTTTTATCGCATCTATGTGTATTTGCTTGTATATATGCTTATTATATATATACTATTGATTATGTGCATTGACATTTAGTATGCATGTATATATATTGTATTAATTCACTTAGTGAGGTCTGACTCCCCTCCGTTGACTATTTTTCAGGAGAGTCATCTTCATCAGACCTCAGTAGCAGACCTGTACGCTGGATTTCTTCCACTTCGACTTCTTTATGTAAACTGCTTATCTGAGTTTTATTTTATAATCTAGACACTACAGTAGTTATGGTCGATTGTGAGATTATTGTATTATATTTGTATGAGATATGTACTTTAAATATTTGAACTGGATTTGTATTAAAAAGTTATTTATATATGAGATGAGGATATTGATTTAATTTCATTTGGTGGAAATATTATTTTGATATTTATGATTTTATTCTGCTGCATAATATTTTATTTAATTGTGTTGTTATTATTAGTATTGCATGTTTTATTTTATTTTACGGGTTCCGAATTCGAAAGAATTTTCATTTTCTAGCGCCGGTCATGGCCCCTATTTTGGGTCATGACAAACATCTATGTGAAATGCGTGTATATGTATATTATTATACTGATGCTTGACTACATATGACTTTAGGCTGTATGTATATATATTATAATAATTCACTCAGTGAGGTCTAACTCCCCTTAATATTTTTTTCAGGAGATTCTTCTTCAGACCTCATCAGTAATACTTTACACCAGTCTTCTTCAGCCCCGGCTAGATTATGTAAATTTATTATCTAAACTTTTATTGTACTCTAAAGACTGCGGTAGTAGTATTATTGTATCAGTATTGTGTTGTTTCGGATTTTGAGATTTTTGTATTAAAATACTATATAAATATTTTATTATGATATGACATTTAAGTATTTATTTTTATATTGGTTAAATTTTTAATTATGGCATATTTTTTATATATTTATTGCATGTGCTTTTATTTTAAGGCTTGCTATAGGTTCCGGATTTGAAAGAATTCTTGTTCCCTAGCACAGGTCATGACTTCTAGGTTGGGTCGTGACAATGCATATGTATTGGTTGATGATTGTTCTAGATTTACTTGGGCATGTTTTCTTGCTCATAAGAATGATGCTTTTAAAGCTTTTGAAAATTATGCTAAAAGAGTTTAAAAAGAAAAAAGATTTTTGTATTTCATCTATAATAAGTGATCATGAAACCGAATTTGAAAATAAAAGTTTCAAAAACTATTGTAATGAAAATGGTATTTCTCATACATTTTAACCTCGTAAAACTCCTCTGATAGTTGAAAGGAAAAATATAACTCTTGTGGAAATGGCTAGAATAATACTTTATAAGTATAATTTGCTTCTATACTTTTGGGTGGAAGCTGTTAACACATCTTGTTATATTTCGAACCGAATTTTCAAAAGACCAATTTTAAATAAAATATTTTATGAGCTATGGAACAATAGAAAACGTAAAATCTCATATCTAAAAGTATTTAGATGCAAGTGCTTTATATTGAACACCAAGGACAATCTTAGGAAATTTGATTCTAAAGTCGATGAAGAAATTTTCCTAGGCTATTCTATTTTTAGTAAAGCATAGAGGGTCTTTAATAAGAGAACTCTAGTAGTTGAAGAGTCAAATCATGTGGTATTTGGTAGTGTTGATGATCTTGTAGGTGACAATGAGATTGTGGAAACACAAGAAGAAAATGCTAGTATGCCTTTGGAACTTGAAGGTCCAAGCAAGTAGAAAAATGAGGAGACATCTCAACCTATCTTAAAGGATAAACTTCCAAAGATTGACAATCCAAGAAAGCTCACCCTCAAGACCTCATCATAGGTGACACTACAAAAGGGGTAACTACTAGATCTAAACTTAAGTATTTAATTAATTTAACTTTCATTTCTTAAATTGAACTAAAAAGTGTTGATGATGCTTTGAGTGATGAATTTTGGGTCCTTGCTATGCAAGAAGAGTTAAATCAATTTGAGAGAAATAAGGTTTGGACCTTAGATCCTAGATCTAAACATCATCCTATTATAGGCACTAAATGAGTGTTTATAAATAAGATGAATGAACAAGGTGTCATAACTAGGAATAAAGGTAGACTAGTAGCTAAATGTTATAATCAAAAGGAAGACATTGATTATAATGAAACCTTTACTCCTGTTACAAGGTTAGAAGCTATTAGGATGCTACTAGCATTTGCATCATAAATGGATTTTAAACTTTATCAAATAGATGTTAAAAGTGTATTTTTAAATGGTTTTATAAAAGAGGAGGTATATGTTGAACAACCTTCAGGTTTTGAAAAATTTAACTCTCTAAATCATGTGTTTAACAAAAGCATTATATGGATTGAAACAAGCTCCAAGAGCTTGGTATGAAAGATTAAGTAACTTTTTACTAGAAAAAGGTTTCTTTAAAGGAAAGATTAACACAACTCTTTTTATAAAGAAATCTAAACATAATTGATTGATTATTCAAATATATGTTAATGACATTATATTTGGTGCAACTAACCATTACTTGTGTGAGGAATTCTCTAATTCAATGCAAGGAGAATTTGAGATGAGTATGATGGGTGAACTTAAATTCTTTCTTGGACTACAAATCAAGCAATGCAAAAATGGGATTTTTATCAATCAAACCAAGTATGCAAGAGACGTTCTTAAGAAGTTTGGCTTGGATGGAGCTAAGATAAGTAAAACTCCAATCAACACCATAACCAAACTTAACAAAGAGGAGAATGGCAAACCAGTTGATGAAAAGCGATTTAGAGGTATGATCAAATCCTTTTAATTAACTACTAGTAGACCAGATATTATGTTTACTACTTGCTTGTATACTATATTTAATTTAGTCCTAGAGGGTCTCATTTGAATGCTATCAAAATAATTTTTAAATATCTTTGTGGTACAATGCATTTAAGACTTTGGTATCCTAAGAGTTCATCCTTTGACTTGATTAGTTATTTTGATGCAGACTTAGCCTGTAGTTTACTGGATAGAAAAAGAACTTTCGAAACTTGTCAATTATTAGGACAATGTTTAGTTTCTTGGTTTAGTAAGAAACAAGTTTCAGTTGCCTTATCCACTGCTGAAGCTGAATATATTAAAGTAAGTCTTTGTTGTTCATAAGTTTTGTAGTAAAAACAACAGTTGTTAGATGATAGTGTAAAACTTGATCACATTTCAATCAAATGTGACAATATAAGTGTTATTAACCTTAGCAAAAATCTCATTTAGTATTCTATAACTAAGTATATAGACATTAGACATCATTTCTTACATGATCATGTTCAAATTAGTGATATCTCATTTGAAATTTGTTGATACAAATAATCAACTTGTAGATATCTTCACCAAACCTCTCAATGAAGAGAGATTAAATTTCATTAAGCATGAACTTGACATGATTGATGGTTCTACTTTATCTTGATTTTATATTTAATTGACAGTTGAATTATTTTCATATGAAATCATATTGTGCTTATTGATTACTTTGATTGATAAATATTTTGATTTTGATCTTAAATTTTTTTATATAGTCATCATTTATATTTGGTTTATCTTTTTAAATTTCCTTTTACATTTTGTTAAAAGAGGAGAAATAATTTGAGTTTGCATATGTACCTAATTAATTTTTTTTAACATGTGTATTTTTTAAAATTTTAAAACTCCTTTAAAAAATATGTTTATATTAGTAACATATTATATTTTTATTTGATAGAGGGGGAGAAATTTTTTTAAAATTTTTGCATGCATATTAACATTGTAAGTATGACTAATTTTTTTGTACATCATTTGTGACAAAAGGCCTTATTTTGCTTACTTTGTTTATGTATGACATAGATTTTATAAAGATTTTGTGTATCTTTCATTTTCCATTTATATCTCTCTCTTTTCTTTTTGCTTTTCACAAAGGGGGTATATTTGAGTTTGCTATTTATCACTATACATGTGTATAATATTATCTTCTTAGGAATTGTTTTGATCTTTGATAAGGCATTAATATCTTCTTAGGAATTGTTTTGATCTTTGATAAGGCTTGAATATCTTCTTAGGAATTGTCTTGATCTTTGATAAGGCATGAATATTTTTACAAATATTTGGTATATCTTTGCTTTGTTCCCATAGGAATTTTGGTCCCTTTAGGTTCATTTCCCCTTATATCTCTCGCTTTTCCTTTTGGCTTTGTACAAAGAAAGGAAAATATGTTATGAATAATTTGTATTTATTTTTTGTATATGCTAAGTGTTACATGATTGATTAGCTAGCTAAACTCTATATGATCATATGATAATTAAGCACATCTAGCATCAACATTATTATTATATGTACTATTTTTGTGATGCATTTTAGTGGCACTATATGCATATATGTTTGAAAGCATTTCCTCACATTGCCTAATATTTATTTAAATGATCATTGTAGACACCCAATTTTGGGATGATAAGTTATGAATGTGATAGAGGACTCCAGTGATGAAAATATTATGAAGAGGTCTTTGATACTTAAGCTTCAAAATTCCAAGTGTCTAAATGCATCTTTTGAAGGAAGGATTTAGTGTTTTCAAGGACTAAATTGCAATATTTTTTTAGGACCTACTTGTAAACTTAAATTCTTCTAGGAGTCTTTTTATAATTAAATGTAAAAAAAACCTGTTGGAATTTCATAATTCTGACCGAAATTATGTAAGTCCAGTCAGAATTACACCAATTTTGATCGGAATTGGCAATCCTGGGATTGGACTCTTCCGTCTCTATCTTTTTATTTTTTTTAGGCTTTTAACTCAATCCTAATTAGTCTAAAATTCCTAAATATGATCCTATATTTTTAGGAATTAGAATCACGTTAAAATTGAGTTAGGGTTTTTGGTTTTCCTATATAAAAAGGACGGTAAGAGAAGGAAAGGAGAGGAGAAGAAAAAAAGAGGACATAACATATATTTTTAAAGCTTTTGGGTCTTTCTGTGTGTTTAATCAACAATTTTCATTCATTATTGATTCTTACAAAGAACTTTCTTAATTCTTTTATTGGTGAGTTATTTTTCTACAAAAATTCCTTTTGGTTTATCAATTAATTCAAGATCCTTAAAGAATTTTTGAAGAAGAAGATTCAAAAACTTGTCAGGAACGGTAAATTACAAATCTGATGAGTACCCCAAATCACTCATAAGCATCATCATCTTCTTCTTATTCTATTTATTTATTTATTTCTTTTTGATATTATTGATTATTTTCATTCTTTCGAGTTATTTTTATAATTTATTCATTTATCATAATTTTATTTATTTATTTTTCTATAGTGATTATGGAGGAAAACGTATGGTGATCATGTTGGAGGGATGAATTCATGAGAAGTCCACCGATAAAGCCTCGTAGAGACTTAGTTTCTAGGGTTTTTATTTTATTTTATTTATTGCTTTATTGTTTATTTTATTAACTGTTTTATGAATTAATATAATAGCCCTAATAATGGGAGTAGTGAAATTATGTATGCAGTTGCATGTTTGTTTTGATTGAATTGGTTAGTAAAACTAGATTTCAATTAGGTAATTATTTAAAATTAATGGAGGAAGTAAATTAATTTAGGTTGCTCGATAATAAAATTAGGGTTTTAGTAAGGATTAATCTAATTATTTGTTTGATCTTATTTAATTATTTTCTTTTTATGTTTTTATTTATTTTTTGGGCTTATTTATTATTTTTATGTGTTTTTGGGGCCTTAAGCCAATTTTAAGTCTTGCTTTATTCATTTAAGTATAGGTTATTTTCTTTTAGCCATTCTCACTTAAAAATTAATTAGGTTTAATCAATTAAAATAAATTTTTAGGTCTATAATTAATTAGATTTTAGGTTAGAAATATTCTTAGGCCCATTTAGTTAATTAGATATAGGTTCACCTAATTTAATTTAATTAATTTAGACTTAGCCCACTTAATTTAAGCTTTTTTTTTTTCGTAATTTATAGATTTAAGATCAGTTTAGAATTAAAACATGTAGAATTAGGCCAATTAATTTAAATATTTCATAATTTGTAGAATTATGCCCATTTTTTTATTAAAATTAGTAGACTTCAGTTCATTTAATTAAAATCAAAAGAAATTAGGTTTTTAGGTTCACATATAAATTAAAATATGTAGATTTAACTCATTTATTTAAAATCCATATAGATTAGACTAACTTAGAGATTATATGATTTATTAAATACATTATTTACTTGTATATTTCATGACTAGTTTGCCTTGGAGTTGATTTGTAATATCCCGACTTTTTAGTTATTTTGAAATTGCATCGGGATATGCAGTGCTAATAATTTTTGTATATATATTTAAGATTATTTTCATGAATTTGATAATTATTAAGTTATTTTAATTATACTTAATTATTTTAAGTTCTTTACGTAAAATTTTTCAGGGAATTTTATTTTCGGGAAAATTAAAACGTAAATAATTTAATATTAATTATTTTAAATAGTTTTACGAATTTACATTAACTCATACATAATTTTAAAGTGCTAAATAAAATGTATATATGTGCATTTATTTAAATTAAATTAGGGTTTAATTAATTAAATTAATTTTTATTTTTTAGTTTTATATTAATTAATTAATTATAAGTGTATAAATTATTAAAATATATTAAAATATGTGTGTGGTGAATATTTATTGTGTGTGTGATATTATATAATATTATAATATAAAATATAGCTATATATATACAAATATATACATATACACTTTGCAAAATATAAAGTTCCCATTATTTACCGTTTTGCCCCTTTCTTCCTCCTCTTCTTCCCGATCAGTTTCCGTCACCCTCACCACTGCTACTTCCATTTTCAGGCCATCGGTGTGCCACCCTCAGCTCCGCCCTTCCCAGCCAGAGCTCCGCCACCCTCTCTTCTCTTCTCCAGCGTCGTTTCACCCTCTTTTAGCCGAAAAACCAAAACTCATCTCCATTATCGATCAAGCCGATTCCGGCCATTATTTTTGAAACCTCCGGTCTCTATCTTCTATTTGAGCTCCAGTGAGTGTAATTCCAAGCTTTGTTTCATTTAAAATGGTCTCGATTTCCCTAGGTTTTGATTTTCCAATTTCGACCTATTAGGGTTCTTGAATTTTTTGAGCTTCAATTTGATTGATTCAAGAAAAATCCCTTCACAAACTTTGATCCTAGTAGCTTAATATATACTCTGGATTTTTTTTGGAATTTTTGGAATTTATTTTGATATTTAGGAATTTTTGATTATTTTATTATTATTTTCTAATTTTCGAAAATTAAATATTTAAATTATGAAATTGTGTTTTATAGTGTTTATAGGTGTTTAAATGCATTTTAGAAATTTATTTGTTATTTTTGGTGATTTTTATATATTTATTTTGAATTTATTAAGTTTATGTAATTTGAAAAAAATTAGGTTAAATATGTGTTTAATTGAAATTAATTGGTTAATTGAGTATATTTATTGATATTATTGAATTATATGTTGAGAAAATTAATTTTGAGTAATTATACTATTTTTGATGAATTTTTTATTAATTTTAGTGAATTTATATATATATAGGGGTGTTTTGGTAACTTGATACTAAATCGGTTAAAAATGTAATTAAATTGGTTTTAATAGTTATTTAAGGTATAAAAATGATTTCTATAAATTATTTAGTATTTTTAACTAATTAAAACTATTTTTCGTAAATTATTTTCAAATTATATATAATATACGATTTTTCTAAATAAATGAGTCTTTATCGGTTTTTAACATGTTTTAAAGTTAATTATGTAATTTGGATTGATAAATGTATTTTTATTATTAAAGGGCATTTTCGGTAGTTTTGTAATTATTCTGTGAATTGTGGACCTCGATTGGTGAATTGTAGTTTGGAGTCTGACCGAGGGATTGTGGTTGTGAATACTGTGTTTATTTCAAAGTGTATTTCTTTGCAGGACCGGTTCTACTCTTTAAGTATAGAGATGTCCGTTTTACAAGGGAGGTTTTACCGAATTTTCGGTGGAATTTTCGTAAAATGTGATGTTCGGTCGAATTCTGATTCTAATTTCGTGTCTAGTATTCTAGATCGAGTTTCTAGGAATTTCCGTTAGATTTATTCTGATTTTCTGTTGTCATTTATTTGTTTAGTTGCACTGAGACCGAGGCCTAGTGGATCAGGCCCGTCGGACCCATCTCATGGAGCGCAATAACAGTGAGTTTTTATTTTATATATATATGTTTAGGGTGCATGTTTTAGAAATGTGTGGTTTATTTTGATAAAATATGCATAAATGATTTAATTAGTACTTAGGTTTATTTTTGGTTTATTTTTAGTATATTTTGATATATTTTAAATTATATGCATGTTTTACTAAACATTTATACTTAAAATGTTTTTAAATATATTTCTAGTTTATTTTGCAATTATATTGGATTTATTTGACGTATATATACTCGAAATATACTTGGTTTATTTTTGGTATATTTCTAGTATATATAAGGTTTATGTTGCTATTTTATTGAAATTCATGCATCATTTATTTATGAATGTATATTTTATATATTAATGAAGGATATCAATAGAACGTGCTACCTAGTGGGCAGCACTAGGACTAAGTACGTACCGGTACGCTGATAGCATTTAGGCTTCATTACTAACCTATTTATGGATATTGATCGAATTGATTTGATGCATGTAATGTGAGATATGATTTGGGAGTGTGATTGCTGGAGCTCGGTTGACCAAGTGTCTCGGGGCTAATCACACTGACAGTCAGACTGTTGGAGCTCGGTTGACTTAGTGTCTCAGGGCCAGTCTACTGTCCAAATGGAACAAGTGAAATGATTTGGATTAAGTGAGCCTGTGTTGTCTAACACTGTTTGAGGTTGCAATTTTCTAGGGTTCTATTTGATCCTTCATAAACAGTGATTTTCAGTAAAAATGTATAAAATGATTTTACTGCATCTGTGTGAATTTGCTTGTATATATATTTATTATATATACTATTGACTATGTGCATTGTCATTTAGTATGCATGTATATATATTATAACAATTCACTCAGTGAGGTCTGACTCCCCTCCGTTAACTATTTTTCAGGAGAGTCATCGTCTTCAGACCTCAGTAGTAGACCCTTACGCCGGATTTCTTTCGTCCCGGCTTCATTATGTAAACTGCTTATCTAAGTTTTATTTTATAATCTAGATACTGTAGTAGTTGTAAACAGTTGTGGAGTTTATGTATTATATTTGTGTGAGTTATGTATTTCAAAGATTTGAACTGGATTTGTATTGAAAGTTTATATGAAATGAGATATTCGATTTAATCTCATTTGGTGGATTATTATTTTAATATTTATGATTTTATTTCTGCTGCAGAATATATTATTTATGTTATTATGATCATTGCATGTTTTATTTTAATTTAAGGCTTGCTACGGGTTCTAGATTCGAAAGAATTCACGTTCCCTAGCGCCGGTCATGACCCCTGTTTTAGGTCGTGACATGATTGTTTTAGGGTTTATATGAAATTGCATGTAAATAGATAATAAGATAGTAATTCATAAAGTAATTCTAAATGAACATAAGACTGAAAGAAGTTAGTATTCCGTATCCAAAATCTCCTGATTGTGGTGTTAGTTTTCTTTTAGGGAATTGAGTACCACTTTTTCAATTTGTCCTAGTTATTACCCTAGGTGGAAACTCCTCATCTCCATGTCATGTCTTTATAATAGTGGTTAGTGTGTTCTCTAGAGCCCTGAGCGCAAACAGTGTCACGTTTGCTAAAATCTTGGACGCTCGCTAAACCCCGTCGTCTATAGTGGTAACTCCACTGGGGATAAGTGATACTGATTCTACTTGTGTTCTTTAGAATATTTTATTGATAATTATTTTATTCTTGTATTCATTCTGCATATCCTTATTAATCGACGACGTTGGTTTATGATTCCATGATTCCACTAGCTTTATAGGGTTATAGATTGGCTAACCATCACTCTTAGCCTTAACTCAGTCCAAAAGAGATTGTCGGGCTCATCTGACTAGAGACTATAACCCAAGTCCTTAAGGAGAGTAGTCTTCTCTCAAGTTTGTAAAGGATGTCAGACCCCTCTGACCTCGGCCTATAACTCAAATCCTAAAGGAGGGCATCTTGCTAAGGGAACCTTAACCTTTTTACCGGACCCTAACCACATAAAATGGCTTAGTTATTTCCCCTAGGATCTATCCAAATTTCTTGTGAATGTTACCATGAGCTATTTCTATCTGTAAAGGCCCAAGTCCATACTTTAGAAGCCCATTTAGGTTAATAAAGATTGGGCTAATCTTTTACACCTAGAAATGTTATTTCTGTGCTTTTACTGCTTTGAGAGATTTGGCATGCGCATCGGTCCCTGATATCCCCTGTTGATATTAAGACCAAGACTAAAAATCCTAGGAAAAGAGACTTGCCATTTAATATGTGTGCAGGAGGAATAAGGTTAGAAGGATGTATGTACGCCTAACTTGATTTGTTATTTGCTGTATAACACGTGCATCATGCATACATGCATCTCGTGCATCATACTAACAATTTTTCTTTCAGCCATCATAGATTCATTTGGGTCTTCCTGGGTTTGGAGTTAAAAAGGTGGCAGACTGGTGAGAATTGATTCAAGCCCTTAATCAATCGCGAAAGAGATCCTTAGCAGATTGGAAAAGAGCCCTATTAATCCACTCTATTTAGAAGCTACGCAATCTGAATAAACTGAAAGAATGGAACAATAAGAGGGAGGAAACTGGACCCTAGAAGATGTTAAAGGAGCACTGATGGATGATATGAGAGCAATGATGCAAAACGAGTTAAGACAAGCTCTAGCGGGACTAATGCCACCACCTGCTGCTGCTGCACCACCCGCTGTGGCCAACCCACATGCTATGGGTCCACTACCTATTAACAATAATAATACTGGGGAAATGAAGCTGGATGATGTTGAGAGTTATATGATTAAAAAAGTGAAAAAGGAATCACTTGAGCAAGTTCAAGAGCTGGAATCCAAACAGATGAAGGCATTAACTTAAAAGATGTCTAAGATGGAGGAGTTAATGAGAGAACAAGGCCTAGGATACCCGATTGACTTCGATGATGTGATGCAATTTGAGGAAGACAAGCTACCTGACAAATTCAAGATGCCACAGCTATAGAAGTTTGATAGTGTTGGGGAACCGAGGATTCATCTTAATCAATACATAACTACTATGAGTACCACTAAGGCTCCTTTGTCTGTGGCTACTAAGTTGTTTGTACTATCCTTAGAGGGTATGACTATTAATTAGTATCATGGGTTAGAGAAGTCTATCCGAGCATATTGAAGGGAGTTGTGCACTGCTTTTCTAAAGTAATATGACTATAATAATAGGCTTAAGGTGTCCATAAGAGATCTAGAACTAACCAAGCAGAAGCCCAATGAATCATTTTTAGATTTTCTAACTAGGTTCATGAATAAGGCGGGAATGATGAAGAATAAATTGGCAGAGAAGGATCATATTAGGATGATAGTTCAAAATGCGTCACCTATCCTAGCGGAGAGGTTGCAAATGATGAACCCCAAGACGTTCGTGGACCTTTATGATGATGGGTTACAAGCTGAAGAGATCAAAATAAGAAAAAGAAGGCCACTAGGAACACTGGAATGAAAAATTACCCAATTGGGGCCACACAGCAAGGAAATACCAGCCAAGTCATAGGAGTTCATGCCATCCAGCAACCTAGGAGATTCTCAAATTTCAATCAGCCCTCATCCAAAGTCCTAGACTGTCTCATCCAAAAAAGCCTTTTTAGACCCTTAACCCCTTCTAGACCACCAAACCCGAACCTTCCTGGTTTTGATCAAAATAGTTATTGCAAGTTTCATTAAGTTACTGGTCATTCTACCGACTTTTGCATGCATCTTAAACATGAAATCCAAAACCTCATAAACTTTAGAAAAATCACAAACCCTAAAAAATCAAGTTCGAACCCAAATATCCAAAATAATTACCAAAATATGCCACCCCCAACCACCATAATGATCAACTTAGGAGTAAGCAAAGAAGAAGTGTTGAACTCTTTTAAGGATCTAAACCTTAAAACTACTGAGAAATCTCCTAACACTCCCAAAGGTATGGAAGAGGCAAAAGACTTGCTGGGTCAGCCCTGATGCAAGTTTGATTATAAAGTGTTTTACTCTAAACCACCTTCTTTTAATATATCCATTGATACAATTGAGCCTACAAAATAGGGTGAGGAGTTCAATGATGAAAAGCTGCTAGTTAATAAGGAAAAATGTATGGTTGAGGTATGGAAAGAAGAGAAGAAAGATCAGACTATACAGATGATTGATATTTGGTATAGTTCTGATGAGGAAGGCACTGAAGGGTATAATGTATGAAGTCAGCCATGTTACCAGAAGTGGGAAGGGTTATAAGCCAGCAAAGAAAACTATAGAGAGATAAAAAGCTATTGAAGGAGAAGATTTAAATGAACATGGCAATGATTTGATTCTTGAACAGCTCAAGAAAGCAAAGGCCAACATAAGCATTTGGGAGCTCTTAATGCATTCAAGTAGCCACAGAAAAGCTCTAATTAAGGCCATGATTGAGATGAATATTGAAACTACAGTAACCCCTGAAGTAATGATGGCCAAGGTTACTAAGAAAAAGCACGGGGTCATTACTTTCTCTGATGAGGATTTACCGGTGGAAGGAAGGAACCATAATAAAGCACTATTCATTCTAGCCAAAGTAAAAGGGAAGAAGACTAATTATGTGATGGTGGATGATGGGTCTATGATTAATGTTTGCCCACTATAGACTTACCCAATTTAGGAGTGAAGGTAGAGGATTTGGCAAAATCAGACCTTGTAATAAGAGCTTATGATGATAGCACAAGGAGTGTAGAGGGAACATTTATAGCTTCTGTGAAGATTGGACCTATAAAAGCAATGGTGGAATTCACTGTGTTAGATATTCTTATCACCTATGCCCTTCTTTTGGGTAGACCTTGGTATCATGTTTTGGGAGGAGTGCCTTCGACCGTTCATCAAAAGGTGAAATTCTTACTTGATGGGGAAGCAGTGACTTTAGATGCTAGTATGGGCAAGACTGTGTCCACAGTTATTGATAGTCAGAAACAGGTAGTCACTCCCCCAAGTTACTAGTAGCCATGATTTTAGAGGGAGTCACAATGGATCTAAGGGTTATGAATATGGTCAAGAAGATGAATTACCGACCAAGACAAGGACTAGGGAAAAATGAGCAAGGAAGCCCAGAATTGCTAAATTTGAAAACCCAAAATGACACAAGAGGATTGGGCTATACTGGAGTTGGGTTTAGTAGCAAAAGGGCAAAAAGAAGGTTTTTCAATGAGAATGGCCTAGGGAATTTGGGACCCCTGAAAGGTAACTTTATCAAGCAAGGGAAGGAGAAGTTCTACTATGGTGAAAAGAAGCCTGTCCAAGTAGCTGGTGTGGATGTCCTTAGATTTGAGATTTTTAAGGAACAAATAGTTAAAAAGCTGGTGTAAAATAATAAGGACAAGGTGATGAAGACAGTTACCGAAAAGATGAAAATCGAAGACATTAAAGAATTGTTTTATCTGCCACCTAACAAAAAACCACCACAGGAATTAGCTAGTATCATTAATAATAGTTTTACTGATGTTTTTTTATAAAGAAACTGATATAATAACGTCCGGTCTGTTTAAAGATGAAAACTTTGTCTCCTTTATAATCAATAATATAAATTATGGTTTGGCTTACTTGTGTGATGTTGATTATGATGGTCTTATGCATTTTATTAATGATCATTCATGCATATTTGACATTAATTCTATTCAATTAGATTCATTAAACATGGGCACAAATGAACAACCAAAACACATTTCTATATCACATGACTTAACTCCTGAATAGAGGGAAAAATTTGAGAGAATATTAATAAAAAGAAAGGTAGTATTTGCTTGTTCCGATGAGGATATGCTAGGGTTAAATAGGGGAATTGTGAAGCATCACATTCCAACATATCCTGAAGCTAAACCTATTAAGTAAAAACTTCGGAGGTTAAGCCCTGAGTAGACAAAAAAGATAAGGGAAGAAGTCACTAAGCAAATTCAGGCTGGTTTTCTAGAAGTTGTGGAATACCCTTAGTTGGCAAATATAGTACCAGTTCCTAAGAAAGATGCAAAAGTTCGAATGTGTGTAGACTTCAAGGATCTGAATAAGGCATGTTCAAAGGATGATTTTCCTTTACCCCATATTGATGTGATTATGGATAGTGCAACATCTAGTGCGATGTACTCTTTTATGGATAGGTTCTCAGGTTATAATCAGATAATGATGGCAGTTATAGACAGGATCAAAACTGCTTTCATCACGGAATGAGGAACATACTGCTACAAGATGATGCTCTTTGGATTAAAGAACTCAGGAGCAACTTATCAAAGAGCGGCCACTACCTTATGTCATGATATGATGCATAAGGAAGTGGAAGTTTATATTGATGACATGATGGTTAAGTCTGAAACAAGAAAGGGACATTTTGAGGCTTTAGATAAGTTCCTAGCAAGAATAGAAAAATATAACCTAAGGCTTAATCCAAAGAAATGCATCTTTAGGGTAACTTTAGGAAAGTTATTGGGGCACATAGTTAGCAATAGAGGAATAAAAGTCAATCCAGGCAAGATCAAAGCCATCTAAGAGATGCCAGCACCAAAAATAGAGAAGGAAGTACAAGGATTTATTGAAAACTGTAGTACATCAGCAGGTTCATTGCTAGATTTACCATGGTTTGCAATCCGATCTTCAAGCTCTTGAGGAAGAATCAGCCCGTGGAATGGAATGAAGAATGCCAGAAAGCCTTTAATAAGATTAAGGAATACCTTACTAACCCGCTTGTATTGAGGCCACCAAGACAAGGCAAGCCTTTAATCTTATATTTAGCTTTAGAAGAAAAGGCGATGGGAGCAATGCTAGCACAAGAAAGGCCCGAAGGGGTAGAGTACGCTATATATTACCTCAGTAAAAAATTCCTACCATATGAAGAAAACTACAATCTTATAGAAAAGACATGTTTGATAATGATCTAGGCTACAAAGAAGTTAAGGCATTATATTTAGTCTTACAAAGTATAAGTTGTTTCAAGGATAGATCCTTTAAAATACTTGTTTCAAGCACCTGCTTTGACTGGAAAGATGTCTAGATGGTTGGTATTTTTAACTAAGTTTGATATAGAATATGTCACTACAAAGGTCATTAAATATAGATCTGTAGCAGAGTTTTTAGCCCAGAATGCAGTCAAAGGAAACGAGCAGTGGGATCTAGAGTTTCCATATGAGAACCTAGCAGTAATAGAATAACAAGAATGGAAACTTTATTTTGGTAGAGCCATGAATAATAGAGGAGTAGGGCTAGGAGTAATTCTTGTCACACCAGAAGGAGAAACCATTCCTATGGCCAAGAAATTAGACTTCAGGGTTACAAACAATATAGCTGAGTACGAGGCATGTATTTATGGCATGGAAGCAGCATTGGTAATTAGAGTTAAAAACCTATTGGTTTATAGAGATTCCATGTTAGTTGTCAGCCAGGCTAATGAAGAGTGGGAAGTAAAAGAAGAGAGATTGAAACCTTACATCCACTATTTAAGAAAACTAATAAGGAATTTCACCAAATGTCTCTTTATACATTTACTAAAAGATGAGAATCAAATGGCGGATGCTTTAGCAACACTTTCTTCAGTGTGGGATAAATCGATGGGATCGATGATGAAACCTTTGGTGATAATGAAGACGAAAGCTCCATGTTATGGCAAAGAACATGTCATGAATATTCAAATAAGGCCAGAGGAAAAGCCATGGTTTTACGACATTCGGAGATTTATCGAGGAAAGAAGACATCCAGATGAAGCAACTTCCAAAGATAGGTATGTTCTTCGTATTCTTACTCGCCATTATGTAAGTCATGATGGGATATTATATAGAAGGATGCCAAATGGAATATAGCTAAGATGTCTCAAGAAGGATGAAGCAGAACAGGCAATGAGAGAGATTCATGCAGGAGTTTGTGGATCGCACATGAATGGGATAATTCTAGCAAAGAAAATTATTCGGCAAGCGTACTATTGGATGAGTATGGAAAAGGACTGTATCCAAATAGTGAGAGAATGCCATCAATGTCAAGTACACAGCAATCTCAATCACCTTCCCCCTACAGTTCTAAATAATTTAACATCTCCATAGCCCTTTATAGCCTGGGGAATAGATATAATAGGGGAAGTAAAACTTTAAACACGCACAAATATATAGTAGTTGCAATTGACTACTTTTTGAGATAGATAGAAGCAGAATCCTTTGGCACCTTAAAAACTAGACAAATGGCAAAGTTCATTGAGAAGAACCTCATTTATAGGTATAGGATCCCACACCATGTTGTGACATACAATGGAGTTAAGTTTCAGGCAAAAACTGTTGAGTTGTTACAAAGATACAAGATCGAGCATCATAAGTCCTCACCTTATCGACCTTAGGCTAATAGTGCAGTGGAAGCGGCTAATAAGAATATAAAGAAGATTCTCTCTAAAATGGTGAAGACACATAAGGACTGATCCGAATACCTCCCTTTTGCTTTATGGGGATATAAAAGTATAACACGTACTGTTACAGACAAACTCCGTTCTCATTAGTATATGGTTGTGAAGCGGTTTTACCCATAGAGATAGAAATTAAATCCTTGAGAGTGGTTATGGAAGCAAAAATCCTTGAGAGTGAATGGATACAAAAGAGGTTCGATCACCTTATATCTATGGATGAGAAAAGGATAGATGTTTTATTCCACACTCAAATTTATCAAAGGAGAATAGCAAGAGCTTTCAACAAAAAGGTTAATCCAGGAAAGATAAAAGCTGGAGATATGGTATTAAAGCACACAAGGGCAATGGTGTTTGACCTGAGAGAAAAATTCAAACCGAACTGGGAAGGACCATATTTAGTTAAGACAATCCTGCCCAAGGGAGTCGCAAAGATATCAGATCTAGAAGAGAATGAACTCACTGAGCCAATCAACCTTTATCGCCTTAAGAAATACTATCTTTGAAAAAAAAAGGGTCCGCTAACTAGAAAACCTAAAAAGGCTAGTTAGGCAAAAGTTAGGACATTCCCGCTGTTCAAAAAACCCGTAAAGGGCTTATCAGGCAGAAATTAGGGAAATGAAAATGGGAGAAAAATATTCAGTTAGAAAATTTAAAAGGACTAGAAGATAACAAGAGTTATGTCATGTGATGTAATAAATGTACTCATTTTTGCCCTGGTTAATGAAATGAATTAAAAAGACATTTTTGTTAAATATTGCATTTTCTATCTTTATTAAGGCATAAAGACTTGAAGGAAAAATAAAATATAAGAAACCGGACTTATAAGACCACTACTTTTATTTTTGTTTCTTTTTTTACTCATTTAACAATATTTAAGTCCTTTTGTATTTAATAAGTTCTGGTAATTCTGTAAATTGCATAGTAACCCAAGTCTTATAGTTGTCATTAGTAGTCATGTCAGCATCCAGGTATATATTCCATTCCAAAGCTCTATGAGGCCACAAGTTCTTTACTTTATCGAAGAAATCTTGTCTCAGGAAGAAACCTTTGAAGTTAGTTATAACAACCACATGGAATTGAGGGTGACCATACTGACGACAGAGTCGTGAGGGAGAAAGAAAGGTCAAAAAGTGTAATCCGAGAATAGGGACACAATTGTCATACAAGTTGATGGTCATGAATTTTAATCTCCACCAAGGATAGATCCAAGTAATCTCAGTATCAGTAATGCCTTTCATCCAATCAGTCCATTGATCCATGGTGTGCTTATCCTTTATCTTCAAAGGATGAGACTATAGATAATGAGGTTGATAAATCAAAGAATTGGGAGGAGCATCAAGCAGACTCAATTTCTCCTATAACCAAATCTTAAAAAAAAAAAGAGTTAAGCTGAAAACCTGAGAGGGTGGCTTAATTAAAAAAAAAGGTTATATACCTGAAGGAGAAGCAAACTGCTTGAGAGTCAGTTTTGAACCTTGAAATTATCTAACCTAATAATAGTTTCAGTAAGTATGACAGGCATAGGATTAGCTCTAGTTTCTACCAGTTCTAAGATACTGATAATCCTTACATTAGCATCTCCATAAGAAGACACTAGTAGAAATTGAGCATATAGGTAGAAAGTAACAGTTCTGATCCAAGCAGCATTGGTTTTGTCTCTAGTTCCACAAGAGGAAATTAGAAAAGAAAGACTGATGGTTTTAGCATTATGCGTGTGCATGTAGATAACATCTAGGGGCATATCAAAGAATGTTATTAATCTACTAGGAAACTCAATCTCAAGGTCTAGGAGACCAATGGTAGCAGTGGAACTTAGTGAACATCCCAGAATAACAGCAAATTCCTCGATTAGGGGACACAATTCTTGTCCATTGAATCTAAATACATTATCCTTAGCATCCCAGAAGGTGGCAGTGGCATGTAAGAAATTATTGTCTATCTTTAGATATTGAAAGGACTTTAAGGGTTTGGCATGAAAGGGCAGAATTTTATTATACTTATCTCCATTAAGGGTCTTGAGAAATTTCTTCATCAAAGTGAGCGTAGCTTGTGTCATGATGGAGGCAAAGGATGGAATTAATGTAGCATATTTGTCTTATGGTTCTTATATAGGTCATAAATCAGATACAAAAAGGATTAGGATTGATTTTTTGGACCAAATTCATGTCAGAGTGGGAGAATAGGTAGAATTGGAGCCGAAATCTCCGATTGAAAATTCAGAATTTTGGTCAAAATTCTAGATTTTCAATCAGTATCCATAATTGCGATCGAAAATCTAGGACACCGGTTGGACTTCCAATATTTTTTACCAAAAAAAGAGGGAAAATTACGGTTTGGTCTAGAATAAAAGTCCATGATGCATAAAAGGAAATAGTTCTGAAACATCTCAAAGTATAGCTATGCTAATACAATTCCTAAAGAAAGATAGTCATCCTGAGCTCCAGTGTCTAGCCAGGGTCTCCATCCTTTAGCTAGATCGTCACTCTGATATGGGGGCATAGGAGTCCCGACATCGTGTCCATCAAAACCAAGGCTAGCAAGTTGTTGTCGGAGCCTCTCATTCTCACGCTCCAAATCCCTGGCATAATTTTGTTGCATTAGAAAATAGTTAGAATCATACATATCATGCATAACACGTATACATATGTATATTTGTTATGAACACTAATCCTCTAAGTACCTGTAATCTACATAGTAAATAATCTCTCGAAAGAGGCAATTCCATATAAATACTCTGCCTATGTCCTAGGGACCTGTAAAATAAATTTTACTAATTCAGCAACAAGTGTAAGTTTGTGCAAGGTTAGCAAAAGAGCAAATTGAACTTTCATGTGAAGCATCAGGAGGAGATAAGCTAGGAATCTGAGCTATATCAAAATACATGTGTTGCTCAATATGAGTCTATACCATGGGAGCCCAATAATACATCGACCTATCAAATGGGGGAACATCACCCAAAATGGTACTTAAGGAAGTCTCACCATGAGCAATCTTATTGTGATAAATAGGCGACCTCCTGCTTAGTCTCCTCAGTATCATCCTCAGTCTTCTCCATAACAGCATCAAGGACTCCTTCAACCTATATAAAGAACCAGATGTTAATAATGATAAGAGAGTTAAAGTAAAATAGTGAGAGAAAGAATACCTCAGCCGGGTCTATAAGAACCTACTGTAAGAGGTTCTCTCGAATATACTCTTGATAATGACGTGAACACTCAAGCATGGTATAAGAGTCATTTCCCTCAAGAGCAACTCTAAGCTCAAGACCAGTTATACTGCTACTCCGTAACATCAAGGAGGGAATAGAAGAGGGAACACATCTCCTGGAAGGTCCATATGCCAGTGATAAACACGCTCACCGAGATACCACATCTGGTAGCCATAACCAAGAAGCAGAACTCTCATAGTCTCAAGTCTTACTACTGTAGTCATAAAATTGTATCACTAAATGTCTTCAGCACCAGCCAACCAATATGATCTAACTTGCAAACTCATTCATTTAAATTTAAATTTGTTAAACTTTTACAATTAATGAAATATTTAAAGTCAAAATTTTCTTACCAGGTCCCACTCTAAGGAGTTCAACTGGTCCCAATAAGTCTACAAATCATGCTTGATGCTAGCAAGACGAGAGGAAGCCCACCTCTGCATCAGGGGAAGACTCCTATCGGCGCTAATGGCATTTAAACCTCGAATCACTCCAGTCTCAATGCCCTAAATCTGGAAAAAAGGAAAATGAAGGAAATAAGGAGGGGAATGTAAAAGTAAGTAAAAGTTAAAAAGGGATAAGAAATATACATGAAAGACATGCTAAAAGCCACACATCATCACAGTGCCTCTACAAACAGTATCCAATCTATAGTAGAGGTAAGCAGGTACTGTAGACCCCTAATCCAAAGTAGCGACCCTAGTAAGATCCTAAAGAGGGCCAAGAAGAGCGATGCTAACCTCATGACTAGTCTCACAAAAGAGTGTAGTGCCAAGCAATATTAATAAAAAACATCTTGCCTTCTGGAGAATCTGGTGAGATGTAGTGGTAGGTAGTCTCCTAAAACCTTGTACAAGAGAAGAAAGAAGCATGTTCTTCATATTCTTCCATGTTGGAACAAACCTGAGCAAGTCACGAATA
The DNA here is from genome assembly GCA_947683625.1 of Mallotus nudiflorus. NCBI lineage: Eukaryota > Viridiplantae > Streptophyta > Magnoliopsida > Malpighiales > Euphorbiaceae > Mallotus > Mallotus nudiflorus. The sequence continues at coordinate 510,462 of CANTUR010000147.1, read as the reverse complement.
TAATGACTCCTAGCATCCTCTGGAAGAATGTAGTAATAAAGATCAAAAGGAACTGGGATACCTCCGAATGCAATCCTAGTAATGGCAAAAAAATTCATCGGGGAAATAGTCAGCTCACCCACTCGTGTGTGGAAGGTGTGAGTGGTGTCCATCCACCTCTCGATAAGTGCAAAAAGTGAATAGTGATCTGACCTATCTCAAGCAATCGGTAAAGCAGCAACAAAATGTCGAAAGCCGAATGCTCAAATATGTTGTGCTACCTCCCCAGACAAGTCATGGAACAATTCTCACACTAAGTGAAAATAACCCAAGAATTTCAGAGGTTTTTGAAAAATGCAGAAACAACATGATCATTTTTCTTTCATAAATCTCTATTTTTGACATCATTTTAAAAAAATAAAAAATAAAAAATCAAATCAGAAGTCTAGATTTCCGATTGGAAATCTAGAATTTCGATCAGAATTCTAGATTTTTGATAGGAAATCCAGAATTTCGATCGGATTTCCTAATTTCCAATCAGAAAATTGAGAAATTTGAATGGAAATCTGTGAATTCAAGACTAGAATCCAGACTCCTGATGAAAATTTCAGTGAAATTTAATATATTTATGTTAGTCTATAACATAAGTTGGTTTTAATTTTTCATGATTTACATCTACTTTGTCCATTAAATTGCATGTATGTAAACATTAATTTTACATACTAAAATAAATATGTTTATTGCAGAATTGAAAATAGAGATAGGAAATTTTCCTCATCTCCAGCCTGAGAACATCTGTGGAGGTGCAAATGAGTTAAAGGAAATATCTCTTCATCTTCACGAAGTCCCAAATCATTTTGGGGAAAATGCAAATGCAAAGTGATGGGATCTAATTATCTGGAATTGTTCCCGCATAGCCTACACTGTGGGTGGGCCATAGGATCAAATAGATCCAAGATCAGACATCGGATGAGAGAATAATTGAAAGAAGAAAATTAAAAAATCAAGAGAAAATAAAAGGAAAAAAAAAGAGAAGAAGAATAGGAAAAAGAAGAAATGAATCAGAAAAAGGAGAAAAGGAATATATAGATGGGAAAATATCCACTTTGGTCCTTTAACTTTGGTTTACATTTAATGTCACGACCCAAAACAGGGGCCATGACCGGCGCTAGGGAACGGGAATTCTTTCGAATCCGGAACCCGTAGCAAGCCTAAAAATAAAATAAAGCATGCCACAATAACAGTAACAGTATAATATGCAGCGGAAAATGAAATCATAATATCATAATATCATCCATATCAACTGGATTAAATTCAAAACTCATCTCATCACATATATATAATCTTTAATACAAATCTGGTTTCAACATAATACATCTCCTTAAAATAAAATACATGAAATCCAACACTTTAATTCACAACTACTGCAGTGTCTAGATAAAATAAATAAGACTCAAGTAGACAATTTACATAAAGAAGCCGGGGCGGAAGAAATCCGGCGTATCGACCTGCTACTGAGGTCTGAGGAAGTTGACTCTCCTGAAAAATAGTCAACGGAGGGGAGTCAGACCTCACTGAGTGAATTACTATAATATATATACATACACACTAAGTGATAATGCATACAATCAACAGTATATATAATATGTATATATACAGGCAATTACACACAGATGCAATAAAATCATTTTTATATATTTATCTGAAAATCATCTTTTATGAAGGATTACATAGAACCCTAGAATATCGCAACCTCAGAAAATAGTGTTAAACAACACTCTGGCCATACAGGCTCACTTATTCCAATATATCCACTTAATCCATTTGGACAGTAGACTGGCCCCGAGACACTAAGTCAACCGAGCTCCAGCAGTCTAACTGCCAGTGTGATTGGCCCCGAGACACTAAGTCAACCGAGCTCCAGCAATCACACCCAAATCACATCTCACACATAACAATAATCATAATCAAATCAATATCCACAAATAAGTTAGTAATATAGCCTAAAGCTATAGGCGTACCGGTACGTACTCGGTCCTAGTGCTGCCCACTAGGTAGCACGTTCTATTGATATCCTTCATCATTAATAATGTAAAACATTCATTCACAAAAATAAATGATGCATGAATGTACATGAATTAACAATATAAACCATATATATACCGGAAATATACCAAAAGTAAACCAGGTATATTTCAAGTATATATAATTCAAATGAATTCAATCAAATTATAAATTAAGCTGGAAACGTATTTAAAAACATTTTAAATATATTTTATTCACAAAACATGCATATAATCTATTATATACCAAAAATATACTTAATGTAAACTTAAGAAATAATCAAATTATTTATGCATATTTAATCAACATAAAACATGCATTTCTAAATCATGCAGCCTAAGCATATATATATAGTATAGTAACTCACCTAATGCGCTCCACGAGACAGGTCCGACGGGCCTGGTCCACTAGCCCTCGGTCTCGACGCAACTAAACAAGCAATAAATAATCGACATCAGAATAAACCTAACAGAAATCCTAGAATTCAATCTAGAGTATTAAACACAGAATCGAAAATTAGGGTTCGACTGGACATCACGTTTTACGAGAATTCTACCGAAAATTCGACAGAACCTCCCCTGTAAAACGGACATCTCTCTACTCAAAAGAGTAGAGCCGACCCTACAAAGAAAATACACTTCGAAATTCAAGCTCAACACAATCAAAATCCCACGGTCGGACTCCAAACTACAGTCCACCGACCGGGGTCCACAAACACAGAATGATTCTAGATATACCAAAAATATCCTTAAATCACAGAAATACATTTTATAAATAAAAATTACATAATTGACCTTGAAACACTATAAAAACCGATTAAAACTCATTTTATTAGAAAAACCGTATATTATATATATAATTGAAAATAATTTACGAAAAATAGTTTTAATTAGTTAAAAATACCAAATATTTTGTAGAAATCATTTTTATACCTTAAATAAATATTAAAACCAATTAAATTATATTTTTAGACAATTTAGGGTAAAATTACCAAAATACCCTTATATATATAAATATACTTAAATTACTTCAAAAATTCACCAAAAATCATACAATTATCCAAAATTAATTTTCTCAACATATTTATCAATAATATTAATAATTAAACTCAATTAACCAATTAAATTCAAATAAAAACACATTTAACATAATTTTTCCAAAATTCCATAAACTTCAATAATTCAAAATAAATACTTAGAAATTCATAAAAATTCCAAATAAATTCCTATAATTCATTTCAACACCTAATTCAACCATAAACTCCAATTTCATAATTTAAATAATTAATTTCCGAAAATTAGAAAATAATATTAAAATATTCAAAAATACCCAAAAATCCAAACAATCTCCAAAAATTCTAAAAAAATTCATACATGAAGATTAGCTACTAGGAACAACATTTGTGAAGGAATTTTCCATGAATCATCAAATTCGAAGCTCAAAAAAATCAAAAACCCTAATAGGCCGAAATTGACAAATCGAAAACTAAGCAATTCTAGACCATTTTAGCTCAAACCAAAGCTAGAATCACACTCACCGGAGCTCAAGGAGAAGAAAGAGACCGGTGGTGTCGAAAACGGTGGTCGGAATCGGAAGTTATGAAGAAATGGAGCTTCGGCCGGAAATGGAGGAGAAAGGGCTTGCCGGCGCCGGGGAAGGGAGCTGGGGGCGGCGGAGTGGCTGGCTGAGGAAGGTGGAGCTCCTGGCGGCACACCGACGGCCGAAAATCAGAAGTTGCAGCGGTGAGGAGTGAGGTGGGTGGTCGGGCGCGCGGGAGAGAAGGGAAGAAGAAGAAGAAGAAAAAGAAAAAGAAAGAAAAAGAAAAGAAAAAGAAAAAGAAAAAGAGAAAAAGAAAAAAAAAAGAAAAAGAAAAAGAAAATAAAATAAAATAATTAAATATTAATAAAATAATAATAAAATAATTTAATAATAAATAAAATAATTAAATAACAGTAAATAAATAAATAAATAATAAAATATTAGGGTTATATATATTAAACCCTAATTAAATAAATATTCACACACGGCTTTATTTAATAATTTAAAAATATGCATGAGTTCATGCAAGTCCGTAAATACATTTAAAATAATTAATAATAAATTGTTTACGTGAAAATTTCCCCGAAAATGCAAGTCCCGGAAAAATTTTACGTAAAACACTGAAAATAATATACAGTAATTAAAATAGGTTTTAAATACATATTAACTCATAAAAATATCATATAATGTACAGAAATTATTAACACTGCATATCCCGGTACAGTGTAAAAATATTTTAAAAAAAAAACACGGGGTATTACATTTAAATCCACTTGATTCTTTGCAATTTAGTCCTAAAATGCAATGCATTATAGTTTAATAATTGACATCATACGACTGAGTGTGATGGTTCTCTTCAAATTATACTAGACGACCAAGTGTAGTCAATATTGTATGACTGAGTGCAATGTATTTTTAATTGATTATACAATCGAGTATAATCAGCATCATACATCCAAGTGTGATGTTGCTTTTCAAATCAGACTATACGACCGAGTGTAATTAACATTGTACAATCGAGTGCAATGTATCTTCAATCGATTATACGATCGAGTATAATCAGCATCATACAACCGAGTGTGATATTTCTCTTCAAATTAAACTATACATCGAGTGTAATCAACATTGTACGACCTAGTACAATGTGTTTCTAATCGATTACATGACCGAGTATAATCGACATCATATGACTGAGTATGATGTTTTTTTTTCCAACCAATTATACAACTGAGTATAATCAGCATCATACGACTGAGTATGATGTAATTTTTCAATTCAATATTATACGTCCGAGTATAGTCAACATTGTACGACCGAGTATAATCAATATCATATGACCGAGTTTGATATGTCATTTTAAATGTTGTACGTCCCAGTATAGCAAATTCATAAGCATAAGCTTCAAGGAGCATAGGTAAGTATTCTAACTTTCAATTTAGAAATTGGGTGCTATTTTACTTTGCTGTAATTTTTCAAGCAAATAGCGACAAAGGGGGGCAACTGTAGACATCCAATTTTGGGATGATGAGTTATGAATGCGATAAAAGACTTCAATGATGAAAATATCATGAATAGGTCTTCGATACTTAAGTTTAAAATCCCAACGGTCTAAATGCATCTTTTGAAAGAAGGATTTAGTGTTTTCAAGGACTAAATTGCAATGTTTTTTAGGACCTAATTGCAAACTTAAATTCTTCTAGGGATCTTTTTTTAATTAAATATTAAAAAAAAATTTATCGGAATTCCATAATTCCGTTCGGTTGGAATTACATAATTCCTATCAGAATTATGTAATTCCAATCGGAATTGCACAATTCCAGTCAAGATTGGACTCTTCCGTCTCTGTTTTTTATTTTTTTTAGGCTTTTTACTCAATCCTAATTAGTCTAAAATTCTTAAATATGATCCTATATTTTTAGGAATTAGAATCATGTTATAATTGAGTTAGGGTTTTTAGTTTTCCTATATAAAGAGGACAGCAGGAGAAGGAAAGGAGAGGAGAAGAAAAGGAGAGGAGGCAACATATATTTTTAAAGCTTTTGGGCTTTTTTATATGTTTAATCAACAATTTCCATTCATTGTTGATTCTTAAAAAGAGCTTTCTTAAGTCTTTTATTGGTGAGTTGTTTTTCTACAAAAATTCCTTTTGGTTTATCAATTAATTCAAGATCCTTGGAGAATTTTTTAAGAAGAAGATTCAAAGACTTGTCAAGAACGGTGAATTAAAAATTTGAGGAGTACCCTAAATCACTCATAAGCATCATCATCATCTTCTTATTCTATTTTTTTATTTATTTCTTTTTTTATATTATTGATTATTTTCATTCTTTCGAGTTATTATTATAATTTATTCATTAATCATAATTTTATTTATTTATTTTTTATGGTGATTATAGAGAAAAATGCATGGTGATCATGTTGGAGGGATGAATTCATGAGAAGTCCAATGATAAAGCCTCGTAGAGACTTAATTTATAGGGTTTTTATTTTATTTTATTTATTGCTTTATTATTTATTTTATTAACTGTTTTATAAATTAATGTAATAGCCCCAATAGTGAGAGTAGTGAAATTATGTATGTAGTTGCATGGTTGTTTTGATTGAATTGGTTAGTAAAACTAGATTTCAATTAGGTAATTATTTAAAATCAATGGAGGAAGTAGATTAATTTAGATTGCTCGATAATAAAATTAGGATTTTAGTAAGGATTAATTTAATTATTTGTTTGATCTTATTTAATTATTTTTTTATATTTTATTTGTTTTTGGGCTTATTTATTATTTTTATGTGTTTTTGGGGCCCATTTTGGGTCTTGCTTTATTTATAAGTATAGGTTATTTTCTTTTAGCTCATCTCACTTAATAATTAATTAGGTTTAATTAATTAAAATATATTTTTAGGTCTATAATTAATTAGATTTTAGGTTAGAAATATCCTTAGGCCCATTTAGTTAATTAGATATAGGCTCACTTAATTTAATTTAATTAATTTAGACTTAGCCCATTTAATTTAAGCTTTTTTTTTCATAATTTATAGATTTAAGATCACCTTAGAATTAAAACATATAGAATTAGGCTCATTAATTTAAATATTTCATAATTTGTAGAATTATGCCCTTTTTTTTTATTAAAATTAGTAGACTTAAGTTCATTTAATTAAAATCAAAAGGAATTAGGTCTTTAGGTTCACATGTAAATTAAAACATGTAAATTTAACTCATTTATTTAAAATCCATGTAGATTAAAGTAACTTATGGATTATGTGATTTATTGAATGCATTATTTACTTGTATATTTCATGACTAGTTTGTCTTGGAGTTGATTGTTTTAGGGTTTATATGAAATTGCATGTAAATAGAGAATAAGATAATAATTCACAAAGTAATTCTAAATGAACACAAGACTGAAAGAAGTTAATATTCCATATCCAGAATCTCCTAGTTGTGGTGCTAGCTTTCTTTTAGGAAATCGAGTACTACTTTTTCGATTTGTCCCAGTTATTACCCTGGGTGGCGACTCTTCATCTCCACGTCATATCTTTATGACAGTTGTTAGTGTGTTCTCTAGAGTCCTGAGCTCAAACAGTGTTGCAGTTGCTAAAATCTTGGACGTGCGCTAAGCCCCGTCGTCTACAATCATGTTATCATATTTTATGTTTTTAATACATTTGTCATAAAAATGTCATGTTTTTATCCCTCTTACTATATTTTATGTTATTTTTATTTTTTTTGTCAAGGGGAATAATCAAGAATTTATATTTTTTATCATGTCTATATTCATAAAGGGAGAAATAAAAAAATTTATTTTATTTCATTTTGTATCATTATTATCATAAATATTATCACATACTTTATTTTGTATTATTTTTTATCAAACTCAAAATAAGTTTGTCAAAATAAAAAGGAGGAGATTGTTGACCTTACTAATAATCAATTTTAATTTTGATTTTAACAAACTTAATTTTGAGCATTTAATGTATTTTTTAAGTGTGTATAAGTTAGGACTCCATTGGAAGTTAAAATAAAGTATGATTTTTTTGGCTGATTCGACCTCTAAGATTCAAGGAGGTTTTTGACATCCTTAGAGCTTTATAATAAGAAAGTTATCTTCTTCATATTTGAAATAGATATCTTGAGCTTTCTAAATTGGGTTGCTTGTCAAAATCTGAGTTCATTTGTGTATGCAAATTTTAAGTCTAAATCAACATATATAGCTACCATTTCATATTGTATAGCTCTTAGTATTTTGGACATATCTTGAGCTACAGAAGTCCAATTGAGGTGATTTAAAATGATATGGAAAGCTAAGTAAAATATCTAAAACTTTCATGAAAAAAGTATGGGCAATTCAAATGTCTCAAATATAAAATCATGGCTTCAACTTGTGCTTAACTGTCTAACAGTAGTCTGCATTTTAGATTGCATAGCTCTTAGTATTTTGGACATATCTTGAGCTAAAAAAGTTTAATTTAAGTGATTAAAAATGATATGAAAAGCTAAGTCAAATATCTATAATTTTTATGAAGAAAGTATAGAAAAATTCAAACGGCTCCAATAAAAAATCACATCTTTAACTTATGTATAGTTGTCTGGCAGTAGTTTGAATTTTAGATTGTATAGTTCTTAGTATTTTGGATATTTCTTAAGAAAAAAAACTCCAATTGAGGTAATTCAAAATGATATGAAAAGCTAAGTCAAATAGCTACAACTTTTATGAAGAAAGTATGGGCAAATTTGAATGTCTTCAGTAGCCAATCACAATTTCAATCCATGCATAAATGTCTGACAGCATCACTTTCAATAATTCAAAATTATAAACATTGGATTCAAAATATAGACATTTGACATATTATTTGTACCTCTAATAGCTATATATTTTTAATGTTTATCTATATAAACACCCCTAGAGCTGAATGGAAGTTAAGAAACTTGTTTATCATTCATTCTTTCTTAAGCATTCAATTGAGCTCTTAAATTCTTTTAAACAATTCTTTATAAGTATAACTCTTATAAGAGTTGGTTGTGTGTTAGAAATAAAATTTCTCTTCATATTAAATATTGGGATAGATTAGAAGGAAAGTGAGATTTATTTCTAAAGGAATTGGTTTAAGTGTTGTCCATTAAAACACTTGGGATTTAGTTTTTGAGTGAACTTTGAAAACTCAAGTTGAAAGGTTATAAGAGTGAATCACAAAACTCTTGTGTAATCTCAATCTTATGAATAAGATTGTGAGTAATTGAAAATCCTAACTTGGGGATAAATTAGATGCAAACGTAGGATTATTGTTAAATTCGAACTCCTTAAATTTTTGTGTTATTTATTCTTCCTTCTCAACTTCTATTCAACTCTTGCAAAGAATTCTTTTAATTTCTCATTTTTATTTGATAGTCTTATTCACCCCCTTTCTATAACTCTTTTCAAGACTATATGCACCATTATGACCTAGATTGTTATCATTGACCATAAGTGAATATCCATGCGATCACGTATCTAACGTCACTATTCGATCCACCCATCACATGAGTATCCACATGTCTATTCAGATATCTCATATCAAGTAGCATGAGACTTACTACCTCCCACTATTAGTATCATATATTAATAAAGGAAAATAGACAAAGGTGATAGTCTAATTAATATTACTCAAATATTAATTATATGACTATGAACATTTTATAGCATATGTACTAAATAAATTCATAGCCCATATTATCAACTCTTTATAATGAATATATTTAACATGATGCTAATGGATAAATATTCAATTAAATAAACACTTTAAATAATAGAATATTTTTTTATTGTCATTGGGATAATTTATAATGTCATTATACATTACAAGAATGGCACTAAGACATATTTATGCTAACAATTTACACTTTCCTTTGTTCTAGATTTTTTAATGGAGCTTTTTTGTCCATATCTTCTCATTTATTCTACTATGTGGAGTTCTATTAAAGCTTGTACAACTGACATTCAATCTAATTCTCAATGGCTGCTTGGTAAGGACTCTCATTTACATTTTTAGAATGCTAACTGGTTAGGCTACTCTATTTTGGATGTTATTGGTATTCTTGCTTCTTTTATAAAGCATCTTAAGTCTAAAATTTTTGATGCCTATGTTCACGATAAGTGGAATTTATCTCAAGAATTTTGCTTGGCCTTCCCTAAAATTTGTGCAGACATTAACAGTGTAGTTTTCTTTTAGAATGACAAGGATACTTCTGTTTTTCGCCCAGCCAAGAATGTTTCTTTTTCTTGTAAATATTTTTATCTTTTTTGTCGTCTTAACTGTTTTAAAATGGCTTGGGGGAGGAGCTTTGGCGTCAGTACTTGCCAACATTTAGAGGTTTTTTGTGTGGTAGGAAATTTATAATAGGCTACCTATTGGTGATTTATTATACTTGCGGGGTATGATGTTAGCATTAAGATGTGTCTTTTACTCAAGAGCAGCTGAAAATTTAAATCATATTCTTATTTATTGTCCTTACGCCAATTCTATTTGGTGTTCTTTGGGCAGCCTCTTTGGTGTCATTATTCAATTTACTGTGGATTTTTTTAGTTTCTTCAAGGCTATATGGTTCTTACAATTCTCATCTCAGATTAGTGCTCTTTGAAGAGTTAGATTTCTCGCAGTAGTTTGTCATATCTGGTTTGCAAGAAATCAGATGATTTTTCATGACAACTTCAATCCCTCCTCTCACATTCTTCATAAAGTTTGTCATGATATCAAGGCATCTAAATCCTTCAAAATAGGGAATATGCATAATTTTATTTTTAATTTGGTCATCCTTTGACATTTAAATTTCAAGGTTTGTTTCATAAACCTCTTGGGTTGCTTTTTGTTTTCTGATTAAACCTCCTTTTATCTTATATTAAGATTAATGCAAATGGAGCTTCTCATGGTGCATTGGAGCGATTAGGTATTGGTGGAGTTTTCGCGCTCATATAGGATCTGCTTTAACATCATTTAGGCTCATGTTTTACTTTTGAAGTAGAGATACATGATGTTATTATTGCCATTAAAAAAGCTTCCTCAATGGCGCTTACATTTTTTTTGCTTGAATATGATTCAGCTTTAGCTGTTCACCTTATCAATTGACGTAGTTTTATTGTCCTTTGGATTTTATGAAGAGCTTGGGAAAATTGCCTTTCTTCTATTCACAAACTTCAGGTGCACATAAGTTGTATTTATAAGGAGGGTAACTGTGTTGCTGATCGTTTGTCAACTATGGGAATTGGTTTACCTTCAATTTAATGGCGAGATTCATATCCTTGAGAGGTCTATGATGCCATGGGAAGAGAATATTTTCGTTTCTGCACTTAGTCTTTGCTTTTTTGTTTTTAGTTTATGCTTCCTTTTTGCTAGTTCTTTATTGCCTTTAAAGGTTGTAAACAACTTTGTATTTATTCTTTTTATTTAGTAATAAGGTTGCAAGGGGTTATATAATGTTGGTGTTAGAGGAGTGCTAAATTAGCTAGGATGTCTTAGTGCATCGCCTGATAATTCTTTCGTCAATTTATATAAAAAAAAGACCGTTCCTTTTTAAAAATTAGAATAAAGAAACAATAAAAAACACCAAATTCCTTTACAAGAGACACACAACACAAACGCGCTAAGTGCAATAGAATAAGCAAAAGGTCAAACGCTCAAATTGCCCCTCAACGTTTTACTCTAATTACAGATTGGATACAAAAAAAAATTTTGAGCCAAATTGAAACTTCATGTGTGTAAAGTTTTTTCATATTGGACCTTTACGAGTACAATTAAGTCCTGTAACGTTTTTTATTACAATTAAATCCTACAGATTAAGAAAAAATTACTTTTAAGGGTTACTAACAAACAAAAATCATCAATTTTTTTTAAACATATATAACATAATTATAAAGTTTAAAAGTTTTTAAACCTATATAATATATATATTTTTAATTTTTTCTTGAATTTTAAAAATTTTACAATTAAGTGATATATATTTCACATAAATGACCAATTTTATTCATTAATATAAATAGCAAATTGATAATTAACCCAAAAATTTAATTTTAATGGTTGAATAAAAAATTCTTAAATTTCATTAATATTTTAAAATTTTTAAACCTACACAACAGTTGATAAATAAAATTTTTTTATTGAATTGTTAAAATTAAATTTTAGATCAAAACAAGAGATGACAATTTTAAAAATTTATAATATTGACAGGTAATGTTTAGTCTACTTACAAAAAAATATATTGAGATATAATGTTTTAAGATAAATGCGTACACAAATACAATATATGAATTCAACTAATTTTACATGTTTATGCATTTGTTTTTTCTAGTATCATTGGTGGTAATTCACTCACAACTGTAATATTCCTAGAGATTACTAATTATTATGTAGATTTAAAAAATTTAAAAATATTAATGAAATTTAAGAATTTTTTATTCAACCATTAAAATTAAATTTTTAGATTAATTATCAATTTACTATTTAATATTTATTTTTAAAATTGATTATTTATTTAAAATATATATCACTTAAATGTAAAGTTTTTAAAATTCATGAAAAAAAATATTTTATATGTCTAAAAAACTTTTAAAACTTTCTAATTATATTATATATATATTTTTAAAAAAATTGATCATTTTCTTTTATTAATAACTCTTAAAATTAATTTTTTATTAATTTATAGAACCTAATTGTAATAAAAAAAAGTTACAAAATTTAATTATACCTGTTAAAATTCAATATAAAAAAAAAATTACATATGTAAAGTTTTAATTTGTTTCGAAAAATTTTTTTGTTCAATTCATAGTTAGTATAAAATGTTGAGACACAACTCGAGCCTTTAGCCTGAGCAAAAAAATAACAAAAGAATAAAAGGGGAAAAAAGATACTGAAGAAGTAAGAGAGGTTGGGTCATCCACCAGCCCCACTTCGTTAACTCCGCCCCTTTCCCTCAATCCCACCTCTTAACGGACTTTTCGAAGCTCTCTTTTTCTTCTTCTTCTTCCTCCGTCTCCAAGCCATAAAATCACACTCCTCCATTATTACAATCCTCTACATTGCTTCAGATCTCTTCTCTCTCAAACTCCGCTCCAATTTGCATTCACATAAAATGCAGTCCTCACTCTCTATCTCCCTCGCTCAACCTGCTACCACTGCTACAACACTTCCTAGATCAAACTACACTTTCGATTCTCTCGCCTTTAATCCTTCTAAGCTTATAAATCTCCGGTTCTGTGGCTTAAGACGAGAGGCGTTGGGGTTTTCTTCTGTTTCTCGACCACACAATCGCCAGCTTCGCCGTCCAATTCGCTCAAAGAAGATTTCCGCTTCTGCTGCTGACAATGGAAGCGCTCCTAAGTCGTTTGATTATGATTTGATTATTATTGGTGCTGGTGTTGGCGGTCACGGTGCTGCTCTTCATGCTGTTGAAAAAGTAAGTAATTAATTATTGTGAAATGTTCAGTTTTAATTTGATTTTGATAAGCTCAAGCAATGGAATTATTTTCTGAAAGATAGATTCTGTTTATTTTGTTGCTTTTTTGAGCTGTTTTGCGAAGGGAAGAAGGAGAATGACATTTTTGGACGTTGTTTGAAATGGAAATGCAGGGTTTGAAGACTGCTATTATTGAAGGAGATGTGGTTGGAGGTACATGTGTAAACAGAGGTTGTGTTCCTTCTAAAGCTCTTTTAGCTGTTAGTGGTCGGATGCGCGAGCTTCAGAGTGAGCATCACTTGAAAGCTTTAGGTTTGCAGGTAATGGTTTTTTATTTTTTAAGCTGTATTGAAATTTTTGTACAACTCTTCTTATCAAAGCTGTTTCTTAAAACTTATTCATAGGTTTCAGCTGCTGGATATGACAGACAAGGAGTTGCTGATCATGCAAATAATCTTGCTTCAAAAATTCGTAATAATTTAACAAATTCAATGAAGGCATTAGGCGTGGACATATTGACTGGTTTTGGTGCAATTTTGGTGAGTTGATGCTTTTGTCATGGAAAATTGGGAGCATTACAATATGAATTTTCTTGTGCTCACTTCAAATAGAGAAATTAGCTTGTAGAACGTGAACTTTGATCACACTTTTATGTTTCTGTGATATTTGATATGCATCAATGATTATTCATTATTTCCATTAATTTATATAGGGACCGCAAAGGATCAAATATGGGAAAGACAACATCGTGACTGCAAAAGACATAATTATTGCCACTGGATCTGTTCCATTTGTGCCCAAGGGCATTGAAGTTGATGGTAAGAGTTTAGTATTCTTAACTGTTATTAGAAGAGATGCATACTTCTCCTTTCCTGATGAATACAAAATGGATCAATGCAAATTGGAATAAAAGCATATTAGTATGTCCTCTAATATGAGGATATAGAGTTGCCTTACTCAAACATAGCAAAAACCGGAGTGTCCCTGCTCAGTTGAGTGTATTTAAGATATTCAGGAAATGGCATATCGTGAACAATTACTGAAGTCCTTGTGCAATGTTTAGGCATACCATCGGAGTCCATGAAGTGGTTTCATCACTTAATAGTTGAATAGCCATCTTGTGCGATAAATTGAAATAGTAAAAAGGTCTTATCCTCATAAGCATTATTCAAAAGTATGCTATAGATGATGCTTCTTGGTGAAATCCTGTTGTCCGTCTGCTTTTCACTAGATGTTAATTTTAAGTAGACCTACTATGCATTTGTCTGCAACATATTGTTTACTTTTGCTTATAGAAATTTAACTTTTGCATAATAACCTTCAGGGAAGACTGTAATTACAAGTGATCATGCACTGAAATTGGAGTTTGTTCCTGACTGGATTGCAATTGTTGGAAGTGGTTATATTGGTCTAGAATTTAGTGATGTCTATACTGCACTTGGAAGTGAGGTACCCCTGTTAACTTATCTGAATCCTTCTTCATACTATTTTTGGAAGAATGAGCGATGTCTATATTGACAGCTAGGATGACATTGTTCACCTTTTTTCTACAGGTTACCTTTATTGAGGCACTAGATCAGCTTATGCCTGGATTTGATCCTGAGATTGGGAAGTTGGCTCAAAGGGTACTAATAAATCCACGAAAAATTGACTATCATACTGGAGTATTTGCAAGCAAGGTAATTAGGAGTTTCATATTTACACGATAGTGGCTGTCCCAACTTGTTGCATTTATATCTTCCTTTTCTATTCTTCTTATGTTAGGCATGTTACATTCCTTTTTTATTGGTACTATTTATGCAGATCACCCCAGCAAAGGATGGAAAACCAGTCACTATTGAGCTTATTGATGCCAAGACGAAGGAACACAAAGATACATTAGAGGTAATTTGAGTTGTGTGCAGTCACAAAGTTGGGTCAAAATACTTATATTCCTCTACTTTCAATATTATAATATGACAAAAGCATTGCTTAAAATTGTCAATTGGTCCCAGCATTTTTTTTGACGGTTGAAAAAAAGTTGATCAATAGGCTGTTCTTCATAGGTACTCACAGTAGTATTCTACAAATGGGCCTCTTTTATTTTGTTTATTTATTGGAATCTTACAACATTTTAATGAGTTTACATCATATTACTTAGAAATTAATTTAGTTATTTTCAATTACTATCACTGTGTCACAAGTCATCATATCTGACATGCAGGAAGTGTCTAAAACTTGAAACTGTGTTTCCTTCTTTTTTTTTTTTTTTTTTTTTTTTTTATGTGTGTGCTGTTTTGATTTCCCATTATGTCATTACATACACCGTAACTTTGGCTTTGCTTTGTCTATAGATTGATGCAGCACTAATTGCAACTGGAAGGGCTCCATTCACAAATGGTCTTGGCTTGGAGAATGTATGGATCCTTTGACAATAATGTGAATGAGACTAGGTAGAATTTGTTACCAGAAGGGGAAAATGGTTCTGATTCCTTTTTCCTTTTTTGTACAGGTTAATGTGGTTACACAACGTGGTTTTGTCCCTGTTGATGAGCGCATGCGTGTTATTGATTCTAATGGAAATCTGGTTTGTTTGCCTATTTCTTTGATCATAATTTGGAGTATACCTATCATTCGTTGCTGATACCTTCCTTTTAAATACCAACAATTAGGTACCTCACTTGTATTGCATAGGTGATGCCAATGGTAAAATGATGCTTGCTCATGCAGCTAGTGCACAAGGAATTTCAGGTTAGTTGCAAACTGTTTTCAAGTTGATGAACTTCCTCCGATGATTTCTTCTAACCTACTTTTTGCTTTGCGTAACACAGTGGTTGAACAAGTCACTGGAAGAGATCATGTTGTAAATCATTCAAGTATCCCAGCTGCTTGTTTCACTCATCCTGAAATCAGTATGGTTGGATTGACAGAGGTGCCATTCTTACAAATTTTTTCTTCAAGTGCTTGTTTCGTTGTTCATCTTCATATTCAAATATGGGTTCTAAAATGACGAACCATTAACTGAATACTAAATTTGCAGCCTCAAGCAAGGGAAAAAGCTGAAACAGAGGGATTTGAAGTAAGTGTTGCCAAGACGAGTTTTAAGGCCAACACAAAAGCCCTTGCAGAAAATGAAGGAGAGGGACTTGCTAAGGTTATATTTCTCAACTGTTGTTTCCTTCAATAGTTTTCAGTAGTTTTCCATTCATTTCATTGGAACTGTGGGAGTGAAGTTTGTTAGAGCTTTGCATACTATATGGGCCTATCCACCAAATAAAGTGTTAGTACTAAATGCTCAGACATGATAAAGCTTTCTATGGGCCTGTCATTTTGCTTTTGTTGTTATTGCATACATGCTATCCTATGCTTTTTTGTTGGTGTTACTTTTAGTGTGGTGTGTTGGTATGGTTACTTGGGCCTGCATTTGGAGGGCATTTCCGGTAATTGTCCGATGATGGTGCATGAAAATGAGATTTGTTGTGGCCTTACATTTTTGTATAGACTTCTTCATTTAATGGCTTTACTTTTAGTTTAGATGCTCTTCCATCCTTCCGTGCTGTTCACTACTCTTGCTGCATGTGTAAATTTACCTTATCAAAATGTATGCATGCTAGATTTTCAGTTTTTAGTCTAGATGTTTAACCCAGTCTGACTAGCTTACACACTTACGATTCTTCCAATTTCATGCAGTTAATATACAGACCTGATACTGGAGAGATACTTGGAGTTCATATTTTTGGATTGCATGCTGCTGACCTCATTCATGAAGCATCCAATGCTATTGCTTTGGAAACTCGTATTCAGGCAGGTGTTTTTTAACCCAAACTACCATGTCTTCGCACCTGGATTACTAATTATCCCTGAGCCTGCAGTCTTTAGAATGAACTGCCTGTGAACTTCGAGGACTATTCTTGGGCTTCAGTTTTTACCAATTCATAAACCATCTATTTTTTTTTTTGTTGATTGTTATTGACATAGTAAAAATGGTTACAGTGGCTCAAATTTTTGTTGGTTATTTCTCATTATTTAGAAGTAAGTGTGTAAATGCATGTCACATGATTACTAATTATGCTTGGGACCATGCAGGATATAAAATTTGCAGTTCATGCACATCCAACTCTGTCAGAAGTCCTTGATGAACTTTTTAAATCGGCAAAGGTGAGTTTCTTATCTCAATTTCCCTTTGAATATCATATTTTCCATGTACTTCTCTTCTATTCCTGTGTTTCAATGCCAAATGGAAAACTGTCGGAAACTGGCAATAGTTGTTTTTGAGTTATGATGTGGTTTAAAGGGTAATTT
This sequence comes from Mallotus nudiflorus, assembly GCA_947683625.1. NCBI lineage: Eukaryota > Viridiplantae > Streptophyta > Magnoliopsida > Malpighiales > Euphorbiaceae > Mallotus > Mallotus nudiflorus. Next base: position 493,175 of record CANTUR010000147.1, on the reverse strand, counting down.
ACCAAATTATGGTAAAAAATAAAAACATTTCTGATTTTATGGCATTTTTAAATTTTTTTTTTTTTTTTTTTTGTGGTGAATTTTGAAATAATTTCCCAATTTATGGTACTTTTGTCTGAGGTGGAGAGGAGAGAAAATTTTGTTGAACATGGCAGTGGCCATACCACCATTAGCAGTGGCTGGATGTCCATGCCGCCACTGGTAGTGGCGGTATGGGCTGATAATTATTTTTTTCATTTTGGCTAAAAAAATGGCCATTCATTTTTTTTCATTATTATTGTTATTATTATTATTATTATTATATGTGTGTGTGCATGGCCTTTTTTTTGGCCTTGTTTAACATTTTTGTTTTTTAATTTTAACATTTTTGCATGGCCTTGTTTATGCATGGCCATTTTTTGTTGGCTAAACCTCGCAAGGTTTAGTTAACTCTCAAGGATCATTATGCTTAATCAAAAAAATAATAATGATGTTAAAATTAAAAAACAAAAAAAATTATGGACATAATAATAATAATAATAATAAAGGCCAATGACAATCCATGCAAATTCATACGCACACACATGAAATAATAATAGGCAACGAAAAAAATTATGCATGGCCGTGAAAAAAATTATGGCCAACCTGTTTTTGGTCGGCCTTGTTTATTATGCATGTCTTGGGCCAAAATTGAAAAAAAAAACATATCCATGGCCGTTCCTTTTTGAATTTTGTGCCCATACTGCCACTCCCAGCGGCGGTATGGGTGCATGTATATCCATTTTTTAATTGTCTACCGTATGAATCCTCTCTCTCCTCCTTTAGTCCAAAGTACCATAAATTGGAAAATTCTTTCAAAATTCACCATAAGAAAAGGAATTAGTTTCAAAAATAACATAAATTGAGGAATAATTTTATTTTTTACCATAAAAAAGTAAATAACCCGTGGTTTAAACCATTGGCTAGGTTATGATCATATCATATCTGCACATTCCTTTGGCCAAAACATTACTGGATGCAGCAATGCATATATTATTGATACTATGTCTGATCATCTGTGATTAAAATTTCAATACAGTTTCGTTCAGCATGATGCATTGTTGTTGTTATAATACCTGTCTCCACAAATAGTTGTCTAATTTCTCAATCCTGATATGTCTTCACACACATTTGCTGGTTGCATATATTGTTAAGCTGAAGACAGCACCACCCATCTTCAAGCTAGTGACAGAAGTTTTTAATTTATGGGGCAGGTTGAAGCTCATGTCTCAAGCCAAGTGAGTGAACCGGTTGCAGTTTAGGTACTTCAAACTCAAAAGTAGCACAAATTTTTGAAGAAATTTGCTTGTGATAGGGAGTGCCAGGAAATTTATGCCACCAGGGCAAGAGAGGATGTCAACAAATTTGCCAGGCAATTTTGCCATTTCCTTCGAGGTGGTTGAGATGGGAATCTCTAGTGTTGCAGTGGTTTCACGAGTTTGTTAATTCGGTTGCAAAGATACTCCAGTTTACATTTATTCCAATTTTAAGATTCATTTTAGAGTGCTATTTGTGGACATTATTAAAATAAACCATAAATGAGTTATTAATAGAGTTCCTAGCAGCTAATGTCATGAGTGCTTGAAAGCTGTAGCAAAGTTTGACAGTACAAATAAGTTGGTAAAATATTTATGAAAGTTGTATCTAAGAGCTCGTCTTGATTTTACTTTTGAAGTTCCATATTGTTAATTTCATAAACGTCCAAAAATGACGATATGTTCAAGTTGTCTATTTTATACAAAAGAGAAAAGGGTGGAGGGGCTTTTTACCAAAAAGCCAAGCAAAATAATTTGGCCCCCATGTAAGCAAGCAGGGAGCAGTTTTGTTAATAAAGTATGCTATCAGCCCCCTGTACAAAATCAACACTATAGAATATAAAGTTCACACGGCAAAACAAACAATTGATATCAAGGATATATGATGCCCTTAAAAACACTATTCTCACTAGATAAAACATTTCTTTTCAACCTTGAGAAATGAGATAAAATTGACTAATAGAGGGAAAAGAATAAAATCTATAGATTTTGTTGTATTTAACGACTTAAAATTAATTAATAAAGAGAACAGAATGAAAAATATTTAAAAAGAAAATCAAATTTCACTTGAGAGCCCTTCAATTCCCTTCCCCCTCTGTTAACCCTTTTCCCCACAAAATATAATTCCTCAAATCCATTTTCTTCTGTTTATATACCCCTCAATCCTCATATAAAAGCATTATATCAATCCTGTTCTTAGAGCATTATATCCCGCAGTCCCAGAATTCCCTTCTATATTATAAGAGCATTATATACCATAATTTCGGAATTCCCCTCAGAAAAATGATGAGGCATGAGCTATGCATATAAAACTCGAAAAAAACTTACTCAGGGCAAAACTAGGACTTGAACAAAGCGCATTTGAACGCGGGGTGAGAAAACCAGGTAAATCTAGGCCAACAGCTTCATCAAGATGAAGCATCACAGCATTGAAATTAAAATCTTGTCAACCAAAAATGCCTAATCTACAAGCCTCCAACCAAATACACCTAGAAGCAAATAGCTTTATAGTTGATTAAATGATAAAATCACCAGCAGCATTTCGATCTCCACAGAAAACATATAAAGAATCAACCATAAAATAGATATAAAAATGGAAGCAACAGCGATATAATCATAATTCATGGAAGTCTTAAAAATCTTTAACCAACCACCAGTAGCAATTACTCAAAAAAAAACCATAGAAATGGCTTAGCAGTAACAGTACAGCCGCTAAGTCAGAAAAGCCCAACATTAAGTCACTGATTTTCTATTAAAACATAAAACCCTAACATGAAATCTTCAAAAAGCAGCAGCAGCAGCATCCTTGAGGATTTTCAGTTTACTCTTCCCCAGAAGCAGCCTCACCATTCTTCTTGTTATGCTTCCTTGCATACCTCTGGTTCCTCAAGAACTTTGGATCCATCTGTTCACACAAAATAACCAAATCCCCAAGATTTTAGAAAAAAAAAACCCCTAATATATTGATTTCAATTCAATTAAATCAAGTAGTGATAACTTTACCCCCTTGGTAGAGGTGTGGCGTTGCCTCTTTGGCTTCTTGATGCCATTTTTGTGTGCCTTGTAGGACTGGTTGTGTGCTGTGTGGTTCTTTGACTTGGCCATCTCTGCAACACAAAATAATCAGATTATAAATTTCTTTTTTTAGGGTTATATGCAAGAGATGCTGAGGAAGATGTTTAAAGATCGACCAGAACAGACCTGCAGAAGGTGAATAAGCGGCTCTGTCGCAGGAGGTGAAAGATGGTCCGATCTCAAAACCCTACCTTCTTGCCTTTTATAGGTTCTTTAGTGACTATATTGCCCTTGCAGCTATCGGGTCTCCTTTGCTTTGCACAGCATTGCATTGGGTGCTATGGAAAATGGGCCTATGGGCTTCGTTGGTAGGGCTTTCAAAGCAAGTTCCTTTAAATTAAACCCATGGCCCATCTCTTCTTTCATTTGTTTTTTTAATTCCATTATTCCAATTTGTTTTGGGTAGCTTTATTCCATTTTTTTGAGAGTTTTTTTAAACCGGGTGGAGGAGGCAAGCATAATAACTCGAAAAATATTTTAATATTTTTTTATTGTCTGTCAGATATTTTAATTTTTAGCATGAAATTAATAATAGGTGAATTTTCCTTTTATTTTGCGAATGTTACCATTAGATGAAAAATACCCTTTTATGCTATTTTGAGAATATAAATTAATCAAAATATACATACTAATTTTTTTGTAGATTAATTTTGATAATATATATTATTTACAAAATACAATTTTTGAATTTAAAGAATGTACCTTTAAACTCAAAGCATGACATTACGAGCATCTCTTAGTGCATTTATTAGTTGATAGAGCAAAGAAACAAAAGTAAAAAAGAGTCCTTTTTCAATCATTTTTGTAGTAAGCCAAATTTAATTTTGAATTGAAAGTAGGACATGTGCCAATTCTCGTGGTCCATGCTCTGCCACCACTGCGACCTCTTGGTTTGGTCTGAGCTATACAAATGCAAAGCCATAAATCACCAAGCCGAAAGCAAAGCCCATATCACACCTAACACAAACCCATCTCCTGTGTATGACCTCACCTACACATAATTTTTCAATGTGAGCAGAAAAACGCCAAAAACGACAGAGCACAGCAGGCAAATAAAAATTCTCCCTCTTGATCTTCATATATATATATATATATATATAATTTTTCTGTTGTTTATTGGTTTTCTTCAGATCCCCATTAAATAAATAGGATTGTGTATCTGTCTGTTGTCTCCATTGGATCTCATTCTGGGCATTGGAAACCCAAATCTAAAAGACAAGTTTTCATCAAATCATGTTTCTATTTGATTGGTTTTATGGGGTTCTTGCATCTCTTGGATTATGGCAAAAAGAGGCCAAGATTCTTTTTTTAGGTCTTGACAATGCTGGCAAGACCACTCTCCTTCACATGTTGAAAGATGAGGTTTTTGCCAATTCTTTTTCTTGTTCTTGGTTTTTGTTTGTACTGATCTTTATATGGGTTGTTTGAATCTGTTTTTTTTTTCTTTTTTTTTTCTTCAGAGATTGGTTCAGCACCAGCCGACCCAACATCCTACATCTGAAGAGTTAAGCATAGGGAAAATCAAGTTTAAGGCTTTTGATTTAGGTGGTCATCAGATCGCTCGTCGTGTCTGGAAAGATTACTATGCTAAGGTTGTCACAATTTCTTAGATTTGATTATTACTATGCTATGTGTCTGTTGTTGACTCGGTTTTTTTCCCCCCTTGGTAATATGCTAAAATTTTTTATCTTTTTATGTCAATATGTTCTTTCATGGATTTAGTTGCTTTCTAATTGTATTTTTTACACTTGCAAAGGGTTGTTTTCTTATGATCCCATGAATTCTTACCTACCTGCTATTTTGATTGTAATGAAAGCACTTGGACTGTGTAACTTCCTTTCATTCAATGATATTTATAGTAAAGATAGATCTGGGCTATTGCAAAATTTCGTTTTTATTTTCACACACTGTCCATAATTCTTTTCGATCATAGAGAACTAGATGAAAACTGGGGTTCTGGGTATGCTAAAATGGTCTGTTTCAGCTTTAGTTTCTTGTTTATTCGTGTTTCCAAATATGATGTTTTGGGTAGTTGACTTCCCTAGGAACAGAAGCCATGCCTGATTTTCTTCTGATAGCATGTGCGGTGCCTTCATAATCCCAGATAAGCTTTCCTTGTGTTTGTCTGATTCATGGGAGGCCAACATGGATGATGGAAGTTTCGCTGATAGCACCTTTTTGCTTCAATGGAAGGTGTTCTAATAGTAGCTTTCCATACAATACTCGTGTAATGGCTTCTGTGAAATTTGTTCCAACACAAGATATGCTTTTGCAGCTGAGAGATCAGATTACCTAAAAAGATTTTTGGAATGTTGAAATTCATGAGATCTGAAAATTTTGACAATCAAATCAATGTTTCCTTAAATGCATAGATCTCGATCAAAGAACACACTTTTCATTTGAAAGTTGAAATGATAAAAGAAAAATGGTTTCAAAAGAATGTTTTATGCAATTAGTAATCACTTTGAAGTAATATCATTAACGGATGCTTTTGTTGGTCTTGATTGGCTTTTAAGGTTCAAGTTCTTTCATGCACCTATAATTCTTAAATCCCATCTAAATCACTAGTCAGTTTCAAGTTACTTTTGTTGTGTTCATTCATCTATTATTATTGTGTAAGACTCAGTTTTACAAGATAACTTGTTTTGTAGATTGCCCCAGTTTTTGTGAATAATATTTAATTTTGGTGAGTACAATCCAAGCAATTTTTTTTTTTTCTCAAATGACAGGTGGATGCAGTGGTTTACCTTGTGGATGCATATGACAAGGAGAGGTTTGCAGAATCAAAGAAGGAACTGGATGCTCTCCTTTCAGATGAATCCCTGGCCAATGTACCTTTTCTCATTCTAGGCAACAAGATTGACATTACTTATGCAGCTTCTGAAGATGAGCTTCGATATCATTTAGGGCTTACCAATTTTACAACTGGCAAGGGGAAGGTGAATCTTACAGACTCCAGTGTTCGTCCCCTTGAAGTTTTCATGTGCAGTATTGTCCGCAAGATGGGGTATGGTGATGGCTTCAAGTGGGTCTCTCAGTACATCAAGTAGAGTTTTGGAAAACATCTGGCCTTGTATTCTTTTGGAACTTTTCCCGTCATTTTTGCAGTGTCCCTTACAGTTAGATAGAAAATGGAATTCTTGTCTGTCAGTTGATAGGTTTCGCTGATTAACATTATTAGAAACATTTGCTCTATAACTCGGCCACTGTGAAACTGGTGTTTATTGAAGAACAAAGTCGTGTGCATGTGCAACTATTTTCGGACAGATTATGTTATTCCCTGGATTAATAAGGTCGTGATTGTTTTTCAACTCCCAATAATTTATATTTTTTGGATCAAGCATTTCTCCTTAAGTTCAGTCCTCTTATCTGATATTTTCCTGGTCTTCTTAGTTTCTAAATAAAGCTTGAAAATGTTGGCTTTGTGACATAGCATTTGATGATTAGATTGGGTGAGACTGTCTGCCTCTGCCATTTGGTACAACAGAAATCCAATAACGGTACCAACTAATACTTTTTTTAATGGGTTAATTCCTCACTGCAAGAACAGAGCAAGGGAGGGTGTTTTTTGAAAGGGTTTGTTGAGGGAAGAACATAAAGGACGGTTCTAATAGTGCTCTAGATGAGCCAACCAACTGTTAATTTTTAGGCAGGAAAACATCGTGGTTCACACTTTGAACAGAAAATCCTCAACGGCTTTAGCTGCCATGTCTACCTACTCGAGCTACATAAATCATATCTTAATTGGAATTTTGATATGCCAGCTAGGAAGTTTGGTAGATCATTCAATTCAATTTCCTGAGAGCAAATTAACAGGTACAATGTTGTGTTAAGATTAAGAGAAGGAAACCAAATTGCAAGAAAATATACTGTAATGGTTATTAACTAATTCAATTAAAGCGTAGAAGATGCTATTCAACAGGGTGCTCAAAGGTTTTTTTTTTTTCAAAGAGCACTTGGAAAATTATTTGTCAACGCACTAACCTTGTGGAAATGTACTATCCGTCTTATTGACTAGTATAAGCTAATTCAAAAATATTTTCATCATTTGAATAAATTTATAAAAATATTTATTATTATTTCACAATTTTCTAATTAATTAAAACTTTCAATTAAAAATGTGATTATATTTATCGAAGAAAATTTTTGAATGAAATTTGACAATTTTTTTTTTAAGTAGGAATTGTTGTTAAGAAAAAGGAAAAGCAAATGTTGGTTGGATTAGAACTGCTAACAATAATATTGATTAGGATTTAACAGAAAGATCCTATCCATTGGATTCTATTCTACCGCTACAAGAGACTCTAATGACGAATACCATCTAATCATGATCATCAGTATCCGGTGAGACCACTATATGAAAAAACAACAAATTGGCTTGAGAATGCAGGACAGACCACTCTGCTTTTCATGCTATTTTTTAAAAAATTACTGTTTCTTTAGGTGCATGAAAAATTAAATTAGAAATAAACGAAGGAGAGAGGAATAGTATTCAAATTTGAGTTCCATCTTGCCTCGAATGAAAAAATGGCTGCCAGGACAAACAATGGGGAAGATCAAATTCAAGGCTTCTGATTTGGGAGGTGGTCATCAAATTGCTCGCAGAGCTCGGGGAGATTATTACCAAAACATCAGATATTTCAGCCGCAATCTAGTTTTAAAAAACTTCTATAATAACGTGAAATCTTTCCTGTAACGTTGGTCAACATTGTTGCTTACTTGGTTGATGCTAGCAAGAAGGGAAGGCTTTCCCAGTCAAAAAAGATAACTCTTGCAAGCATGAATGTCACAGAATTCAACTTCTGCAACATTAAGCAATCTCCAGATCCAATGCCCAGAAAATTGACACTGAAAACACTATGAAATCTGGGCCTCTTAAAATAAGAACACACTATGAAAGGGTAAAAAGTACACAACCAGAGTAAAATTAGGCATTTATCAAGATGTACAAGAGACAAGACATACCTACACTACATTCTTATGCATGCACACTATTGATAATGGTCAATTACCTAATTACATGCGTCAACTGAAAGACGAAATTACCAAGTTAAATCCAGATCTCCAACCATCTTCATCTGTCAAGGTCATTATAATGGTCAAGAAGCTCCTCAAATTCCAGCTGCAACAAAACAAGAGTAAATGATTAAATGTACAGAAAGATTTAACTGCAAGACAATCAACTTCCTGGCTAATCACCCACCTTTACTTGATTATGCATCAATTTCATCCTTCGGTATTCCTTTTGTGCTTGCTTTGAACGGAACATGGATTGAACACGGACAGCAGCTCTTTCAACACGTTCTTTGGCTTGTTTTTGGCTAGCTATATAGAAGTCTTCCTCTCCGTAACTTCCCTGTTTCAGATCTGAAACGGTCTCCATTGGATCAACTTGAAGTCCACGAAGACCTTTTCTCTTTAGACGCCATCGCAGAATTGCTTTCTCAAGCACTCCAACTGACCAAGTTATATTCTGGTACTGCCTTCTTGCTTGGTAGCCCCGGAAAGCAGACTGCAGAAGAATAAAATGAATTTAATTTTTCATATCCTTCAAATAACTCAAATGATCCTCAATCTAAAACAAGTCAGGGTGGCCAGCCTTAAATATTCATATCATCGTGCAAATGAAAATGCTTTACAAGCAACAATTACTAAACAAGGGAAAAAATCTATATGCTTAATTCGTAGTTAAAAAGGGTAAATCAGCTTAAATTTTTACATTTCAAATTGACTTGATCTACAGATAAACAACTTCATCAGACTGATATTTATTTGGACATAGTGTCAATACTCAATTATACCAAGCATTTAGAATTTTAGATTGATTCAGAGCACAAAAAAATTTGATCAAAACCAGACACAGCCCACCTCGGCTATGAAATACGCAGTTTGGTTTTCCTTTGTTCTCCCTCCCCTTTCTGGTCAATATTCATGCATAAATAGTAAGATGGCCAAAAAGAGGCAAAAAAGTGCTTACCTGAATTTTGATAACTTGACGGCGCAGGTTAAGAAATTCCTTCCGCATTTTCCATGTACGGAACCTATACTGGATTCGGACAGCAGCTGCCATCTTTTTCCGAGCCTCATAGTTGCGAAAGGCATGTTGAATTTTCAATGCTGCAACTATACATTGTGCTTCATCCTCTGGACTGGCAGACTGAATTGCTCTTGTCTGTACTTTTAGAGAGTGTTCTCTGAATGCAGACTGTATACGTGCTGCTGCATCAGCAGCTGTCGTGTAAGCTGCCAAAGTATCTTTCAGATACAGCTCCTCCTCAGTTAGGTTTTCAGAATTTACTATGTCGATTGAACTTGATTCCCGAAGTGTGCCGGTGGCATTTCCAGCTAAGGACATATCCTTGAACTGAGCTACTAAAGCCTTTTCTGACAGATAAGCTGCTAAGCCATCATAACCTCTCGCAGATGCAAGATCAGCGGCCATGCATCCGTCAGGGTTTTCTTTTGAGGGGTCTGTAACCAAGTTTGGCTTTGCCCCTGCAGCTAAGAGTACTGCAACCATTTTCTCCCTGGATATGGAGATGTTTTGTAATTGAAGAAATAGATAAAATATTAAAGAAAAAAAAATGTAGAGACAATGAAATAGCAGAAGATGGCATCACAAATGAGGGAAAAAAAAGTAAAGAACTAGAGTTGCACAAAAAATGCAGCTGAGCTGAAAAGTTACCAAGAATACTGCAAGAAACAATAAATTGCATACCTTCCATAATATGCTGCCCAATGAAGAGCTGTCCATCCATGTTTATCTCTAAAATCCAATGACAATCCTGACGATGAAAATAGATAAACAGCCCAAGCATATCCAAGAATGGAACACAAATGAATTACTCCTAGACCCTGAGCATCATATTCAGTTGTTTTACAGCCTTCAACCACCCTTTCCAACAACCATTCCTTCATCATGTTCTTCAAAGTAAGTTCAAACAAACGATCCTTTGCTTGTGACAAAGAAAGTTTATTATCCTCAACTGCCTTGATCAAATATGCCCAACTATCATAAATATTAGAAGTCTTGTGAGCAAACTTTTTAGCCTCCTTTATGGTAGTTGGTGGTACCTTACTGGTTAAAATTCCAAGATTTTTGGATGTAGAGAAAAGCAAATGAGCAAGTCTTATCTGAAGCTTGAAATCTTCCCAGTTGGGTTTGTCATCTGAAGTAACCAGAGAGTCATGCAGTGGAGTGCGATACTCAAAACTTAAAACTTGGCTTATGGGTTTATGGCCATCCAAACTTAAAAACAGATTCACAAATCCAGGTGAATGAGGTGATACAAAGCAGCGATACACCCCAGCTTGAACAATTTCTGTAGAAACACATGCATCTCCACACAAACAAAATAGGTTGGACTTCGCCAGATGTACATACTGTTCATGGAAATATCCAGTAACTAGAATCTGCATAAAAAGAACAAACAAATGGATTATATTTTTTTTAAAAAAAGCCTTCCATATATATATCAGATTTATCAATTTCTATCATCATCACTGATCTGTTTCAATAAATGTAATTTTCCCCTTTTTGCATTAACAGTACTCTGTTTCAACACCATTTCAAGGCTCATGCCATCTACTTATTCTTATCTGCTCAACCCCCACCATCTCTCTTTTTTTTTTTCCCCACATAAGAAAGCCTATGTCAACAAATAGACTTTTTTTTACAGATAGTCCAGCAACAATGAGACCTAAAACATTGACAGAAAGAAAGGGAACCTTTGTTGTTTCAGTTGAAAAGGCCCATGCAGGGGAAATATCAGTGATGAAAAATATTTGTTCAGGAACAGAAGATTGGAGTTGATCGATAGCTGGAGAAGTAGATGAATCATGGCCAGATGAAACTGAAGATTCAAGTGCAGCATTATCTACTGGATCCGGAGAGTTAGTTATAATGTAGTTTATCCATCTTCCAAAACTGTCCTGACTTTGCAAACCATCATTAACCAACATGTCTAGAGAATCGCCTGTTCCTAGAAAATTGGAATTCTTCTGCCGTACATTTGAGTTTACTTGAAACATCGTTGACTGACTGTATGCCTTGTCCGGAATATTGAAATAAGAATCATTGCTACTCATTATAGGTTCTGATAAGTTGCCCAGAGGAGAAATTTCTGCAGACAAATTGTGAGCTGAAATATTTTTACCCTGAAAAGGTAAACATTAATTATTTAAACTATGCCACTTGCCAAATAGAAAATAATTTAAATAGTAATCTTCAACCTGGCAACACTACAGCTGATAACTCAGTGGCCATGCTACTTTGATAAATTTAAATGATCACAAGGTGAAACAACTTGGCATGACCAATAAGAGAAAAACCAAACTCTTAAGCAGAAAAGTAACTAAAACATGCTGGAAACAAATGCTTGGAACAGTAAATACAACTTACATCACTAATGGACCCATTTACTGCAGTTTGATTTTGTTGGGCAAAACCCATAATCTTATCTGTCAAGAATAGAAAAAAGAAAAAAAAAACAAATGAATTAATATTGATATATTAGAGAAAAACTATTCAAGATTTCTTAAGCTGTCGATACTGTAGCACATAATTTTTAACCCATTACCTCCTTTAGCCATAGCTGAATTGTTAGGCTCATTAATCACTAGCTCATCCCATTCTAGTGTATTAATCTCATGAAGCCTCATTTCATGATTTCTGACAGTTAAACTGTCATTCAGTTCTGTTGAATCTCCAAAACAGCAAAGAGTGAGAAAATATTTAATGACTTGATAAAAGTAGCTTAAGTATATTATCTGTTAACTTGAAAAAGAATGAGAAGAAAACAAATTTTGGTGTCAATTTTTGGCTCAACTGAAAACCCTAGCTATAATAAAAATCCATTCAGGCATTCAAGGAGGAAGCTTGGGATTTGAACCTGTCCAGAAATGGCCTAACCCAGGTTTCTGGAATGACTTGCCAAAAGTTTGCACAGCAACCTAAAACGACTATGATAATTTTATTTGCAGAATGTACAAGAACAATCACCTAACAGTTCTTTCTGACCAGCATAACGTGCACCAGAATCAGCTTCTGATAAAAGCCAAGGAGATGGATCAGAGACTGAACTAGAATTTGAATTCATCGGTGTGACTGGAGAACCCTGCAACTGTTCTTACAAGTCAAATCACAGGCCAAATAATTGAACACCATTTTGATTGGAATCAATGATGATAGAAACATACATTTTTATTGCCATTCTATTGGCATAATTTTAAGGCCTTTCTTGAAATGTTTAATTTCTTCTTTATTGACACACAAAATGATTGCAGCCCTTGGTCCTTAGTAAGGTAAAATGAAATTTGAAGGCAGCGCCCTCAAACCTCACCAAGGGAAAGCCACAATGAACTTTGCAAAAGGATCCTTGTGTCATATTTCACCGCATACAGTTATATCATCATGAATTTGCACGTATCATATCTAATATTAAAACATAGAAATAACAGCGGATAAGTTATGACCAAACCAACCTCCTGAGTTTCGCGATAATGCACAAGGACTATGTGCTCTAGAGTCCTGAAACACACATAGATACACACACACAAAAAGAAATCAAAGGTCAAAATGCTGAAGTAAAACCCACCAAGTGCAAATAAGCAGCATTTTACATACAGACTTATCAGTTTTTAATAGTTAATTCAATTGCTATACACTTAAATTAAGAATCCAGATTGACATTAACTGATACATACTTATCAAGTAGCCAATAACATCTTCGAACAAAGGTTGAGTTATCCTCCCCATGTGCATAGTATACATGAATCCTTTCTTCGTTACCAACCTGAATAATAAATCATGACGAAAAATTCTTCAGAATAGACGCTAACAAATTGAAGAGATTATTTTGCGCCAATTGTTTAAACATTATTTAAATAAACAAGAACAAAAAAAAAATCACATGTAGTTGAGATAATAGAAGACTTCTATTTGAACAATTAGAAGGGAAAAAGAAGCAAAAGGAGAGTGAGCATTTTGGGAAAAAATGAGATCTAAAATAATCATGTTCAAGGAGGAAAATTTCACCAATATAAGTATGATGTATCAGCAATATCTATGAATTGAAGACTCTTATGATATCAAGTAATACTTAAATCCTGATAAAAAAAATTAAACAATATGATAGCCCATGCTCATTGAATATTCTAAATATCTATACAAATATGTTAACAAAGAAAATGAATTAAAATTGATGCTTCAGCTTTTTATTTCATAAAACATTTTCCTGCAATAAGCATGTAATAACTCACAAAATCAGAGTTCACATTTTCCAGAGTTAATAGATCAAATGGTGATGTTAAAAAATTCATCAAACCAAAATGTGTACAAAAAATATGCTTCAACTGAATCAGAGTAATATATGTTGACGCCGCATATAACACCTTAGGAAGTGAGAAAATCTCACTTTTAAGTGTTCATGAGCTTCTTTAACAGTTTTTCCATCTTTTTTCTTCTTCCAATTATGGCCATCTTTTCGGAAGTTCCTCAGCTTCTTACGATCAAACAACAGAATCATACCACCTGTTGCATAATGCAAACACCAAGATTAGATATAAAATTTGTAAAAGAAAAAAATGCTCCAAATCCCATATCCCTATATGGGAAAGAAGCCTTGCTACACCTATGAAAATGCAATTAAACACAGACAAATACAAAAAGAAAAAAAGAAAAGAAACTTGCTTGTTTGTTATTTAGTAAGTTACCAACAGCATATGAGCAATGAGTTTTAAAGATGAACTACGTATAACTATGTTTGGTAAAATAATTTCACAATTTGCAATTGCCCCTATTCTTAATCATTTATTTACAAGTGAATGGTGTATAGACTGAATAATGATCACTGAGCTAAGCCTGTATGTTTAAATTAGTACTAAAAGCAATAGAGATTTACTTCTGGGCAAATTCACTGGCTTGACATGAATGGAGAAGTACTTGTAGTTGCAGAGTATTGCATGAATTTCATTTGGGCGGAGCCATCTTGTTTTAGCTTCCTCCAATATGCTGCCAAAATCCAAATCTGTCCACAGAACAAGGCACCTATTACTCTAATAAGCACAACTAAACATGCAACCATGATAATAGAATATAAGCATCACCAACTGAAGATTTAAGAAAACCAATCAAGAGTACTGCAGACCAAATTCAAATTGAGATAGAACAATAGAAGAACATAATAGGAAAAATAGAGTGATTCACCACACGACTTTCAGAGACAACTGCATGAATTTTGTTTTGCAATTCCTCTCTCTCTCAACAGTCAACAATATTTTTCTTCTAGTCACAAACTACCTATTGGGCTTTTTTTTTCATGATATTGGCATTATATTCTAACTCTGTTACCCAAGTTTTCAACTTTTTTTATTCACTTACTACTAAGATTCATTGCGTAAGTTGTCCTAACTCATTTTTACCTAGCAGCTCCCATCCAGTAACAATCCGAATAGATAACTTGTGAACAAAACAAGTCCATCAATTTTTCAGCAACTTCGGTCCAGCAGCATTCAAACTAGCACAAAAACAAACTAAACCCTAAAAAACATATTGACAGGAACCTATGATGCACCAAAATCTGCAATTTGAAAATGTTTCCGTATCGGAAACTTCAGAAAACTTCTCAAAAACTTTTCAGAGCCGTTTTTGTAAATATGAAAAATGAAGAAACATGTTTCCTACTTGAAAATGCATTTCCAATTTGGAAAATATATTTATTTAGTATTTTTCTAAATAAGAAAGGAGACAAATTAAAAAATAATTTATTCTTTTTTTAACTAAACAAAATAATTTTTATAATTATACTATTAATTGATAGACTAAATAAAATTTATTTCTATATACATTCATATATTTTTAATATTTATTTATATACCCCTATACTTCTAATATTTACATGATTCCCCTACATTTATGTTTCTTATATTATTAAGAAATGTTGTTTCACCGTATCCATTTTCATGTTTCCCTATTTTCCCATTTCTGTTTTTGTGCTACATAGACAGGAACTTTCTGGTGATAGAAAAAAGATATGAAGCAAAATTCAATTCTGAATCGTTCATCTCCAATTTTCATCAATTAATTAATTTTTCGTTTTTAGCATTTTGCGAACCACATGCTTTTCGAGCTACTGTTAGGTCACTATTTAAAACAAAAAGGACACTGAATTTTGCTTCATTAAACCCCGAAATTACCACCAAATGTGGCTTTCAAAAAACACACACATACACACATAGAAAGCTTCCAATAATCAAATTATACAAAGAATATATATAAAAAAAATGGATGCATGAGTTCAAAACAGCATAGAAATAATAACAGAAAAAAGAAAAAGAAAGAAACCTTGAAGAGTATGGAATCCATGAATATCGGAACCAGCCAGCAGCCCAGGCAAAGCACTTTCCATTAGAAAATGATCGCATATATATAAAAATATAATAATCAACCAAAGCTAAAACCTAAAATCCTCCAAAATCAATCAATATCTGCAAGAACAAAACTATCAATTATCATTAAAAAAAACAGCAAGAGCAACAAAAAAAAAATGAAATAATTGCAAAAATCCGCTGAAAAAACATATTTACCTGATTGATATTCACAGTCAGTATATTTATCGCCGACCAACCAGTCCGGACGAGAAGAGGACTGTACGTGTAAAAGGCAGGAAATAAAATGAGATGACTGTCTATCTCTCTCTCCCTCTCTTTCTCCTTTATATATATATATATATATATGAAATTATTTTCAGTTTTATGGATTTTTTTTTTTTTTGTCGAATGGTCAAATTCCAACCTCAACATTAAACTTTAAAATTTTTTATCCTTTTCTCAAAAAAATAAAATTATTGTAATAATTTTTTTTTCTTTTGAAATTATATAAAAAGAATGTTATTTTTAAAAAATTACCATTAAATCCTATACATTAAATAAAATTTTAATTTTAATTTAATGATTAATTAAAATTATTTTAAAAATTTAATTTTAAAGTTCAATATTAATTTTAGAATATAGTTAGAAAATCTAATTTGACTCTTTTTTTAAAAAATAAAAAGAGAAATAAGAGTTGTAACACATCATTATTGTAACTCTGGTCAAATTAATTATTTCATCTTTGTAAAAGTTAATTAATTATTATAATCCATTAAGTTGAGATAAAATTATTAATTTACCCATTATATATTTTAATATTTATTTTACTTTTATGATTGGAGTTGCATTATCAAGTTATTCATTACAAGACATTCATTTTTATTATTTTTTTAATATTTATATTTTTAATTATGCTATCAATAAAATTAATTAATAATAAAATTAAAATTATTTATTAAATTTAATTGAAATTTAATTTTACTAAAAATTAAACTCATAAATTAAAATTATTATAAATCATAAAAAAGATCAAGGCATCAATTTTTTTTATTTTTTCAGTATTTATATTTTTATTTATATTATCAATAGAAATTAATTGATAATAAAATTAAAATTATTTATCAAAATGAAATTTAATTTTAACAAAAATTAAACTCATAAATTAAAATTTTGCACTTTAGTAAACAAAAAATGCAATAAATTATTAGTGATTTGTACATGCAAAACATCAAAAATTAAACTCATAAATTAAAATTACTGAAAATAAAAAATAATATCACAAATAATACAAAAGCAAGAACAAATAATAAAAAAACAAATAACTAAGATCAAAGTTTTTTTTTGCAAAACAACAATTGCCACAAGAAATCAAAAACCAAAACAAAAACTCAAATATCATCAATGGCATAAACAACAAACAGCAATCAACCCTCAGGCGGCAGCAGCATCGGGTGAAGACATCAACATTACCAACAGGTAACAGCATCAACAGAGGCAGTAGGCAACGATGTAAACATGAGTTTTTGATTCGCTGTGAAAGAGAAGAAAAGTGGGCGGACATGGTTGGATGCTGCGATGATGTCTAGACGTGGCAACGAGATCTGAAGGCGACTGTGGTGGTGGAAGGTGATAGCAGTAAAAGGTAGCTGGTGGTGATGGCAAGTGGTGGTGGTGGCAGCGGCAATGGTTTTTAGAGTTTAAATTTGGGTGAGAAGATGAAGTTTAGGTGAGGGAGAAAAAGAAAGTGTATATGAGAAAAAAATGTAATGATATTTTTAAGGTTTAAGGGTGTTTACTGAATTTCATACAATTATTAACATTTTATTAATAATTTGTTTCTTTAGTTAAAAATAGATTTCAAAAAGTAACGATATATTTTGAATTTTTTTAATAGAGTGGCATTATTAACGAGGTAATTAATTGACTTTTATAAACCTATAAATGAAATAGTTAATTTAACAAAATCTCAAGGGTATTAAAAATTTACTCACAAGTAAATGCGGAATAGAGTCAACTATATAAAAGACACAGCTCGAGCCAACATATGAGCTACGTAATTCGCATATTTCCTACCAAAGGAGAAGTCTAAATTATTTACATGATGAAATAAAAGCGAACAGTCAGCAATAAAATGACCAAAAATAGAGCTATAACTTTGTGGAGACCGTAATGCTTGAAAGACAGCAAGAGCATCCATCTCGATCACAGCATGATCCCAACCCATTTCCTTAATCCAGCAGGGAGAATTGTTTTCATTTAAATTACAATATAAGTATTTTTTCAATTAAATAATTATTAGGTGATTGCTTTCATTTAAATAAATTGTAATTTGAATTGAATAAATTATTTAGAATTTAGTAAATTGTAAATATTAATATATATATATATATATTACAACTTTAATTATTTTTAATTTAATAACACATAATTTTTGTTTAATAAAAATTTACTTGGTGTCAGTACAATAATATGATAAATGAGTAGGTGGACTTAATTACTTTACGGAAACTTATTAAAAACATTGATAATGTTGATCCAACGATAATTTCCAATTAATTTATATTTAATTAATTATGCTTTTTGTGACGAAAATAACATTTATATATTAATTAAGCTGCTTGTAAAAAAACTAAAAATAAAATCCAAACACTTAAGATGCGACTTGAGTCCTATTTATTTGGCCATATCCCATATAATGCTTGCGGTTGGCTGTTTGAATTATTGTTTTATTTTTTCTGAATTAAATCAGGAGAATAATGATAAAGGAAGGTCAAAGGTTTGAATTAGTCCCTCATGTTTTCCCTAAAAACATTTTGGCCCTTAATGATTTTTTTTGGTTTAATCGGAACTTTTACTTTCAAAATCTAAATGAATTTGAACCTAGTTAACCCCAGTTAACGTTAACCCATGTGGACAAAATAGGCTCCACCCAAAAACTAAATTTAATTTATCCATGTCTATTATAAATTTAGAAGGCGATGGACTCTATTTTGTCCATGTCAACTAAACTTAACCCATGCTAACTCGTAGCTAACGGTAGGGTCAAATTTATTTAAATTTTGAAAAATAAAAAAGTTCCAACTAAACTAAAAAAATCAATAAAGGCTGATTTTGAATATTGGCAAATAAAGAAATGTGGACAAGTAAGATAAAGGGACCAATAATGTAGATTAAAAATATACGAATATTTTTTTTTATTTTTCTTAGGTTGAATTATTTTAGTCCTTTTTTTAAAAAATAAAGTTACTTTTATGGAAAAAAATTAAATAAACTATTGCAATTATAATTAATAAAAATAAAAATTATATTTATAATTAAATAAAAATGCATCATATAATTATTTTTTTTTTTACAAAATAAAATTTACTTTCTCAATGATCACTATTAAATCTCATCATAACTAAAGTAAAATCAAAGTATATAAAGCAACTATGGAATCTCCTTTAAATAATATATTGATTGTAGGTAGAATATTTCCAAAAAAGTAATCGCTCATGGAAACATCCGTGTGAGAACACGATGATCATCGGTAGTAATCGCTCCATTGTGTGACAACAACTGCGTTGTTGACTTCGACAATATGATGGCATAAAGCCCAATTGGATCCACACCCAAACGCAAAGCAAAAGAGCCTTCATGTCGGTAGACTCCGTACAATTTTTTTTATAAGACCATATGAAATATCGTAAAATTTAACTAATTTGACTTCAATTTAAAAAAAATTCAAAAGATTATAAATATAATGACCCTATATTGTAAATAATATAAAATTATATTAAGATATACCGTGTTAATAATATTTTAAATTTTTAAATATTAATATTGGTGAATATTATTTAATTATTTTATTTTAAATATTTTCTTACATAAAAGACATATTTGAATATTAATATTATTATTATTATTAGTATTATTTTATACATGTGTTATGTATGTGTATTTATGTTAGTGTATTATATATATATATATATATATATATATATATATATATATATATATAAGTTTAAAAAAATTGGATCAACCTCTTTTGTCCCCACTTTTTTTCTTTTTTTTTTCTTTCTCTTTCCTGCGCAAGTCATAGCACCACCTCTCATAGTCACCACCCATCACCATCCTCTTCCCTCTTCCTCTTCTTCCTTTCCATCACCTGCCAAAGCGCCAAAAGCCACTGGAGCCGCCAGAAACCGAGATAGCAGCAGAGGAAACTCTATGATTGTTAGTGTTGATTTCAATCATCTTTGCTCACGTTCTTGGACTCTCTGGACTCCTTGAGCTACAAAGACTTCATTTCCAAGCTTGGTTTAAGTTTAAACCTCTTCAATTGTGAGTTTTCTCTATGTTTTAATTTCTATCTATTTTATTTTTTATTTTTTTAAGTTTGATTTCTTGAGTTTTAGGTTAATGGTCTTTAGAAATGTTGTTTAGAATAGCTTAAGCTTTACAAATGTGATTTTTGTTGAATTTTTTGAATTATTTGATATTTTTGGGTTTGAATTTCTGGCGAGTCACTATTTCGGTGACCCTCGTTGAAAAATTCTTGTATTTTTAATAATTTATTTATTTATTTATAATATAGTTTGTGAATGAAGCTTATTGAAATTCTATTCCGGTTATTTACTATGAATTTTTGAAAGTTTATGTAAAAAATTAATGTAATGGGTAAATTATGTATTTTTATTGAAACTATAGTTAAATACTATGTTTTAAATCATTTTGGAATAATAAATAGTATTAAAATAAATTTTACAAATTATTTACTATTTTTAACTAATTAATACTAATTTTTTAAAATATATTAAAATAATAAATTTATTTATTATTTTTGTGATTGAATGATTTTTTTTAACTATTTTTATTATATATTTAAACTATTTAAGTAATTAATTATGAATTTTACTATTTTATGTCGAATATTTGAAAAATCATATTTTTATTAATATTATATAATTTATATGAGATTTTATTTAGTTAATGTGAAAATGTTATATTTAATGTTTTTGTTATTTAAATAAATTTTATTTTGGTATTTTATTGATATTTATGGAATTTAATGATTTTTATTATATTTATTATTTAATATTGATTTTTTATGAATTGTGAATCTCGATTAGAAATTGTGTAGTTCGAGGTTCCAACCCGAGGTGTTGAGCTTTTATGAGTGTAGAAGTGTGTTTTCTTATAGGATTGACTCTATTTTTCAGTAGAGAGATGTCCATTTTATAAAAAAGACTCTACTGATTTTTTGGTTGAATTTTAGTAAAACGTGACGTCGAGTCGATCATGAGTTTTTTTGTATTCTGGTAGAGTTGTGTCTAGATTGAATTTTCCTTTAGAAATTCTTAGAAATGTAAATTAGGTATTTTATTATGATATCGTTATTATTATTTATTTTTCTAGTTGTGCCGATACCGAGACTTATCGGATCAAACCCATCAAGTTTATCTCAATGAGCGCAAACCTGTAAGTTATTATTATATATATGAATTGCACATAGAATAAATATTTGTGAGCATCTATCATTTAAATAATGTGAATTTAAATATGAATTATTTATTTAAATGTTTATATCTATATTTTAGTATATAATTTGTATATATTTTATATATTTCCTTGAAAATGGATGCTACTGTGTTTAAATTATGCATTTCATCATTTTTAATAATTATAAGTATGATTTGGAGGATAGTTATAGAATGTGCCACATAGTAGGCAACACTAGGACTGTCGCGCAATATTACAATATAATTAGGTTAAAATTTTGATGTTTGTTTATCAAAATGTTGGTTATTGGAAAGAATGACTGTGGATTCTCAGTTGACCTAGTGTATTCGGAGCCAGTCATATCGGTAGTGAAATTGCGGATCCTTGGTTGACTTAGTGTACTTAAGGCCAATCTACTACCATAAGTTAGATAAATGAATACTTGAAATTTTGGATAAGCTAGTTAGCTTTTGATTTTATGATTAAGGTTGTGAACATGTTAGGGTTCTATTTGAAATTTCATTTAAATAAATACTTTTCTGCATTTATTATATATAAAAGCAAATTTTAGCATCTATGTGAAATAGGTGCATATGTATATTATTATATTGATGCTTGATTGTATATGACTTTAGGTTGCATGTATATATAATATAATAATTCACTCAGTGAGTTCTGATCTCTCTCAATATTTTTTTTTACAGGAAATTCTTCTTCTTCAAACCTCAGTAGTAGACATTTTTATTGGTCTTCTTCAGCCCCTGCTAGGCTATGTAAATTTATTATCTGAACTCTTATTGTACTATAGAGATTGCAGTAGTAGAGTTATTGACTTAGTAGTGTGTTGTCTGTTTTGAGATTTGTATTTAAAAATATTATATGAATATTTTTATTATGATATGACATTTAAGTATTTATTTTTATATTGATTAAAGTTTTAATTATGGCACATTTTTATTTATTTATTGCATGTATTTTTATATTTAAGGCTTGCTACAGGTTCCGAATTTGAAAGAATTCTCATTCCCTAGCGCCGGTCATGACTCTTAGTTTATGTCTTGATAAAGTTAGTATCAGAACCTAGGCTATTGGTGTTGTGGACCTAGGTTTTCAAAGTCATGTTTTCTTTGAAACTACTATAGTAAATTAGGTTCGATTATGTCTTCGATAAGTTTTTCTTGATTTAGTTTTCTGCATAATCATTAGGTTGTCTGTTTTATCTGAATCTCGTTGGTTTTGTCTTTTTAGAATGAGGAGATGAGTGCATGTCGCTCCACCGATCATTGAGGTCGAGGATAATGAGTGCTTTCAGGATGAGATTTTACCTCCTGAGCCGCCAATCAGTAGAGGTAGACCTTGAGGAGCGGTAGATCACCATAGATAGAGAGACCTATAGGATGAGGAACCTGTAGAGCTAGATTTTGAGGAAGTTACTTGTCACAACCCAAACCGGGAGTCATGACCAGCACTATGGAACGAGAATTCTTTCAAATTCGAAACCCGTGGCAAGTCTAAAAATAAAAATATGCAATAAATAAAATAAAATATGCACTAGAATAAAACTCAAATTAATATATAATAATCTATGTCATATCATAAAATAAAATGTATATTAATATAATATTCAGAGAAAGACCTCTAAATTACAATCAACATACAATAAAAATTAAATACAACTCACTACTGTAATTTTCTAAAGTACAAATAAAATTAAGTAAGTAGTTTACATAAACAAGTCGGGGCTAAAAAAATTCGACAGATGGGTCTACTGCTAAGGTCTGAAGAAGAAGAATCTCCTAAAAAATCAACTGAGGAGAGTCAGACCTCACTGAGTGAATTGTTATAATATATATACATGCATTTCCTAATGTCAATGCATTCAATCATCCGTATATAAAAATTACATATACAAGCATTTCACACAAATGCTGAAAATCACTTTATATAATAATACTGAAAAACATAAGTTTATGAAGGATCAAATAGAACCCTATTTAATTGCAACCTCAATCAATAATAACATCACTCTAGCCATACAGGCCATACAGGCTCACTTAATTCCAAATCAATTCTCTTATTCCATATGGACAGTAGACTGGCCCCGAGACACTAAGTCAATCGAGCTCCAACAGTCTGAGTGTCAGTGTGATTGGCCTGAAGACACTGGATCAACCGAGCTCTAGTAACCATACTATCAATCATATCACATCTCAATCTCAATCAAATCATAATTACCACAAGTAATTCTCACTCAACCCTAAATCTATCGCACCGGTACGTATATAGTCCTAGTGCTGCTCACTGAGTAGCACGTTCTATCGATATCTTTCATTTAAAATAAAACATTCATATAAGAAATAAATAATGCAAAATAACATCATATAATAACAAAATAAACCATATATATATATCAGAAATATACCTAAAATATACTAAGTATATTTCGAGTATATATATGTCAAATAAATTCAAACAAATCATGAAATATATTAAAAGTAAACTAATAATATACTTAAAAATAATTTAAGTATATATCGAAAGTAAAACATGCATTTATTTAAAAATATATCAAAAATATACTAAAAATATACCTAAAGTATACTTAAGCATTTAATGAAACATCTTATGAATAAATACAATCGAAACATATATATGTGCTAAAACATGCATCTTAAATGCAATGTGTACATAAAATAACAACTCACAAGTTTGCGCTCCTCGAGACTAGTTCGACAAGTCCGGTCCAATTGGTCTCGGTCTTGGTGCAACTAAACAATATAATAATAATGAAATCAGAATAATTCTAATCAAATATTCTAAGAATTTCTAAAAGAAAACTCTAAACAGAGGATTGAAAACTAAGACAAACACATAATTTCATAATCGACTTGGTGTCACGTTTTACGAAAATTCTATCAAAAATTCGATAGAGCTTCCTCTGTAAAATGGACATCTCTCTATTAAAAAATAGAGTCAGTCCTGCAAGAAAAACATACTTCAAAACAACAAAAGATTCACACCTTCAGTTAGGACCCTAAAGTACACAATATTCCCAACCGAAGTCCACAATTCCATCAAAAATTCAAATAATATAATAAATATATTAAAAATTAATAAATTCCATATATCCTCAAAATATCAAAATATTACATATTTAACTTTAAAACACTAAATATACTTAATTTCACAATAATTAAATAAAAATCCAAAAATAATAATATAATATTATTAAAAATCCAATTTCTTGATAATTCACTATAAATTAGTAAAAATCACTTTTATATAATTGAATAAATTAAATAGAATAAATATATATTAAAAATAATTAAAAACCCATTTAATTACCAATTTAGTAAATAATATATTATTTGAAAATAAATTTTTTAAAAATTAGTATTAATTAGTTAAAAATAGTAATTAATTTATAAAAATCATTTTATTACCATAAATAATTCTAAAACCAATTAAAACATAATATTTAACTATAATTTTAACAAAATTACACAATTACCCCCATAATTTCAAAATATACATAATACTAAATAATTTCCTCAAAAATTATATAAAATCATTAAAATTATTCTATCAACATATAATATACTAATATCATCTAAAATACATATTTAATCAATAATTTCAACAAAAATACTAATCTAACCCAACATCCAATATTTACATAAACTAAAAATATTTCTAAAAATTACACAATATTCTCAAAAATTATTTTCTTTACTCTAAAATTAATATCAACTCATAATAACACTAAATCAACCAATTTTATAATTAAATAAATTAATTTATAAAAATTAAAAAAATAATAAAAAAATCACAAAAATTCAAATAAATTATAAAAATAAAAAAAAAATATTTTCATATAGATTAAACATCTAGGAACAACATTTGTTAAGGTTGAGTAACCAATCATTCAAGATCAACCTAAAAAAAATTGTAAAACCTTAAAGCTCAAAACTAAAAATAAAGAAAAACCCGAGAAATGAAGAATTAGAGCTAAAATCAAAGCTATATTCAAGCTCACCGGAACTAGAGGAGTCGATAGACACCAGAAACACGTGAAGAGATGGTCGGAAAAGGAAGAGGCAGTGGTGAGCGAAGGTGGGAGGTGGGTTAGCTATAGTGGTCCTGTGTTTTGTTTTTACAATGTGTGTGCAATGTATGTGTTTATATGTATGTTGTATTTTTGTGTAAGTTTTTGCGTGTATGTTCGTTTATATTTGTATTATAATATTATCTTATAAAGTATAGTTGAAATCTTTGGTCAAATTATTACTTTAGTCAACATATATATACACACACACTAAATATATAATACACACACATACATTATAATATACATATATACATTAAACTCACATAAAATAACACTAAATAATAATGATAATTTTATTTAAAAAATAATAATATTAAAATAATAATGCACTAAATTAAATATTATTAAAATAATATTATTCGAAAATAGTAAATATAAACAATGCAAATTAAATGTCCAAAATAATAAGTTTTAAAATAAAATATTTACGTAGAAAATATAATTAAACATAAAATAATAATGATTAATCACAAAATAGTAAAATAATTAAATATAATTTTTATATATATTTACACTGCATATCTCATTTTATATTAAAATATTTTAAAAACTAGGGTTATTACACTGTTATACCTCTAGTCACACCGCAGATGCAACTTGTCTATCAGTAGGGTATGTATGACTTTAAGGCAGCATTATTATATGTCAGAGTGGGCCGTATAGCTTTCGATGGGATGTTAGATCCTCTAGATTTTTTACACTCTATTGAGACAACGACTCAGACTGCTTATACCAAGTATCAAAGGATTATAATAGTCAAGCTATCTGTTAAGGGACCAGCCCTGGATTGGTTCATTCAAATCATTCAGTCTATTACTTTGATGCTAAAGTTTTAATTGATCCAGGTACTACATATTCTTTTGTGCCCCCTGCTTTTACTTCGAAGTCATGTTGGTAAGCTTCGAGGATGGATTTTCCCTTGTTTGTCACCACTCCTTTAAGTGATTTGTTAGACACCAATATTATTCTTTTCGGTTGTCCAATGTTTGTGGGAGGCAAAGAATTGCCAATGAAATTGGTATTGTTAGATATGATAGAGTTTGATGTGATCCTTGGTATGGATTCGTTATCTCAGCACTATGTCGTTGTGGATTATTGAAGTAAAGAGGTGATTTTCAAAATTCTAGATGAAGAAGAGTTTAAGTTTATGGGTGATAAGAGTTCTACACCTCAAAATCTCATTTTTACTATCATAACTAGGAAGATTCTGAAGAAGGGTTGTCAGGGTTACTTGGCACTTGTCAAAGATACTTCAGTAGAGAAGTTATCTCTCATAGATGTTCTAGTTACCTGTGAGTTTCCTGACATTTTTCCTAAGGAGTTGCCAAGTTTACCACCTCACAGAGAGATTCAGTTCTGTATAGATGTAGTTCCAAGTACCACTCCTATTTTAATGCCACCATACAAAATGGCTCTTGCAGAGTTGAAGGAATTGAAGGAGCAGTTGCAGGATTTATTAGATAAGGGTTTCATTAAACCTAGTATTTTTTCTTATAGTACACCAGTTCTATTTGTGAAGAAGAATAATGGTACTATGAGACAATACATCGATTATAGAGAGCTGAATAAAGTGACAGTGAAGAATAAGTATCCTCTTCTGAGGATAGATGATTTATTCGATCAACTTCAGGGTGCACAATTCTTTTCTAAGATTGATTTGAGTTCGGGTTATCATTAATTACGGATCAGTGAGGCTGATGTTCCTAAAATGGCATTCCACACTCGATATGGCCACTATGAGTTTCTGGTGATATCATTCGGGTTGACTAATGCACTAGCTGCTTTTATAGATATTGATGAACAGGGTATTCAGGTTATTTATGGATCAGTTTATAGTAGTCTTCATTGATGATATACTAATGTATTTGAAGAGTATGGAAAAGCACGTATATTACTTGAAGATAGTACTGTAGACACTGAGAGAATATCAGCTTTATGCTAAACTCTTAAAGTGTGATTTTTGGTTGGAGAGTGTTATATTCCTTGGACACATAGTGTCTAAAGACGATATTCAGGTTGATCCACATAAGATTGAGGTAATGTTTAAGTGGCCCAGACCGATGACAGTCACTGAGATTCATAGTTTTTTGGGTTTAGCTGGGTACAATAGGAGGTTTATGCAAGATTTTTCTAGAATTACAGCTCCTATAACTTGCCTAACTCAAAAGAATATGAAGTTTGTGTAGTCAGATGTTTATGAGAATAGTTTTTAGTCACTGAAGGAGAAGTTAACCACAACTCTAGTTTCGGCTTTGCCTAATAGAGTAGAAAAGTTCACTGTGTATTGTGATACCTCCAAAGTTGGCCTAAGTTGTGTATTGATGCATAATGGTAGGGTGATAGCTTATGCTTCGAGGAAATTGAAAAAGCATGAATAAAATTATCCTACTCATGACCTAGAGATGGCTGCAGTGATCTTTACTCTCAAAATTTGAAGACATTATTTGTACAGGGTGACTTATGAGATTTTCACAGATCATAAGAGCCTAAAGTACATTTTTCAGCAGAGAGATCTAAACTTGAGGCAAAGGTTATAACTTCTAAAGGATTATGATTACGATATTCTTTATCATCCAGGTAAGGCTAATGTGGTAGCAAATGCTTTGAGTAGGAAGTCCTCAGTTAATCTTGCACACATTAGTGTGGAGAGGAGACCTTTGATCCAAGAGTTACATGAGTTAGTAGATCAAGGTTTGATGATGAAGATTAGCATATCAGGTGGATTGCTAGCTCAATTTAGAGTCTGATTGGTGTTAAGAGATAGGATTAAGGCACTCAGGGTTGAGATCCTATTTTAACAAAGCTTGAGAGAAATGTTTGTGTAGGGAAGTTCACTGATTTCACACTTGATGATGAATGTGTTTTGTGGATCAGTGGTAGATTATATGTTCTTGATGTGGATAATTTGAGAGATGAGATCCTTGAGGAAGTGCATTCTACAGCCTTCAGCGTACATCCAGGTGTTATTAAGATGTACCATAACATCAGAGATTTATACTAATGGGATGGATTGAAGAAGGAAGTAGTTGATTATGTTTTTAAGTAGTAGACATGTCAGCAAGTGAAAGCTGAACATCAAAAGCCTTCTAGGAAGCTTCAGCCTCTTCCTATTCTTGAGTGAAAGTGGGAGAGAGTTACTATGGATTTTGTGGTAAGGTTACCTCGTTCTAAGGATGGATACGATTCCATTAGGGTGATTGTGGATAAGTTAACCAAGTCTGCTCATTTCTTACCAGTTAAAGCCAATTATTCTATAACTAAGTTGGCGAAACTATATGTTAAGCATATTGTGTGCCTTCATGGAGTACCTGTGTCCATTATATCTAATAGAGGTTTAGTGTTTACCTCTTAATTTTGGCAAAAGCTACAAAAAGCAAAGGGCACCAAACTTGATTTCAGATAAGGATATATTGAGAATGTGTGTATTGAATCTTGGAGATAGTTGGGATGATCATTTTCCGCTTATGGAGTTTTCTTATAATAATAGCTACTATAGCAATATTAGGATGGCACCCTATTAGGCTTTGTATGGAAGGAAATGTAAATCCTTTCTGAGTTAGGATTAGATGGGAGAGAGAGTGTTAACTATACTTGAGATGGTTTAGGATGCCATAGAGAAAGTCATTCTAATAAAAAAGAGATTAGAGACCGCTATTAACAGATAGAAAAACTATGTAGATCTGAGGCACAAAGATGTAGAATTTTAGGTTGGAGACTATGTTTTTCTGAAGGTGTCTCTAATAAAGGGTGTGCTGAGATTTGGTAAGAAGGGAAAGTTAGCACTGAGATATATTGGACCATTTAAGATTCTAGAAATAATGGGCAAAGCCAACCGATATATATATATATATATATATGTATGTATGTATATGTATATGTATATATATGTTATGATTAGTTTATGTATATATATATATATATATATATATATATAAAGGACAGAAGCTTAAAAAAATTGAGTCAACCGCTTTCCTCCCCACTTCTTTTCCCTTTATTTTATTTTTTCCTTCTCTTTCCCTTTTTCTTACCTTTCCTGCGCAAGTCACAGCACCACCCTCACCATCGCTAGAGCAGCTACCACCCATCACCATCCTCTTCCCTCTTCCTCTCCTTCCTTTCCATCACTTGCCAGAGTGCCAAAAGCCACCGGAGCCACCAAAAATTGAGCCAGCAACAGAGAGAACTCCATGATCGTCGACATTGATTCTGGTCACCTTTGCTCATGTTCTTGGACTCTCTAAACTCCTTGAGCTATGAGGACTTCATTTCCAAGCTTGGTTCAAGCTTAAACCTTTTCGATTGTGAGTTTTCTCTAAGTTTTAATTTATGTCTATTTTATTTTTTATATTTTTGAAGCTTGATTTCTTGAGTTTTAGGTTAATTGTCTTTAGAAATGTTGTTTATGGTAGTTTAAGCTTTACAAATGTGATTTTTGTGGAATTTTTTATATTTTTAGGTTTGAATTTTTGAAAAGTCACTGTTCCGGTAACCCTCGCTGGAAAATTCTTTTATTTTTAATAAAATATTTTTTTTATTTAGAATGTAGTTTGTGAATGAAGTTTATTGAAATTCTATTCCAATTATTTACTATTAATTTTTGAAAGTTTATGAAAAAAAAATTAATTTTTAGAAAAAATTAATATAATGGGTAAATTATGTATTTTTATTGAAATTACAGTTAAATAATATGTTTTAAATCATTTTGGAATAATAAATAGTATTAAAATAATTTTTACGAATTATTTACTATTTTTAACTAATTAATACTAATTTTTGAAAATATATTCAAATAATAAATTTATTTATTTTTTTGTGATTAAATGAGTTTTTAACTATTTTTATTATATATTTAAACTTTTTAAGTAATTAATTGTGAATTTTACTATTTTATGTCGAATATTTGAAAATTTGAATTTTTATTAATATTATATAATTTATTTGAGATTTTATTTAGTTAATGTGAAAATGATTATATTTAATTTTTTATTTAAATAATTATATTTTGGTATTTTATTGATATTTATGGAATTTAATGATTTTTATAATATTTATTATTTAATATTGATTTTTGGTGAATTATTAACTTCGATTCGGAACTATGTAGCTCGGGGTCCCAACCAGAGGCGTTGAGTTTTTGTGAGTATAGAAGTGTGTTTTTTTGTAGGATTGACTCTACTTTTCAGTAGATAGATATTCATTTTATAGAGGAGACTTTGTCAATTTTTTGATAGAATTCTCATAAAACATGACGTCAGGTCGATCCTAAGTTTTTTTGTATTATGGTAGAGTTGTGTCTAAATCGAGTCTTCTTTTAGAAATTCTTAGAAGTGTAAATTAGGTATTTTATTATGATATTGTTATTATTATTTATTTTTCTAGTTGCGCCGAGACTAAGACTTATCACACCAGGCACATCAAGTCTATGTTGAGGAGCGTAAATCTTTGAGTTATTATTATATATATGTATTGCACGAAGAATAAATATTTTATAAGCATCCATGATTTAAATAATGTAAATTTAAATATGAATTATTTATTTAAATGTTTATATCTATGTTTTAGTATATAATTGGTATATATTTTATATATTGCCTTGAAAATAGATGCTACTATGTTTAAATTATGCATTTCATTATTTTTAATAATTATAAGTATGATTTGGAGGACAGTTATAGAACATACCACCTAGTGGGCTATACTAGGACTGTTGTGCAACAATACGGTAGAATTAGGTTATAATTCTGATGTTTGTTTTTCAAGATGTTAGTTATTGGAAAGAATGACTATAGATCCTCAATTAATCTAGTATACTCGGGGCCAGTTATGCCGATAGTGAGATTGTGAATCCTCGGTTGACATAGTGTACTCAGGGCCAGTCTATTACCTTGAGTTAGATAAATGAATATTTGGAGTTTTGGGTAAGCTAGTTTGCTATTTATTTTATGATTGAGGTTGGGAATATATTAGAGTTTTATTTGATCTTTCATTTAAATAAATATTTTTATGCATTTATTATATATAAAAACAGATTTTAACATCTGTGTGAAATGCGTGTATATGTATATTATTATACTAATATTTGACTGTATATGATTTTAGGTTGCATGTATATATAATATAATAATTCACTCTATGAAGTCTGATCCTCCTCAATATTTTTTTTTACAGAAGATTTTTCTTCTTCAGACCTCAATAATAAACCTTTTTGCCAATCTTCTTCAGGTCCGGCTAGAACATGTAAATTTATTTTCTGAACTTTTATTGTACTCTAGAGATTGCAATAGTGGAGTTATTGAATTAGTAGTGTATTGTCTGTTTTCAGATTTGTATTCAGAATATTGTATGAATATTTTTATTATGATATGACATTTAAGTATTTATTTTTATATTGATTAAAGTTTTAATTTTGGTGTATTTTTATTTATTTATTACATGTATTTTTATTTTTAAGGTTTGCTATGAGTTCCGGATTCGAAAGAATTCTCATTCCTTAGCGTCGGTCGTGACTTCCGGTTTAAGTCGTGACAATAAAGGTCTATCTAAAGAATTTTAAAGTAGATGTATATTGAGGACTAGAATCCAAAACTGTGACTAAGCTGGAAGAGTCCCTCACCAACTCAATAATACTCTTTTAAATTTCATACAATGTGTTTTTATGTCGGTAAACTCTGCATAGTATTTTTTTTTTTATAATACCATTCAAAATTTCATAATATTAACTAATCCGGATTCAATCCAAAAAAAACTATAAAGGTCTATTTTCAAAATTTTAAAATAGTTATATATTAAAGACTCAAATGCAAAACTTCCGGTTAAACTGGAATATCATCTTACAAACATATCAATACTTTCTTAAGTTTCATACATTGTGTTTTTATTTTAGTGGAATTTGAATTGCCCCTATTTTCCTAACCGTTGCATATTTTATCATTGCTTTATTTTTAATAAAGTAAGTTTTATTATATATAATCACTATTACCTAGTGAAAAATAATTTTAAATTATAATAATAAGTATAAAATAAAGAGAAATTTTATAACTATTTTGATTTATAATTACTCTTATTTTATTTTATTGTAATTAGCATTGGATGAAATTGTATTTTATGATCCAATAATAGTTATTAATAAAGCATATTTTACTTTGTAAAAATCAAGATAACCATAGAACGCAAAGTAAAGTATTTAAAAAAATAAAAAAATTGTAAAATCCTTTTTTTTTTTTTTTTATCGTTGTAAGTATATCCACGTTTCATACAGGTACTTGAAAAATATAAAAATTATATAGCAAATATAAGTGTGTTACTTTCAACTATTATAATAAACAATAAATATTATAATATTTTATATTTAACATAAATGATTGTCATTTAGTATATAATATAATCCATTTTTACTTTTAATGTTTTAATTATTAATTTTTAGTATATATTTTTTAAAATTATTGATATTTAAAAATTATTAAATTTTAATTAATTTATTTTTGTTTGAATAAATTGCGTGAGTTGGTTAAGTGAAAATATTTCCTATAACAAAATTTTTTATGGAATTTACTCGTTAAGTGCATTCGATGGTATTCAAAATAAAGTATTTGTAATTGATTACCTTTAACAAATGTACTTAGTTTGTCAATAAAATTAGTGCTAAGGGAAGACCCTTAATCACACAAAAAACGCGTAAAAAGGAAAAAAGAAAAAAGAAGCCTTAAACCAACACTTTCTGAATTAACGTCTTTACTATACATACAAGATTCAGCCGCCATACAAGTCAAATAAATTTATTGTATTCACTTTGTCTAAGTTAGGAGAGTGCATTCGGTGGGTTTTAAGTTATTTTTTAATTGAACCGAATTAATTTAAAAAATTAAATTGAAATAATTGAAATTTTTAAGATGAAAATCAAATAGACTGAAATAATTGAAATTTTTAAAAATATCAATTTATTTAAATTTTTTAATATATTATTATAATATTTAAAAAATAAGAAATATTAAAATGCAGTTAACTAAATTGTTTGGATAGAAAACAAACTAAACCAAACTAAAATTTAAATTCAATTTGGTTTAAAAAATTAAAAATCTCACTCAAGCTAACTGAATAGAATTAGATCGGTTTAATTTTAAATTCGGTTAATTTGAAAGGGTTGCACACCCATAACTTGAGTGCTTGAAATTTTACTGAACATGATAGGAGTCACATTCATAGCATTGGAATTGCTAGTGTCTTCAAACATGTTATTTTGAGCACGTAAACATGGTTTTAGATGTTTGATATGGTCTTATCTTGTGATGAATATGAAAAGCAGCATGATCATGAAAAGGGCCGTAGCGGTGGGGTAGCAGCACAGATATATTCATTTTTTTTATTTATTAATTTTTAAATATATTAAACTCTAACTGCTTCAATTTATTTTTATTTTTTTTAGTGGAAGTATTAAGCAAATAATTTCACGATTCTGAGGACAGGAGGAAACACATCATATCAGTACACGCCAGAAGCCGGTTGAGCTGGCAAAATCGAAATTGACCAAGTTCAGTACGTGGCTATGCTTTTGGTCCCATCAACTTGACGCCCATTTATGCCACACCATACTTTTGTTTGTTTATTTTTTGCCTTGTCATCCTTTGGTCATGACCGAGACGATCAGGCGTCTTCCCAACCAACAAAAAACATGAACAACTGCTGCCGTCCAACCTGCCATATATATGTACAGCGGATTATATTAATCGGTCACATGCGTAATATATATATATATGTTAATTATGAAATGTTTAAAATATATATTAAACATCCACCTATTTGATATTTGTTATTATTCTCAAACGATTAATAGCATTTATACTCTTTAGAGTGCGTTCGTACTCTGGATGGAAGTTAAAAAAATAGAGTAATAATTAAGAGAGTAATAGTTATAGGTGTAATAATTAAGATGTTAATATTATTTGATAAATTAAGAATAATAAAAATAATTAATTAATTAATTATTTAAAATTTTAAATATTTATATAATTATTTAAATAATATGTTCATAAGTATTTTAAAAAGTAATAGAAATATTATTATACTTTATTATACTTATAAAAAACAATAAATGTCTAAATAATAAAAATTTTTCTTATATAATAAGATCAAGAACCATTAGCACAAATTCAAAATTTTCTCCTTGATTTTTCAGGCTTAAGAACATAACCATATCATCGATTTTCATAGTTATCGTAAAATGTAAAATTTGAGACGTACTCGATAATATGTAAAATATGTTATTAATAATCTTTATTTTTGACTTTTCTATCATAATTATTAAAATTTTAAAAGAAATATTCTTTCATAAAATTTTTTCTCATATAGTTAAATATAGGTCATTTACTTATAAAAAATTAATATTAATAAAAAATATACATAATATTAAAAATTAATTTAAAAATATATATAATAGAAATGCAAATTAAATATATATGATAATTTTTTTACCTATTTTGATATAAAATATTTTAATTATCATCATCATTTATATACCTAATTAATAAATTTGTAATTTCATTAATTTTTTTCACTAAAGTAACCTAATAAAACTATTAAGAATCTAAATCATTATTTTTTTAATCTATTTTACCTTTAAGTCATTTAACTATAATTTGAAACTTTTAATTTTGTGAATTAAGACGTCTATATAAATCATTTCCTCATAAATATGTTAAATAATGTTATAAATATTTCCATATTTTCACTAATTGATAGATAAATTTAATAAATAAAAGCATTTGCATCTTAATTATATGCATGAATTATTGTAGTTTTAAGGTCACATGAATTATAAAATATTTGGTTAGTAAAAAAAATTTGGTTAATATAATTTTTTATTTATTAAATCTTTATATTTTAATTAATGATGATCTAAAATTTAAATTTACCATGTGTTCAAAAGCTATTTTAGTTACATATTTAATTAAAATTTTAAATTAGTGAAATCACAAATTTATTAATTTTCTATGCAAATACTAATAACCAGCTAAAATATTTTTGAATAAAAAATATAAAGTTTTTTGTCATTTATATATTTTAATTAATTTTTTATACATATTTTTAAAAATCATACACAATTTTATCAATATAAATTTATTAGAAATTGATCATCTATATTTTTAGCTAGATAAAAAAAAAAAGAATATGCATTTTAAGATTTTAACAATCAACTTAAAATTTTAAAATAAAGATTTGATTGACTAAAAATAAAAATTGTAAGGATTTAAGTAGTATAATTTAAAAATATAGGAATTCAATTATATATTTTATAAGGACTAAATTGGATATAGTATAAAAATAGGAACTGAAATTTTAATGTAGTGATTCAATGTATAAAAAATAAAGTATAAAGACTTAATGAAAAAAATAAAAGTATAGGGATCACATAAATTGAAATTGAAAGATAAGGACTTAATGAAAAAAATTAAAAAGTTAAGGGACCTAATGTACCGTTTTTCCTATTTACATGCTAGAGACCCTGGGGGTAATGACCGGTATTTTTCTTATCTATTTATTAAGTTAAAATGAGACTTTATTAAGTTTAAATTATTATTTTATTGAATTAGTGTTAAATGAGTGTTTTAATAATTTATCAATTATTATAGTGTAGTATAAATATATATTATGTGTAAGAATAAAGGTGAGTAAATATTTTTATTTTTAAATTATATAAATTGTACATTTGTACTTTTCTTTATTAAAAAATATTAAAAATCATTTTTTTCCTTTTTCTTTTTTTTTTTCTTCTCTTGTTCTTCTTCTCCTTCTTCCTCACTCGACACCCATTGCCACTGTCAGTGCTGATAACCATTGCCAACACTGATCAACTCTAGCCGATGCTACCACCTTTTTTTCTCCTTCCCGCTATCTTTTTCCTCTCTCTTCCCTCAAGTTTTCTTTACTTATCGAGTAGAAGGGAGAGTCATCGTTGCTGGTTTCGGTGACACTCAACCTCATTGGCGGTCCCAAATGGTTCCTCTCCTCTTGGGATTTAATAGCCCTTAATCAATTTCGGGAATTATCATCAGGAACAACCTTGATTTGCGGTAATTTGATTCTATATTTTTTATTTATTTTAATTAATTGAGTTTTAATTAGGTTGATTTAGATTTAATTGTTTTTACATAAAATGAAATTGGAGTTGAGATCTTCCATTTGGTATTTTTTTTATAATTTTCTGAAAATTTTTAATTTTTTAGTTCTCAGGTACTGTCTCAGTACTGTTCCAACCCAAAAATTTGTATATTTTTATTAAATTCTATAAATTATATAGATTAAACTTTGTAAAGAAAGTTTTATGAGATTTTTTTTTTGCAGAACTTAAGATATAAATTTTTAAAGATTATGTTTAAAAATGTATTTTTACAAAAATTATTAGAAATTAGTAATTATTTAATTTTAATTAAATTTATTGTTATTTATTTTGTTTTAGACTGAATTTAAATAATAAAAGTATGAAAATAATTTTTACAATTAATTTCAAATTTTTAATTAATTAGTAGTAATTTTGAAAAAATAAATGAATAATAAATTTATTTATTATTTTCAAGCTTAAATGAGTCTTTTATTATTTTTATGATATATTTAAGTGATTTAAATAGTTATTTATAATTAATGCTAATTTAGTTATAAAAGGGAAATTTGATTCCATTAACAAAATTTTATTTATAAACTAGAATTTTACTATTTATTTGGAAATAAATTTTCTTTATATTTTTATTATATAAATAAATTAAATTGTATTAGTTAACTAAATTTTTATGATATATTAGTGATTTGAGAAAATTATATTTGTTTTATATATGTTGTTGTGTTGGTACTCGACTGGGTATAAAGTGTAATTCGAGAAACCAACCCGAGATGTTGGGTTGTGAAAGTTATGGAAGTGTGACATCGGTATGTATTAGTTTTCAAGTTTGTATAACATTGTATCTTAGATAGAGTCAATCTTATCAATTCCATGATTATAATAAATTTGAAATTTTTTTATGAATTTATTTATTTTATCATATAAGCATATTTTAAATGAATATTATTTATTTTAGAGAACTCCAAGATGAGAGTTGTAGCACTTAGGCAGCAGAGGACGCATTATCTAGTATGCTCAACCTATGAGTTAATTTTATGGAATGTATATTATGGATATTTAAATTATATTTTCACATGGTGAAAAATAACAAAGAAGTTGATTATATGAATTTATTTATGAAAATATTTATGTTTTCATATGCATGATTATTTCTTTTATTATTATGAATAGTATTTGAAAGGATGCTTTAATGGAATTTATTTCATTATGCTTTATTTATAATTTAAATTGTTTTGAAGAAAATGGTAGAATATGTTATGTAGTGGGTGTCATTAGAACCATGTGTGCACGGGTTGAAATCTTTAATATATATTAGAATGTGTGAATTTGGCTCGGGGGAGCATGTGCTCTTAGGCAGAATATGGGTTAAGTTCAGTGGACATAGTGCTCTCGGGCCAAAAATGGGATGTAACTCAGTTGAACTTGCTCTCAGGACATCAATATAGGAATAAGTGAATGGACTGCGGCTGTAACTCGATTGAGCTTGCTCTCGAGACAGCAGTTGCTTAGGTCAAAGAGAGCCAAAAGGCTATTAGAAATCAATGGTTTAGGTGTTCTATCAGGTTTTCTACTAAAACAATTAATTTATATTATTTTATACGAGAATTTTATATTAAAGTGAATTGTGAATTCTAAAAAGGATTTTATATAAAGAAAATTGAGAAAAGTAAAACATTTCGATATCTATATTTATTTTATTTTATCTTACCTTACCTTAAAAAGGATTTTAACAAATGTTTTTAAAATTAACATACATTTTATAAAATTGATTCACTCAGTAAGGTTTGATTCCTTTCAACTTACTTTTTTTAAGACCTCGTTGTTAGTCTAGTATTGGTCACTGTCTGCGTTGGGTTTCTTCTTTACCGACTACCTTATGTATGTCTATTTGATTTAAATATTTTTTAATCGAATTATAGATACCACAATAGTTAATTAAAGAACTTGTATTGTTGGTATTGTGGATTTATTTTGAATTGAGATATTGATGTATTTGGAGATGTTGTCATACATATTTGATATTGGTGAATTTATTATGATTTTATTTTGAGATGATTGATTCTACTTGAGAAATTTCTAAGGCTTACTATGGGTTTTGGTTGCATTATGCATTTCTTATTCTCTATTGTCGGTCACATACTTATGGTTTCAGGTCATGACATTAAGTAACTTTTATTCATATAGCAAAGGCAAGTTTTAACTACTAAAATTTCCAGTAATAAGATGACAAACAAATAATTCTTTTAAAGAGAATTGTATAGGTATGTTAAAAAAAAGAATTTAAAAAAAAGAATTTTATTTTATGTGGAGTATTTCCTTCCAATTTTAGCATAATTTTACATAATTATTTATTACTATCAAAACGAGAGAGATTGTTAAACCTTAAGGGGTAAAATAGTCTTTTTTTTACTGGCTACAATTAATTTAGTAAAATTATATTTAATCATTGTGCTTAATTGTCTACATTCAGATTATTTAAAAGTGTACAAGTCAAGCAATGAAAAGTCAAGTTGTTGAATTTTCAAGACAGTAGCTCTATCATAAGTGATGATAAAGCCATCATGAGTGATGGCAATGAGAAAATCGAAGATCAAATTTTCCATTAAATTCCTAAAGTCAAATATGGTCAACTATGATGAAAAACTTCATTACTATATATCTTAAGCTAATCCCAATTATCGAAAAAAATTTCGGGTAAAATTACAAAAATTAGGTCACAAAAAATTCAAGAATACAAAAGGCTTTTCATGAGTAATAAAAAAATTTATCGTGAGCTATGACAACCAAATCAAAGAAATTAGCAGAAAGTTTCATGACTAGTGTCATTATGAGTTCACTTGTCATGAAAATACGGGATTTTGAATTTCATCTTGGCTCCCGATTGTCATAAATGATAACGATTTGTCATAAGTCATGACAATCGTGTAAAGGCCTTTTTATTTAGTAGTTCAAATAACTCTATTTGATTTAAATGCATCTCCAATCTTAGAGGGTTTAAATACAACTCAGAATAGCGTTGAAAAAAGAAAAAGGAAGTTGAGCAAACACATTTAGAGAAATCTTTAAACATTCAATCTTTAATTAATCCTTTAACCACCCAAGATTTCATTTTTAATTCTTGTAATTTTTATTTATCTCAAGAGTGTTCTTGAGTGTGGTTTGGTGAGTATTTAAAATCATTATTCAAAAGCTCAATAGTGAGATTGAGTGAGTTGGATTAATGTTTTATTCACTTGTAAGTTAGGAGGATTGTTCTTAGTAAGTGGGTTTGAATGTGAGCCATTAAGAACACTTAGCTTAGAGTGTGAGCCATTGAAAATACTTGGGTTAGAGTGTGAGTCATTAAAAACACTTGGGTTAAAGTGTGAGCCATTGAAAACACTTGAGTTAGAGTGTGAGCCATTTAAAACACTTGGGTTTGAATGTGAGTCATTGAAAACACTTAGGTTAGAGTGTGAGCCAATGAAAATGCTTGGGTTTGAATATGAGCCATTGAAAAAACTTGGGTTAGTGTGTGAGCCATTAAAAACACTTGGGTTAAAGTGTGAGCCTTGTGAAAATATTTAGGTTTGAGTATAAGCCTTGGGAAAACTCTTAGGTAATTTTGGTTTAAGTTTATAAAGGTTTAATCTGCATTTTGAAGTAAATTGATAGTGGATTAAAACTCTTAACAAATGGTTGAGGAGGGGAGTAAGCTTTGAGAGCCCAACCTCTATAAATCCTTAGTGTTTTTCTTGCTCTTATCCTTGTTCTATACACCTACTCTATTTTTTATTGCTCTTAGGTGTAAAACAAAGATTACCTATATTTCTCAAAGAGCCAATTCACCCCCCTCTTTGTACTTATGGAATTACAAACCTAATTTTTTCATTTCATACATCCACCTTCCTTCCTCTTTGCTCTTTTCCCTTTCTTTAGCTGTTACTGCCAGCTTCTGCCAACTGCTCCCCTTACTCACTACTAGCTTCCGTTGACTACTCCCCCTACCCATCTACTCGTCACACTTTGCATAAGCGATTTAGCACTAGACCTACCCATCACACTTTGCAGGAGCGATTCAACACTAGATTGTTTAACCTTTTTAGTCTTCTCCTTAGTTCATTAGTTAGATTCAAGCTCGCAATCTCCTCTATTTGTCTATTAGATTTTTTGCTCCAAGCTCATGATTTTGCGTATATCCACACCGCTTCTCATCTTCTCAGGTATGTTACCTCTCCTCCTTTATGTTTTGGTTAAATTATAATATTGCTTGGTCACTGTGATTTGTATTATATGGTGTTGTTGATGAAGATAAGATAATTTACATTGAGAACATTGAAGAGAAACTTAAGAATTTAATTGATTTAAACTGAGAAACTTGAAGAGTCATTATGATTTTCCTTTTGTGCCACAAATGTTACTCTAGTTAGATCCTTCTTTGACAATTAAAGATCTAATTTCTTCATATACCAATATAATATATATTAATTGTAAAGGAAATCAATATAGCATGTCTGAGTGAATTATATGTGATTATAACTTCAAAATCTTCTTATAATCCCTACCTAATTGCACCTTTTACTATTGCAATATTTTTAGCTTCCATGAATAATTGAGCACTTCAAATTGATTTTGAAAAATGTAAAAGGTCTATAGACTTCTTTTCTCTTGTTATTGGTCGTTGAAGGTTGTAAAAGTATGACTCCTAGCGGTTGCTTTTTGCAGTTTGAATTTTCAAGGCATTTATGCAAAATTGATTACATAAATATGAGAATAATTGCTTATGTATATAAGTGATCCGAAGAGCATGTTTGATCACTATTAAATATTCTATGTCTTTTGATGTTGTGTATTATACAATTCTTAGTGTCATAGAATCTAAATTTTCTCATTATTCTATTAATTATAATGTGCAAGTTTTATTTTACTTTGTTTTATATATTTATTATTTTTTAAATGGCACAATCTTATAAGATTATTGACATGGCATCATATTCATCAATTAAAAAAAGGTTATTAAACTGAATAAAATACTTTATTTAATTTTTTAAATGCTTTTTTCATTAAACAAAATGTCAAAACTTCCTTCTATTGATTTATTGTCCCCAAAAGACTCACATACAAGTCTAATAACGGATAGTGCTATAGAAAATTATGCAGCAATTGTGAGTACTAATCATATTTTAAATAAAGATAATGTTACATCTACAATTGTGGGTGCTAATCAGGTTAAAAATATTAAAGATAATGAAGATAACCCATTTTTTATGAAAAAAAAGTGCACCTTTAATGTGTGGGCTAAATTTATAGTCACACTCCCCAATAAATTACAAAAGGCAGAATGCTTCCATTACAAATTATGACTTACATTTGTCAAAGGGGGTACTATAACTCATTATCATAGGCACCTCAAATGTTGTGGGATGAGGCAAGTGAAGTTATCGAGATAAAAAATCTTACACTAAAGACCTCTATATTAGAGTCTAAAACTGTAGATGTGGTGTTAAGTTTTAAGTATGTGCAAGCAAAAATCAAAGAGATTTTATCTCATATGATTATAGGCCATGAGCTACTATTTTCATTTATGGAGTATGAGGTGTTTAGTTTGTTGATGAGGATGGTTACTCCACATTATCAAAAGATTAGTTAGATAACTGTAAAAAAAAGATTATTTTTCAAGTTATTAAGTGGAGAAGAAAAAAGTTTCCACACTTTTGAAATATATAAATAAAGTGAGTGTGACGACTGATCTATGGAAGTCAACTAACCAAAAGGTTTCATATATGGTCGTCACGTGTCATTTTATAGATTCTAATTGGAAACTTCAAAAGCTTATTATTAATTTTTATGATGTACCCCCACCTTATTCTAGAATTACCATTTGTGATTCCTTAAAAAAGTGCTTAGTTAAATGGGAAATTGAAGATAAGGTTTGGACAATGACGGTTGATAATGCATCATACAATGATGTTACTATTCAAATGTTAAAAGATAATTTGTGTTAGAATAATGAACTTGCTATTGGTAGAAAGTTATTTTTATATGAGGTGTTATGCTCACATTCTAAATCTCCTAGTTTAAGATGGATTATCTAAGATTAAAGATATAATTAATAATATGTGAGTAAGCATTAAACATATTACACAGTGAGAGAGTCAATTGAATATCTTTAGGGGAAATTGTGAAGTAATTGAAGTTGCCTTTAAAACAGCTTGTTCTTAATTGTTGCAGAAGGTGGAATGCAACATATTTCATGTTGTCAGCTGCCTTAGAGTTCAAGGATGTTTTTCCTAAGTATGCACAAAAAGAAGCGAGTTACTTATTTTTGCCTAGTAAGGAAGATTGTAGGAAAGTTGCTGAAATTTGGTTTTTCCTAAAAGAGTTTAATGAAATTACCAATATCATTTTAGGTATTATCATCTCATTTAATTAATCTTTCTAATTTTTGTGATGTAATTGCTTTTAAAATTGTTTAATTTCGTCTTGATAATGTCATATATATTTTTATAGGTTCTGAATATCCAACATCCAATTTATTTCTTCTTAAGCTTTATCATGTTAAAAAATTATTGGATGAAAACTATGATGTTGAAAATGGATTTATGCATGCAATGGTGAAAAAAAAAATGAAGGATAAATTTGATAAATACTGGGGTGATTGCAATTTGTTGCTATTTATAGCTACTATTTTTTATCCCAGAAATAAAATGCAATTGATTAATTAGTGTTTCCCTTTAATCTATTCAAGAGGTGATTTTATTGAGCAAATTAATATTATTTACGAGATGTTAAATATGCTTTATAAAGTGTGTCTTGATGCTTATAGAGCAAGTGGTGATGAAAAAGAAGGTAAAAATGAAAATAGGGCTGAATCTTCTAGTAGTGTGAAAAGAAAACTTTAGGGGAGGGCTGAATTTTATAGCTATATAAGAAATATGGAATCACCTATTGAACAAGTGAAATATGAACTAGATGTGTATTTAAAAAAAAGGTGTGCATATTTGTGAAGATGATTCAATGTTTGATGTGTTAGAGAGGTGGAAGATGAACACTCTAAATTTTAAGGTCTTATTAAAGATGGCATGTGATATTCAATCAATTCCAATAACAATTGTAGCTTCAAAGTCCATATTGAGTGCCAGGGGGAGAGTTATTGATCCATACCATTCATCTTTAAAAACAAACACAGTTCGAGTTTTATTATACGATGAAGATTGGTTGCATGCCTTTTATTGGATAAAGTGGAAAAGAAAAGTAAAATCTCATACTTAATATCTTATTTTTAGTTTTAAATTTATTTAATTTTTGCTAGTTATTATATTTTTAAGTAATTTTTGTTAGTTTTTGTTGTTATTTATGTATATACTTTTATGTTTTCAATATTGTTTATTGTAGTTTTATATTGCTATATTGTCAATTTTATATTGCTAATCATTGTATTTTTAATAGGATTAAGAGGATATTAACAAGATTAAAATACCTACCTAGTGAAGATTGCACTTTATTGAGGCATGATGTGCAAATGGCTTTTTCTTCAGGTTTAGTGTGTAAGTAGCTGTATTAATTTGTTTAATTTGTTATTGTATGCTTTTCTTAATACTGCAAAATTTTACTTGGCTATGGTATTGGTTTTGTCATAACCCAAACCGGAGGCCATGACCGGCACTAGAGAACGGGAATTCTTTCGAATCCAAAACCCGTAGCAAGCCTTAAAAGAAAAGTATGCAATAATAATAAAATAAAAGAAATATATATGCATCATAATTAAATTATAAACCAATGTAATAAAAATAATCTCTTTCATATCATAACATAAAATATATTAATACAATATTCAGAGAAAGACCTTTGAATTAAAATCACGTATAGTAATATAAATACAACTCACTACTGATACCAAATATGATTACTACAATTATCTAAAGTACAATATAAAATTAAGTAGATAATTTACATAAACGAGCCGGGACGGAAGAAATCTAATGAATGGGTCTACTACTGAGGTCTGAAGAAGAAGACTTTCCTATAAAAATGTCAATTGAGGGAGTCAGACCTCACTGAGTGAATTGTTATAATATATATACATGCATTTACTATATGTCAAATACAATCAATCATCAGTATATATAATAAATATATATACAGACAGATACACACAGATGCTGAAAATCACTTTATATATAATAATACTGAAAAATATCAGTTTATGAAGGATCAAATAGAACCCTATTTAATTGCAACCTCGATCAACAATAATATCACTCTAGCCATACAGACTCACATGATTCTAAATAAATTCACTTATTCCATATGAACAGTAGACTGACCCTGAGATACTAAGTCAACCGAGCTCCAGCAGTTTGACTATCAGTGCAGTTGGCCCCGAGATACTTGGTCAACCGAGCTCCAATAATCACACCATCAATCACATCAATCTCAATTATATCAATCATATCAATCTGAAATAATTCATAATACCACAAATGATTCTCACTCAACCCTAAATTTATCGCACCGGTACATACACGATCCTAGTGCTGCCCACTAGGTAGCACGTTCTATTGATATCCTTCATTTAAAATAAAACATACATTCGGAAAATAAATAATGCATGATGACATCCATAATAGCAAAATAATTCATATATATACCAAAAATATACCTAAAATAAATGAAGTATAT
Organism: Mallotus nudiflorus; assembly: GCA_947683625.1. NCBI lineage: Eukaryota > Viridiplantae > Streptophyta > Magnoliopsida > Malpighiales > Euphorbiaceae > Mallotus > Mallotus nudiflorus. The sequence goes on along the minus strand of CANTUR010000147.1, from coordinate 448,318 downwards.
TTCAAGTATACATATGTCAAATAAATTTAAATCAAACATAAAATATATCAAAAATAAACCAATAATATACTTAAAAACAATTTAAGTATAAATCAATAATATGACATGCATTTACTTAGGAATATACCTAAAATATACTAAAAATATACCTAAAGTATACTAATCATTTAATAAAACAATTATGAATAATTATACATTTAAAACATGTATTTTCTAAAACATGCAACCTAAGTATGATGTATATATAAAATAACAACTCACAGGTGTGTGCTCCTCAAGATTGGTCTGACGAGCCCGGTCCACTAGGCCTCGGTCTTGGCGTAACTAAACAAATCAATTAATTATAAAAATTAGAATAAATTTAACTTAAGCTCTATAAAGACTCGATCTAAGATTTCAGAACAAAGAAATTAGAATTGACTGGATGTCACGTTTTACGAGAATTTTACTGAAAATTTGATAGAATCTCCTCTGTAAAATGGACATCTCTTTACTAAAAAGTAGAGCTGGTTTTGTAAGAAAAATACACTTTGAAAACTAGAATTCATACAACTCTCAGTTGGGATCCCAAACTACACAATTCCTCAACCGAGGTTCACAATTCACCAAAAATCCAAATAATTCAATAAATATATTAAAAATCAATAAATGCCATAAATACCCTCAAAATATCAAAATATAGCATATTTAACATTGAAACACAAAAAATAATTATTTTCTCAATAATTACGTAAAAATCCCGAAATAATAATATAATATTATTAAAATCTAATTTTCTCGATAATTCAATATAAATTAATAAAATTCACTTTATATATTCCAATAATTAAAATAGCCTAAATACATATTAGAAATTACTGAAAACCCATTTAATTACCAAAATAATATATAATATATTATTTGAAAATAATTTTTAAAAATTAGTATTAATTAGTTAAAAATAGTAAATAATTTGTAAAAATCATTTTAATTCCTTAAATAATATTAAAACCAACTAAAATATATTATTTAGCTATAATTAGCACAAAATTACGTATTTACACCTATAATACAAAAATACACATAATATACTATTATTACTCCAAAATTTTATAAAAATTATAAATGCATAAAAATTATTTTCTCAACATATATATTACTAATATTAACTAAAACACATATTTAAACCATAATTTCAGTAAAAACCTAACTTAAACCTAATCATCCAATATTGACATAATATAAAAATAATTATAAAAATTACATAAAAATCACAAAAATTATAATCTCAACACTAAAATTAATAATAACCCATAAAAAAACTAAATCAACAAATTTTATAATTAAATAAATTAATTTAAAAATTTTAATTAAATAATAATAAAATATTCAAAAATTCACAAAAATTAAAATAAATTCCAAAAATTCAAACAAAAATATAGACATGTAGATTAAACTTCTAGGAACAACTTTTATGAAGGAATATTGAAAGATTCAAACAATATCATGCTAAAAAAAATTCAAAACCCTAAAGCTCCAAAAATAAAAATTCAACAAAACTCAAGAAATGGACGTTTAGAGCTTAAACTAAGCTTGGATTCATGCTCACCGGAGTCTAGAGAGTCGATAGAGACTGGAAGCTTGAGAAACGATGGTTGGAAGTGATGGAGGCATAGTGAAGGTTAGGGAATGGGTTGCGTAGGGAAGAAAATGAAGCTTCTGTGTTTTGTTTTTTGTTTCCTGCGTTTTTTTTTGTCCACGTTTTTCTTTCTTTATATTGTGTGTGTTGGTGTTTAATACATGTGTATGTATGTGGGTTTGTTGTATGCATGCATGTGTGTGTGTATATATATATATATTATATTAATAAAACTTTAATAAAACAATAATAGAAATAATAATGTTAAAATAACCATGCAAATTAAACAATCAAAAATAATATATTTACATATAAAATTTAATTAAATATAAAATAATAGTAATTAATCACAAATAATGAAAATAAATCAATAAAATCTTTAAATTTTATCAACACTGCATATCTCATTTTAAAATAAAATAATTTAAAAATTTGAGTCTTTACAGGTTTTGTTAATTCATTATGGCCAATAAAGAGAGGCCAACTATCATGTCATACAATCTTATTGATTGTAACTGAATAAAATCTTCTTAATACAATCTTGTTGGTTCCATCTAAATAAAATCTTCTTAATAAAAGCTTTTTATGCATAGATTGTTGATTGTTTTTTATTTGTTAATTGTTGTCATTTTGTAGGATTAATAGGTTGTTGCAAGATATTGAAGTTGTTCTTTATTTATTTTATCCATTTAAATGTGGACATTAAATTTCTTATTTTGTACTATAATTTTGTATTTTTATGTTGTTTTGTTTGTACTTTTTAGTTTGTTTAGATGGGTTGTCGTAAGGTTTTTTAAGATGCTACTTTTAAAGTTAAACTTTAATTATTTTCTACAATTTTCGAGCTTGATACAAGCTCAACGAGCTCTAAACGGGCTCATAAACTACTCTCAATCGAGCTCTAAACAAATGAGCCAAAGCTTTCAAACGAATGAGCTTTTTAAAATGTCACGACCCAAAACAGGGGCCATAACCGGCGCTAGGGAATGAGAATTCTTTTGAATCTGGAACCCGTAGCAAGCCTTAAAATAAAAATAAAAACGTGCAATAATAATATCATAAATAAAATAACTCACATCGAAAATAAATCTCATAAATAAAATAAAATAATAATTCATCAACAGGTTTAAGTAAACAAACCCATCTCATATATAGATAATCTTTTAATACAAATTCAGTTCAAATTTTTAAAATACATAACTCATACAAATATAATACATAAATCCCATAACTTGACTATAACTACTACAGTGTCTAAATTATAAAATAAAATCAAGTGAGTAGTTTACATAGTAAAGTCGGGGCAGAAGAAATCCGGCGTAAGGGTCTGCTACTGAGGTCTGAAGACGAAGACTCTCCTGAAAAATAGTCAACGGAGGGGAGTCAGACCTCACTGAGTGAATTGTTATAATATATATACATGCATAGCTAAATGAAAAGTGCATACATTCAATAGTATATATAATAAATATATATACAGACAAATACACACGGATGCAGCAAAATCATTTTATATATATACTGAAAATAATAACCGATTATGAAGGATCAAATAGAATCGTAGAAAGTCGCAACCTCAAACAGTGTTAGACAACACTCTAGCTATACAGGCTCACTTATTCCAAATAATTTCATTTGTTCCATTTGGACAGTAGACTGACCCCGAGATACTAAGTCAACCGAGCTCCAATAGTCTGACTGTCAGTGTGATTGGCCCCGAGACACTTGGTCAACTGAGCTCCAGCAATCACACTCTCAAATCACATCTCACATTAAATAAATCAATCTGATCAATATCCACAAATAGGTTAGTAATATAACCTAAAATCTATCGTCGCACCGATACGTACTCGGTCCTAGTGCTGCCCACTAGGTAGCACGTTCTATTGATATCCTTCATTTAAAAATAAATCCATTCATTCATAAACTAAATGATGCATGATATTAAATAAAATAACAATATAAACCTTATATATACTAGAAATATACAAAAAATAAATCAAGTATATTTCGAGTATATATACGTCAAATAAATTCAATTTAATTATAAAATAAACTAGAAATAAACTATAAATATACTTAAAAACATTTTAAGTATAAATTCATAATAAAACATGCATATAATTCAAAATATACCAAAAATATACCTAAACAATAACTAAACCATTTATGTATAATTTATAAATAAATTATACATTTCTAAAAATATGAAATCCTAATACAAGTATATATATAATAACAACTCAAAGTTATTGCGCTCCACAAGATGGGTTCGACGGGCCTGGTCCACTAGGCCTCGGTCTCGGCACAACTAAACAAACAAACGACAACATGAATTAAAATAAATCTATCAAAATTCCTAGAGACTCGATCTAAGAATACCGGACACATAATCAGAATAAGAATAGGAATTCGACCGGATATCACGTTTTACAAGAATTCTATCAAAAATCCAACATAACCTCCCCTGTAAAACGGACATCTCTCTACTTAAAGAGTATAGCCGGTCCTACAAAGAAACACACTTAAAAAATATACAGCCATAAAATCCCTCGGTCGGACTCTCAAACTACAATTTTACCGACCGAGGCTCATAATGCACGAGGTAATTACAGATCACATGAAAATGCCAAAAATACCAAAAATGCCTTTTATATATCAAAGTATAGCAAACTAGGTATTTAAAACACTAAAAATAATTATTTATCCCATAATTACAATAAAACCCTAATTTAAATAAAATATTATTAAAAATCGATAATTCTCAATAAATTCATAAATATTATCCAAAATACATTTTAAAACTCCAAATTAATTAATTATCCCTAAAACATATTAAAAATCGATAAAAACTCATTTATTTAGAAAAATAGTATATTATATATAATTTGAAAATAATTTACGAAAAATAGTTTTAATTAGTTAAAAATGCTAAATAATTTGTAGAAATCATTTTTATACCTCAAATAACTATTAAAACCAATTTAATTATATTTTTAGTTAATTAGTGCCAAATTACCAAAATACCCCTAGGATATATAAATTCACTATGATAATTCAAAAATTCACTAAAAATAGTATAATTACACAAAATTAATTTCTCAACATATAATTAAATAAAATCAACAAATATACTCAATTAACCAATTAATTTCAATAAAATACATAATTAACCTAATTTTCTAAAAATCACATAAACTAAATAAATTCATAATAATTATATAAAAATCATAAAAATTAAAAATAAATTTATAAAATTCATTTTAACACCTATAAACACCATAAATCACAATTTCATAATTTAATTAATTAATTTTCAAAAATTAGAAAATATTAATAAAATAATAAAAAATTCACAAAAATCAAAATAATTCCCAAAAATTCCACAAAAATTACCAAATGTAGATTGAGATACAAGAAGAAACTTTTGTAAAGGAATTAAGCTTGAATCATTAAGATTAAAGTTCAAAAAAATCAAGAAACAAAAATGGCTGAAATTGAAAACTAGATAAAAACCTTACCAAATTGAATTTTAAGCTAAAAGGAAGCTTGGAATCGGCTTCTATGGAGTTCTAGGAGTTCAACGACACCAGAATCACTGGATTTGGTGGCCAGAATCGTGAGGTATGGTGGAAGAATCAACTTTTGGCCAAATCAGGTTCCTCAGCTTCATCGGCGCCGGAGAGGACGACAGGAGGCAGCGGAGCTGCTGGAGGAAGAGGGTGGATGTCCGAGAGGCACACCGACTATAGTCAGCTGGAGTTACAACGGTGAGGGAGATGGTGAGGGTGAGGGATAGGATGGGGAAGAAGGAGAAATAAGGTTTTGTTGATTATTTGTATATATATATATATATATATATATATAACACAAATAAAACACATTATATACACATTATATAATTATTAAGCCTAATATTATTCATGCATGCAAAAATAATGCATTATTCACAAAATATAGATCAATAATATAATTCATTAAAATAACATATTAAAATAATACTCTAATTTAAAGGTTAAATAAAATACTATTTCCAAAAATAAAATTAATTTAAAGACATGTTTACGTAAAATATATATTAATTAAACATAAGATAATAGCGATAATAATTCACAAATAGTAAAATAATCAAATATAAATTTTAAAATTATTAACACTGCATATCCTATTTTATATTAAAATAATTTAAAAATTCGGGTTATAATATAAAATAACAAGGTTGAGCTTTCATAAACAAACCTTAAGCTAGCTGAATCCGATTGAGTCCAAGTCCCATAATCACGAGCCGAGCTTAAGCTCGAACATGAAATTTCCAAATTAACCAAGCTCAAGCTCAACTTGAGCTCACTTCTAATAAATCGAGTTAAGCCCAAACATCTCATTATTTGTCTTGGCTCGGCTCTATTATAGCCCTAATGGTGGTGGTGTGGAGGTAGGGGAGGTTGGTGGTGGTGGTGGTGGTGGTGGTGGTAGTAGTAGTAGTAGTAGAGGTTGTAGTGGTGGTAAGGGTAGGGGGCCACAATTCAGAACCAGACGGTTCTAATTCAAAGGTTTGTAGAACTAAACTTGAACCGTATACAGGGCGATTTAGGGCCGGTTCTAGTTCCGATTCTGAACAAAAATATAAAAATATATTTTATCATAAAAAATATAGGTGTTATTATGATCAATTTAGTCATTTTGTATTATTTATTTATATATAATTTTTTTAAAAAAATAGGTGACCAATGGAGCCATTGGTTTGAAAAAATTTTATAATGACCATTATTGGCCAAGGCCCACAATGGGCCTTTTAGTTTGGCCCTTTAATATATATATATACACACACACACACACATGATGGGGGATATGCAAAATTATGAAAAAATTTTCTGTCATTATTATATAAAAATTGAATGATTTAGTCATTTACTAATAAAAATAAAATAAAATAAATTAAAATATAATTTTAATTTAATTGAAAGCCTATTTCCTATTTTAATTTGGTTAACTTCTATTTTATAGGATTTCTATTTCAATTAGGATTAATGTTTAAATATATTAAATACAATTGTATTTAAATTATAGATTCCTATCTAAATTAGAATTAATGGTTAAATTAAGTTTATAAAAAGTAAGTACTTTATTTCATAATTTTATCACTTGAAAATATTTTAAAGATTTTTTAGTTTTTATATTTGATGAAATCTACTTAATGTATGTCTTGATTGATCGTGACCGTATATAGGTATGTTTCAATTATTATACTGATTTCATAATTTGTATGTACTGTTTTTAGTATAATTTTATGTTGTGAACCTCCAATATTAATGCATGTCTTTTTTTTATCATTGAGCTTGCAAATTCTAATTTCTAATAGAATTTAGAAACACATATTATTTAATTTCTTCTCATAATTTATCTCTAACTATAGCTATAAACACATGTTTCTTTTATAACTTTTCTATTTTTCGAAACGCACTAGCTACCGATTCTAGGGTTATTTTATAGTTTTTTTTTTGTTGACTTTTATTTTTTATGTATAAATAGAGTTCATAATAATAGAAATGCTTAAATTTTTTGAATATTTTTTTTAGAAAAAAATTAAATTAATCATTTATTTAGAGATGCATTTTTCATGTTGTTTAATTTCTTCTCATGATCTATCTCTAGCCATAACTATAAACACATGTTTATTTCATAACTTTCTATTCTTAAAAATACACTAACCATCAATTTTAGAGTTATTTTATAGTTTTTTTTGAACTTGAAGTTTATTTTTTTTATGTATAAATAAAGTTTATAATAATAGAAATGCTTAAATTGTTTGAATTTTTTTTACAAAAAAAATAAAATTAATCATTTATTTAGAGATGCATTTTTTAATAATAAAAGATTAAGATTATAAAATTACTTTTATTTAATAATATACTTAATTGTTTATTACTATATATCACAAGTCAAATGAATTTTCCTATCTGAATTAGGATTAATGGTTAAATTAAGTTTATAAAAGGTAAGTACTTTATTTCATAATTGCATCACTTGAAAATATTTTTAAAGAGTTTTTAGTTTTTATATTTGATGAAATCTAGTTAATGCATGTTTTTATTGATTGTGACTGTATATAGGTATGTTTCAATGACATACTGATTTTTTTTCGTAATTTGTATGTATTGTTTTTAGTATAATTTCGTGTTGTGACCCTTCAATATTAATGTATGTATTTTTTTTCCCATTAAGCTTGCAAATTCTAATTTCTAATAGAATTCAGAAATACATATTGTTTAATTTCTTCTCATGATTTATCTCTAACTATAACTATAAACACATATTTATTTTATAACTTTTATATTCTTCGAAACGCACTAGCTACCAATTCTAGGGTTATTTTATAGTTTTTTTTTTTGAACTTGAGGTTTATTTTTTATGCATAAACAGAGTTTATAATAATAGAAATGCTTAAAAACTTTGAATATTTTTTTAGAAAAAAATTAAATTAATCATTTATTTAGAGATGTATTTTTCATGTTGTTTAATTTCTTCTCATGATTTAGCTCTAGCCATAGCTATAAACACATTTTATTTCATAACTTTTCTATTATTCGAAACCCACTAATCACCAATTCTAGGGTTATTTTATAGTTTTTTGAACTTAAGGTTTATTTTTTATGTATAAACAAAGTTCATAATAATAGAAATACTTAAATTGTTTGAATATTTTAAAAAAATAAAATTAATCATTTATTTAGAGATGCATTTTTTAATAATAAAAGATTAAGATTATAAAATTACTTTTATTTAATAACATACAATTAATTGTTTATTTACTATATATCATGAGTCAAATGAATTTTTCGTTTATGTGTAAAACACTTGTGTGTATGTGTGTATATATATATATATATAAGTTTTAATAAAGTACTTTTAACCTTATAATTATAGATATTTGAATGCAATATTATCATATTGACATTTGATTATATATAAATTTTTATTTACTGCAAATAATTTGTAATTTTTATTTTATCAAAATTATTGGATCTATATTGTAAAATTATTAAACAAAATATCCATTGATTAAATCAAAATTGTTTTATCTATATTTATTCTCTAATTTTTCATTAAATAATCAATTATATATAAAAATAAAATAAAATGATTGTGACTTAAAAAATAAAATCTAACAAAAAAAATTATATATATACATATTTTAAATCCGGTTTAGAATTATTGAACCGACCCTAAATTAAAAATAGAATGGCTCTAGTTCGATTCAAGCTTGATTCCAATTCAAATAAGTTCAAAGCAGTTTTAGGTTCCGAGCCGGCCTATGGCCACCTCTAGGTAGAGGTAAGGAAGTTGTGGTGATGGTAATTGTGGTGGTGGTTAAACACGTGATTGTTTATATATATATATATATATTTAAATGCAATTTTGACATTTGAATGCAATATATATAAAATTTATAATATATTACTTTTTACCTTATGGTTATAGACATTTGATGTAATATTATCATATTGACACTTGATTATATATATATATATATATATATAAATAAATAAATAAATGTTTTCATAAATTACTTTTAACCTTATAATTATAGATATTTGAATACAATATTGTTATATTAACACTTGTTTATATATAAATTTCTATTTTGCTGTAAATAATTTATAATTTTTATTTCATTAAAATTATTTTATCTATATTTATTTTGTAATATTTTAATTAGAGAATATTAATGTATATATAAAATAAAAGAAAATTTGTAAAATCTAACAATATAAAAATAAAATAAAATAATTGTGACTTAAAAAATAAAATCTAACAAAAAAAAAAAATATATATATATATATTTTAAATGCAGTTTAGAACCGTTGAACCGATCCTGAACTAAAAATAGGACGATTCTTGTTCAATTCAAATCCGATTCCAATTTAAATCAGTGTCGGGTAGGTTCAAGTTCTGAACCAGGTTCCGAATCGGCCTATGACCACCCATAAATAGAGGTAAGGAAGTTGTAGTGACGGTGGTGGTGGAAGGTAGTGGTGGTTTTAGTAGTAGTTGTGAATGAGGAGGTAATAATAATGTCAAATAAAAATTGAAAAATTTTAAAAATAGTTTTCTAAATTAGAAAATATTATAACTAAACAATAACTTCTATTTTTTAATTTTTTGGAAAATTTTTTTATAGAAAACATGTCTTATTTTCGAGAAATTTTTGGGTTAATTTAGTTTACCACGTAAGATTATGAATTCTTCATTATAAATTTAACATGTAGCACAATTAGTTAGCAATTATTATGTTTTTAACTTTAAAAGTAAAATATCTAACCATGATTTCTTTTAACACGTTTATGAACTTTTTCTTTAAGAATTATAATTTATTTTTTAAACTATCATATGTTATAAACCCTTTTCATATAAAATTATGAGTTATTTTCTAAAATAATAACGAGTGATTTAATTTATTAATTTTAAAATTAAATTAAATTATTTATTTTTGACACATTTGGATAAATATTATTTCTGAAATATTAAATATTAAAAAAAATCTAATTGAACTATTTTTAGTTATAAATTTTTTTAATAATTTTTAAATATCAAAAAATATTACTCATTTATAGAAAATGGTTCTTATTTTCTAAAACTAAACAGTCGTAACCCTGCAAAAGTAAGTCCACAATGCACACGCATCATGAATATGGTACTCTTACTACGGTGAGAGTTTAATTGGGTGGGTGTAACAGCCGTTGGAGATGCCTAAGCCCCTAACAACAATTAATACGATTTCAAGAAATAATAAGCAATTTATTTTGTATTGGGTTAAAGTCTGCAGCAGAGATGAAGCCTAACTCAAGTACACAACCCAACTAGAGGCTGAAGATTGAAGATGAATTAACCGGTACTCTGTTGAGATTTGCTCATTACATTAGCCCACATTTTATCGTCCAAGCATTACTTTGCTTGCAATTCAAGAAGATCAAAAGGCAAGCAAATTCTGATGCCACCTCAACTCTGAAAAAACACTCTCTCCTAACTAAGTTAGGCCTTCACTTTCTATTCCTTTTCACTCTGGCAAAGCAATCTCCACTCCAACCACCCTCTTCTATATACTACGCTCGAATTTCCCTGCCTCAACAAGCAACGAAAAGATAGAAATCCCATATCCCAAAACACGTTCTTTGGCAAAAACACAGAACATGGAGCTCAACAATCCTGTTCATGCTGCATTAGCATTGTTAATGTTAATGTTAGTCATAGCAGTAAATGGAGCTGATGATGATGATGCACCATCTGCAACAAAACCATTGGTTAAGATAGTTAAGGGAAAGAAACTTTGCGACAAGGGATGGGAGTGTAAAGGGTTGTCAGTTTATTGCTGCAACCAAACTATTTCTGATTATTTTCAAACTTACCAATTCGAGAACTTGTTTGCAAAGCGTAATACACCCATAGCTCATGCTGTTGGTTTCTGGGACTACCATTCTTTCATCACTGCGGCTGCAATTTACCAGCCTCATGGATTCGGTACCACTGGTGGGAAACTTATGGGGCAGAAAGAAGTTGCTGCTTTTCTTGGGCATGTTGGCAGCAAAACCTCTTGTAAGTGAATTGCTTTTACGTTCTTTTTTCCAGGACCTTTTTGATTTTTTAGTTCTCCATATGAATTAAGAGAAATGTTGTTGTTGTTGATATATTTTCAGGTGGCTATGGAGTGGCTACAGGAGGACCTACGGCCTGGGGTTTATGTTACAACAAGGAGATGAGCCCCAGCCAAATATACTGTGATGACTATTATAAATATACCTATCCATGCACTCCTGGTGTCTCATATCATGGCAGGGGTGCCCTGCCTATCTACTGGTATGCATGATTCTTTGTATTTGATTTGTTATTTTATGTCCATACCATCACTCATAATATGAACCCTAAAAGGGATCAAAAGTGCCCGAATATGAAGAAATTAAGCTAATTAGCTTGAATTCTTCATATTCGGGCACTTTTGATCCCTTTTAGGGTTCATATTATTAACTGATACGAACCCTACCTATAATAGAGATAGAACGCGCATCCAACTTTGAATATTAGCCCAAGGATCATCAAGGATAGGTTGTGTTGATGGAGCTAAACCCCTTGCTTATTAATTTGAAGCAAGATACTTAGCTATTATAAGATGAACAATCACACAATTCTAAGTTTAATCTAACCTAGTAATTGTAATGAAAGGTAGAAGTGAAACAATTCAAGTAAACTTGCAAAGTTTCAAAAGAACAAAGTTTAAGGAAAAAACCTCACTTTTAATATTTCAATCTTCTTTTTTTTTTCCCAAAATTCGTTTTACATGTTTGTAGCCCTTATATAGGCATGTAAACAACCTATTCCTTAAAGGAAAAGGTTTTATTCTTTATTCCTAAAGATACCTATATAGGAAAATCCTTAATTAAGGAGATTTCCTTTAAAATAAGACAACTAATGACAACTCATCTTTGAAAAGTCAAAATTGACAACTCATTACAATTCATGACAACTAAGCAAAGTGACAACTCATGACAACTAAGCATTAAAGCATGCCATGTCATATGTTGACCATTGACCATTGACTTTGACTTGTTGACTATTTGACTTTAACTTTGACTTGTTGACTTTGACTTGGAATATTCTTGAATCTTCTCACATCTTCTAGAATCTTCTTGAATCTTCCTTATTGACTCCAAAATAAGAAAATAAATCAAAATTCGCTCAATCAAGCTAATTAATTTCAGAATAGGAAATTAAGCTAATTAGCTTGAATTCTTCATATTCGGGCACTTTTGATCCCTTTTAGGGTTCATATTATTCCCTCTCTCTTGAAGATGATTCGCCCTCGAATCATAGCCATCTTCTAGAGTTGATAAATTTGCAAATCCTCCAGGGTCAAACAGAAACTTCTTGGTTGAAAACTTTATCTTCACAATAAGTATTGCAACACTTGTTTTATAGATGAAGTATGCCAACATGATAAACCTGTTTGAAATAACAAAACTAGGCAATTGATGAAGAATTTGGTTAGTGATAAATAAAACATCCTTGTACATAGGTACAAGTATAGGTTGGCTCACATCACTCATTTTTGTACAATCATTTATTTTCTTTTCACTCATGACTGGCTTGTTTTCTCTCACAAAGTGTTTCCCATTTTCCTCACTTTTCTCACTCAAGTCATTTGTAGCACTTGGCTCACTTTTTCCTTTTCTCTCAACTTCATAGGTTTCCCTCCCCACAACATTCGTTAATGAAGATGGAAAATCTTCACTTTGTTGATTAGTGCACATGTCTTCAATAATTGCCTTTGGTGGTGAAGTTTCAATTTGACACTCTTCCTCATTGCCCTTTTTCTCAACTAGTTGCTCAACCAATTCACTGACTTCAACACCTTCACTTTCCTTGGATTCATACACCATTATTGTCTCCTCACAAATACGCACTTTCTTTTCATACTCCAAAGCTAGTTTAATTACAACCTTCAAAGAAATAGAAGATTCTAATTGCACTTCTTTCTTCAATCTCTTACCAATCTCGCACTTAAGCCCATTGATGAATTTTGTAACTTTTCGCCTTTCAAATTCACCTATATCACTTGCAATTACAAGCAACTTAAACTTTTTAACATAATCATCAACACATAACTCATCACCTTGTTTAAGCCTTTGTAATTTAAGACGAAATTTATCCCTAACTTCAGAAGGAATAAAATGTCTAGTCATTAATCTTTTCATTATTTCCCAATTTTTAATCTCACTAGGCCCATTCAAGCTCCACGATGCCATCAAATCCTTCCACCATATAGCAGCATCACCCAAAAATTTACACGAAGCAGCTTTACACTTTTGGAAATCACTTAATTCAAGAGAGTCAAATATCTCCTCTATTTGTTGCACCCATTCCAAATAAATATAAGGATCGTCCCCACCAAGAAAATAAGGCACGTCCATAATAACCATACACAAAGATAATTTAGAAAAAAAATAGAAAAGAAACCCTCACAAAACACTCCCTTACGTGTTTACACTCAAGGATGTGAATGCTCTCGTGTTTCACTCAAAAAAAAATTTTTTTGTTTTTTTGTTTTTTTTTTTTTCAATTTATGAAGAATTGAGAAGAAGAAAAGAATAGATAATACATGAAAAAAAATAAAGGATACGTAACCAAACCTTGAAGTTTGGCTCTGATACCAAACTGATACGAACCCTACCTATAATAGAGATAGAACGCGCATCCAACTTTGAATATTAGCCCAAGGATCATCAAGGATAGGTTGTGTTGATGGAGCTAAACCCCTTGCTTATTAATTTGAAGCAAGATACTTAGCTATTATAAGATGAACAATCACACAATTCTAAGTTTAATCTAACCTAGTAATTGTAATGAAAGGTAGAAGTGAAACAATTCAAGTAAACTTGCAAAGTTTCAAAAGAACAAAGTTTAAGGAAAAAACCTCACTTTTAATATTTCAATCTTCTTTTTTTTTTCCCAAAATTCGTTTTACATGTTTGTAGCCCTTATATAGGCATGTAAACAACCTATTCCTTAAAGGAAAAGGTTTTATTCTTTATTCCTAAAGATACCTATATAGGAAAATCCTTAATTAAGGAGATTTCCTTTAAAATAAGACAACTAATGACAACTCATCTTTGAAAAGTCAAAATTGACAACTCATTACAATTCATGACAACTAAGCAAAGTGACAACTCATGACAACTAAGCATTAAAGCATGCCATGTCATATGTTGACCATTGACCATTGACTTTGACTTGTTGACTATTTGACTTTAACTTTGACTTGTTGACTTTGACTTGGAATATTCTTGAATCTTCTCACATCTTCTAGAATCTTCTTGAATCTTCCTTATTGACTCCAAAATAAGAAAATAAATCAAAATTCGCTCAATCAAGCTAATTAATTTCAGAATAGGAAATTAAGCTAATTAGCTTGAATTCTTCATATTCGGGCACTTTTGATCCCTTTTAGGGTTCATATTAACTCAGCTACTTCGAATAGCTTCATTTCAATGCATCTTTTCTTTATTTCCAGACCATTTCAAAACCAGTTTCAAGAAAAGATTCAGGATTACTTAAAATCAAATGATTTTTTTAGTATAACTCAAGCAATTCTAGTGGTACAATAGTATTTTCCAGAAAAATGCCGATTCCACCTACCCACTTTTCAACAGAAATCCTGTAGAATCAATTCTTTTTTGCTGTGAACAAGAGATTTTCCACCCTTTTGTTTTGATTTTACGATTTGACATTGGCATGGTGTTTGCATGACTCGTCATTGCCACAAACTCAATAATCATTCTTTTTTACCAATGCTTTCATAACATTACAGGAACTATAACTATGGCAAAATTGGGGAAGCCCTGAAGATTGATTTATTAAACCATCCAGAATACATTGAAAACAATGCAACATTAGCTTTCCAAGCTGCAATTTGGAAGTGGATGACACCGGAAAAGAAACACATGCCATCAGCTCATGATGTATTTGTTGGAAACTGGAAGCCAACCAAGAATGACACTTTGTCCAAAAGGGTACCCGGTTTTGGTGCCACCATAAATGTTTTTTATGGAGATCAAAGTTGTGGAAAAGGTGATGATGAATCAATGAACAATATAATCTCCCACTACTTATATTACCTTGATCTTATGGGTATTGGCAGAGAAGAAGCAGGACCTCATGAAGTGCTCAGCTGTGCCGACCAAGTTCCTTTCAACCAAGCTGCTCCCTCATCATCATCATCTTGAACATTGTTTTCATATTGATGGTGGATTAATTTCCTGTCAATTGTTGAACTGTTCTTCTACTGGAGGAGAATTTTAATAAGGGACAGGGAGGTATAGTTTTGAGCATGTACACAAATTCTGATAAAAAAAAAATCACAATCTTTTCAGGTTTTATTCTTGGTTTGAATTTGCTTCACCATGGACAATTAATCAATTATACATTGCATGTTTTTGTGTAAATTGCGAGATTTGAATGTTTTAAAGTTGTATATTAATTTTTGATAATGAATTTTAAATATATATATCAATTCATATTAATAGAAAAAATAAAGGTATATTATTTCTGTAGCCATCTGTACTTACATAAATTTATCATTTTATTTTATATATTTCTAATTTTGCTAAATTAACATCTCAACTTATTTATAATATATTATATAAACATCTATGTCTATTATTGACAAAACACGTGGAATAACACATCAACATAAATATAATATCAAAGTAGTAACTTCATACAAGTACAGTAGGAATAAATTTATACAAGTAAAGATCTATATGTAATAAGTTATAAATAAATTGAGGATAAAATTGAAAGTATATATAGCAAAATGACAAATTCCAATAATTACATATGCATAAAGATGTATTAGTGCCAATTTGTTGACGTGGTGTTTAGTTTATATATATGTAATATCAATTTGCAGAGTAGCCTCTTGGCTCTTGGGAAAGAGTCAGCCCAAGAATAAAACATAGAGGCACCGAACAGTAAACATAGCAGGGAAGGGTGGGCTGATACAGGTGATGAGTTGTGCATTGGGTACTTGACTTTCTTGCAAAATTTTCTTTTATTGAAAATGTCAATGAGGACATTTATTTATTTATTACCAGAGAATTCTGGTCATTACTTGAGGATTTATACGCGCATAAAAGCATCACTGTCCCTAATACATACAAAATTCGCTGGATTGTCATTGTGAAGTACCCAGTGTATAGTTTTTGCATTAAATTTTCAGTTTGCTATGCATCAACATTATATGGTTAATACAGAAAAGTTGAAGTATGATAGTGCAGTAATTATAAGAGAAATAAAGGGTTTTTAAAATAGTGTAAGGTTGTTAGGTGTTAGTAGAAAAAGAAAAATAGAAACGAAACCAGTCATTCACGGTTCTCTTGAGTGCTTTGAGCAGTCAAAAGAAATGTTAAATTTGAGACCTTCTAAGAACCAACTACCGTTATTATTATTACTGTTACTACTTCCGCCTTCCATTTCATTGTGGTTTAAAATAGTGTCATAAAAATTAAAATTTATATTAAATAAATATAATTATACATATAAATAATTATATAACATTTTTTCAAAAATATTAAAAGTTAATGTGAATTGTAATTATTTTAATAGAAAATGTACTTTAAAACTAATATATAAGTAAAACTGGAAAGAATAATTTATTTTTTTTATTGATAATTTAAAAATATAAATTAGAGTAAAACAAATTTAATTTTTTTAAAAAATAATTTGAATGGAGTTGAGGGAGTAGTAATTATAATAATAATGTTTGTACACTTCCTTTGTTCCTTTTGAATCATGTTTAAGAAGCACATAGATTAATAAATATAATTAAAGATAATTTTTTTATACAACCCATGGGAGTAAAAATTTATCCTTTTTAACTATGTGTCAACTTTTTAAGCTATCAATAATTAATAAAATAAGATAATTTAACTTTTTTAAAAATCTCTCAATATAAATAAAAAAACAAAATAGACCTTTTATATTAAACAAATAAAATTATAAATACACAATGAAATTATATATTTCAATTTTTCAGCAAACAAACACAACAATTAAAAAAAATTGCTATACTACTAAAAAAAAGTTGTTGGTATTAATCAACTTCATCAACTAATTGCATATTGTTGGTGTCCTAATTAAAAAAAAAAATGAATATCTCATTTTTATTATGTTTCACACACTCTTATAACAAAAAATTTTACATCTGTATTTATACTTCAAAATTTAAAGAGAATAATTTGTCGGTATTTCATTATCCATGACCTAGAGTTTAACAATATGTATTTCAATTAAAAAAAACTTATTAGTGTTATATTGTAAATAACCTAATGCATATACTTAATTAAATTTAATATATATATCTTTAAGAGCAAAAATTGTTAGATAATCAATCATTTGAACAAATACAATTATATTTCCTAATCATCAACATATGATAAATTGTCTTTAATATGATAATCAATTATATGAACATATATAATTAATAAATTTTTAATAATAAAAATATTTTAAGTACTTAATTGATTGATGGGGTTACTCAATAACAACAGTCTTTTTTTTTTAGATTAAGGGAACAACTTTTCTGATTATTTTGTTTGTTTGTTGGAAAATTAGGGTATATATATCCTATTATATTTACAACTTTGTTTGTTTGTTTAATATATAAAGATTATTTTATCTTTTTATTTATATGAGAAATTTTAAAAAAGTTAAATTATTTTATTTTATTAATTAGTGATAGCTTAAAAAGTTGATACATTATTAGGGAGGAGAAATTCCTACTCCAACGGATTGTATAAAAAAAATTGTTTTATAATTAATATATGTGTAACTTTCTCTGTTCCTAAATAATTGTCGTTTAAAAAATCTTCACATAAATTAAGAAATGTATTTAATATATGTATAAAATACTATACTACTGTTATAATAATTTTCTCAATCAATATTAGTTTTATATATTTCTAAAAGTATTTATAAATAAGGGTATAGAAAAAAATAATTAAAATGTATTAATAATTGAAAATGTAATTAAAATAAAAAATTCAACTTTAAAATGAAAATTAAAAAGTAATTTTTGATTATTGATTATTCAAATTTAAAACGTGGTTGAAGTAAAAACAACTTTTGCTTATTGATGCCAGCATGGCAATTGTTTAATTCAATTAGGCTTCGTTTCAATTGGATAAGGTGTACTCGTTGGCCCATGCTCTGGCTCTTAGCACAATGAAGTTTTAATTGAATTTTTCTTCCCATTGCATATATATACACACATACTCTCCGCTAGATATATAAATATATATATATATATTTATTTATATATACTAATTGAACATAATATATTTATTTATTACATATTAAATACGTAATAGGTAAATATAATATTTTAAATATAAATATAAATATTTTAATTTTTATATAAACATTATTATTATTTACTATTTGATAATACTCGCCTTAATATTCGCATCTAAAAAATTTGCTAAAAATGTAGAAAGTTAACTAAGAGAAAAATTAGGAAAAAATAACTTGACGGGATCAATTTGCTCCTCATTGCAAAATTTTCGGAGAATATAAAATTTTTTTTCTCGGAAATATTTGGTATATGAAATATTTCAATAAGATAATATTATGTGTAACTAATTAGAATGATAATTTTTTTTAAAATAAAAAAATTTCTATCTTTAAAAAAAATTTATATTTTTCAAAAAAATTTCTATTTTAATCCTTAATCTTAATCAAATTAATTTTTTAAAATTAATTATCTAATTTGTAATTAATTAATTAATTAATTATAATTATAAAAATAGAAAAAATAAGACGGTAAAATGTTTTCATTCCAAGCCCCCTCCCCCCGCCTTTACAACTTCTATAAATACCCAAACAAAGCCTTCCATTTTCGCATTATTTTTCTTCAATTTCACTGCTGCTGCTACGGAAGGGAGAGAAGATCAGAGTCGAAGAAAATAATGGCGGCCAAAGACATTGATGATCTACCTAAGCTTCACGCTAACTATATGGCCTTGACGCCTTTATGGTTTCTGGAAAGAGCAGCTACTGTGCATCCTACCAGAAAAGCTCTGGTCCACGGTTCACTCATCTACACGTGGCGCCAGACTTACCAGCGGTGCCGTCGATTGGCCTCTGCTCTCAACAACCGCAACATCGGCGCTGGTAGCACTGTAAGCACAGTGATCATACAAAACCTTCCACTTTGTTTATTTAAATTCATATAAAAATGTGTTGATTGGTTAATTTTATTGATTTTTGTTTATGTTTAATTCTGGAATTAATGGTTGTTAATTTAGTTGTGGGATTTAGATTTTAGAAACCCAAAATCAACACAAAGTAAATGAGATGAGAGAGTGATAGCTTAGTTATGGTCGTTGTGGCAGGTAGCGATAATTGCACCAAATATTCCGGCTATGTACGAAGCTCACTTTGGAATTCCAATGGCTGGAGCTGTGTTAAACACAGTCAATATTCGTTTGAACGCATCGACTGTTGCTTTCCTTTTAGGCCATTCAAAATCTGCAGTTGTGATGGTGGATCAAGAGTATTTTCACTTAGCAGAGGAAGCTTTCAAAATCTTGGCTGAAAAAGATAGCAACTTTAGGTCTCCACCGTTGATTGTTATAGCTGATGAGAGCTGTGATCCCAAGTCACTCAGACATGCTCTTGGAAAAGGAGCTATTGAATATGAACAGTTCTTGGCAGGTGGAGATCCTGAATATGCCTGGAAAGCGCCAGAAGACGAGTGGCAAAGTATTTGTTTGGGTTACACTTCTGGTACAACTGCCAGTCCTAAGGGGGTTGTGCTTAGCCATCGAGGCGCTTACCTCATGGCTTTGAGTGCTGCTATGATTTGGGGTCTTAATGAAGGAGCTATATATTTGTGGACTTTACCTTTGTTCCATTGCAACGGTTGGTGCTATGCTTGGTCGCTTGCTGCTCTTTGTGGAACAAGCATATGCTTGAGACAGGTAATAGGCCAACTTAATGATTTCTGAAAGTTTGCTCAAGCATTTGAAAGATTTTAGCTTTCTGGAATTTTTTAGTGCAATCGCTTTCTTTATTGATTAAATTTGGAACTCGTGCAATCACTTACTGAGTGAACCATGAGATGAAATCAGTTCTGTCTTTTTATGACAGAAGCAAAATTTGGAAAAGAAATTAAGAACAGCTGGTTATTGATTAGTGATAAATATGAAAATTGATATCCTGATTTCAAAATATGCCTGTATCTATAGCTATCTGGCGTAGCTCAAGGGTTTGGGAAATGGGGTTTAGTCTCCTTTTTTAGTTAGGTTCTAGTAATGGTGCTTTCCCCTGTACTTAATGAATTTTTATTTATTTATGAGGCAAGAAGTTGTAGTTGAATACTGCAGTGGGTATTAGTCCTTAAAAGCATGAATCTTTTTAACTACTGGATTTGGTGAAAATGGCTAATGATCCAATTTAGGAACTGTAGTTCTTCCATAAATTCTTGTTCATCGCTGCCTTTCTGATATCCACAGGTAACAGCTAAGGCAGTCTATTCTGCTATAGCTAATCAAGGTGTAACTCACTTCTGTGCTGCCCCAGTGGTGCTCAACGCCATAGTCAATGCTCCAAAAGAAGAGGTTATTCTTCCCTTACCTCGTGTTGTCCATGTAAATACTGCTGGTGCTGCTCCACCTCCTTCGCTTCTCTTTGCAATGTCAGAGAAAGGCTTTCGTGTAACCCATACATATGGCCTCTCAGAAACTTATGGTCCATCCACTGTGTGCGCATGGAAGCCTGAGTGGGACTCATTGCCCCCCATCAAACAAGCTCGCCTCAATGCGCGCCAAGGCGTAAGATACATAGGCTTGGAAGGCCTAGATGTAGTTGACACTAAAACTAATAAACCTGTTCCTGCAGATGGGAAGACGATGGGAGAAATAGTAATGCGTGGAAATTTGGTAATGAAAGGTTACTTGAAGAATCCAGAAGCTAATAAAGAAGCCTTTGCAAATGGGTGGTTTCATTCCGGTGATCTTGCGGTAAAGCACCCAGATGGGTATATAGAAATTAAGGATAGAAACAAGGACATTATCATCTCAGGGGGTGAAAATATTAGCAGCTTGGAGGTAGAAAATGTGCTATACACACACCCGGCAGTGTTTGAAGTATCAGTGGTGGCAAGAGAAGATGAGCGATGGGGAGAGTCACCATGTGCTTTTGTTACATTAAAAGAAGGAATAGATAAGTCAGATGAAGGGCGTTTAGCAGAAGACATAATGAAATTCTGCAAGTTGGAGATGCCTGCTTATTGGGTTCCAAAATCTGTTGTGTTTGGACCACTGCCCAAAACTGCTACGGGGAAGATTCAGAAGCATGTGCTAAGGGACAAAGCAAAAAGGATGGGACCTGTCAAAAAGAGCAAGCTGTAGACAGAATACATAAATTCGATAGTTGAACAATAAGAAGCACATTTCATATGTTGTATGTGAATTTGTAGTCCATAATAAATATATTGTTGTTGCTGCTTTTATTATCACATTATGGATGGATGGATGGGATTTTGCATACCGTATTCTTGCTGCTGACTCTGAATAGAGTCCTGCCACAAACCCAACAAGAGGTGGGCGATGTGTTGGATTGGGTAAGGGTGGGCAAAACCCAGCCTTATGTCATGCAATAAAAAAAATGAAACATTACAGGATCAAGGCATTTAAATAAACGATAAATCACTGCACTGGATCTAAACCTTTGACTTTACGTTCTTTTATTAAGGGAAAAAAATAAAGTAAAACATCTCCTGGCTGTCCGGAAGAGACGTGATTAGTAGCATATTATCGTTAAGAACTTGAGATCAAGAGGTATCAGTAGCGGCTAAGTTGGGCAGAAAGAGATGGCGACGGACATAGATGAGCTGCCAAAAAACGCAGCCAACTACACGGCCTTGACGCCACTCTTGTTTCTTGACAGAGCAGCCACCGTTCATCCTAACAGAACATCACTTGTCCATGGATCTTTACGCTACACATGGCTACGCACATACAAACGATGCCGTCGTTTGGCTTCTGCTCTTTCTATCCACTCCGTTGGCCTTGGTAGCACGGTATTTTATCTCTTAACGATTTTTATATAGTTTGTTCTGTTTGGTCAACGGGAAAATCAGTCAAAAATTTTGGTCAAAGCAGGTGTTAGAAAATATTAGCTTTGGGTTTAATAATTGCAATGATAATGATGGCGTTTGAATTTGATCTTTATGTATCTTTGCAATGTACCATGTCAGGTAGCTGTAATTGCCCCAAATGTCCCTGCTATGTACGAAGCACATTTTGGAGTTCCAATGGCTGGAGCTGTGGTGAATTGTGTTAATATACGCCTAAATGCATCCACAGTTGCTTTCCTTTTAGGCCATTCAAAGTCTCAAGTTGTGATGGTAGACCAAGAATTTTTCCCTCTTGCAGAGGAAGCTTTGGCAATCTTGGCTAAAAGTGAAACCTATTTTAAGCCTCCACTATTGATTGTCATAGCTGACAGTAGCTGTGATCCCACGTTACTGAAACATGCCCTAGGACAAGGAGTCATTGAATATGAAAAATTCCTGGAAACTGGTGATCCTGAATTTCCTTGGCAACCACCAGAGGATGAATGGCAGAGCATTGCTTTAGGTTATACTTCTGGGACAACTGCAAGCCCCAAAGGTGTGGTGTTGAGCCATCGAGGAGCCTATCTAATGTCATTGAGTAATCCACTAAACTGGGGAATGAATGAAGGGGCCGTATACCTATGGACTCTACCAATGTTTCATTGCAATGGTTGGTGTTTCGCTTGGGCACTTGCAGCTCTTTGTGGAACAAACATATGCCTTCGACAGGTAATTCATTGCACTTGCTCAACCTTGTTCTGTATTTGTTTTATGACATGCAAAAAAGTTTCCTGATTTCTTAAGTTAATCGCTTGCATATTTCTATTAATGATGATACAAATGTTGCTAAAATGTTTTTTGAAATCACATGTAATTGGATGGCCTATGGTATGCAAGCAAAGTCCAGACTGAGATCTAGAGTCTGCAAAGCGTGTTCAATGTATGCTTATGTAAATAGTTTGGCCAATAGTTTGACAGGGTTTGATCCAGAGCTTGAAGGAATTGTGCAAGTTAGAGTCTGGATTTTTAATACCGTCCATTGATGTGTTTATCCTTTTAGGCCTTAGCCCTTAGGTGGCTGTCAAATGGACCTTCATGTCTCTTATCATCATCACTCACCAGTTATAACTTTCCTCAAAGTTTGGAGAAATAGAATTTCAAGTCCTTTTTTATTTATTTTCAAGAAAGTTGTGTCTTATAGGTAAGATTATAATGTGATAGAAAGCTCTTTTCTTTTCTTTTTTCTTTTTAGGTATAGTGTAGAAGTGTCGAGTATTCTTCAAATTAATGTGTGTAAGAATAAAGATTTTTCATTCAATTGTAGTTTCAGAGGCATAATAGAAAAAAGAATTTAATTTAAAGAAACAGAAAATGATGATGGTGTTGTATGCTGCTATTGAGTATGTGGAGATTTGTAAAGTTTAGGCTTCAGTTTAAATACTTAGATTCATTCACAAATGCGCAGAGACATTGGATAAAGGGTTGGCCTCCAAGCTTCAATGAGCAGACTAATAATGAGGCACAAGCTTTTTTAATGCGTACATCTTGTGTTTTGGTGCATTTTATCAAAGTTGTGGTGCCATCACTGTGTTCTTTGTTGTAGTTTTGCCAATTTGAATGGCAGAATTGACGCTGAATTATTTGAGCTTACGAGATTACTTCTTGGTATCCTGAGCTGTATTGCTCTCCTTGTCTCTTGATTCTACAGGTAACAGCTAAGGCAGTCTATTCAGCCATAGCAAACAGTGGTGTCAGTCACTTCTGTGGTGCACCTGTGGTTCTCAACACTATAGTGAATGCACCTAAGGAGGACACTATCCTTCCGCTACCTCGTGTTGTACATGTAATGACCGCCGGGGCTGCCCCTCCACCTCCAGTTCTCTTTGCAATGTCAGAAAAAGGTTTCCGTGTAACACATACTTATGGTCTATCAGAAACTTATGGCCCTTCCACAGTGTGCGCGTGGAAGCCTGCATGGGACTCACAGCCCCCCATAATCCAAGCTCGCCTAAATGCACGTCAGGGTGTCCGTTACATTGGCCTGGAAGGCTTAGATGTTGTTGACCCAAAAAGTATGAAACCTGTCCCTGCAGATGGAAAGACAATGGGAGAAATAGTGATGAGGGGCAATGTTGTGATGAAAGGCTACCTAAAGAATCCAAAAGCCAATGAAGAAGCTTTTGCAAATGGATGGTTTCATTCTGGGGATCTTGCTGTAAAGCATCCAGACAATTATATAGAGATTAAGGATAGATCAAAGGACATTATCATTTCTGGAGGAGAAAACATAAGTAGCCTGGAGGTAGAAAATATACTGTATACACACCCAGCAATATACGAGGTATCAGTAGTGGCTAGACCAGATGAGCAGTGGGGCGAGTCACCCTGTGCTTTTGTGACATTGAAGCCGGGAGTCAATAAATCCGACGTAGGACGTTTGGCTGAAGAAATAATAAAGTTTTCTCGGTCAAAAATGCCTGGTTACTGGGTTCCAAAATCTGTGGTGTTTGGACCCTTGCCAAAGACCGCTACTGGAAAGATTCAGAAGCATGTGTTAAGGGCCAAGGCAAAAGAGATGGGACCTGTCAAGAACAGTAAGTTATAATTTGTATTCTGCAAACTAAGTAGACACTTCTTTATCATTATAGTGCTGAAGATGGCGTGCAGAAGGCTTGTACTTTAAGAAATGAAGGTTTTTCATTGTGTAGAAATTTATTGCATTAGGACCACTATGATTTTTTTTTTTTCGAACGAAGTATTGATGGAGGTGCTGATTACTGGGTTGGAACAAACTCCCACCTCAAAAGGGCGTCAATCCGAGGTTAGACTAAGCGAGTTCGCATCAAAATATGAATTTATGAAGTTTTTAAAAATTTTAAAAAATTTTACTGTTAAAAAAATATATTTAAAAAAATAAATTTTTAAAAAGTGAAAAAAATATTTTTTATAGACTTAGAAATTTTTTTAAAAAGTAAAAATTTTACAATTAACTTAAATATATATTTAAAAAAGAATTATAAAATTTTTATACAGTCAATACATTTTTAAATTTTTTATAGATTTAAAAATGATTAAAATTATTAAGAAATTATTGAGTGGATGGAAATTTTTTATTCTTTTTTTTATCTAAATGTATGTCATTTGATTATAAATTTTTAAATGTTTTTGGTTTATATAAAAAACAATTTCAATTTTTAAATATTTCTAAAAAATTAGCAAAAGATATTTCTATATATATAAAATTTTTAAAACTTCAAAAATTTATATGTTGAAACCAATTTCATCAATTTTCATTATTATTTGAATTAATTTTTATTAAGTCAACATTAAAGTTAAACTTGATTTTGATTTTTTGAACTTAATTGTAACAATTCTTTGAATAAGGGTTCAATATGTTCCAATTTTTAAAAATTAAGTTCCACTTTTTTTTAAAAAATTTTTAGGGTCCAATGTAAACTTTGGATCCAAATTTAGTGTCCAAATTGCACCTTTGCCCTTACATTAAATTCCTAGCATTTATCTTTCTCTAATTTTTATATTTTTTAAAAAAATTTAAAAAAATTAAAATTTTATTTATAGATCTAAAAATTATTAATTATTAATTCCTTTTAATTTTTGTAGATCTAAAAAAATTTTTAATTTTTAACTTTTGAAATAAAATTTTTTTGTATAAAAAATTTTTAGTTATTTTTATTAAATGTATATGGATTGATTGCAAAATTTTTAAATTTTTAGATTTATAAAAATTATTTTTAATTATTTTAAAATTTTTTAAGAAATATTAATAAATTATTTTTTTATTTATGACCATCCCAACCAGGTAAGAGAAGAGGAGCACTATGGAAATTATCAGCTTCAAATCGAGTGAAGTGACCTAGTGTTCATTAAGCCTGTAAGAAACATTTTTGCCCACTCTATCCTTTTGGCCATAATTTGAATATTTGTTTGTGGTGCTGTAACAAAAGTTTGCAGATTTCATGTTTGTTTACATTCATAGCTGGAGTACAGGCCCAAAGCTTGGCAGTTACTTCCAAGTTCATCGTGTTAATATTTGGGCTTACGTTGTACAGAAGCGTTAAAGTACCCAACTCCTTTGTCACCACGTCCAGATAAGGAACATGAGTTCTATCGGGGTTTAGGCAGCGACAGTCATAGAATGGTTTTTTGTTTTTTTGCTTTTTCTTTTGCATGTAAGCAACATCTTCAAAACAGCAAGGATTTCTAACAGACAAGGAAAGTGTGTTGGCTAACAAAGAAGATAAAATATGCATTAATTAAGTTGCTGGGTTGGCAATGCTATCCTGCTAACAACAACGTCAGTGATGGCAAATTCTTAAGGATAAGAACGCTATATCCAATCAACATCTGCTCCATAAGCAACTGTTGTGGATTAAAAGCTTGCTTTATCGTTCTAGATATGTTGCTTTCATCCATGAATGATTTTTCCTTCCCCCATATATACATAACAAAATTTATAATCACTCGTGTTTAACTACAGTGAATAAAGATTAGAGTAATTTAAGCCCCTAATTCAATAATTCATCTAGTATTTTATCATATATTATCATTTGAAAGATAGAATTATCCATACTCATCCTTTTATCACAAAGTATTAGAAGTGGATATGTCTTATGGTATTATGAATGTGTGGCTGAGGTGGGTCCTTTTTATTTTTTATTTTTTATTTTTTGATGTGTAATATCCACCCGGTTAGGCCAATTTTGAGGAGGCTGGCTGTCTTGGCAAGTTGTTCTAACCAATCATAATGTTTTCTTTCATTTATGTATCGAAATTTTCGGATTCTTAATTACTTGAACGGATATTTTGATCACATTCCATGTCTAATCAGAGTCACAGAGGGCAAAATCCAACCCCACCATGGAATCTTGCATGAAATAAAAGTCACGTTCAATGACATTAATAAAGACTAAAGATGGATTTGGATAGGCTGTATGGTTGGAAATAATGGGTTCGCCTTGTTGGCATTGTCTCCAAGCAAAACCTAATCCTAACTTTTTTCTTCTTCAATTGCATCTACACAATTCACATACATGCATGCATGTACACTTTGCAGTTAATCTTATTCAAAGTTGTGTTTTTTCTTGGTCAAATTTAGAAAAAAAAAAAAAAAAAACTTGCCTCTTAAGTGATCCTCTTAATATTTAATTGATTTTTATCTTCTCAATATTTAATTGATTTTTTTTTCATTTTCCTCAGTTCAAAATAATTAGTATGTTAGAATGTTAATTTTTTTTGATAAATAGATAAATTATATAAATTTAATATATTTTTGAAAAAAAGTTTTCACTTAACTACTGCAGGAATTTGCTATTTGGTAAAATGTCACCCAACATGTGTTGGCAATTGATTTCTTAAGTTAAAATGATATTATTTTAATGAAGATATCAGAACATAATGATTATCAAACATTTCTTTTGGTATGTGATATATGCAAGTAAGTTACAAGCAATCAGTCTCATCGCATGAAAATGAATGTGATCAATAGCTCTTGGTTTTAAGTCTCTCTATATAGACAGATAAGAAACAAACTTGTCAATGGCGGAAAGTGGATTTATCATATAAAGTACAGTTATCCAACTCTATAAATACGTGAGGCTATAGTTAAAGGACAATGTTAATATGAGGTAATGGATATAGACTGTCTACAAAAAAATCTGTTGATACTTTATTTTATGGATTTGTTTCATTATTGGTACAATAAGTTTGAATTTTGATATTAAAATTTTAATATTTTTTCAGTCCCAAAAATTTTATTTTTATTTTAAGTTAAAATATTTCAAACATATCATATTAAATTTAATATACGTGGTAGTCGAAATAAATATATTTTTAATATATTTACCTTATAAGTATTCAATTAAACAGATTAATTATCTTGTTGACCTTATAAAACAAAATTTACTTCTAATCCCATAAAATAAAATTTTAATAAATTTTTTTCATAAAACCTATAAGGTGATTAGACCACTTAATGAGATATTTACATGATGAATATACTTATTTCGGTTGTCATATATGTTATATTTGATCGGATATATTTAAAGAATTTTAATTTGAAATAAAAATAAAATTTATGAGACCACAAAGAAAAAATTAAAAATTTGACACGAAAGTGAAATATAACTTAAAGTTATAGTAGCAACATAAACTAAACCTTTTATTTTATTAATTATATTTGCCCATAAACACATTTTTAACAGAAAAATATTGCCAAATTTAGTATTCCATATGCTATACACACTTCTTGAATGAGTTATATATATATATATCTTTTAATTTTTTGACCCTTCTCCTTTAGTCCTCTGCTTTCGAAGCAACTTGTGCAAAGGAGGCCACACATACCGTCTGTCGAGATATTTTGTTGCTTGCTTGACACAAAAGAATTAATTTCCTTTTTTTTTTTTTATTGTTGATTAAACAATTAAGATTCTTTTAACTCATGTTCATATATTAACGGAGTGAATAATAAGGGATAAGGGGACAATATTTTTTTTTAAATTAAATAAAAATAAATTTTATAAATTGATGATTAAACCTCATATATCCTTGGAAAATAACTATTATTGTCTAATAATTAACTACTTATTTCTTAAAATTTGAATTAATTTTTTTTTATAAAATTTAAACTATTCAACTAGAATTTAAAGACATTATAACTATAATCTACCAATATGTTCAAAATAAACATGGGTACATATATCCTCATCTTATATTTTTTCTTTTTTTAGTTAGTATAAATAGTAATTTCCAACACCACAAGAAGAGAGAAACAGATGAGGGTTCAAATTTTATTCTCCTCAAATTGGATATTCACACATTTTATCACTTAAACTAATTGTGGAGTCTCTCATCCTATATATATTTACATATGCAATGATTGTGTAACATCGTTATGTTGCAATACATGAAAAGAGGTCTTGGGACACATTGGTTTTTAATTTTTATGGTTACTTGGTTCTTACTTCAATTTGGTAGGCAAATAATTGCTAAATAAAGGGCAACGCTCTTTTTGTACTTATATTGGTAGGTAAATAATGATAAATATAAGGAAATAATTAATTGGAAGTTAGAACTTGTATTTTCATGAATCTGGTCCAACTGTAATCATATCAACTACCGATTCTTGAAAAAAAAAATCCAAATAATTGATATTGCATGTGGATCACGCATTATATCATCTTTATAAACTACTATATGATCCATGTCCATATGATCATAAGCATGCAATGGAATCATGGTGATTATACATGTATATATTACACAGTTTTTCATGATAGATACAAGCTTGTATATTATATATAAAATAAGCCGAGATTATATATGTATATATTACACAATCCTTCATGATAGATACAAGCTTGTATATTATATATAAAATAAGCTTTTCTTTTCCTGCTGAAATTGAGCACGGATTACAGTTCAGAACATGGAGAAGAGAAATTAATACTGTCATCAGTAACAAGACAAAGATGGGTTCTTTGTTTTCTATGTACAAGTGTAAAATGTTGTCACGAGAGGTAACTTTTTTGTGTTTCAGGCCTAATGCTAATATCACATGTTAGAAAGTATCATGTACAGTCTTCTCAGTAAATTGCAAACACAATGCAATATGTCTAATAAATAATGAGAAAAGGAGAAGAAAACTTCAGAAATGGACCATTCTCTATTGGTACTCTCTATGGGTGCGTTTAGCTTAGCACGCGACCTTTCATTATGAGTCAGAAATTTTGACTTGTTTTTCTTTTTTTAATCTCCCAATCAATGGTTTTAAAATACTTAAATGATCGTAGTGGTAAAAATAGATATTGAGATAAAGTTTTTTTTAGAATCATCAGTATTTACAGTTTATTAAATTTTAACTAATCTGATTTGATTCGGATAGAATTATAAGAACAGTAAAAAT
Source organism: Mallotus nudiflorus (assembly GCA_947683625.1). Taxonomy (NCBI): domain Eukaryota; kingdom Viridiplantae; phylum Streptophyta; class Magnoliopsida; order Malpighiales; family Euphorbiaceae; genus Mallotus; species Mallotus nudiflorus. The sequence goes on along the minus strand of CANTUR010000147.1, from coordinate 418,111 downwards.
CTCTTAACAATTAATTTGACGTCACTACATATATTAGTGAATACAAAATCTCTTTAAAACAGAAACAATTTCTATCGGTCAATTCTAACAATATATTATTAGTAGTTAGTGTTGTTTTTTAATGGAATTCCAACAATTGAATTCATATTAGTTAGTACCCTTATGAATATCTGCTACATACGAATTAGGCATTTGACTCGACCAATAGGCAATACTCAATTCACCTAATACCCTGCTGAACCTGCTGTAATTTGAAAATTAAAATAACGAAAATGTTCTGCACGGCGAATTTTTTCTTTCTTTGGTTAATGTCAAGAAAAACCAGCCAAAATAATTGTAAAAATTTTCTGCATCATAGCTAAGGTAGTGCGACTAACGTGCCAAGGAAATAAAGATATTACCTACTGAGAAAGATTCGGTATAGTCCGTGACCACATGTAAAATCCATCTAAAATCTAGGCCATTTTTTCTTGAATTTTTATTGCTCATCATGCTTGTTTATGCCAAGCTGATTATAATTCAATAATTTACTGCTACTATATAGCTCGTGCATAGTGACTGCCAACTGCGTGCTCTACTCACCCACTACTAATCTTACTTTCTTGGCTTTCTCTAAGCTTCGTACAGTAACAGTAGTGTACATTTTTGACGTGGAAATCCAATCATCAACCCGCTATTAGTTTCAGGCTTAAAGGCAACCTGCCTCTATATAAACACCCTTTTTTTCCTTTTCCCTCAATACCTACACTACACTACACTACACACAAGCATTTGCTCAAGCTAAAAAATGGCTAATCACAGTAAGCGCCACACACAAGCAACATTCCCACTTCCTCATCGGTTTATCATCTTCTTGCTTCTTTCAGTTAATCTAGTCGAGTCGCGGGCACCTTTCGCCTGCGACCCGAGAAGTGGGGTGACAAGAAGCTTGAGATTTTGTAGTGTGAACTTGCCAATACATGTGAGAGTGAGAGACTTGATAGGGAGGCTGACATTGCAAGAGAAGATAAGATTGCTAGTGAACAATGCAGCGGCTGTGCCTAGGCTTGGTATTCAAGGTTACGAATGGTGGTCTGAAGCTCTCCATGGTGTTTCTAATGTGGGCCCTGGTGTTAAGTTTGGTGGGGCCTTCCCTGGTGCCACCAGCTTCCCTCAAGTTATCACCACTGCTGCTTCTTTCAATCAGTCTCTTTGGGAGCAAATTGGACGGGTCAGTGTAATTCATTTTCCATCACTTTTAATCCTATCACTAATCATCATATATTTTTCAACTTTAAAATGAAAGTTTCAATACTATGCCACGAGTAGAGATATTTAGAGTTAATTCGATTCTGATTAATTCAATTTAATTTGAATATAAAAAACTTTAAACGGTGAATTTTTATTTTTTAACCGATTTTTAATGATATGATAAGAGATTGATTTTTCAAATGAACAAAAAACTCTAATTTTGCACTTGTGATGGGTGTGGGTAGGGGATAATTGTGCACACAATTGCTGCCCATACCTAGCGTGCACCACTTTTCCATGGTCCACCCACCCTTCAACTTTTAATTCATTTCCACATTTATATATGTCATCATGTCTAAATGTCGGTCTCTTGATGAAATCTGAATTAATCAATCAGATGTAACTTTATAATTTAGTTCAATATTGAAATATATAAAAAGTTGGCTTAAATATTATACTTTAACATTTGATGATAATAGCTTACATAATTTGATTATTTTAGTCACACGGTATTGGGAAAAGTTTGATTAACTTCCAAAAATTAATGGTCCAAACATTTTAATAATCTCGTACGCAATTAGCTTAATATAAACAAATAGAAAATTCTAATTAATTTGTTGTATTAAATTGAGGGACCATGGAAAAGAAATGAGATGCCCAAGTTGCATCTCCTTCTTGATTTAAATAATTAACTTTGCCTTGTTTTTCTCCATAGAAACTCTACGACAGCAACCACTGAACTACAAACCTATAGTTATTTTCCATCATATGATTGTGAAATTTTTTGTTTCATTTGCCATTATGTATGTTGCTAACAACATGAATATGGACAACAAAAAATATTAATTTTGTAAGTTTCTAACCATTCATCGATATTTCACTTTTTTTTTTTTTTTATCTTTACTTTTTTCTTTTTTATGGTAAGCTTTCTTATTTTCTTTGCTTTGTTCCCATTAGACAAACCCTCTAAAACAGTCATTATTAGAATCAGATTACATGTAACATCTTTTTCTACTTCAATGTATCGCACGATAATATTTTATATTTAATTAATAAAAATATAATATGTATTTATATATTATAAATCTGATAGTAAAATTGAATATAACATATTGAAATAAATATATATATTTTTTTTATAGAAAATTACTATTTGTGATGGTATCCAATCAAAACAAGTAACTTTCAATTTTTTGGTAGATTTGGCCAGGATTAAAAGAGTTTAGTAGCCTGATTCAAGTTGGCAACACAACAGATTGAGAATGATGTTCCAAGGCCAACTTGGAAGGCTATTTGCGTTTACAATTAAAATTATGGCTATTTAATTTTGGGTCCCATGATTATGAAACTTTTTCATGAAAGGCATTTTTATGAAATTCAATCCCTTTTGTTTTAAGCTTTGGTCTTATTAAATTCATGTCACTGTCCCCCTCTAACCATATTTTGGACAATTCTTAAAACTCATTATCAGCTATATTATTTTTATGTCACTTCTACATTATTTTAAAATATTTTAAAAAAATTCAATAAAGAACTGATAACTTAAAATAATATTATTTTAAAAAATTCAATTGTAACGTAATAACAGTGAACTGTATAGTGATAGTCATCCCTTTAACACTTATTATAAAAGTGATAACTTCCACTAATATTGATGAATGGTAATCGTGAAGATTCAAATTTGCTAACCTTTGCAATTCTCTCAATTGAGAATATCAATCACGTCAATTTTAATTGAATTTTATTTTTATGATAATGTTGCATTTTCTTACCCTTAATTAAGTTGGAGATGCCAAAGTGAGTTATGATTTTATGGTTGGTGAGCAGGTGGTGTCTGATGAAGCAAGGGCAATGTACAATGGAGGAGTGGCTGGATTGACATATTGGAGTCCTAATGTTAATGTGTTTCGTGACCCTCGGTGGGGGAGAGGGCAGGAGACTCCCGGCGAAGACCCTGAATTAGCCGGAAAATATGCTGCCAGCTATGTCAGGGGACTTCAAAGTAGCACTGGTCTTAAATTAAAGGTTGCTGCATGTTGCAAACATTACACTGCCTATGATCTTGATAATTGGAATGGCGTTGATCGCTACCATTTCAATGCTAAAGTAAGCTTTCTAATCTCAATGACTGATTAATCATTAAATTACATTAGGACAATGAATCATCAGTGATGATCGATGTTATATTAAGGAAGTTTTTGCTCTATCAATTACAGACCATTAATTGCAGGAACATGCATTTTAAATAATTTTATGAAGTGTGGGGTTCCAACATTGTTTTTTTTTTCTTTTAATCTAACAACTATCATATTGTATATGTTGTAAGGACAGATAATGATTTAAATTCTGGCATTAGTAACATATTTAGCAGTTTGGTCCACTTTTATTTACATTAATTTCAGCCTTCACATGTTTATCCTTAATGGACTAATTGACTCCTCTAATTGATATAGTGTGACAGCTCACTCTATAAAATATACCTTTTTCTTACTAACATTTAACAATTATGATCTCTAATGAGACCGTAAAAAAGAAAAACATAAATAAAAAAATGGTAACTGAATTTTCTATTTCTTAATAGTTTGAACTGTTAATATTTTTGTTATTGCGTCCTAATCTTTCACCATATGATAAAAATAAAAAATAAAAAATGAAATGAAAGTAACGCAGTTGGAATGGTGGTGAGAATAGGTAAGCAAGCAAGATTTGGAGGACACATATGATGTGCCATTCAAGGCATGTGTGATGGAAGGGAAAGTTGCCAGTGTTATGTGTTCTTACAACCAAGTCAATGGAAAGCCTACATGTGCTGATCCTATTCTCCTCAAAAGCACCATCAGAGGCCAATGGGGTCTTGATGGGTACATTGTCTCAGACTGTGATTCAGTTGGGGTTTTATATGATAACCAACACTACACTTCAACACCTGAAGAGGCAGCTGCAGCTACCATTAGAGCAGGTTAATTATGCTAAAGATAATTATTTTTGGACATTGAATATAAGATGGTACTAAACATTGAAACTTGGCATTGTATCAACTGTTGCAGGTCTTGATTTGGACTGTGGTCCATTCTTGGCTATTCACACAGAGAATGCGGTGAAGAAAGGGCTACTAACAGAGGAGGATGTAAATTTGGCCTTGGCTAATACGATAACAGTCCAGATGAGACTAGGCATGTTCGATGGAGAGCCATCTGCTCATCCTTATGGTAACTTGGGCCCTAGAGATGTTTGCACTCCAGCCCACCAAGAATTGGCTCTGGAGGCAGCTAGACAAGGCATGGTCCTGCTTGAGAATCGTGGCCGGGCCCTTCCATTATCCAGTAGCCGCCACCATACTGTAGCAGTCATTGGTCCCAACTCGGATGTAACTGTTACAATGTTAGGGAATTATGCTGGTACATGTTCTTGACTTCTTGATAACATGATCCATAGATAGGCATGTGAAGTTTACAAGTACTGAAACTTCTTAATCTTGGATGCAGGTATTGCATGTAAATATACAAGTCCCCTGCAAGGAATCAGTCGGTATGCTAAGATAATTCACCAATCTGGATGTAGAGATGTGGCCTGCAATAGTAACCAACTATTTGGACGAGCAGAGACAGCAGCCCGCCACGCTGATGCTACAGTGCTGGTAATGGGTCTTGATCAATCCATAGAAGCAGAATTCAAGGACAGGGTAGGCCTTCTTTTGCCTGGACACCAACAAGAACTTGTGTCAAGAGTGGCTAGAGCCTCTAGAGGTCCTACAATATTGGTGTTGATGAGCGGTGGTCCCATTGATGTCTCATTTGCCAAGAATGATCCTCGTATTGGTGCTATTTTGTGGGCCGGTTATCCTGGTCAAGCCGGTGGTGCTGCCATTGCTGATGTTTTGTTCGGAACAGCCAATCCAGGTATGTAGAATCCCGTATCTGAGGTAATGTAATTTTTCATACTCGTAGTCTAAAATGACATGAAATGAACAATTTTATGTTTTGTAACATTATTGTAACCAGTGCCTTTTCATAGGAAATTGAAGCATAATATCAAAGACAAAAAATGCTACACAAGTACAAACAAAACATCAAGTTTGATGTGTATTTGTAGTACTCCCCACAGCGATTACTCTGACTGATTGATTGAAAGAACTTAAATGCTAGAACAGCACGAAAGCTAATATTCTCTTTTATGTTTTGTTTGTTTCTTTCAGGAGGGAAGCTGCCAATGACCTGGTACCCACAAGGCTATCTTGCTAAGGTACCAATGACAAACATGGGAATGAGACCAGACCTATCAACAGGCTATCCTGGTAGAACCTATAGATTCTACAAAGGGAATGTCGTATTCCCTTTTGGCCATGGATTGAGCTACACCACTTTTTCTCACTCTCTATCACAAGCACCAAAACTGGTCACACTGCCCATTACCAACCTCGTTGCCTCTAAAAACACAACAGCTTCAAACGATGCAATTAGGGTCTCACACACTAATTGTCAGACTAGTTTAGGAATTGACATTAATGTTCAAAATACTGGCACAGTGGATGGAACTCACACTGTTTTAGTATTCTCCAGCCCACCTTCAGGACAAAAATGGTCCTCTCACAAACAATTAATTGGTTTTGAAAAGGTTCATATAGTAGCTGGTTCTCAGAAACAAGTAAAGATTGACATTCATCTGTGTAAGCACTTGAGTGTCGTTGATCAATTCGGAATTCGAAGAATTCCCATTGGTGATCATGATCTTTACATTGGAGATCTCAAACATTCCATTTCTCTCCAAGCAAATTTGGAAGATACCAAATATTAGCAGCAAAGTTTGTAGGACATTTGATCAAAGCAACTGTAAGATAAGCATATATAGAAAGGTGAAAGATGAATGAAAATTAGCATTTTTAAGAGAAATGTGATCAAGAAATAGGCATTGTAAGGCAATAAAGTAGCAGCAAGAAGTGTTGCTGGTTCCCATTATTCCTGTGCAGCTGTGATTGATTGTGTTCTGTATGGTGTTTTTCGCATCTCCGAAAAAAAAAAAAATCGAGGTGCTAGTAATTTGAAATGAACATAGCTTGAAGATTTGTATGACTTCTTTTCTTTATATTTTGATTTTCTGCAAATTTATAGAAATCGAGGTGCTAGTAATTTGAAATGAACATAGCTTGAAGATTTGTATGACTTCTTTTCTTTATATTTTGATTTTCTGCAAATTTATAGAAATCAAGAAACAAACAGAATAAAAGTGATTGAAAATCTTGGTTTCTTGATGGTTTTCATTTTACTATATCCCCATCTCAAGTTGCACATTTTGGAGATTTATTACACAAATCATCCTAAATGGTGACAGTTTAACTTATATGTCAAATGGCACACAATTTTCCAAATTAATGGGAATATATTACTCTTTTCAAATCCCTCTGACGTGGGATATTAGTGCATCATCTGCGTGATTTTTTTTTTTTTTGGGGTTGGAATTAGCATCTGAAGTGAACATAAATCATGCTGGAACAAGTTGGACATCAAGTTGAGAGATTCCTCAGCATGAGTAGTGAGAAAATGAAAAAAGATTATGGAAGTACATTCTTTTTGTTGCTACATGCAATAAAATCTGAATTTTTCACATGCATTCTTACATATCACCAACAACACTCCAGTGCAACTCTCATTTTGTCAAAATTACTTCTTTCTTTCAGATTCTATCAATTTTTTTTTACTTACTTATGGAATTAGAAACAATAAAATTCAATTCAGTGTTATGCAAGTTAGTATCAATTACAGAAAATGTATACTAAACAGTAACATTTGTAACATATTAGTTAAATATAAAAGCACTTAAAATATAAATTATAAATTTAATTGTCGGGTATAAAACACCTAATTTAAACAAATTTTTTTCTAGTATGATTTTAATACTAGCCTAAGTCCAATAAATTTCTTGAATCTAACCTTTTTAATAAAAGAAATTGCAAGTTCAAACAAAAACTGTTAAAAATTACTAAAGAAACCTGGAAAAATAAACTGCTACAACAATATTGACTTCTAGACCTTATAGTTAATATAAATACTGTCCGTCGTTTTTGGAATTTAATAACATTATAAATACATTGACAAATAACCGAATAAGGATGTTAGGTACATAACATATGGAAAAACAGTGGGTTGACTTGCATTTAATGTTGCAGGCAACATTTTGTATATTGTAATAGTACAATGTCAAAAAATAAAATAGCCCAATTCATTATTCATTATTAATTGTTGTCAAAAAAAAAAAAAATCATTATTTATTTAAAGTCAAATGGTCCTAATGAAGAAGGTAAGGTTGTTGTTTTCTTAGACAAAACTAATTCAATTTTGTAGATAATTTTTCACAGTGAAAATAGAAAATAAAATTGTGTTTATTTTGAGTATTTTTATAAAAATATTATTTTAAAATTATTTTCATTATTTTCACAATTTTAAGAGAAACATATAAAATAAGTTTTTATTGTTTTGAAAAAATTTTCTAATTAAAAATGTGAAGGAAAACACAAAAATTTCATTTGAAAACATGTTGTTTTCATTATTGTATCTTTCTACTTTTTTTTATTCATTATTTATTAATTTATTCTAGTATTAGAAGACAAAAAAAAACTTTATTTTTCAAACTCTAAATTATTTCAATTTTAATTTATTAAATTAAACAAGTAAACACATTTTCTATTTTCAAAAAATGAAAAATAATTTTTAATTTCTAACAAGTAAATATATTTTATAAATTTTTTATGAAAATGAAAAGTTTTTATTTTCTTTGAAAATTAAAAAATAAAAATAGAAAATAATTCTCTATAAGTAAACAGATTCTAAAAATCCCAAATCATACCTTTTCTTTTTTTTTTTAATTCATTAGAGGTTACATTAACTATTTTTTTATCATACATTTTCATTAATATTAATAAATAATAGTATATGCAAAAATCGAAACTTAAAATTTTATAATTTTTATGAATTTAAATATTAATTAACTAAGGTACTCATGAATGATAAATAGTGTTTTATGTTGAATCCTGTACTAAAAAATATAGTCATACCCTATAGGAACTGTTATCATTTAATTTATGTTTTGAATTTTTAATTTTTTTATATATAATTGTGTTAAATTAATTATTGAAAAACTTTATTTTTCTATAATCTTACCGAATCAAACTAGATTAATAAGAATTCATGAGTACTAAATACTTAAAGATTTAAATAAAAAGAAAATATAACTATAATAATATTAATACAATATATAAACATGGATTCTTTATTTTATAAAATTCTGTCAAAATTGTAAATAAAAAATAAAAAATTTAAACAGAGTTTGCATATGTTTTGATTCTTTGGGTAATCAAGGGGTACTCATATAATTAGTTGCCTTTTCAAAATAATTAAAACTGTATTAAAATGAAATTAGCCCTGCACACGTGCATAAAGGGAAAAAAAAGTGTCGGTAGTAGGAAGAGAATCGCACGTGTGGGAATGCGACTTGTTTGGGCTTGCTATGGACCAGACCAAGTACTGCCGCTTGATCCCACTTACCAAAAATATCAAAGGCAAACCAATTTACATAATAATAATAATAATAATATTTCCTTAATATTCCTGAAAAAAAAAAATCTTTCCTATATATATATATACTAATAACTTTAATTAGTTTTGTTAATTAGGAATAATATCAAATACAATGTGCATAAAATAGCTAAAATATAGAATCATAATCAATTTAAAATCACAATATAACCATAAATATATTTGTATGAAGTTTTTTTTTGTAAAATCATCAATTTTTACAATTTATTAGACTCTGAACCACAAGACAATAATTAATTTAAATTAAAATAAAACCAAATACTTTTTTAAGCATTATTATTATTAGCCCACCAATCTTCAACCTTATTCTCACCCACCCTCTTCTGTGTTTTCTAATTCTCTTCTAAATTCTATTTCTTTTATTATATATATATATATATATATATATATATATATAATGTTTTTGGTTTGTTTCTTGTATTATAAAGATTGACATCCCTATAACTTCTCTTCTATCTATCATATTCATATATACAGCATTTATCTTTACCTTGTAACTTTTGCATATTCTTATCTCACCTCTTCACTCCAAAAACAAAAACCAAAACCATTCCCTTTCTTCGTCCTCTCCTTCTTTTCTTTATTGAATCTTTCACTTTTCTCCACCGCAAGGTAATGCAAAGATCACTTTTTTTTTTTTTTCTTTTTTCTTTATCAAAAACTCTCTGTATATATATGTGCGTGTGGGGTTCATTGCCATGCCCATTCTCATTCTACTGCTTGGTTTTGTTCATTTGGTTGATAAAAGAGACAGTTTTGGCATCTGGGTATTTTGAGTTTTAATTATTTTGTTCTTGAAAGTTTATGCAGTTATTGAAAATTGTTTATGAGTTCTTGATGCTTGATGCTTGATTCTTGATTAATGATGATGATTAGTGACTGTGACAGGTAAGCTGAGATGGCAGATTGCAACAGAAATCAAGACTTGTATGCTTCTCAAGAACTTGAGGTACTAACGACACTACAATAAAATGCCTATTTTCTGTTTCTTTTCTTTCTTTTTGGTAACCAAGAATAAAGAAAATTCAAGAATTCTGACTCCATTACATATACACAAACACTGAAATCCTGGAATGTTTCTTGGAATGGAACTGCATATCATGTAAAGCAGCCTTAGAATTTTGTGGTGTTTGGCATGTACAGGGCCCAGCCAACCTACTAATATCTGAAAACATATATGGTTTGATGAGAAATCTCACGGTGATGATTGCATGACTAAATGCAACTTTGATATGGTCCATGCTAAGTATGCTACACGTGATATTTTCTTAAATGGAAAGTCAATTTGTTAATTATAGTTTAATTTTAATTTTACTTTTTTTTTATTTGAAATTGGAGAAGCAGAATCAAACCCTTAATTATTGATATATTTGTATCACTTTACTTTTCAGGGTAAAAGGAAATGGAAATTAAATTTGTAATTGATATATATATTGCTAGTGAATTGGGAATTTTTGTTTTTGTTCTTTTTGGTTGGGAGATGATAGAATGCGATGATCGGCATATTAGAAGCGGATTGTGGTCCCTACATGTAACGGCTATATCTGAGAAATAGGTTTTTGTGTGGGTGGTAATTGGTGACATCACTGGAGATGTCGGCAGTGTACAATTGTAATCGTGGACATGCAACGCGAAATACAGTATTTGGGAAGACGATGACCCAATTGGTTGTTGGGTTGTCAATAATATAACTTGGAATTTTCTATATATACAATTTAGTACTATAGAATATGCCCAAAAAAAATAAAAAATAGTACCATAGAAGCCATTTCGGACATTGCAGGGGTGTCGATATCAAGTCTCTCGCCAATCGCCATCCTTTCTTCCGTCCGAATATTGTAATTAGTCAAATATATATATATAATAGATTAATTTGAATTTTGATTATTTTGAATTCGAATTTGGTGAATTATTTAAATTTTCTTAATAAATTATAAATACTAGAAAAGAAAATTAAAATTTTAATAGACTTGTAATTTAGCCAATTGATTGTGATAATGAATTGTCATTGTTTAGACTAGTAGTAGATTGGAACCCTGTCTACATATTACTATTAATTTAGAAAACAACACGTGTTGGCGGCCCTTCTGCATCATACCTAACAATGTGATTAATTCGTTCATTACTTCATGACAGGCGGCATCCATGACCAGCAAATATGGAGGACTTGTGCCAAAGAAGAAGCCATTGATCTCAAAAGTAAGCAGCATATAAGCAAAGAAGATTCAAACAATTATTTTTGCTTTTGGGTGTGTGAATATTGTGTGCTAAAGGGAATTACTGTAAAATGGGTGTAGGACCATGAACGTGCTTTCTTTGATTCAGCAGATTGGGCATTATGCAAGGTACTTTTCTGCACTCCCAGGGCCCAAGTGAAGGGTGGTTTTTTTTTGACCTTTTGTTGTTAATTATGGAACAGCAAGGAGCAGGGGTGAATCAAAAATCAACTGTGGCTATTGAAACTTTGCAACCAAAACTACAGGTAAATATATAATAATAATAATAATAGGATAATGACACACATTGCAATCCTTAATGTGATAAATTTTTTAAATATCCTTTTTGTCCATATGAAGAGGTATAACAATTTAATAATATCGTGGGTTTTGCGATACGACAGTTGCTATTTTCGCTACCACGATATTAATCTTCATCGATAATGAGAATATAGACATGATCATAATGCATGGTTTTCTTAGTTTGTGTTGTTGCATGACCAAGCTGACGCACTTTGCAGAGAACACCACACCAGCAGCTCCCTCCAAGAAGACCGGCTTGTACATCTGGTACACATGTAAGTACTCTTTTTTCATGTCAATACCAATAGAAAAAGAATTTCCTATTTACGTCTCTATTTATTTTCTTCCTTTTGGGTTGTTTTTGCAGGATTGTTAATTGGATAGGTGTATCTTGATGTGTTGAGAAGCTTTTTTATAAATCTTGATGAAATTGTGGAAAATTGTACACAGTGCAATTGGCCTTTGAACCCGTAAACTGCCGTCCATTGGGTTTTTAATAAAAGGAGCTTCCATTACTAGTGATAGTGATATGTTGTTGAATATTGTTATGGTGATTTGGAATATCAACATTTTCTTTTTGGCTCGAATTGGGTTATGGTCACATGTTGACATTAAGTAGATTGGCTTTAAGAATGCACCTTACAATGAACACTTGGGTATAAATTGGTACAAATTTCACAAAAGTTTTAATTAGATTGGCTTTAATAATGGACCTTACAATGAATACTTGGGCATAAACTAGTACAAATTTCACAAAAGTGCATATGTTTTTACAATAGTCAATAAATAAAGTATAAACAAAACAACCAGTAACATTGAATTTCTAATTACAACCATTGCTTGAAGACTTGCCAATGATAATTGAGCTAGTCACTTAACTCAAAAAAGTACCTTCACCAATCGTTTTGTTGATAATATGCTGAATTTATTGGAACTTTCTATAAGCAATGTGCGTAATTAGAGATTGAGTCCATATTTTCCTTTTCCAATTTTTCTTATATGATGTTAAAAAAATTAAATTTTATACATAAATAACATTAATTTTTTTATTTGATTCAAAATATAAGTATCTTATAACCGAATATACAGTATTACTATTAAGTACCTTATAAATTTTAAGATAATTTATAAACATATTAGTCTTCCCCTCCTAAAGTATTTTTCATAATCCTCATATTTCTAATAAAAATTCAATTAATTTTGATTTAATTTAGCTTTACTTTCAAATCTATAATTTTTTTTTTTTTTTTTGAGTTTGGTGGGCTTGAGAATGACTTGAACGGAGAGTGCGGGTTTTTGGATGGAGCCACTGCAGTGTGGGTCGTCTAGCCCAGTAAATTTTCCGTGGGCCGTCTAAGGCTGAAGGTTATTTTATAGCTAAGGCCGAGACCATATGATCCTTTACTTCGTATAGCTCAGTGCCGACTAGGCCTGATTGCATTCGGTTTCTGCTTCTGCAGAAGGGGACATGAAACTGAAAGGAGTTGCCTTGGCTGCTGCTGTTTCTTCTTCTTCAAGGGCATCATCATCACCTGCATTCACGAATTCCCGATTTCAAGAACCAATCAATCAGTTTAAATCAGCTCAGAATCGTATCAGCAATGCTCAAACTTGTTTTAGAGGTAATATTGCTGCTCGCCATCCCCTTAAACCTCAGTTCAAAAACCCTGACTCATTAACACCCTCAAAAACACCTGTTTCAGCTAATATATATAGGAAACCTATTGAACATCACTACTTTTCTAAAATTCTCTCAAGAAATGACTGGTTTTTATTGCTTAACCATGAGTTTAAAGCAAAAAGGATAATTTTGAATGCTCAATTTGTTGTTAGTCTCCTGCAGAACCAAGAAAACCCATTATACCCTTTGAAATTTTACATCTGGGTTTTAAATATCGACCCCTTGTTTGCAAAGAATCAATCTGTTAAAGGTGTTTTAGCTAATTGTCTTTATAGGAAAGGTCCTGTTGTTTTGTCTGTTGAATTGCTTGGAGATATCAGAAACTCTGGTTATCGAATCAATGAAGATTTGCTTTGCATTTTGATTGGTAGTTGGGGGAGATTGGGTTTGGCAAAATATTGTGATGAGATATTTGGACAGATTTCTTTTTTGGGCATTAGTCCTAGTACAAGGTTGTATAATGCGGTTATTGATGCATTGGTGAAATCTAATTCTCTTGACTTGGCTTATTTGAAATTCCAACAGATGCCTGCAGATAATTGTAAACCTGATAGGTTTACGTATAATATACTTATTCATGGAGTTTGTAGAAATGGCGTAATGGGTGAAGCACTCCGGTTGGTTAAGCAGATGGAAGGTTTGGGTTATTCACCTAACGTGTTCACGTTTACAATTTTAATTGATGGGTTTCTTAATGCAAAGAAGGTTGAAGAGGCTTTTATGGTTTTAGATGCAATGAAGGCTCGAAAGGTGAGTCCTAATGAGGCTACAATTCGATCATTCATTCATGGGGCGTTCCGCAATGTGACCTCAAATAAAGCATTTGAGCTGGCAATAAGGCTTATTGAAAGGGAGCCTGTCTTGCAGACATTAGCTTGTGATACACTAATATGCTGTTTGTCACACAACAATTTGGCAAGCGAAGCTGGCGCATTATTGAGGAAATTTTGGAAAATAGGATACCTACCTGACTGTTCAACATTTAACATTGCAATTAATTGTTTGATAAAAGGCTTTGATCTAAATGAGACGTGCAGCATATTGGATAGATTTATTGAGCTAGGCATGAAGTTGAGCTTTGGAACCTATCTTGCATTGATTGAAGCTTTGTATAAGGATGGTAAAGGTACAGAAGGGGACCGATATTTCAATCAGATGGTTAGGGATGGACTTTTGTCCAATGTCTTCTCATATAACATGATAATAGATTGCTTCTGCAAAACCAGTATGATGGACAAAGCAACAAAGGCTTTCAAAGAGATGCAATATAAGGGCATATCTCCTAACCTTGTTACTTTTAATACCCTTATTAGTGGGTATTGCAAAGGGGGAGAGATATGCAAGTCAAGGGATCTATTAGTGATGCTTTTAGAACATGGGGTTAAACCGGACATCTTCACTTTTAGTTCAATAATTGATGGCCTTTGTCGAGCAAAACAGATTGATGATGCTATAGGTTGTTTCACTGAAATGGTTGAGTGGGGCATCTCTCCCAATGCTGTCACATACAATATATTAATTCGTTCTTTGTGTATCATAGGGGATGTTACCAGATCAATGAAATTTTTAAGAAAGATGCAAATGGATGGAATAAGCCCAGATGTATTCTCTTTCAATGCCCTTATTCAAAGTTTTTGCAGGATGGGAAAGGTAGAGAATGCAGAAAAGCTTTTTTCTTCAATGCTGTCATTGGGTTTGAGTCCAGATAATTATACTTATGGTGCTTTAATCAAGGCGTTCTGCAAATCAGGGCAATTTAATGAAGCTAAGGATATTTTTCTCTCGATGGAAGTAAATGGTTGTGTGCCTGATTCCTTTACATGTAATATAGTTTTGGACAGTCTAATTAAGCAAGGTCAGCTTGAAGAGGCCCAGAAAATTGCAAGAACATGTACTGAGAGGGGCTTTTTAGCAAATTTTGCTGCTGTATGACAGGATTCTGCTATTCTTGGTTTATAAATTTGTGCTGCTTTATTCAAATTTTTGCTTTAGAAGCAGACACAGTCATAAAGCATCAGGCTGCATATGCTCATCTCATTTGTGGAATCCTCTATGTCGGAGCATCGTTGTAAGAAACTGCCCTGATCCTATCAATTTGTTGCATATTATTGGGCAGAAAAACTTGCAGCTTTTCCTGGTGGGATATACTTGTTAAGTTGGTAGGCTTTGGTTGAAGAAAATGGGTTTTCACTTATCAGAGATATTCTTCGGGCCAGGCAATGAAAAATTTGTCTTGTCTAAGTTTTTATGCATTGCTGCTAGTATAGAAACGAAAATTGAACAAAATTGTGAGGCAAAACAACATGCCGCCTTAGACCCCTTTTTTTTGTGTGCGAAGCAACATGGGGCAGCTGGTTTGTGAGTATCGCCTCCAATGAGACATCTCTTTGCAAAATGAAGCAGAGTTGCATTGAAATGTGTTTCAACATTCAGTGAAACTGCTGTGCATGCATCTGCCCTCCACTTTCTTTACCTGGCTGTTAGCAGAAAGGCAGGAATTCCTGTTCCTGAGTTGCATTGATATGTGCTTGTGTTTCATGACTTGTGTACTTATCTCTATGCTTCCACATATATCATTTTTTGGTATTGCCGGTGAAGCTGCTGGTCTCACATGACTAAGATTGCAGACAAGTTGCTGAATGCTATAAGACCAATATTCTCGTACTTATGCCTAAAATTAAAAGGCTCCTTATTGCGATGAGGTTTCTTGACCTCCTGTACTTTTATGCTGCATCTTTTCTTGTGGCCTCTGAATGCCATTGTATATGATAATTTGTTGCATACATGAAAATAAAACCAATATTCCATTTCTTTGAATGGCAGTTTTGTAGAGTAAGAGATAGAGATTTTGAGCTGGGCTGTTGCAGGTTTGTCAGCTTGACCGTTCCAATGCTTCCGTGGAGCTGAATTCCAGAGGAAGATTACTCTTGCCACTTTATGGTGCTTGACTTCTCGCAACGTCCTTGCACCAATCTTATGCTTCTGCTTCTATGCATGATTTTCTAGGAACGTGCATGTATAGGCTGCCAACTATATACCAATTTCAACCTTGGGAATTCGAAAAGCAACCGAGACTTGTGAAGAAGTTATTAAGCCAGAAAACCTTTTTTAGGTTTGATTTGCAGCACTCAAGGGGTAAATTCTAGTAAAGTGAGTTGGTGACTTGCACTCAACTGCCGTGCAGCAAACCACCATGTTGAACTGTTTTTCCTAAGGAATTCACCAACCTTATTTTATCTTACACGATTTTCCAGGTCATGGATTTTTCACTAGTTTGTACAATTTAGAAAATTCCATTTCCGGGCTATACGAATAATAAACAAGTATAAAGAATCTAAACCTTGAAATTGCCATTCTTGTGACTGTATTAAGCAACTAAGCGTATAGTATTTTCAAGGTTGGTGTCCCTGCTCTGGTATATAAAATCAGCCTCGTCACTTTCTCTTCTATCAGTTCTATTGTTTACAATCTTCGAGAATGGCATTTTCAGTCACCATCAGACCATTGGTCTTAGCTGTAGTTCTTTTCTGTATCTCTATATTCTTCTGCAACATAGGTACGTGAAAGACATATACACGCACGCGTCCTTAGAAAATCAATAATATACATTGAAGCATTTGTATAAATTTGCACAAATCCTTGACAGGTAAGGCATATGATGAAGATGTACCTCAGAGAGGCGCAGATGGTTCTGAATACGGGCCTTATATAGGTGGAGATGTGACAGGAGATGAGCCTTACACAGGCACAGGCACGGGCACAGGCACGGGCACGGGCACGGGCGCAGGCACAGGCACAGGCACGGGCACGGGCACGGGCGCAGGCACAGGCACAGGCGCAGGCACAGGCATTGCAGGAGGTGTGCCTCAAACTGGTGCAGGTGTAGTAGGATATGATCCAGCAGAAATTGTTGCCAAAGCATTGCTGTGTTTCAACGAAAAAAATGTTAGTGATCTTACTTGCTCTATAAATATTTGTTCACTGTGTTCATATTTGTTACAAATTCTTCTGGAAATCTATATTTGGCAAACTTTCAGATTTACAGCAGCTGCGCAGAAGCCTATAGATTGACCCAGAGTGGAGAGCTAAACGTGCCTCCTGATTATGTAGATGAATATTGTAATGGACCGTGTCTTTCAGAGACACATTTGGTGTTGAACTGCATAGAAAACATTATGAAACACTTTGTATTCTACAATAAGGCTACCATACCTGCTATCCGATACACAATCAAGGCAGGATGTGGCTATGGCCCAGAAAGAGGTACTACTTTTACTAGCCTTTGGATTCATATTTTTATGGTCATTGTTGAAATGTCACAACTCAATGCCTGTGTCATGCAGGTGATTTCGATATCGCTGAGCACCTTCAATATGAAGAAGACAGTGCATACAGGATCAAATTCCAAAGTGTTTTGGGACTTGGCTTTGCTATTATAGGGCTTTACGAGCTTTTTCTTTGATGCATAGTAGAATACTGTATTTCGTTTGCTATTGCCATGTAAGAGATAGATAAGTTGTTGATGTACAACCTTTCGGTACTGTAGTAAGGAAGATGACTTTGTTTGTCCTGATACGTTCAGAACTTGATTGTTTCATCTATAAATATTTGAATTTATAAAATATTCAGTAAATTTTTTTTTTGAGCAAATTTTTTTTTGAGCTGAAAATATTCAGTAAATTAAATTCAGCAGACTGTAAAAAAATTAAAATAAAATTACTATTGACTACAAAAAAGGATCCATTAGATGTACAAATTTTCCCTCCAAAAAAAGGCCTCTTTTTCCTCAGATCATCCCGAACGGCCATAAAAGCAGAGGCCCTTTTCAACTGATTCTCAATAGTATATTCAATGGCGCTTTTGCAGAACATTTGTACTGCTATCTCAACAACTCTATCGTGCCCATTTTCAAGATCAAGAACTCATCTTTTATCCACTTCTTTTCTCCTTTTATCTGTTCTTTTCATTTCCAATTCAATAACCAACCATTCTCCATCTTTCACTGCTTCTGCTCTCGCTTCTCACCTTCTCTTCGCTGCAAGTTACATCTCTCCTTTCTCTTCAATAAAATCATCAAAAACATGTCTTGTCTCTGATTTACGTGATAACTGTACCCTCTCTTCTGTCACTGCAATGGAAAGAAGCCGAAGAACCTCAAGCAAAGAAGAAACTGATGACGATGTGATTTCTTCAGGCCTTAGTTCTTGTGATATCTTTAATGGTAATTGGGTTCTTGATGATGATTTTGGTCCTATTTACGGACCTGGGTCTTGCCCGTTCGTCGATGATTCTTTTAACTGCTTCAAGAATGGAAGGCCTGACATGGGTTACCTTAGATATCGATGGAAACCGCATGGGTGCCAAATTCCAAGGTCTAAAATGGAGTCCCTCTGGTTCAAGCTTGCATCTTTAGTTGAATTTTTGGCTTTTTTATTAGAAAAAAAAACTTGGGTTTTGCAGGTTTGACGGGAGGAACCTGATGGAGATGTTGAGAGGGAAAAAACTGGTTTTCGTTGGAGATTCATTGAACAGAAATATGTGGAAATCTTTGGTCTGTGCATTGAGAGAATCACTGAAAAATAAAAGTAGAATCTTTGAAGTTTCTGGCAGGAAAGATTTCAGCAATCAGGGTTTCTACTCTTTCAAATTCATAGTAAGAATTCGAAAATATTTTCAGGCGTTGCTACTCTTTCTTGATTATTCATTTCACTTTTTTTTTTTTTGAACAAAGGAAAACCAGAGCCAAGAAGGCCTGGAGAAGTAACAGCTAATAGTCATTTTACTTGTTTGATTGAAGTTTTGTAATCCTGCAATTTCATGATGTAGGATTATAGCTGCTCAATAGATTTTGTGAAATCACCATTCCTTGTTCAAGAATGGAAAGCATCAGACAAGACTGGAAATCGAAGAGAAACATTGAGGCTTGACATGATTCAGGGCACCTTCTCCAAGTACCGTGATGCTGATTTAATTATCTTCAACACAGGCCATTGGTGGACTCACCAAAAGACCTATAAGGGGTAATATTCTGCTTTCAAATTTCTTTATTCATTTATAGTTTTGATCAAATCAAGTCCTAAGCATCCTTAAACATTTGTTGCACCAGCAAAAATTTCTTCCAAGAAGGCAGTCATATCTATAGCAGCCTAGAAGTGACTGAAGCATTTAAAAAAGCTTTGTGGACTTGGGCAAAATGGGTTGATGCGAATATCAACACTAGTCAAACAAGGGTCTTTTTCCGCGGATACTCAGCTTCCCATTTCAGGTAATTGCGCAACAGCACTAATCAAAACCACATACTTCATGCATGTAAAGCTACAGCTAGTACTGAAATTCTATGTCTGGCTCATTGAATGTTTATGGGGACATTACAGGAAAGTGCCAGGGAATTCCTTTGGTCGATGTGATGCTGAGAGGCTTCCTATAACAAATGACACTGACCTTGCACCATATCCACGGATGATGAGCATACTTGAATCTGTTATATCAGAAATGAAGACACCAGTGTTTTATCTCAACATCACAAGAATGACAGACTACAGAAGAGATGGGCATCCTTCTGTTTATCGGTCCCCTGGGATCCAAAGAACCCCTGAAATGATTCAAGACTGTAGCCACTGGTGTCTTCCGGGTGTTCCAGACTCCTGGAATGAGCTTCTCTATGCCACTCTCCTATTATCCCAACATGACTTGTCAAATGTGCATTAGAGAGACTGCATCTTCTTGTATGCTAAAATTGACCAACTCTGTTGCTAGTTTTTGCAGTTCAAGCAACAGTTTAAGCTTTAAAAGCTTCAATTTTTTTTCCTACCAAATTTACTCCATATTTCCTTGCATGTTTAGTGTTCTATTTTGTAACATATGTGTTCTTGAGTAAGATTTTTTTTTTTTTTTGATACTGCACAATTTTCTAAAGGAAAGGGTATTAACAGGGTCTCATCAATTGCATTATTAGATAATCACTTGACCGTTGAACTATAAAATGAACCATTAAATTAATACAAATGTGTGTTTATAAGCATGCTTTTTTTCAATCATTATGCTAATCTCACCAATATTTTTGTGCATGGTAATCGTAGAAATTATTTTATAATTTTTTTTATTTCAATTATTTATATTTATAATTTATTAAATTTTGATTAATTTGATTCAATAAGGATAAGGCTATAAGGCTATAAGAGTAACAATGTTGTTTGTTAACTGCTCAACATTCTATAATAATATTATAGTTTTAAGAGAAGATATCATTCTACAGCCCATTTGAACAAGTTATTATCGTTGCTAACCTTGCACAATTTTACTTCTAATAAATGGCTTTTCTTATTTCACATATAGGTTCTAGTTTTTTTTTTTCAGCCTTTGTTCTCACTTGCCAGCTGTATCCTTACTAATTCCAGCTGTACTTGCATATAAAGCAGCTGTCCATACATACGTGCTTCCCTCTTTTTTTGTCTCAACCTCTGCCATCCATCTTTTTCTTGCATATATACGCTTCCCTTGACGTAGGTCTTCATCTTTCATGAACCACCAAAATGCACACACGCATACATATAAAACCCTAGTAAAAAAGCCATCAACTTATACACCAAATCAATGAGATTAATTAATTCAAAAATATTTCATTTAATAAATTTTATTTAAAAATTTTATTTTTTTTTATAAATAATGAGTATTGATAATTTCGAATTGATATTTTACTTATAAAACCTACATAGACGAGGATAACAGGTAAAATGGTGGGATTTTTTTCATAAACATTCTGAAATTTAAGTCAGTAATAGTACGAGAAAAAAATATAATAAAGCTAATAGACATAGTAGAATAGAGAATAAAAAGTAATTAATTGGATGATTTGATAATAGAGTGATGTAATGATGTCTTGATGATATTATATAATGAAAATGAATGATATGAGATGTCATGAAATGTATTTATAGGAGAAAGTATTGTTTAAACCTCTTAGAAATATAATTCCTCAGTCTTGTAGGATTGTCCTGTTTAGGAGAGAATAGATTTCCTTTGTAGTTAATCTTTAATCTTCCTAATTAAAATAGACTTCCTTAGTAAGCTTTCTTCTTATTCAAGTAATCATCCTTTTTGGGGGAATATAACCCTTGTTAGAATAGGATACTGATATGGGATATCAAGAGTCCCCCCTTAAAGTCTGTTCGGATATTTATGTTCGATATATCCGGGTTTGTAAGGTGATGGAAATGTCATTCTTTTAGAGAGAGAAACAAGAAAAGATAAAGCTCGGTACCAAGTCTTGAAATCATCATGGGAGTGCCAGTTGGACTTGAGTGCACAAAACCTACAAAAAAATAAAAAATGCATTAGGGTAAAAGATTAACTTGCTAGTATAGAGACAACATGACGAAACCAATCATCATTGGAGTTTTGATGCCCGGTGCATTAAAAGCGTGGCTCGAGTGCCGAACCTTAGTACTATAGAAGCGACTTGAGGGTGCCAGCTTCAGTCATTGGAATTAGATGCTTGAGCCTTAAATGCTCGGTACAAGGACACGAGGCTTATATGCTCAGAACCTTAGTACTATAGAAGCGACCTAAGGGTGCTAACTTCAATCGCTGGACTTTAGATGCTCGGTGCAAGGATGCGAGGCTTACATGCTCGGAACCTCAGTACTATAGAAGCGACTTAAGAGTGCCAACTTCAGTCACTGGACTTAATCTTGGTACATTAGAAGCATAGTCCAAGTGATGTATAATCTTGATGCATTAAAAGCGCGGCCTGAGTGCCGTATAATGTTGCTCAGTTTATGAACTTTTAATACTCACTCGATGGTAGCTTCCTAGTCAGAATAATGATTGATGTTGAGTTCGGACATTGTTACTGCAGATGTTTGATTTCTGAGCATTTTGTTATTTTCACAAAAGGAAGGATGTTGTAATCCTGGTAGTGAATCTGAGCCCTTTCAATCTGACCTCCACAATATGGGACAGTAATTTAGTGAGGTTTTTTTAAATGATGGAAGGTGAGTTTTAAAGGACCAAATTTAGGTTTGCACAATCTAAATTGTGAAATGAGCATTTATAATTTAGGTGAAGGGTTAATATTGCACCGCTTTTGAAATAAAGGATAGTGTGTAATACTGGTTAGGATGTCTTGGAATTGCCTTTTGATTTATTCGGCTGTGTGGTGGATATACTTGTTTCTATTCTTGAACTTTTTTTGCTAAACATTCTTTAAAATTTTTATGAATAAAGATCTGTTATATAGTAGGATTTGCCTAAGTGTTATTTGATTTGGCTTTGAACATGAATCACCATTTGTTGTCTGAGCATGAGTAAGTGCTTGTTTATATTAATGTTGCTTGATAATACGTCTAATGTCTTTTGACAATTTCTACATGTTGATGCTGAGTGAGATGATCAT
Organism: Mallotus nudiflorus; assembly: GCA_947683625.1. Lineage (NCBI taxonomy): Eukaryota > Viridiplantae > Streptophyta > Magnoliopsida > Malpighiales > Euphorbiaceae > Mallotus > Mallotus nudiflorus. The sequence continues at coordinate 395,698 of CANTUR010000147.1, read as the reverse complement.
AGTGTCCAATTGTTTAGACTGATAGGTGCTTAAAGTAGCATCTTCATATGTAACGATAGATAAAAGAATAATAGTTTTGGGATCATTTAATTGATCTCCATTTAATGGTCAGTCATCATGTAATAAATATATCAAATATAATTGATGTATGTTTTGCATAAAGAATAATTATATATATATATATGGATGAGCATCTATGTGTAGATGTGTAAGCGTGCTTATGTGACAAACTATAAATATTTATATAAGAATAAACAAGATGCGGAAATAAATAAATTAAATAATATAAAGAGAAACTAGAGAAACTTATCTCCTGATGTACTATTGTCTCCCCTTTGAATTCACGAATATTTATGTTCGTTGTTTTCTTCAATTGTTGCTTAAATGACCTTATCTTTGAAGATGCTGCCTAAGATTATGTGTATCTAATTCATTGGCATTTTGTGTATATCCAGCTTCATGAAAATATATTGATCCAAGATTAACAATAGGATTTATTGCTCGTTGTTGGGAGTCTAAATGCCTATGAAGTCAATGTTTGGTAGTGGATGCTAGTTTGAGGTTAATGCTTAACTATCCAAAGTTTTAATGTTTGGCTCTTTATTCCAAATAAAGTCTGGACTAGGAACCAGATTCAGGTTTTCTAATTATTCAATGCTCGGATGACTTAGTAATTCAAAGCTTAATGCTCAGAGCTCAGTGCTTCTTTAATGTGTACTTTAGTAGGCGCGAACTCTCAGCTTTTATTTTTCTTACAGTGCTTTCACGTCCGGACATTTTATAACTCAGAAATTTATATTGGGTTTCGTGATACAAACACAGTAAAAAAATTAAAAATTTATCACGTTCCCAAACCTGGATCCATATAATTTGACTACTTGATTAAATCTAGGGTTTTAAGAATCTTACTAAGACGCAGAAGAGGTAAGATTTTTTGGAAGGATGAGAGGAGGTTCATACCGGTGACACCTTACCTCAGGCTTTTTGCTTTGATTATTCGGATCTAGACGTCTCTACAAGGATGTGTCCTCTATAGGTATCCACATAAATAACCCTTCACAAAATGAATTGGAGTGTGTGCTAACAACCTTCTTGATTGTCTCACAAATCAAGAACAAAAGGAAAACTCTGTCTTTGTTTTCTAAGAAGAAAAAAAATGAATTTGGAGGCAAGAAAAACAAGTATGTTAAACCTTAGAGAATATAACATATTTATAGACTCCAAATTAGGGTTTCACCTACCAATGACCTTTTGGTAACTTCCATTTATTATATTCTGATTTTATTTAAAAATAAATCAGAAATAATATCTTATTTATTTATTTAAAATAACATTTATCTTAAATAAATAAACAAATAAATAAATAAATAAAACACTTTAATTATTTATTTCCACAGAGTTTATTTTGGGCTTATTAAACCCAAATTCATTTTGGGCTTATTCTAAGTGTGTGACCCTGTAGGTTCACATAACATTGGTAGTGGGCCTAAATCTCTATTTAGGCCTACAAGTCATAAGTGGCCTTTAGCAAGACATTATGACTACCCAAGTCATGTGAATTCAATAATTCGACATAACCTAATTACAATGAATTTTATTATCCCTTTATCACATGATATCCTAATTGAACATAAGACATAGAATGTCATCCTTATATAGTTCAATATTATGACTTGATTCCAAGTAGACTAAAAATGATAACTCTTTATCAATTTATTTCAACATGGCCATGCATTTTCCTTCAGTCTATCTTATCAAGGGGCCCATAGATATCTTTCTCATATTAATGAGGGATAAATTCCTTTTGAATCACTCATATTCCTCACATAACTAATTTTATATCCAACAACATCCTATGTAATCGTCTGGTCAAAGACAATGTTAGAATGTGTCAAAACATAAAATAGCTATGTAGAAATCCATGATGATTTCAAGGTCAAAGGATCAAAATAAAATTACTATAATGAGAAATACTTATGATAATAATCTATGTAGTATTTTCATAGTGAGTCAATCCAATGATCTCTCATTATGTACCTATGAGTTGACTTAATATCTCATATTCGTGATTAGTAAAACATAACCATCAGTCAACTTCATACTAGCTTTAATACTTTAATATTTATATAATGAATAAATGGCTAGGGATAATTAGAATATAACTCTTATTTTAATCTAAGGGTTTTACTATCAAATCACATACTTGATGGCCTTAGTAAGAATTAACCATTCATATAATTATCATAAAATCAAATGATAATGAAATACCTCTTTATTAATAAAATAAGAAAGTCAATATATAATCACAAATGATTGACCTAGTGCATATCACTAACAATTTGATGGTGAGGTTGCGGCTCCAAAATAGTGTGCTCTGAGACTCCCATAAGCTAGAGAATAATGAGTTGGGGTGATCGATTGTGTTGGAATTTTATTGTTCGATGCTCAGAGTCTGAGTGCTTATGAAGGGTGCTTGTTGGATGCCCAATGTCCGAAGCTCGATGCTTGGTTGATGTTTGGATATTAAACTTTAACATTTAGTGAAAACTTATTTACATTCTTTGATGCTCAGACTCAAATTCTTTGATGCTCAGACTCAGATGCTCGATGGTCTTATGCTTTGAAACTTTGTCACTCAGAGCTTGATGGACGATCACAAAGTAGATGTTTACTTATTTAAAGTTTTGACGTATGGAATTTCAAGGCTCAATAATGAAGAAAATGATTTCAGTCCAGAATTTCTGATTATTCCCCAACTTTGATGGTGCTATGGTGCTCGGTTAGTTTAGATATCAGAGTGTCAGTGCACGGAAGCTTGGTGCTCAGAAGCTCAATGCTTAAAAGCTCTTTGCTTAAAATCTCAAAAAGTTAGTGTCCAGTATTTATTGTTTGATGTTCACTTGATACTCAGTTTCAGTTTTAAGAACCATTCGTCGAATACTCGCATTCTTTAATCTTGGTATGAGGTCATATGGTTAAGCTTTATGAATTTAGAGGAAAACATATAGACGTTTAGCTTCTTTTCGTCACTACGTTTGATCTGGGTGTCGAACTACTTCCAAGCCTCAATGCTCGGATGCTCAGTGATTCATTTTAGTTGCCCAACGATCTTACTATTTGCTCTAAATTCTAACCTTAGGAACTGCTGCATTAGTAGAAGTTTCTTTAAAACTCAGATGCATCCCCTTTCTTTTTTTTATCCCCCCTTCTGATAAAACTGTGGTGATATGAAATGGTCATTCGAGTTTGACCATTGCCAAAATTTCCATCTTCTGAGTTCTTGATTTGAATTATATCTTATTTTTAGTATTTGTAAATCTTAATGGAGTAGGACATCTAGATTGGTAGCGAGCTTGCTTTTCCAATGGCCAATCTTCTTGCATTTTGAGTAGAGGTCAATCTTAGCTCCATTTCTATGCTAACTCATAGTCATAGAAGGCTAATCCCGCAGTAAGTTAATCGATAAGAATGCCATTGTAACATTGTTGAACCTTTTATACCTCATGACTTAATCATCTAACCACACAGCTTTATAATAAATTTTTGTTAAGGCATGATCCTATTAAGGGTACAATGATTTTATGAGGTATAAAATCATAGGACTATTTAATGAAGTATTTGAATAAGATAAATATGGAAACTTATATGCTAATGCAAGGGGTCTTAAAGCTTATTAATATCGTCATCATAGATGGACAGATCTTGAATGCCATGCCTTTGCATTCTGCACCTGGTCAAAGATACAATGAAGTTGTTGCTTATAATTCGAAGCTCATTCTGCCAAAATTTTTTGAGCAATTCTTTATATACCAATCTACTGCTCGGGTAATTAGAAGCTTGAAGTTGCACAACTCTGTAGACTGCTTAGGCACTTTAAGTCTCTGCTTTAACTATCTCAAATCATGTGTGCCTCCTTCAATCGATGATAAGTTACTAACCCCAAAGGTAAAGTCTGAAGCCAAGATCGTATTATAAACAACATGATAAAATTTCGAGGAATGTGCATTGGAAGAATGGATTAATCTCCTGCGCAAAATAAATAAGAAAGTATTACCCTGATGACCTTTGCACTATTTCCATATGAATTTGTCATTGATAACTGAATTGGATTTCTTTATGATTATGCTTAGAGAAATTGTGATTTGGTTGCATCTTTAAGAGGTCAAGCTAAATTCCTAGCAAGCAAAAATAATTCAAAATTGAATTTGATATTGGCATAAACGGCACCACTTGATAACTCTGAATTGAAATTTTACTTGTGGAACCTGCATGGAAGAGGAGAATGGGTAAAGGGGCAGGGTTTCCCCTATAAATACTCTGAAGCTTAAGTCAGTAATGATATAAGGAAAAAATATAATAAAGCGAATAGGCATAATAAAATAGAGAATAATGAGTGATTGATTGGTTGATATGATGATGGAGTGATGGAATGATGTCTTGGTGATGTTGTATGATGAGAATGAATGATATGAGATGTATTTATAGGAGAAGGTATTGCTCAAACCTCTTAGGAATATGATTTCTTAGTCTTTTAGGATTGCCCTATTTAGGAGAGAAGTAGATTTCCTTTGTAGTTAATCTTCCTAATTGAAATAGACTTTCTTATTAAGCTTTCTTCTTATTCAAGTAATCCTTTTCTTTGGGGGAATGTAACCCTTATTGGAATAGGATCCTAATATGGGATATCAAGTTTAATTCATCTCAAAATTATTTATTATTATTATTATTAGAGTCTTATAAAATTATTTTTGTATTATGATGAAAATTATTCATTAATTATGATATCATTTTATTTCTAATAAAATCGTAAATCATATCTTATAATTTTCTAGCATTTTATATTTTGAATTCAAAATCAAATTATAGTTTATATATATATATATATATATATATATATATATATATATATATATATCATCATGACTCTCAAAGTCATGCACCGTACCAATACCAAACCAAATACGATGAGTAGTGGGGTCTTGAGCTAAGCCTTGGCTAAACCTTGGAAATCTTAATATATATATATATATATATATATATATGACTCTCAAAGTCATGCACTATACCAATACCAAACCAAATATGATGAGTAGTGGGGTTTTGAGCTAAGCCTTAGCTAAACCTTGGAAATCTTAATGTCATAATGTACGAGCGGCCACGGTTCGGACCCGGATGATTACAGTTTGAAATTTTATCAAACCGAACTTGAACTATATATAGGATGGTTCAAAACTGGCCGATTTTGATTTTAGTTCCGGTTTTGAGCTAAAATTTGGTTTGGAACTGATCAGTTCCAGTTCTAAAATTTTTTATTATTTTTAATTTTATAATTATATTTAAATAATTTAAAATATTGTAATAATTTTTAAAATAATTTAAATTAAGTAAGAGACACTAATGCAATTAAAAATTTAAGTGAATAAATTTTAAATAATAAATGAATTAAAATTAATAATTAAAATAATAGAAAAAAATTAAAGGGTTTGAACTTAATTTTCTTACTAAAATTAAGTTGTTTATGTATCTTCTTGAAGTTTAAAAGAATCAAAGTCAACGTAGTTCTCTTACCTTTGAGAAAAATTTTGATTCCCCTTTGCTTTATTAATTTAGTTGCTACCAATATCAAAAGTTGAAGTTCCCTTGATTCCAGTAGTTGTCATTTCTACGAATTGTCGTCGTCATTATCCCTCTTAATTTCTTGATCTCATATAACTGCTCTTGTTCAATCATCAATACATGTTTGAATTTCAAGTGATTCGAGAGTCATGTTTGAGTGTGTTTCATCCAAAATATTCCCCTTTACACTAAAAGCTTGCTCAACAACAACTGTTGAGACAGGATAAGCTAAAATTTGTTTAGCAATTTTGGCCAATATTGGGTATGTATTTTGATGTTAAATCCACCATTCAAAAACTAGAAATTTTTTACCCATTTTACTGTCATTAAATTCAAAAGAAGTCGTTAAATAAATATCAAGTTTAGATGCTCCGGTTGATCCTCAGGGTTTTTTCTATCGTTTAAATATTATATGATCCCCTATACTAATTTTACTAATTTCAACACTTAAACTTGGCATGTAGGTTGAGAAGAAGATGAAACATCACCATATTGCATTTTTAACTCATTAAATAATTCTTCTAAAACTCTTTTAACATCCTTAATAATAGAGATAATTATTCTGTGCCTTCTGTATTTTGGTCTATTACATTACTTCATCCATGACATTTAAAAAATCTTTATTCATCCATGATATTTGTAATCATTAACACTCATTAGTCCCTCTTTAGGAATGAAATAATACACGATTTTGCAAATGTCAAGGATGGATAAGTATTTTTTCAAATGTCAGGATGAAGTAGTGTAAAGGTCAAAATACAGGGGGCACACAGTAATTATCACTTATCAATTCCAAATTGATCAATATTTAAACATCCATAATACATACTTAAATAATCGACTAAACTATCTATTTTAATTCTTGGATCAAAAACACATACAACAAGACTAATTAGTGGAATCGTTTTAAAATAATTTAACCATTTATTTTTCATTAATAATATTGATTCTCTTAAAATTAAGTTAGTCTCATTCTCTTGCATAGAACCAACAATATTAATACATTCAATTAGTAATAAATGAGATGTTGGGTAATAAACTCCACTTAATGCGTATGTTGCATAATTAAAAACTCTTAAAAGATCTAAATTTTTTTGAAAACTTTACAATTTTGTGGAAATAAATTAATTTGTGAAATATTATTATTGATAAACATACACAATAATTCTTTATATGTTAACAGATGTACAACTATTGCAATAACCCTGATTTTTAAATTATTTTATTAAATATGAGATATGCAGAGTTAATAAAATTTAAAAGTTATATTTAATTATTTTACTATTTTGTGATTTATTATCATTATTTTATGTTTAATTGCATTTTCTACGTAAATATATTAATTTGGAATTTATTATTTTGGACGTTTAAATTCCATTATGTATATTTATTATTTTTGAATACTATTATTTTAATAATGTTAATTTAGTACATGGATATTTTAATATTATTTTTAAGTACTAACATTATTTTATTAATTTATGTGATTTGAATATTATTAATATTTTGAGTACACCATTGTTATTTTATTTTTATTGATTTACATTATTACATTAATAAATTATTTCATAAATATTACTTGTTTAATAACAATTGTGTTGTGTTATTATTGTGATGGTTACTATTTTTATTTTTATAATTAGCATTATTTTAATAACACTAGTTTATGTGCATTATTATTTTTATGATTTTTATTTTAGTAAATATACATTATTGGTATTATTAAATTTTTTAATAAAATGGTTTATATTAATATTATTATTGAGTGTTAGTTTATATTATATTGTGTGAGATTATGTGTGTATATATGTGTATATATATATATATATATATATATATATATATATATATATGATATACTGTTCATTTTTGTGTGGTGGGAAATTTTTAGACATAAAGTAATATTATTTTATAACCTAAAGTTGATAATATATATATATATATATACAGACACACACACACAATTATAAAGCCAAGAGAAAAAAAAAAAATTTCAAAACCCTTTCTTCCCTCTCTCTTGCGAAGTCTCGACCTCTTTTGTCGGTGTGCCTCTCGTCGGACCGCCTCTCACCACCACCAGCATCTCCACCTTCCATTGGATGCCGACGACTATAGAAGGGGGGTGTTGAAGTCGTGGGACAATAGCACCAACGGCAGCCTCCTCCTCCTCGCATGAAGACCACCAGTTGCAGCCGCCTTCTACCGTGATGCCCAGTTCCATCGCTATCACCACCTGCTGTCACCGGACATGACAGTAGCTCTGGCACTTGCAGAATCCCTCTGTCCTTGATCTTCTTGCTTGGTAAGTTGTGTGTTAGTGTTAATTAATGTTTGTTGTTAAGTGGTTGTTTTTGGTAGTTTTTAGGTTGATTTTGGGTTTTAGTTAACTTAAATATTATTTATTTAATTATTCAGTAATTATTTTGATTATTTGGTTAATTTTGAGTTGATCTAAATATTTTGGTTAATTTTTGACTATTTTATATTTAATTATTAAATTTTTGTTAATTAATTAATTAAATTATGAAATTGGTTAAATTATTACTATTATATATTGTTATTAATTTTGATGTTGAGAAATTAATTTTTTTAGGAAATTTTATATAATTTTTATAAATATTTTTAGTTTATGTAAATTTTGGAATTTTGAGTTAAATGTGCATTTTGATTGAATTTAGAGTTTAAATTTGTGTTTTAGTTGATATTAGAATGTTATTTGTTGATAAAATAATTTTTATGAATTTATATAATTTTTATGAAATTTTATACAATTTATGTGTGTTTTGAATTATGAGATTAAATATGTATTTTTATAGAAATTGTTGGATAAATATGTGTTTTGGTTGATATTAGTATAATATATGTTGATTTATTAATTTTAATGATTTTATAATTTTTGAGGAAATTAATTAGTATATTGGATATTTTTTTTATTATAGGGATAAATGTGTAATTTTGTGTTAATTATAGTTAAATATTATGTTTTAGTTGGTTTCATAATTATTTAAGGTATTAAAATGATTTTTTTTTTACAAATTAATTACTATTTTAAACTAATTAATACTATTTTTTCAAAAATTATTTTCAAATAATATATTATATAAAATAAAATGGGTTTTAAACTAATTTTATTATATAATTAAACTATTTATGCAATTAAATGTGAATTTTATTATGTTATGTTGAATAATTATAAAAATTGACTTTTTATTAATATTATAAAATATTGAGATTTTATTATTTAATTGTGATAATTTTAGAATATTATGTAAATAATAAGTGTATTTATTATTTTGAGGCTAAATGTGTATTTTATTATTTTAAATGATGTTAAATTGTGATTTTAAATATTATTTACAATCTATGTTAATTTAATTGTAAAAATGGGAATTTTATGCCATTTATGATTTTTTATTATCAAATATTATTTAAATTAGACTTTTATGTTTTAATTGAAAAATAAAGGTTTTTAATATTTTTATGGGTTTTTGATAATTTTTATTATTTTACTGTTTAAATTGTTGTTTTGTAAATTGTGAACCTCGATTGGGAATTTGTGGAGTTTGGGGTTTCAACTTGAGGTGTTGTGCTTTGAGATTTTAGAAGTGTGTTTTCTGTGCAGGATCGGCCCTACTTTTGTAGGGAGATGTTCGTTTTACAGAGGAGATTTTACCGAAATTTTGGTAGATTTTTAATAAAACGTGACAACCGGTCTGAGTCTAGTTTTGAATTTTTGATTGAGTCTTTCTATAATAATCTTAGAAACATAGAGTTAGAAATTTATTCTGATGGTTATTATTATTTTATTTTTCTAGCTGCGCGAGACCGAGACTTATCGGACCAGGCCTGTTGAGTCTGTCTCATGGAGCGCTAGTCAATGAGCTATTATATTGTATGTATATGCATTGCATATAAGATTCATGACTTAGGATTTTTCATTTTCATTATAGGCTTTTAAAAGTGATTTAAATTATAATATGATTTGGTATAATTTTAGTTTATTTTTAGTAGATTTTGATGTATATGTCTGCATATTTTCTATATACATTTACAATATCTTTGGTATATTTAGGGTTTATTTTTGATATATGAATGCTAGGTAATTAGGTTTATTTTTAGTATATTTTAGTATATATATACATGTTTTAAATGTGTATTTATTCATAATTGTTTTATTAAATGATTAATATACTTTAGGTATATTTTTAGTATATTTTAGATATATTCCTAAATAAGTGCATGTCATATTATTGATTTATACTTAAATTTTTTTTAAATATATTTTTGATATACTCCTAAATAACTGCATGTTTTATTATTGATTTAAACATAGCATATTTTTAGTATATTATGGGTTTATTTTAGTATATTTCACGATTGATTTGAATTTATTATATATATATATACTTGAAATATACTTAGTTTATTTGAAGTATATTTTTTGTATATATATGGTTTATTTTGCTATTATGAATGCTATTTTACCTTATTTATTTTCTGGATGTATGATTTATTTTAAATGAAAGATATCAATAGAATGTGCTACCTAGTGGGCAACACTAGGACCGTGTACATACCAGTGCAATAGATTAGGGTTGAGTGAGAATTAATTGTGGTGATTATGATTGATTGATAATGATTTGATTGAGATGTGATGTGATTGATGGTATGATTGCTGGAGCCCGGTTGACCAAGTGTCTCGGGGCCAATCATACTAACAGTCAGACTGCTGGAGCTCGGTTGACTTAGTGTCTCGAGGCCAGTCTACTGTCCAAAATGGAATAAGTGATTTACTTGGATTTAAGTGAGTTTGTATGGCTAGAGTGATGATATGGTTGATTGAGGTTGCGATTAATAGAGTTCTATTTGATCCTTCATATATTAAAATAAATGTTTTATGTATTTATTATATATATAAAAGCAGAGTTTGACATTTGTGTGTGATGCGTGTATATATATATATATATATATGTATACATATATATATATATATATGGCTACCTTGTTGTTATGGTTTAGATTGCATGTATATATAGTATAATAATTCACTCAGTGAGGTCTGACCCCCCCTTATTTATTTTTTTTTCAAGAGACCTATATCATCAGACCTTAGTAGTAGAGTTCTTCACCGGTGTTCTTTCGTCCCGGCTATTTTATGTAAATGTATATTTTGAACTCTGATTTGTATTCTAGAAACTTCAGTAGTAGTGTTATTATATCAGAAGAGTATTGTTTTGTTTGATACTTTATACTCTGAGAATTGTATTTCAACACTGTGTGAATATATATTTATTTATGAAAAGTTATTGAGTATCCATTTTTATATATTAATTCAAAAAATTTTAATTTTGTCGTACTTTTTATTTATGTAATGCATGTTTTTATTTTAAGGCTTGCTATGGGTTTTGAATTCGAAAGAATTTCCATTCCCTAGCGCCGGTCATGACTCCTAATTTTGGGTCGTGATAACCATACACTTGTTGACAAATGTACAACTGTATACATTGCATTAATCATGGCATTAATTATGTCAATTAGTAGGTTAAAGTTAGGTTGAATTAGGTGTAAATTGAGGTTAAATTTTGGGTTGTAACCTTGTATATATAGGTGAGTTATTTTATGAATAAAATCAAGTTTTTTCATTCTCAAAAACTTCATGGTATCATAGCCTACTTAAATCAGCCTCTGTTTTTGCTTTCTTAAATCAACAGCCTATGTATTTTTTGCTGCTACTTTAGAAATCAACAGCCTTTGTATTTTTTATAGCTACTTCAAAAACCAACAGCCTCTGTATTTTTTACTGCTACTTAAAAAATAGCTGCCTTTATATTTTTTGCTGCTACTTTAAAAGTCAACAGCCTCTGTTTGAATCAGACATCAGTAACTTATATCCTTTATTTCTATTGTCTGTCGCCTTATTTTTTGTTATCTGCTACTGTTTTCTGGTGTCTAGTGCTTTTGATTCTTTCTTCTGCTGTCTATCTACTGCATTTATTTCTATAATTTTTTTACATCAATAGAAAATTCATAATATGTCTGATGAAAAGAAGGAAGGATCCTCTAATGTTATAATCGAGTTTGATGGCATAAAATTTTTAGCTACATTTAATGACAATCCCTTTATGCAAATAAGTCCAGTTAAGCTAGATGAAATAAATTATCTTGCTTAGTCATGGTCATGCTTATTCATTCAAGCTAGAGGATTACAAGGCTACATCAATAATGGGAAAAGAAGACCAAATGATACCAATCCAGCAGTTCATAAATGGGACTCAGAAAACTCACTCATCATGTCATGGTTGTTTAATTTAATGCAACCACAACTTGGACGAGGCTATCTCCTCTTAGATATAGCTTAAAAAATTTAGGATGCAACAACTTGAACTTACTCTCAATCAGGTAATGATGCTCAAGTATATTAACTATGGAAGAATGTTCATGAAACCAAACAAGGTGAAATGACTATTGCTCAATATTTTCCTGAACTTAGTAACCTGTGCAAGAACTTGATTATTATCAGGATTTTCAAGCATCTTATACTATTGACACTATAAAGTTCCATAAACTAATTGAAAAGGAACAGGTGTATGACTTCTTGGTAGGACTCTACGATATATTTGATCAAATTAGAGTGAAAGTTCTCGGGCGTGATCCTTTTCCCTCTCTATGATAAGTGTATAGCTATATGCAGCAGGAAGAAATTAGACACAATGCCATGCTACCAACTGCTTCTATCGAACGAACAAGTATATTGTTTAACTCATCCACCACAATTACAAAGTTTGATGCAACTAAGACTGAGTCTACAAGGGGAACAAAATAAGATAATAGAAAGTGTGATTATTGTGGGAAACTAAGATATACTAGAGACACATGTTAGAAACTTCATGGTCATCTAATGCATGATTGAGGTGGTAAAAGGTTTAGTGGTACATGTCCTCAGCTCATATGTTTAAAACTTTTGATGCTAAACTGACAAAAGAAACCTGCACCTCCAGTGGACTCTCAGTTGAGGAACTATAAACTCTCCGATATTTTATGACCAGACTTGAGTCTTTTTGTACTTCAGTTTCTACTTCTACTTCTTCCTCTAATCTTTCATCTTTAGGTATATCTTATTCAACTTTTAATACTAGTTGTACTATTTTTTATGACTCATGGATCATAGACTCTAGTGCATCTGACCAAATGAGTAGTGCTCAAAAAAACTTCTTTACCTATTCTTCTTATTCAGGTCATGATAAAGTCTGTATAGTATATGGGTCTCTATCTACTATTATTAGGAAGGGTTCTATAAATTGCACTCCTTCTATTACTCTTCCTTTTGCCTCACATTCCTTATTTTCCATATAATCTTCTATCTGTTAATGCTCTCACAAAAAATTTAAATTGTAAAATTAAATTGTTTCCTTCTCATTATGTTATATAATAGTTGAGAACTAGGAAAATGATTGGTTATACTAGAGGGCATGATGGTCTATACTGATTGGGGGAAGGACCTATAAAAGGTCAAGTTGTATTAGGTGAATCCAAGTCTACCCATCATCAAATCATTCAGCGGTATAAAAGATTAGGACATCTTTCATTTTATGTTTTAGCAAAATTTTATCCCCACTTATTTAAGCATTGTTATGTGGAGACCTTAGTTTATGATGCTTGTGAACTTGTTAAGCATGCTAAAGTTTCTTATCCTCCTAAAGTTCAATTCCCTTTATGATGATTCATCCTGATGTATAAGGTCCTAGTCTTGTGGTGTCTTTATCTAGTTATAAATGGTTTGTAACTTTCATTGATTGCTATAAGAGGATGACTTAGGTGTATTTAATGCATGCCAAAAATGAAGTGTTTTCTTATTTTCAGTCCTTCCATAAAATGATTAGTACACAGTTTGGTGCCAAGATAAAAATCTTAAGAACAGATAATGGTATTTAATATAAGGAAAAGCTTTATTCTTATTTAGATAATCATGGGATTACACATCAAACTAGTTATGTTTATACTATTGCTCAGAATGGTGTATCTAAAAATAAGAATAAGCATCTTTTAGAAGTTACTAGGGCTCTCATATTTGCTATGAATGTTCTTAAAGTCTATTGGGGTGATGTAGTACTTATTGTTGTATATCTTATTAATTTCATGCCTTTGCAGACCTTAGACTTCAGATTTTTAATAGAACTTATTCAAAGTAGTCGTACATATAATATCACTCTTAAGGTATTTGGATGTGTCTGTTTTGTACACAAATATGTTGATGGAAAACTTGATCCTAGAGCTTTGAAATATGTTTTTGTTTTATAAGTATAGATGTTACTTTTAGAGAAGAAGAGGCATATTTTTCTCCATCATCATCTCTTGAGGGGGAGAATGGTCATATGGAAGAGATGACTTCCTTGATTACACTTATTCTTAAGCTACCTCCCTATAGTGGTCAATGGGAGTATGAGTATGGAAGTAGTGATAATTGTGATAAAAGTTCTAGTGGAGATCAAGTTCAATCTATTGAAGGAATAGAAATTGAAGTAAAAACAGGGAGACTAGATAAATTTGATTTGTTGAGGTATGCTTGTAAGAAATACAACACTCTACATAGCTTAACTTCAGACCCGGACTCAATTCCTATCGATTCAGGTAATCCGTTTCATATTTTAACTCATGATATACTTACTGAAATGCCTGATCTTAATCTTCTAATTACTGTTAGAAAATGAGTTAGATCTTATACTCAATATCTCATTTCTAACTTTGTTTCTTATGATTCACTGTCTCCTTCCTCTAGCACCTTTTTATCTTCTTTGAATTCTATTTCTATATCATAGGGGTGGAAGGAAGCTATTAATTATCCAAAATGGAAAGATACTATGGTAGAGGAAGTTTTAGTCAAAAATGGAACTTAGGAGCTTGTCGATCTTCCTTTTGACCAAACACCTGTGGGATGTAAATGGGTAATTACAATAAAGCATAAGGCAGACAACTCTATTGAAAGACTAACACTAGGTTGGTGGCAAAGGGTTTTACCCAGACCTACAACACTGATTACTAAGAAACATTTGTTCCTATTACCAAAATGAATTCAATAAGAGTTCTTTTATCCTGTGTAGCTAATCTTGGGTGGGATCTTCAACAGTTAGATGTAAAAAGTGCCTTTCTACATGGTGAATTAGAAGAGGAGGTTTATATGGAAATTTCACCTAATTTTTCTAGTCCAAAGACTGAAGGAAAATTTTATCACTTACAGAAAGCTTTATATAGTTTGAAGCAATCACCTCAGGCTTGGTTTGATAGATTCAATAAAGCAATGATTAGTTTTGGTTATAAGTAAAGCAATGCGGATCACACTATGTTCATCAAATTTCACAATGGTAAAATTACTATTCTTATTGGATATATTGATGATATAGTAGTGACAGGTGACAACCATGAAGAAATGGCTAGGCTGAAGAAATACTTGGCTACTCAATTTAAGATTAAGGATTTCGGCAAACTCAGATATTTTCTTAGAATAGAAGTTGCACGATCAAAGAAGGGCATATTTCTCTTTCAAAGAAAGTATGTTCTAAACTTGCTAAAGGAAACAAGAATGTTAGGATGTAAACCTGTAGATACTCCTATTGAGGTCAATCATAACTTAAAGAAAAATGTTGGAAATAAAAGGTTGGTTGGAAGACTAATTTGTCTTTCTCACATGCAACCTGACATCGCTTATGCAGTAAGCCTAGTAAGTCAATTTATGCATAATCCTAGAACTATACATCTTGATGTTGTCTTTCAGATTTTGAGACATCTTAAATCTAATCCTAGGAAAGGATTACTCTTCTTAAATACTGGCCATTTAGGAAATTAGGCATTTGTGGATGCTGATTGGGCAGGATCTCCTAATGATAGAAGATCTACTTTTGGTTTATGTGTTTTTGTTGGTGGAATCTAGTGACATGGAGAAGTAAAAAATAAGGTGTAGTTGCTAGGTCAAGTGCTGAAGCAGAATATAAAGTTATGACACAAGGATTTTGTGAACTTCTTTAGCTTAAGAAGCTAATGCATAATCTCCATCTTCTTCAGAAGGAGTCATTTGTGCTGCATTATGATAATAAGGCAACCATTAACATTGCCAATAATCTAGTCCAATATGATCGGACTAAACATATTAAGATTGATCAATTCTTTATCAAAGAAAAGTTGGATGATCAAAGCCTAAGAATCAACTATACAAATTCAGGAAGTCAAGTAGCAGATGTGTTTACTAATAGTTTATGTAGCAGATTATTTCATTCTTTTGTATGCAAGATGGGTATGAGAGATATACATACACCATCTTAAGGAAGAGTGTTGACAGATGTACAGTGTACAACTATATATTTATTGATAGATGTACAACTATATACATTGCATTAATTATGACATTAATTATACCAATTAGTAGGTTCAAGTTAGGTTGAATTAGGTGTAAATTGAGGCTAAATTTTGGGTTGTAACCTTGTATATATAGGTGAGTTATTCTATGAATAAAATCAAGTTTTTTCATTCTCAAAAACTTCATTATATGAAAAAGACTTGTTTAATAATTCATATGTTGAATTCCAACGAGTTGGAACATCTCTTGGAAATGTTTTTAGTTTTTTTTTTTTCCATTTTCTCTACAAAATTTTGCCCACATTTTCATTACTTGTGGATGTGTCCACAAAAATGCAATTGCTTTTTTTTATTGGTTGTCAAGATACATCCAATGACCTTAAACCATCTTGTACATATAAATTTAAAACATGACAAACACATCTAATATGAAAAAAATTTCCTCCAATATTTGGTTGATAAATATTTTTAAGTTCAACAATAGATGCAGTATTTGCAGCCGTATTATCAAAACCTATAGAAAATATTTTTTTTACCAAACTCTATTCTTGTAAAATATTTTGAATAATTCTACAAATATTTTTGGCAGTATGTCGATCATCAAAAACTGAAAATACAATAATTTTTTTTTGTATTTGTCATTCATGGTCAATCTAATGACAAATTATTCTCATATATGAGTGCTTTTGTCAATGATCACTTCATATATTAGAACAAATCAATACACGTCCATCTAAATTTAAAAATAATTTATGCAATTCTTTTTTTCATTTTGAATATAATTTATAAAGAGTACGTTTTAAAGTATTTCAAGGTATACATTTTGCGTATGAATTTAATGCATTTTGACAATAATTAATAAATCCTACTTTCTCACCAAAATTAAATAAAAATGTTCCATAGAAATCATTTTAGCTAATTCAACTTTATTAGTTTTATCCGAATATTTAAATAATTAAGAGAGTAGAAGAAGAGCCTGTGTACTCAGAAATTTGCATTTGTTGTTTTTCCACTTCAATTTGGTTTGGATGCCTGACAGTTAAATGTCGTTGTAGTGTTCCTTACCGACCTCTAGCTTTGAATGGATTTTTTTTTTTTTTGGCAATAGTTACAAGTTACTTCATAAATGTCATTTGAATTTGGTTGTTGAAGTTTCTTGAAATGCACTTGAAAAATATTGGATTCTTGTCATCCTCGACCTTCACTATTAATTTGTGAGGGTTGCACTTGTTCTTGTTCTTGTGAATTAATATTGGTGACGATTTCTTTCACCAAATTTTCTTCGGTGTCCATAAAATCTTCTTTTAAATGATCTATCAAATTGTCTAAATCAACAATAGATGGTTGATTTTTAAATTCACTTCTTCTTCTTCTACTTGAACTTGTCATATGATTTATGGAGAAAATACAAAATTTTTAATAAAAAAATTGAAGAAATAATAATAATAATAATAATAATAATAATAATAATAATAATAATAATAATTAGAGAGGAGAAGGAGTAGTAATAGGAGTAGTAGTAGTAGTAGTAGTAATAATAATAATAATAATAATAATAATAATAATAATAATAATAATAATAATAATAATTAGAGAGGAGAAGGAGTAGTAATAGGAGTAGTAGTAGTAGTAGTAATAATAATAATAATAATAATAATAATAATCATCATCATCATAATAATAATATAATAATTAGAGAGTAATAGTAGTAGTAGTAGTAGTAATAATAAGAATAATAATAATAATAATCATAATCATAATAATAATAATAATTAGAGAGTAATAGTAGTAGTAGTAGTAGTAATAATAATAATCATAATAATAATTAGAGAGTAGTAGTAGTAGCAATAATAATGATAATAATAATAACAATAATAACAATTAGAGAGTAATAGTAGTTAGTAGTAGTAGTAGACTAGTAGTAATAATAATAAATAACAATAATAATAATAATTAGAAAGTAGTACTACAACTACTACTACTAATAATAATAATTAGAGAGTAATAATAATAATAATAAGATTATAAGAGAAGATTGAGAATAAAAATTGAGAGAAAATGAATGATAAAATATGCATATTAATAATTGTGAAAAAAAAAATTGTTAGTAGGAGAAAGGTATTTATAGAAAAAAATTATCTTAAAATTACCATATTATCCTAAAAATATAATTGTTATTAAGGTTAATTTAGTTATTTTGTATTATTTATTTATATATAATTTAATTAAAAAAAAGTAGGTGATCATTGGAGGCAAGTTCAAGGGTCACCAAAATTTGAAAAAAAAATTTTAAAAACTTTGCATAGTGGCCAATGGTCACCAACAAGTTACAACGGACATTTTAGCCCTTTTAATATATATATATATATATATATATATATAAAATCCGGTTCGAATCGATCTTCATCCAATTCAAACCGATTCTTGACCGATTTTTTACGAGTCGGTTTAAGGTTCGATCCAGTCCATGGCCACCCCTACCATAATGCCTTTCAAATCCTCCTAGCCATTATCCAATTACAATAACTCTTGCTAAGAAGAACACCCTTATTGTGGCAATTCCACCCAGAGGGTAATGGATTACTCCTACAACACGTTCTTGTATAATGCTCAAGGCTTGAGGCTAAAAAGTAGGAGCATTAATATCGAAATTATATATATATTATATTTATTTTAATCTTACTATTGTATTCTAAATATAAAATATTTTTTCAATTTTGTAACTTATCAATATTTAGAATAATTATTTAACATTATTTAGAATATAAAAATTAAGCTTATTTTTCAATAAAATTTTTACTATTGTTATTAAAAAAAAGAACGACCCAAATCCACAAAAACCTCAGAGATTCAGAATCAATTCAAGAACTTCCCGCCAATATCAATGTTCCTGCCATAAAAAGGGAATGCAAATTAAAAAAAAAATGGCCAAATAAGATCTTCAAACGCAAGAGGATGATCAAAACAACATAAAAGAAGGAAAAGCTAAAGGTAATTATTTGTTTTCAAAGGTTACAAAGCTAGATAACATGGCCTGATATGGAATTTTTTTTTTATTGTAGTAAAGATGCTTGAAGATTCCAAGTCAAATAACACTGTTTCAAATGAAGAACAACTCTACAAACCAGGTTCCTTGAAGAGGAATGCCAATCGAATTCTCTCTAAATCACTATGCATATTTAGCTATTTCTTTGTTGTCCTTGTTATGAATAAATGAAAGACTAAACAATTTCTTTGCGATTAAAACATAAACTTTCAATTACGTGTGGAAATTTTATATTGAGTAACAAAGAACGAAAGAGAGAAAGAGAAAGTGAGGGAGAGAAAGAGAGCAAGGAAACAAAAAAAAAAGGTCTTTTTTAAAAAATTAATTTTGTAAAGTTATTTATGAACGTTTTTTGGTGGATATTTTTTTGAATTTTTTTTATTTTTGATATATTTATATAAAGAATCTGATTTAAATATTACTTGGAATTAAATTTAATTTCGAGTTAAAATTAAAATAGAGTCCATAAAATCATGACCCAATGTTAATTAAATGTAGGTGATCTCACGAAACCCATTGTTCAAGATCAGCCCATTAAAAATAACTTATAAGTAAGGATGAAAATTTTAAAAGTGGATGCGTTTTATTTTAACAACTGAGGAAGAAGCTCAAAAATTAAAGAATATGAGAATTTAATTTCTCATATAAAGAGAAGGCAATGAAGGAAATGAAATAGAAAGAAATTTAAATTTTGTATTATTTAGCTATTAAAAGTTAAAAGAGAGAAGATAATTAAAGATAATTATTTCCCTTCATTGTAGAAAGTGAAATTGATTACACTCCAAATTGGAATATAAAATATATTAATTCCAAAACACATTATAATTTAAAGTTTTATTTCCTTTTTAAACATTTTTCGTTAATTTTTCTTTATTAATCAATTTTAAGTTGTCAAACATAATAAAATTTATAGTTTTTATTCCCCTCCCTTCTCTCAATAATTGTCATGCATTGTTAAGCCTCCATAGTCATATGGTAATTTTATTATTCTAAGTGCATTAAAAGCACGGACCGAGTGCCGAACCTTAATACTATCGAAGTGACTTATGTCACGACCCAAAACAGGGGGTCATGACCGACGTTAGGGAACGGTAATTTTTTCAAATCCGAAACTCGTAGCAAGTCTTAAAATAAAGCAAGCAATAAAATAAAATAAATAAATTATTTATACATCGGAAACTAAATCTCGAATATAAAATAATAATTTATCAGCTTACTTTAACAACATAATTCACATCTTATATATAAATAGAAATCTTTTAGTACAAATCTTTCAGAGTAATACTCTGAATTTAAAATCTCATACATACATAAATATAAATACAACTCACAACAGAGTCAAATACAACTACTATTGCAGTGTCTAGAGTACAAAATAAAACTCAAGTAAGCGATTTACATAATAAAGCCGGAGCGGAAGAAGTCTGGCGAACAGGTCTACTGCTGAGATCTGAAGATGAGCACTCTCCTGAAAAATATCAATAGAGGGAAGTCAGATATCACTGAATGAATTATTATAATATATATACATGCATAACTAAATGCCAAATACAGACACTCAATAATATATATAATAAATATATATACATGCAAATACACACATATGCAACAAAAATCATTTTAAAATGAAAATCATCGGTTTATGAAGGATCAAATAGAACCCTATATTTTCACAACCTCAAATATCAATAAAGCTCACTTAAGCCATACAAGCCCACTTCGTTCCAAATAATTCACTTAGTCCAACTAGACAGTAGACTGGCCCCAAGACACTAAATCAACCGAGCTCTAGTAGTCTGACTGTCAGTGTGATTGGCCCCGAGACACTTGGTCAATTGAGCTCCAGTAATCACACTCTCAATCACATTTCATATCAATCAAATCAATATTAATCAAGTCATATCCATCAATAGGTTAGTAATTTAACCTAAAATCTACTGTCGTACCGGTACGTACTCGGTCCTAGTGCTGTCCACTAGAAAGTACGTTCTATCGATATCCTTTATTTATATAAAACATACATTTAAGAAAATAAATGAGTCGGTCCTGCAGCGGTGAGGGAGGGGAGGGATGCTGTCGGGGGGTGAAGGATGAAGATGAGTTTCCTTTATATATATATATTATTACTTTAACTTATAATACTATAAATTAATAATATATATACACATTAAACACTCACCACACAATATATTATATAAATATCTATATATGTATATATACACACACATATATGTATATATGTAACACATGTATAAAATAACCCTAAATATATATATATATATATATATATATATATATATATATATATATATATATATATATATATATTAATACACAAAATAATGATAATGCATGAAACAATATAATTTAATAAGATATAATAACATTAAACAATAAAATATTATTTAGATATTATTTTCCACAATAATGAGTTTCAGAATAATTTTTACGTAGAAAACTTTAAATGAACATAATATAACATTAATTATTCATAAAATAGTTAAATAATTAAATATTTTTTTAAAATTTATTAATACTGCATATCCCGATTTAATATAAAAACATTTTAAAACTCGAGTTCTAACAATCTTCTCCCTTATAAGAATTCATTCCCGAATTCCAAAAGAAGAAATACAAATCAAGGAGGAAAGAGATACGGGTAAGAAGCTCACATCTCAGCTTCGGTCTCCCAGGTATGCTCTTCTACCTTATTGCTGCGCCACAATACCTTGACCATCGGAATCTGCTTCGAACGCAACTGTCGAACTTGGTAGTCAACGATCGCCATAGGTTTTTCCACGAACGTCAGGTCTTCATTCACTTTATCACTGTTAGGTTGCAACACGTGTGACGGGTTTAAGACATACTTCCTCAACATCGAGATATGAAACACCGGATGCACTTGAGACATACTCAGAGGCAAAGCCAACCGATATGCAATAGTGCTAACTCTCTCTAGAATCTCGAATGGTCTAATATATCTCGGTGCTAGCTTACTCTTCTGCCAAATCTCATAACACCCTTCATCGGAGACACCTTTAGAAAAATAAAGTCTCATACTTGGAACTCCACATCTTTGCGCCTAGGATCCACATAGCTCTTCTGCCTGCTAACTGTGGTCTGTAATCTGTACTTGATTATAGCAACTTTTTCTACAACATCCTGAACCATCTCAGGTCTAATCAAAGCTCTTTCACTAATCTCATCCCAACTCAGAGGGGATCTACACTTCCTTCCATACAATGCCTCATATGGTGCCATTCCAATACTGCTATGGTAGTTATTATTATATGCAAACTCAATGAGTGGCAAATGATCATCCTAGCTACCTCCTAAATCTAAAATACACATCCTCAACATATCTTCTAGTGTCTGGATCGTCCTCTCAGACTGACCATCTGTCTGAGGATGAAAAGCAGTACTGAAATCTAACCTAGTGCCCATCGCTTCCTATAACTTTTGCTAAAAATGAGATGTGAACACTAAATCTCTGTCTAACACAATGGACACAGGTACTCCATGAAGGCACACAATATGCTTCACATACAGCTTCGCCAATCTAGCTACATAATAAGTGGCTTTCACAGGCAAGAAATGTGCAGACTTGGTCAACCTGTCCACAATCACCCAGATGGAATCGTATCCATCCTTAAAATGAGGTAAACCAACCATAAAATCCATAGCTATCCTTTCTTACTTCCACTCGGGAATAGGTAGAGGCTGAAGCTTCCCTGAAGGCTTATGATGCTCAGCTTGCACTTGCTGACACATCAGACACTTAGTCATATAATCAGTGACATCCTTCTTCAGTCCATCCCACCAGTATAAATCTCTGATATTGTGATACATCTTAGTAACACCTGGATGTACGCTATAAGTTGTAGAATGTGCTTCCTCTAGGATCTCTTCTCTCAAGTTATCCACATCAGGAACACACAATTTACCATTGATCCACAAAACACCATTATCATCTAAAGTGAAATCAGTGAACTTCCATGCTTGGACATTCTCTGCAAGCTCTTCCAGAATAGGATCTCGACTCTGAGCTGCTTTAATCCTATCTCTCAATACAGATCACACCTTAAACTGAGCTAGTAGTCCACCTGATCTACTTACTTTCATCATCAGACCTTGATCCACTAACAAATGCAACTCCTGGATCAATGGTCTCCTCTCTACACTGATGTGAGCAAGACTGCCTGAGGACTTCCTACTCAAGGCATCTGCTACCACATTAGCCTTGCTTGGGTGATATAAAATCTCGCAGTCATAATCTTTCAATAGTTTCAACCATCTCCTCTGCCTTAGATTTAGATCTCTTTGCTGGAAAATGTACTTAAGGCTCTTGTGATTAGTAAAAATCTCACAAGTCACCCTGTATAAATAATGTCTCCAGATCTTGAGAGTAAAGATTACTGTAGCCATCTCTAGGTCGTGAGCAGGATAGTTCTGTTCATACTTCTTCAACTGCCTCGAAGCATAGGCTATCACCCTACCATTCTGCATTAACACACAACCTAGGCCAACTCTAGAGGCATCACAATACACTGTGAACTTGTCCACTCCTTTAGGCAAAGCTAAAACTGGGGTTGCGGTCAAGTTCTCCTTCAATAACTGAAAACTATTCTCATAAGCTTCTGACCACTCAAACCTTATATTCCTCTGAGTCAAGCGAGTTATAGGAGCTATAATTCTGGAAAAATCTTGTACAAACCTCCTATAGTACCCGGCTAAACCTAGAAAACTGCAAATCTCTATAACTGAAGTCAGTTTAGGCCACTCAGACACTGCCTCAATCTTCTGTGGATCAACCTGGATACCTTCTTTTGACACCACGTGTTTGAGAAATGCAACACTCTCCATCCAAAAATCACACTTCGAGAATTTAGCATAAAGCTGATGTTCTCTCAGTGTCTGCAATATAGTCCTCAAATGATATACATGCTCTTCCATACTCCTCGAATACACCAGTATATCATCGATGAAGACTACCACAAACTGATCCACATATTATTTGAATACCCTGTTCATCAGGTCTATAAAAGTTGCTGGTGCGTTAGTCAAGCCAAAAGACATCACCAGAAACTCATAATGGCCATATCGAGTGCAGAATGCCATTTTAGGAACATCGGCTTCACTGATCTTCAACTGATGATAACCTGACCTCAGATCAATCTTAGAAAAGAATTGTGCACTCTGTAGCTGATCAAACAAGTCATCTATCCTCGGAAGAGGATACATGTTTTTTATTGTCACCTTGTTCAGCTCTCTGTAGTCAATGAGGGTACCATCATTCTTCTTCATAAACAAGACTGGTGCACCCCAAGGAGAAACACTGGGTCTAATAAAATGCTTATTTAGCAACTCTTGCAACTGCTCCTTCAACTCTTTCAACTCTGTAGGATCCATTCTGAAGGGTGGCATAGATATAAGGGTAGTGCCTAAAACCACATCTATACAGAACTCAATCTCTCTGTAAGGTGGTAAACCTGGCAACTCCTCAGGAAAAACATGAGGAAACTCACAAGCAATAGGAACATCTGTGAGTGACAACTTCTCCACTGAAGTATCCCTCACTAATGCCAAATATCCCTGATAACCCTTCCTCAGCAACTTCCTAGCCGTAATAGTAGAGATGAGATTTTGAGGTGTTGAACTCATATCACCCACAAACTTAAATTCTTCTTCACTAGGAATTCTAAAAGTCACCTCTTTACTCCGACAATCCACCATGACATAGTGCTGAGATAACCAATCCATTCCCAGAATAACATCAAATTCCATCACATTCAATAGAATCAAATCAGCAGATAATTCTCTACCTCCAACAAGAACTGGACAACCAGAAAGAATAACTTCGTTGTCCAAAAAATCACTTAGAGGAGTAGCGACAGACAAAGGGAAAGCCATCCTTGAAGCTTGCCAACAAGACTTGGAAGCAAAAATAGGAGAAACGAATAAATGCGTGACACTCAGATTAAACAGAACCCATGCATCCATGTAACAGACATAAATAATACCTGCCATGACTGCATTAGATGCCTGAGCATCCTGCTGAGTGAGATGAAAGACTCTGGCCTATCCTCGACCTCCCTACTGGCTGGTAGAAGCCTGGCCAACACCTTTAGCACCTCCTCTGGTACCTCTACCATGACCCTACTGAGGAATAATCTGGGTAGAACTCTGATACTGGGCTGGAGGTAACTGAAAAGGAATGGGTGCAGTACTAACAATTGACTGTTGAGGAAATCGCATAATCTATGGTTGTTGATACCCAGAATAGGAACACGATCTAGCAAAATGTCCCATCTGACCGCATCTGAAACATGTCAGCGGTGTCAAATAACACAATCCCTGATGGACTCTACCATAAGTCTGATATACACTAGCAGCTGACCCAGAACTACGACCATTGCTGCTGCTCGAAGCACCTAACCTAAGTCTGAATGGTCTACGCTGACCTCCACAACCATGTCTACTGTTCTGATGTACCCGCTGCTGCTGTCTCTGAGTCTGCTGGGCTGGACCCCTTTGCTGACTACTCAAACCAATATGAAAACTTGAGTACGGAGTAGTCTGGAATCCCCCTGACTAAACACCCAACTGGTAATAATCAAGCATAGCTCCTTGCCTGACTAGCCTTAGCTCAATCTTATTAGCCAACTCTATCATTGACTCCAGAGTAAGGCTCACTGTAGGCATACCAGCAAATGCTGAACCCAAACCAGTGACATAGGTAGTGACTGCAAAGTACTGGTCTCACATCAGATGCTCTGCATATCTGCCAAGCCGAAGGAACTCTCTAGTGTAGTCCTCGACAGATCTGTCACCTCGGGAAAAGTTAGTCAACCGGAGTCCATAACTTATGCGAAGTGGCTCTGGGTAGAATCTCCTTATGAATCGCTCTTTGAACTAAGCCCAAGTCATCGTCATCATATACGGCTGGATCATCTGAATAAACTAGTCCAGGGTTGATCCCTCAATAGAAAGCTCAACTATCATGATCTACTGATACTCGGTATGAGCAGTCCGAGTCCTCGTCTCAATCGCTTGTAGAAAATCTAAAGGATCAGATGTCCCATCAAAAGCGATCCTGCCAACTCTAGCATAAAACAGAGCTGCCTCAGGGTCAGACATACCCTGTAGATAGGCAGGCTAAACAGGCTGAGCTACTGGAGGTACAGGAACATCCTCGTACTCTGGCTCTACAAGCTCCTCATCCTGTAGCTCTCTCTGTCTACGGCGACTTGCCACTCCTCGAGGTTTACCTCTACCATGACCTTTGCACCTAACTGGAGGCTCAGGAGGTAAAACCTCGTCTTGGAAGGACTTATCATCCTCGGCCTCAAAGATCGATGGAGTGACATGCGCTTGCCTCCTCATTCTGAAAAGACAAACAGAAGGATTCAGACAAGATGGATAATGGAGGATAATGCAGAACAATAAATCAAGGAATACTTATCAAGACATACTCGAACCTAATTCATTGCAGTAGTTTCAAAAGAAAAACACAATACTGAAAACTAGGGCCACAACTCACACAACTAAGGCCTTGACACAAAACTATGCTCTGATACCAACTTTGTTACGACCCAAAACAGGGGGCCATGATCGGAGTTAAGGAACAGGAATTCTTTCGAATCCGGAACTCGTAGCAAGCCTTAAAATAAAGCAAGCAATAAAATAAAATAAATAAATTATTTATACAGCGGAAACTAAATCTCAAATATAAAATAGTAATTTCTCAGCTAACTTTAACAACATAATTCACATCTTATATATAAATAAAAATCTTTTAGTACAAATCTTTCAGAGTAACACTATGAATTTAAAATCTCATACATACATAAATGTAAATAAAACTAATGACAAAGTCAAATACAACTACTACTGCAATGTCTAGAGTATAAAATAAAACTCAGGTAAGCGATTTACATAATAAAGCCGGAGCGGAAGAAATCTGGCGAACAGGTCTACTGCCGAGGTCTAAAGATGAGGACTCTCCTAAAAATATCAACAGAGGGGAGTCAGACCTCACTGAGTGAATTATTATAATATATATACATGCATAACTAAATGTCAAATGCAAACACTCAATAGTATATATAATAAAAATATATACAGGCAAATACACACAGATGCAACAAAAATCATTTTAAAATGAAAATCATCGGTTTATGAAGGATCAAATAAAACCTTATATTTTCGTAACCTCAAATATCAATAGAACTCACTTAAGCCATACAGGCCCACTTCATTCCAAATAATTCATTTAGTCCAACTAGACAGTAGACTGGCCCCGAGATACTAAGTCAACCGAGCTCCAACAGTTTGACTGTCAGTGTGATTAGCCCCGAGACACTTGGTCAATCGAGCTCCAACAATCACACTCGCAATCATATCTCATATCAATCAAATCAATATCAATCAAGTCATATCCATCAATAGGTTAGTAATTTAACCTAAAATCTACTGTCGTACCGGTACATACTCAGTCCTAGTGCTGTCCACTAGGAAGTACGTTCTATCGATATCCTTCATTTATATAAACCATAAATTTAAGAAAATAAATGATATATAATGATATTTAAAATAAATAAATATACCATATATATACCAGAAATATACCTAAAATAAACTAAGTATATTTCAGGTATATATACGTATAATCAATTCAAATAAATCACGAAACATATTAAATTAAACCAATAATATAATTAAAAACAAGCTAGATTTAATTAAAGAAGAAAACATGCATTTATTTCACAACCAAAAATATACTAAAAGTATACCTAAAATATACTTAAATATTCAAATAGTCAATTATGCAAAAATTGATATTTAAAATATAGAAGTCTAAATCATGCAACCTAAGCAATGCATATACATTATAACAACTCATAGTTGTGCGCTCCACGAGATGAGTCCGACGGGCCTAGTCCATTAGGCCTCGGTCTCGGCGCAACTAACAAATAAATAAATAACATGAAGATCAGTAAAAATCTAACTTAATTTCTAGAAGCTCGATCTAGAATTCTAGACACAGACAAAGAATAGGAATTTGACCGAATGTCATGTTTTACGAGAATTCTACCAAAAATTTGGCAGAACCTTCTCTGTAAAATGGACATCTCTCTACTTAAAAAGTAGAGCCAGTCCTGTAAGAAAACACACTTCGAATACAAAATATGCTCACAACCCTCGATCGAAATCCCAAACTGCAAATTCCACCGACCGAGGACCACAATTCACAAAATATACACAAAATATGTTAAAATTCCATAAATACCAAAAATACCCTTTTTAATAGCAAAATATAACAATTTAAATATTTAAACACTAAAAATAATTATTTAATTAACAATTACTTAAAAACCCTAATATTAATATAATATTATTAAAAATCAATATATCTCGATAAATTCACAAATATTAATAGAAATTCATTTTATAAATCCAAATTACTTATTTAGTCCAAAAACATACTAAAATTTACTAAAAACCCATTTTATTTACAAAAATAGTATATTATATATAATTTGAAAATAATTTTTGAAAAATAGTTTTAATTAGTTAAAAATAGGAAATAATTTATAAAAATAAATTTTATACCTCAAATAATTATTAAAACCAATTTAACTTAATATTCAACTAAAATTACTACTAAATTACCAAAAACCCCTAATATATAAAAATTCACATAATATACTATAATTACTCAAAGATTCAATAAAAATTATATAATTACTCTAAAATTATTTTCTAAACATATAATTTAATAAAATCAACTATTATACTCAATTAACCAATTATTTTTAACAAAATTCACATATGACCTATATTTCTAAAATTCACATAAACTAAAAAAAATTATATTAATTACATAAAAATCACAAAAATTGTAAATTAACTTCTAAATTAATTTCAACCACCATAAACACTAAAAATCACAATTTATTTAATTAATTTATGAAAATTAGAAAATAATAATAAAATAATAAAAAATTCACAAATATCAAAATAAATTCCAAAAATTCCACAAAAATTCCAGAGTGTAGATTAAGCTAAGGGAAGCATATTTTGTGAAGGAACTAAGCTTGAATCTTCAAGATCGAAGTTCAGAAAAATTGAGAAACAAATGGGACCGAAAATGAAATCAAGCTCAAATCCTTACCAAATCAAGTTTTCAAGCTACAAGGAGCTTGGAATCAGCTTCTATGGAGCTCAACGGCACTAGAATCACCGGAATTGGTGACTGGAAAGTCGATGAACGGTGAAGTGAGGAGTTTCGGCAATTCCGGCCGAAATAGCACGCAACGCTGCCGGAGAAGACGGTGGAAGGGGGCGGAGTAGCTGGAGAGGAAGGCGGTGCACTGGGAGGCACACCAACAACCTGTGATCGGTGTTGCAGCGGTGAGGGAGGGGAGGGATGTTATCGAGGGGTGAGGGATGAAGATGAGTTTCCTTTATATATATATATATATATATAATACCATAAATTAATAATATATATGCACATTAAACACACACCACACAATATATTATATACATA
This sequence comes from Mallotus nudiflorus, assembly GCA_947683625.1. Lineage (NCBI taxonomy): Eukaryota > Viridiplantae > Streptophyta > Magnoliopsida > Malpighiales > Euphorbiaceae > Mallotus > Mallotus nudiflorus. The sequence continues at coordinate 366,137 of CANTUR010000147.1, read as the reverse complement.
TCTATATATTTATAGATACACACATATATGTATATATGTAAAACATTTATAAAATAACCTTAAATATATATATATATATATATATATATTACTACACAAAATAATGATAATGCATGAAACAATATAATTTAATAAGATACAATAACATTAAATAATAAAATATTATTTAGATATTTTTTTTTCCAAAATAATATGAGTTTCAGAATAATTTTTACGTAGAAAACTTTAAATGAACATAATATAACATTAGTTATTCACAAAATAATTAAATAATTAAATATATTTTTTAAAATTTATTAATACTGCATATCCCGATTTAATATAAAAATATTTAAAAACTCGGGTTCTAATAACTTGAGGGTGTCAGCTTTAGTTACTGGACTTAGAATCTTATTGCATCAGAAGCTCGACCCAAGTGTCGAAACTCAATACTATTGAAGCGACCTGAAGGTGCCAGCTTTAGTCATTGGACTTAGACTCTCAGTGCATGAGAAGTGTGGCCCGAGTGCCAATAAAAGGGACAGCTAGTAGCGAAATGAGAGGGACTATCAACCACCATGTTTTTTTTATTTTCCTTTGAATTTTGAATCGTGTAACCATCACATCTGTTCATGAGTTAGAAGATGAGACGTTTCTGCTGACATAATGATAACTGCTCGATTAATGATCTTTTCTTTTATCCGGAATTATCCTTGATGCTATTAGAAAGACGAAAATGACCATGAGGGCAGTAATGCTCATTCAAAAACCTTTCGCTGCTCTTTAAATAGGTTAGCCCTTTTTTGCTTATTGCATTTTGCTTTTCTGCTGTCTTCTTTCCTTATAAATTTCCTCTCAAGTGTTCTTTATGTCTCCGCCTTCTCCACAAGCTTGCTTTCTTCTTCCTAGGTGAAGTTTCTTCTTCTCTCTATATTCTTCATCTTTGCACTTGTTTAATAGGATCCATGGCTCTATGAGAGCAAGTTAGTTCAGATTTGTTTGCATGAAAACATGCTAAAGTGGTACAGAAGGCGCTTTAGCATTCCAACAGATTTTGCTTTACACACTATAGATAAAAACTTTAAAGCCCATAGTCCTATGATAGATTTTAATAGATTAGTAATATACTTTGATTAATTAAAAGGGGAATTGAAGTTCCCCTTAGATCCTTTTGTTAGGAGCTTTCTAAACAGATACAACATAGCTCCCGGGCAACGTCATCCCAATAGTTATTAGATCTTGACCACATGTATAAAGTTGATGCACGAGGAGGGTAGAGAGTTGGATCTAAATGTCTTTCGATATCTGTACAATTTAAATAAGAAAAAGGGAGAGCTGATGTTCTTCCTGTTAGCTATTTGAACCATAGCCTCTTCGTAAAGCTTGCTGTCATGATCCAAACTGAGGGCCATGACCTGTGCTAGGGAACGAGAATTCTTTCAAATCCGGAACCCGTTGCAAGCTTTAAAAGATAAGCATGCAATAATTAAAGTAAATAAATATACATCATAATTAAAATCTCAAATCAATATAATAAAAATAATCTCTTTCATATCATAACATAAAATATATTTAATACAATATTCAGAGAAAGGCCTCTGAATTAAAATCATATACAGTAAATATAAAATACAACTCACTACTGATACAAAATATGACTACTGCAGTTTTCTAGGGTACAATATAAAATTAAGTAGATAATTTACATAAACGAGTTGGGGTGGAAGAAATCCGACGGATGGGTCTACTACTGAGGTTTAAAGAAGAAGACTCTCCTATAAAAATGTCAACTGAGGGGAGTCAGACCTCACCAAGTGAATTGTTATAATATATATACATGCATCTCCTATATGTCAAATGCAATCAAACATTCATATATAATAAATATATATACAAACATTTCACACAGATGCTGAAAATCAATTATATAATAATACGAAAAAATCATAGTTTTATGAAGGATTAAATGGAACCTTATTGAATAGCAACCTCAATCAACAATAATATCACTTTAGCTATACAGGCTCACTTAATTCCAAATAAATTCACTTATTCCATATGGGCAGTAGACTGGCCCTGAGACACTAAGTCAACCGAGCTCTAGTAATCTAACTGTTAGTGTGATTAACCCCGAGACACTTGGTCAGCCGAGCTCCAGTAATCACACTATCAATCATATCACATCTCAATCAAATCAATCATATCATTCTCAATCAAATCATAATCACGATAATTAATTCTCACTCAACCCTAAATCTATCACACCGGTACGTACACGATCCTAGTGCTGCCCACTAGATAGCACGTTCTATCAATATCCTTCATTTAAAGTAAATCATACATATGAAAAATAAATAATGAAAAATGGCATTCATAATAGGAAAAATAAACCATATATATACCAGAAATATACCTAAAATAAACTAAGTATTTTTCAAGTATATATATATCAAATAAATTCAAAATAAATCATAAAAGATACCGAATGTAAACCAACAATATACTAAAAATATGTTAAGTTTAAATCAATAATAAAACATGCATTTATTTAGAAGTATATAAAAAATATACTAAAAATATACCTAAAGTATACTAAACATTTTAATAAAACAATTTATGAATAAATGCAATTAAAACATGAATATGTGCTAAAACATGCAACCTAAATGCAATGTAAATATAAAATAACAACATCATAGGTTTGTGCTCCACGAGATTGGTCTGACGGGCCCAGTCCACTAGGTTTCGGTCTTGACGTAACTAAACAATAAAATAATTACAGAAATCAGAATAAATCTAACTTAAGCTCTATAGAGACTCGATTTAAGATTTCAGAACACAAAATTTAAAATTGACCCGATGTCACATTTTATGAGAATTCTACCGAAAATTCGACAAAACCTCCTCTATAAAATGGACATTTCTCTACTAAAAATTAGAGTCAGTCGTGCAAGAAAAACACACTTCGAAAACTAGAATTCACACAACCCTCGGTTGGGATCCCGAACTATACAATTTCCCCAACCAAGGTCCACAATTCACCAAAATACAAATAATATAATAAATATACTAAAAATCAATAATTTACACAAATATCCTCAAAATAGCAAAATATTACATATTTAACATTAAAACATCAAATATACTTAATTTCACAATAATTACGTAAAAATCTCAAAATAATAATATAATATTATTAAAAATCCAATTTCTCGATACTTCAATATAAATTAATCAAAATTCACTTTATATATTCAAATAACTAAAATAGCCTAAATACATATTAAAAATTACTAAAAACCCATTTTATTACCAAAATAATACATAATATATTATTTGAAAACAATTTTCAAAAATTAGTATTAATTGGTTAAAAATAGTAAATAAGTTTTAAAAATCATTTTAATGCCTTAAATAATTATAAAACCAACTAACACATAATATTTAACTATAACCTTAACAAAATTACGTATTTAACCCTATAATACAAAAATACACATAATATACTAATATTACTCAAAAATTCTAGAAAAATTATATAAATGCATAAAAATTATTTTCTGAACATATATGTTACTAATATCAACTAAAACACATTATTAATCAATAATTTCAAAAAAACCCCAACTATAACCTAATTTTCTAATATTGACATAAACTAAAAATATTTATAAAAATTACATAAAAATCAAAAAAACTATAATCTCAACTAAATTAATAATAACCCACAAAAAGACTAAATCAACAAATTTTATAATTAAATAAATTAATTTACGAAAATTAATTAAATAATAATAAAGTATTCAAAATTTCACAAAAATTAAAATAAATTCCAAAAATTCAAATAAAAATATAGAAATGTAGATTAATCTACCAAGATCAACTTTTATGAAGGGAGTTTATGTGAATCATCAAGATCAAGCTTAAAAAAAAATTGAAAACCCTAAAGCTCAAAAACTAAAATTCAAGATAACTCAAGAAATGGACGTTTTGAACTCAAACCAAAGCTAGATTAGTACTCACTAGTGTTTGGACACCGGAATGGCAACAAATGGTGGCCAGAAAAGGAAGGTTAGCCGAAAAGGTGAAGTTTCGGTCTCTACGGGTTACAATCGATGCCGGCATCGGAGAAGAAGGAGAGGGACGACGAAGCAGTTGGTTAAAGGTGGTGGAGTTGGCTGGACATCGAGGAGGCACACTGATTGTGAGAAATTGGGATGGTGGCGGGAGGAGGAAGATGAAAGTGAGTTTTGCATTTTTTTTGTTTACTGTGTTTGAATGTATGTATGTTTACATATATGTATGTATTAAACTATGATATATATATTAATATAATAATAAAAATTTATGTTAAAAAAAATCTCCACCACATAAAAAAATAAAAATATCTTATATATATATATATATATATATATATATACACACACACACACACACACACACACACACACACACACACACACACATATATATAGCACACAAATAATCACACACATGAAATAATAAATATAAAACCTAATTATAATATATAAATATAATACATAAAATAATAATAAAAATAATAATATAATTTAATAACAAAATAAATAGTGAAATTTGATAAAACAATAATAGAAATAATAATGTTAAAATAACTATGCAAATTAAACGACCAAAAATAATATATTTACGTAGGAAATCCAATTAAATATAAAATAATAGTAATTAATCACAAATAATGAAAATAAATTAATAAAATTTCTAAATCTTATTAACACTGTATATTTCATTATAAAATAAAATAATTTAAAAATATGGGTCATAACACTTCTGAACCTCTACAAGAAGTGGAGGCATAGGTTTTTTATTATTGAACATGCCTCAAACTTTATCCACATCTGGCAGATGTGATATGACGACTGTTACAAAACAAATAATCCTTCTAGGTTATCCAATGAAGATACGAAGATGGTTATGAGACTTTATCTCTATGGTATAGCTGACACAACATCCGTTGAAAATCAATCTCGGAGATATCTCTAAAGATTCTGCCTTGATCGTATACATGTCAGTGGTAAGTTCTAAGATTCTCAGGGTATACTATAACTTTTATTCTTTTCCTTTTATTTATAGAAGGTTGATTATTTTGCTTTTGTAGGAGGAATCTTTTTAGATGAGGAGCCGAAAGAGTAGGTGGCACTCACATCTGAATAGCCTGCGTAGGATGTGGGGACCTTGGATGCTTATGCTGATCAATGGCCAAGTAATAAAAGTAACGCTGTGCTTGGTGAGAGTGAGAAGGAAGTGTCTAATCTTTCTAACAAGTGCACCTAGAGCGGGGAGTTGGGTGGCGAGGAGCAACTTAGGTGGAGGTATATATCAAGTGGCCCAAACTTACTGGGTGCCTGGATTCAAATAAGTGGATCTTATCCAAGGTGAAACCTGCCAGTGTCTCCAACCTACAAGTTAGGGATCACTACGCCAAGTCTTTGCAGTTGTTTGATGATATCCAAAGGTGGTAGAAGGAGAGGAGGAACGAGCTGTACAATTCACTAATCACTCACACATTAGAGATATCTATTTTTCTTGGTGTAATAATCATTTCTATAAATGCATATGTATGTTGATTTTCCATGTTTTTCTTTTAGCTAGCTCAAGGGCTGCTGCTGGCAGAGAATAATCACTTCATCCTTCAGAGTGAATACAACATCAAAGAGGTTGAGGTTGGGACCATTGTGATTAACTATGAGAAGAAGCTAGATGTGGTGAAACGTGCTTTGGAATTCACTGAGATTGATAATGCAAAGTTTAAGTTAGAGACAGAGGCGAGCTTGAAGAAGGCCTAAGAGTTTGAGCATTCACAAGCTCAACTCATATAAAGGATTGAGGCGTAGCATGCCAAACTTGAGACTTTAAGGAAAAAGTTGGCTAATAAAGAGAAATCCTAGGGCAATGACCTGAGAACTTATCAGAAGATGGTGAAGAGGTTTCTCAAAGCCTACAAGTCCGAGTGTCGGAGGTTACTATCAGCTTAGTATCTAGACGTAGACTTCTTTGATTTGGATAAGATCACTCCTCATAATCTAGCACGATTGGCTGTAGCTAAAGATATTGTTATTGGGTCTATTCCTAAAGATCCTCAGGTCTTTATAGAGAGGTATATTTCCAAAGCTACATCTTCTAGTGCCAAATCTGCTTCAATTCTTGAATCTTAGCCTTCGAAAGATGTTTAAGCTTCATTTAGAATTATGCCTCTTAGATTTGAGGATGTCTTGTAAAATACTTTAAAATATTTTTCTTTATAATATTTTCAATTGATAAATGAAGTATATATATTCTTCTTTTTATTTCTTAATCTTGGTACAAGATATTTTATTAATAATATTTCCTAAGGCTATATGAATTCCAATATTAAGGCAGTTCTTTTCCTTGTTCATCCTTGATCTTATGTGTCCCCTTAGTTGTCTTCTCGATGACTTGATAAGGACCTTCCCAAATAGGTTCAATTTTGTCTGTGCTGGAGTTATCTATGCTAATGTTAGCCCTTATGAGTACCCAGTCTCTGACTTTAAACTATTTTGGTTGAACGTGCCAGTTATGATATTCTATGATCCTTTGTTTTTGGGCCTCTACTACAATAAATTCTCGTTCTCTCCTTTCTTTAAGTAAATCTAGACATATCCAAGCATTAATGTTATTGACTTCCTGATCTAGATTCTCGGTTACCCAGTAGCTTATTGATCTAATCTCCATGGGGATTTACTGTATTCATTCCATAAGTTAGTATGAAAGGCGTTTCCCCTGTAGAAGTTCTGGGTATTATTCAATAAGCCCAGACGACATTGTTGAGTTCTTCAACCCAATTCCCCTTTTCATCTAATCTCTTTTTTAGACCTTGCATAATGATCCTATTGGCGACTTTCATTTAGCCATTTGTTTGTGGATGAGCTACTACAGTAAATCGCAGCTTTATTTTAAGATCTGAATATAACTTTCTTAATTTCTTATTATCGAACTGCTTCTCATTTTCTGTTATTAAGGTGTGTGATATTTCAAATCTATAAATGATTTCTTTCTAGAAAAAGTGTTGAATCTGGGCTTCATTGATAGTTGGTATAACTTCAACTTTTATCTACTTAATGAAGTGGTTTATAGCCATGATTAGGAACTTCTTTTAGGAGGTTAAAGTAGGAATTGGGCCCAGGATATCCATTTTCCATACTACAAAAGGCTAAGAACTCTCAATTAGATGTTGTTAGTAGGCTTGTTGTTGAGGAGAGCAAATTGTTGACACTTGTGGCATTCTTAAACTAGTTTCTGAGCATCTAGGGACACGGTGGGCCAATAATAACACTGGAGCAATACTTTTTTTTTATCAATGAATGATGGGATTCATGGGCTCCATAAATTCCTTCATGAATTTTCCTAAGCACGTAATTTCCTTCCTCTGGTGATATACTTTTAGACCACTTATGTAAGAGAGACCTTCTGTAGAGTTCCCTTTTATTTATAGAGTAGTGTGTAGCTTTTATTTTTAACTTTCAAGCTTTCAATTTATCTTGTAGAAGTACCCCATGCTCGAGATACTAAATGATTAGTTTTATAAATTCTTATGAATAATTCATTTGAGAGGTATGCTTCACTTGGTAATATTTGCAGTCTTTTTCTCAATTTATTAACTTAGTTTTGCTAAATAATACTTGTATTAACTCGTTACTATATTGATTAAACTATCTGTAATTTTATTTTAATATGCACATATTATTGTTATAATAAGGTTCTTGCTTGAGGACAAGCAAAAGTTCAAGTGTGGGGGTATTTGATAATTGCATTTTACTATAAAATTTACATTCTTTAGTCCTTGATTTTATTTAATAACATTTTATTTTAGTTGCATAATTTTCCATTTTCTGCATAATAATTAATAAATTTAGCATTTAGATAATATTAGGACATTTAAATGTAATATAGATATAATCATGCATCAATTAGGAGTTTTAGATTCTCTGTCTAATTTTTGTATTCTTCTCACTGAGTTGTTATTTTGTCTGTAGAAATTAAATGTGTGAAGAAGAGTCAAAGATCAAGGAAGTCAAAGAATAAAACACGAGCGTGTAAAACTCAGGCTTGAAGAATGCACGACCATGCAATACCATGTGCGGCTGTGCCATTATGAGGCATGCAAGATGCACGGCCGTGCAAGGCATGACATGGCCATGTCATATTTACACTACAAGGTTGCATGGCCATGCAAGGCTCAACACGACCATGCCAAATCCAAGGCAAAAGTAGCACGACCGTGCACTGATTAACACGGTCGTGCCACATGGAAGGCAACGAAGGCATGGTCGTGCCTTGACTCACATGACCGTGCCATAATTTCTAAAGGCAAGGATAGGCCCGTGCACTCGTCAACACGTTATGCAAAGAACTTCATACAAATGTGCACACTCGTGCAAGTCCATCCATGCTTGTTCATTTAAGGAATTTTAACTCAGACGTATGTATCACACGTAACCCTAATTTTAAGGATTTAAGACATCATAAACTCACAGAAAAGGGGAATGGAATGAAGGCAGTGGAGAAAAAAGGAGCAAAAGTGAAGATGAGGAGAGGAAAAATAGAGAGGCAGAGAAAACAGAGGATTGAAGAAACAGAGACAAAAAATAGAGAATATTTCTTTAGATTCTTTTTCTTATAGTCGTTTATTCCTATCTTTAATAATTTACATTATGTGTAACTAAACTCCTTTAGAGCTTGGATTCATGTAGCCAGGATTATTGCTTATCTGGATATTATTTTATTGTAGTTAATTATCATCGTTCAATTTCTTAAGTTTTGCTTCATTAATCTTGTATTTAATTTAGGCCTGATTAAATGCATGCTTGTGGATAAATTTATGACAACAAAAGTTGCATGATTTGTTAACTCATAAAACTTGTGATTCTAAGGATCTTTGATCATGAAAGTAGACAAGACCTTAGGGGATTAATAGACTGTTAAGGAACTTAATAAACTTGAGTAATTCATTAGACCATGAGAATAGGTTGTGTTTGCTTTAGGTATGCCTGAGTGACTTTGAAATAAGCCTTAAGAATTTATGAATTGCCTACCCTTGAATGAGATTTATTAACTGAATTAACAAAATCCTATAATTCAAGCAAATGCCTGGTGAATAAATCTAAGCTCTAGTTTTTAAATCTTGAATTTCTATAAATATAATCTATTTACATATTAGCATTCTGTTTATTTAATTTTCCAATTTAAAATCATTCATTCTATTAGCTTGTAGGAGGCAAGATCACACTTAGTGCTAGAATTTCTCATCTCCCTATGGGAACGATACTCACTCATCATATATTACTTGTAACAAATAGTATGCTTGCGGAAATCGCTTGATAAGTTTTTGGTGTCGTTGCCAGGGAGATCGGTGAATCCCTACATTAAAATAAACTTTTGTTTTTATAAGACTAGTAGTTTTATTCTTGTTTTTTTAATTGTGTTTAATTTTTTCATTTCAGGAACCTGATTCTTGTTTATGCAAATAAGGTCCCAGAATCCTGAATTAGAAGAGTTTGATCCAGAGATTGAAAAAACTTGTAAATAGAACAAGAGGAGACAAAGACTTAAAGAAAATGGCAGGACAGGGAGCTCCAACTAGAGCTCTGGAAGAATATGGTGTACCTAGTCTGACGAGAAGCCAGAACTACATAGTAAAACCCAACATCAAAGCCAATACCTTTGAAATTAAACCATCCTACATCTAGATGGTTTTACAATACTAGTTCGCAGGACTACTTTCAGAGGACCCTAATGCCCACTTGGCTTCATTCTTGGGTATTAGTGACACCTTCAGGATGAATGGATTCAGTTTGGATGCAATCAAACTTTGATTGTTTCCATTTTCTTTAAGGGATAAAGACAAGCTATGGTTGAGTTCATTAGCCCTAAATTCAATCACTTCATAGGACCTTCTCTCTAAGGCTTTTCTAATAAAGTATTATCCACTTGGAAAGACTGCTAAGTATCATAAGGAATTGGCTAGATTTAAGCAGCAACATGGTGAATCATTATATAAAGCCTGGGAGAGATTTAAAAATTTATAGAGAAATTATCCTCACCATGGAATTCCAAATTAGTTATTAATGCAGACCTTTTACCAAGGACTATCAGAATCTTTGCAGATTATAATAGATGCCATTGCTTAAGGCTCTTTTATGAGTAAAACACCAGCAGATGCATACGCACTTTTGGAGAAGATGACATCCAATAATTACCAATGGCATGGAGAGAAAAACCAACCAATAAAAGTTGTTGGACTTTATAAAGTCGATGGTTTAAGCATGGTGAATGCCAAATTTGACTCACTTACAAAAAAATTGGAGAAGATAAATTTTACAGGACATCCATCTCAGGTACTCTGTTGTGAGGTATATGGAGCAGGGCATGCTATAGTAGACTGTCAACAAGGTGATCCTTACTCTCAGGGCTATTCAATTGAGCAACTCAATACTTTAAACAATTAAAGTAGACCCCAAAGGAGCCTTACTCCAACACTTATAACCCAGGGTGGAGAAATCACCCGAATTTTTCATGGACAAATCAAGGTGGACACCAAGCTCAAAATAGACAGTAGGGATACAAGTCTCCACCCCTACCAAGTTTTCAACAGAAGAACATGGCTTCTCAATCTAAACCCAAATCCAATATGGAACTGATGATGGAAAATTTCCACCAAACACAAAATAAGGTAATGCAGATAGTTCAGGACAACCTCAAACATCATGAGGAAAATTTTAAGCGGTACGATGATAGGATGGAACAATTGACCACACATGTTAAATTACTAGAGAATCAAGTCGCTTTTGAAGTAAGTTCCTCAATTTTTTGCCAACCAAGTCACTTTTCAAGTTAGCCTTAAAACCCGAGAGAGCAAGCCCAAGTAGTAACTCTATGAAGTGGGAAGAATCTACCAGAGGTTGATTCTAAGAATAAAGAATAGGAAGTTGAGCCAGAGACGACTCAGCAACCATAGGCAGAAGCACAAGAGCCAAAGACAGTCAAGACTCCTTGCTTACTATTCCCTCAGAGGATGTACAACTCTGCTCTGGATAAATAATTCCAGAAAGTCTTAAAGGTTTTTAAATAACTGGACATCACCATTCCTTTCTTGGAAGAAGTTACTCAAATGCCCAAGTACGCCAAATTTTTGAAAGCCATCATATCCAACAAAAGGAATTGGGATAATTATGATACTATTCCAATAAATGAAGAGTGCAATGCAATGATTAGAAATAAGCTTCCTCAAAAGCTTAAGGATCCAGGGAGTACCACTATACCTTATGTTGTTAGTAAATTTTCTATTAGCAGAGCTGTTTGTGATCTAGGAGCTAGTGTCACTATAATGCCTTTATCTCTTTATAGGAAATTGAACATAGGTGAACCCAAATCAACAAATATTTTCTTACAGCTAGCTGACAGATCTATTGTCTACCCTAAAGAGATCTTGGAAGACATACCAATCAAGGTTGGAGAATTTTATGTGCCTTGTGACACTATGGTATTAAAGATGGAAGAAGATTCTCAGATTCCCATAATTTTGGGAAGACCATTCTTAGTCACTATTGGTGTTATAATTGATGTGAAGCGGAGTATAATCAAATTCAAAATTGGAGAAGACATAGTTGAGTTTGATGTCTTCCAAATGACGAAAGATCCTTCATTAACAAAGACCTGCTTCAAAGTAGATGTTATCCAAAACTATGCAGAGAAAATATTCAGAAAAAAATACCCTGAAGATCCATTAGAAGTAAGCCTCACCCAAGATACAGATTCTGATGAAGAAGATCCTGAGGTAGCGGCTTTCATAAACACCCTAAATGCCTCTCTTGCACTGCCTAAACGTAAGTCAGTAAGGTATAACCCCTTGCCCCCTCATGATTTCTATATTGTCTATACTTTGAAAGAAGAAGACACACCAAAAGTTAAACTTAAACAACTTCCTCCAGATTTAAGGTATGCTTTTCTAGGACCTAATTCCACTTATCTAATTATTGTTAATGCATAATTAAATGGTGAACAAGTGGATAAGTTGCTTAGAAGAGTCAGAGACCATAGGAAGATCGTAGGGTATACCATCGATGACTTTAAAGGGATTAGCCCTTCCTTTTGCATGCATAGGATCCATTTAGAGGAAGGTTATTCACCCTCTGTTGAGCATCAAAGAAGACTTAATCCTAACATGAAGGAAGTGGTTAAAAAGGAAATAATGAAATTGTTAGATGCTGGTATAATTTACCCAATCTCTGATAGTAATTGGGTTAGCCCTATCCATGTGGTCTCGAAGAAAGGTGGTATAACTGTGATTAAAAATGAACATAATGAATTGATCCCTACTAGGATAGTTACACGATGGAGGATGTGTATAGATTACAGGAAACTGAACAAGGCTACTAGGAAAGACCACTTTCCTCTTCCTTTTATTGACCAGCTTTTAGAGAGACTTGCACAGTACTCATTTTTCTATTATCTAAATTGATACTCTGGATTTTTCCAGATTCCTATACACCCTAAGGACCAAGAAAATACCACATTCATATGTCCCTATGGTACTTTTTCTTATAGATGCATGCCCTTTGGGCTATGCAATGCCCCTACAACCTTTCAAAGATGCATGATGGCAATCTTTTTTGAATTTGTTGAAAATATTATGGAAGTGTTCATGGATGACTTCTCTATATATGGTCCTTCATTTGATGATTGCCTTAACAATTTATCTAGAGTTTTACAGAGATGTGAAGAGATTAATTTGGTTCTGAACTGGGAAATATGCCACTCCATGGTCACAAAAGGAGTTATCCTGGGACACTTAGTATCTAACAAGGGCATAGAGGTGGATAGAGCAAAATTTGAAGTCATTGAAAAGCTTCCACCTCCCACCAGTGTTAAAGGAATCCACAGCTTCCTAGGACATATAGGGTTTTACAGAAGATTCATTAAAGATTTCTCAAAGATTGTAAAACCCCTTACTAATCTGCTTGTTAAAGACACCCTATTTATTTTTAATAAAGATTGTTTAGATGCATTTTGCAGGATAAATGAGGCTCTGATATCTGCTCCGATTCTACAACCACCTGACTGGAACCTCCCCTTTGAAGTAAAGTGTGATGCCAATGACTATGTTGTTGGTGCTGTTTTAGGGCAGAGGAACATATACCATTTACTATGCCAGCCACACCCTGGATGAAGCTCAACTAACTTATGCCACCACCGAGAAAGAGCTTCTTGCTATGATTTTTGCCATTGATAAATTTTGCTCTTATTTGATAGGCAACAAAGTGATTGTGTTCACTGATCATGTAGCTTTGAAGTACCTCCTCTCTAAGAAAGATGCCAAACCTCGTTTGATAAGGTGGATACTACTCTTGCAAGAATTTGACTTGGAAATTAAGGATAAGAATGGACAGAGAATGTTTTAGCTGACCACCTGTTTAGGTTGGAACTGTCAGGGAAAGGTTCTGAATTACCAATTGATGACTATTTCAAAGGAGAACAGTTAATGCAAATGCAAGTTTCAATACCCTGGTATGCAGATTTTATCAATTTCCTGGTATGTGGAGTGTTACCACTTGATCTTACCTACCAGCAAAAGAAATTTTTTTTTTATGATAAGTATTATTATTGGGAGGAAACTCTTACATACAAGAGATGTGGAGATGGACTAATTAGGAGATGCTTTCTAGAGGATGAGATTCAGGTTGTCTTAACATATTGTCATTCCCTCGAATGTGGAGGACATTTTAGCTCCACTAAGACAGCAGCCAAGGTCCTCTAAAGTGGTTTTTATTGGCCAACTCTTTTCCAAGATGCCAGACGGTTTGTGGTGAATTATGATAAATGCCATAGAATGGGGAACATAGGAAGAAAGAATGAAATGCCTTTGATTGGAATTTTGGAAATTAAAATTTTTTATGTTTGGGGACTGGATTTTATGGGGCCCTTTCCAAGCTCACTAGGGAACAAATATATATTAGTTGGGGTGGACTATGTATCTAAGTGGATAGAAGCTTTTGCATCCCCAACTAATGACGCTAGGACAATAACCAAATTTCTCAAAAAGAATATATTTTCCAGATTTGGGACACCAAGGGCAATCATCAGTGATGGGGTACACACCTCTGTAACCACCAATTTGAGAGCTTATTGAAGAAATATGGTGTTACTCACAAAGTCACTACTCCCTATCACCCTTAGACTAGTGGACAAGTTGAGATTTCTAACAGAGCCATCAAGTCCATTCTGGAGAAGATAGTATCAGCATCAAGAAAAGATTGGTCTTCTAAGTTAGATGATGCTCTATGGGCCTACAGAACTGCATTTAAGACCCCCATTAGTGCTTCTCCATTCAGACTCCTCTATGGAAAATCTTGTCATCTACCAGAGGAATTGGAACACAGAGCTTTTTGGGCTATAAAATTTTTAAACTTTTATTTTACAGAAGGCTAACGCTTAAAGACTTCTCCAGCTGAATGAACTTGAAGAATTCAGACTGACTTCTTATGAGAATGCAAGATTTATAAGGAAAGAATAAAAAAATGGCATGATAAGCATATTCTGAAAAGAGAGTTCAAAGCAGGAGACCATGTTCTATTGTTTAACTCTAGATTGAAACTGTTCCCAGGAAAGTTGAAATCAAAGTGGTCAGGACCTTTTACAGTTAAACATGTTTATCTATATGGAGCAGTAGAGATATAGAGCCACAACTCTGGTTCATTTAAAGTCAATGGCCAGAGGTTGAAGATTTATCATCAGTCTAAAGAAATTCCAACAAGAACATCTTCTGCACTTTTGTCACCTACTTGACCTCTACTGCATGAAGTCGAGCTTATGACTTTAAACAAAGCACTCCTTGGGAGATAACCCAAGTGTTATTTATTTGTTCTTTTCAAATTTTTTTAGTTAGTTTGATTCCCTTGAGGAGCTCTATTCATTATGTAGATTTTTAAATACTTGGGAGATACATGTGGCAAAGACTATTCTCAAGTTATCAGTGAGATCTAGAATTCAGATTGCTGTAGCATTGGGAAATAAATTAGGGAAGTTTTCTTTACTTTTTTTTATTTATATTTTTATTTTGTGTGTGTGCTTAAATGTTTTATTGACTTTGAAAATATTTGGAGTGATTTTGAATGATAATTTTAAGTAGTGACATATGTTACTCTATTTCACGTTGTATGCATGTATATTGAAGGCCAAGCTTTATAAACGTAACATGGGTGTGCCATAAAATGACACACCCGTGCAAACGGGTACCAAAACACAGTCGTGCCCTCACTAGCACGGCCATGCCACTTTGTCCCTTTAGTCAACACGGTCGTGCCTCACTAACACGGTCGTGTGATATTTATGCCTTCAATAAGCACGATCGTGTCATTCTCATGCACATATTTTGCACGGCCGTGCCCTTACCAACACGACCATGCCATTCTCATGCTCACACTATGCACAGCCGTGCCTCACCAAACATGGCCGTGTGATTTTCTAGTTTCTAATGAGCATGGGCATGTGCATTATCCATGCATTCATACGTAGCATGGGCATGTAGATTTTAGAGGCATGTGACCTTTCAATTTTATGTGAATCATCTGACACCCCTTTTTGACCTTCACTGTCACAAAACCTCCAAAACACTTTTTCAAATTCTTTTTGTATCAACTTTTCATTTTTTATTTCTTTTTTATTCTCTATTTTTTTTGTTTTCTTTTCATAGATTCCAGACGCTTCCTTTCACTTGCAGTGCCACATTGAGGACAATGTAAAATTCAAGTGTAGGGGAGTATTTACTTACTTTATCTTTTTAGTATTTTATCTTATTAATTTTGAGTACTTTGTCATTTATTTATTGCATTTCTAAATAATAATAATAATAATAATAATAATAATAATAATAATAATAATAATAATAATAATAATAATAATTTCCCACATTTTTATTTTTGCTAACTTGTTATAATTATAAGCTTTGAATATTAAAATTAAAATTAGCTAGTCTAGTTGATGCAATATGTGGTTAATTCTTGTAGAATATGATTAAAGCTTTGTTAATATTTGAGAATTATACTTTTGTAACTTTAATCAACCTAAATATACACCTCTCTTTTGTTTTATTTAGAAAGGATTTTTGGATAAAATTTTTGCAATCAAGAGATTTGGATAATTTTTTATTATTAGAAAAAAATTTTCTATTATATAATAATTCAGCTATTTCAAAAAAAAAAAAAAAAAGGATTAGAGGAGCAAAAATCTCTATTCTACTCTAATGCTCAAATTGAGTATGAGTAATCCAAAGGTACCTAACAACGGTATTCATGCTTAGTAATATAGGAACGGTAGAGAATACCAAAGTTGGGAAGGATTCTAATCCAACATAAATAAAATAAAATAAAAATTTAGCTGGTTATTATATTTAGCTTAAGTGTTGACTAATAATTTAAATATGTTTGACTTTCCTTAGTTTATAAGTTTTAGTTCATAAATTCTTATGAATAATTCATTTAAGAGGTATGCTTCACTTAGTAATATTTGCAGTCTTTTTCTCAATTTATTAACTTAGTTTTGCTAAATAATACTTGTATTAACCTATTACTATATTGATTAAACTATCTGTAATTTTATTTTAATATGCTCATATTATTGTTATAATAAAGTTCTTGCTTGAGGACAAGCAAAAGTTCAAGTGTGAGGGTATTTGATAATTGCATTTTACTATAAAATTTACATTCTTTAGTCTTTGATTTTATTTAATAACATTTCATTTTAGTTGCATAATTTTCCATTTTTTGCATAATAATTAATAAATTTAGCATTTAGATAATATTAGGACATTTAAATGTAATATAGCTATAATCATGCATCAATTAGAAGTTTTATATTCTCTGTTTAATTTTTGTATTCTTCTCACTGAGCTGTTATGTTGTCTGTAGAAATTAAATGTGTGAAGAAGAGTCAAAGATCAAAGAAGTCAAAGAATAAAATACGGGTGTGCAAAACTCAAGCTTGAAGAATGCACGACCATGCAATACCATGTGCGACCGTGCCATTATGAGGCATGCAAGATGCACAGTCGTGCAAGGCATGACATGGCCATGTCATATTTACACTACAAGGTAGAACGGTCATGCAAGGCTTAACACGGCCATGCCAAATCCAAGGCAAAAGTAGCATAGTCGTGCACTCATCAACACGGTCGTGCCACATTGAAGGCAACAAAGGCATGGCTATGCCTTGACTCACACGATTGTGCCATAATTTCTAAAGGAAAGGACACGCCCATGCACTCATCAACACGGCCGTGCAAAAAACTTCATCTTCATACGAATATGCACGCCGGTGTAAGTCCAACTATGCTTATACATTTAAGGAATTTCAACTCGGACGCATGCATCACACGTAACCCTAATTTGGAGGATATAAGACATTATAAACTCACAAAAAAGGGGAACGAAATGAAGGCAATGGAGAAAAGAGGAGCAAAAGTGAGGATGAGGAGAGGAAAAATAAGGAGGCAGAGAAAACAGAGGATTGAAGAAACAGAGACAAAAAATAGAGAATTTTTCTCTAGACTCTTTTTCTTATATTCGTTTATTCCTGTCTTTAATAATTTACATTATATGTAACTAAAATCCTTTAGAGTTTGGATTCATGTAGCTAGGATTACTATTTATTTGGATATTGTTTTATTGCAGTTAATTATCATTGTTCAATTTCTCAAGTTTTGCTTCATTAATCTTGTGTTTAATTTAGGCCTAATTAAATGCATGCTTGTGGATAAATTTATGACAATGAAAGTTGCATGATTTGTTAGCTCATAAAACCTGTGATTCTAGGGATCCTTGATCACGAAAGTAGACAAGACCTTAGGGGATTAATAGATTGTTAAGGAACTTAATAAACCTTAGTAATTCATTAGACCATAAGAATAGGTTGTGTTTGCTTTAGGTATACTTGAGTGACTTTGAAAGAAGCCTTAGGAATTTATGAACAGCCTACCCTTGACTAAGATTTATTAACTGAATTAACAAAATCCTGTAATTTAAGCAAGTGCCTGGTGAATGAATCCAGGCTTTAGTTTTTAAATCCTAAATTTCTTTAAATATAATCTGTTTACATTAGCATTCTGTTTATTTAATTTTCCAATTTAAAATCATTTTAATTTTCCAATTTAAAATCATTCATTCTATTAGCTTGTAGGAGGCAAGATCACACTTAGTGCTAGAATTTCTCATCTCCCTGTGGGAATGATACTAACTCATCATTTATTACTTGTAACGAATCGTACGCTTGCGAAAATCACTCAAAAACTAGTGAATATGCTTCTGAATTTTTATTTATAGGGATTTGGATGATTTTTTATTGTCCCCCATCCCATTTGAGCTTCTTTATGAGCTGTTTGACTTTCTCAACATATTTGGCAATGCTTGGGTCTATGTAATATCTTGAGATTTTAAATAATTTTAAACTATATCGGGATATACAGTGTTAATAATTTTAATAAATATATTTGATTATTTAATTAGTTTGTTATTTATTAAAGTTATTTTTAGTTATTTTAAATTTCTTACATAAAATATTCTCGATAATTTTATTTTTGGGAAAATTAAAACCTAAATAAATATTTATTATTTATGTTAGTCCGTTTTACGTAATTGCATGAGTCCATGCATGATTCTAATTATCATATTAATGTATATACATATACATGCATATATATACACATTTAGTATATTAGGGTTATTTTAATTAAGTATATAATGTATATTTTTATTTAATTAATATGTATTATATATATATGTATATGTATATAGATATTAGTTTGATTTTTAACATGTGGTGTAGAATTATTTTTGAATATAATATTAATATATTATAATATTAAAAGTTAAAGTTATATATATATATATATATATATATATATATATATATATATATATATACAAATATATAAAGTTTATTAAAATTACAAACCATGCCCCTCCCGTCTTCCTCTTCAAGCCCGACGCCCTTCCTCCCGTTTTCTCACCACTACAACCTCTTCCTTTATCGTTGGTGTGCCGTCTGGCGTGCCACCACCCTCTCAAGCTTCCTCCGCCGCCTGTAGCTTCCTTTTTCAGCGAGTTTTGGCTGTGGAAACCCGAGGAAGCTGAACCTAGCTCAACGTCGTTCAACCCTTTTCTGGCCACCAAATTGGACGCCACCAATCTCTATCTCTTCCTTGAGCTCCGGTGAGTACATTTCCAAGCTTGGTTTCACTTGATTTGGTCTAGATTTTCCTTGGTAACCAATTTTTATTTTCAGCCACTTTGTGTTATTGATTTTTTTGAACTTTGATTCTAATGATTCAAGCTAAGTTCCTTCACAAATATTGATCCTAGTAGCTCAATTTACATCCTATAATTTTTTTGGAATTTTTTGAAATTATTTTGATTTTTGTGAATTTTTGATTATTTTATTAATATTTTCTAATTTTCGTAAATTAATTAAATAAATTGTGAAATTGTGATTTATGGTGTTTGTAGGGGTTAAAATGAATTTTAGAATTTAGTTTTTAATTTTTGTGATTTTTGTATAATTATTATGAATTTATTTAGTTTAGGAGATTTTTGGAAAATTAGGTTAAATATTTATTTTGTTAAAATTAATTGATTTTGAGTATAATTATTGATTTTATTGAATTATACGGTGAGAAATTAATTTTTGAGCAATTGTATAATTTTTAGTGAATTTTTTAATAATTATAGTATATTATGTGAATTTATATATAACTAGAGGTATTTTGGTAATTTGGTACTAAATTGGTTAAAAATTAAGTTAAATTGGTTTTAATAGTTATTTGAGGTATAAAAATGATTTTTATAAATTATTTAGTATTTTTAACTAATTAAAACTATTTTTCAAAAATTATTTTCAAAAAATATATAATATATTATTTTTGTAAATAAATGAGTTTTTAATGATTTTTAATATGTTTTTGGACTAATTATGTAATTTGGATTTATAAAATGAATTTCGGTTAATATTTGTGAATTTATCGAGAATTATGGATTTTTAATAATATTTTATTAAAATTAGGGTTTTATTGTAATTATCGGTGAAATAATTATTTTCAGTGTTTTAAATATCTAATTTGCTATATTTTGATTTATAAAAGATATTTTCGGTATTTTTGGAATTTAAATGTATTCTGTGTATATCTCATGAATTGTGAACCTCGGTCAGTAGAATTGTAGTTTGGGAGTCCGACCAAGGGGTTATGTGACTGTGTTTATTCGAAGTGTGTTTTCTTGCAGGACTAGCTCTACTTTCTGAGTAGATAGATGTCCATTTTACAGAGGAGGTTCTGCCAAATTTTTGGTAGAATTCTCGTAAAACGTGACATCCAGTCAAATCCCTATTCCTATTCTGTGTACGGTGTTCTAGATCGAGTCTCTAGAATTTTGTTAGATTTATTTTGATTTCATGTTGTCATTTGTTTGTTTAGTTGTGCCGAGAATGAGGCCTAGTGGACTAGGCCCGTCAGATCCGTCTCGTGGAACGCTCAATTGTGAGTTGTTATTTTTATATATACGTGTTTTAAGGTTGCATGTTTTAGAAATGTATGTTTAAATTTTATGAAATATGCATAAATGGTTTAATAATTTCTTAAGTATATTTTAGGTATATATTGGTATATTTTAAATTAAATGCATGTTTTATTATTGAATTACACTTAAAATGTTTTTAAGTATATATATAGTGTAATATCCCGGATTTTTAAATAATTTTAGACTGTATCGGGATATGCAGTGTTAATAATTTTCATATATATTTATGATTATTTAATGAGTATGTTATTTATTAAGTCATTTTTAATTATTTTAAGTCTTTTACGTAAAATTTTCTCGAAAATTTTATTGTTGGGGAATTAATACATAGATAAATAAATATTAATTAATTTAAGCAGTTTTATGAAGTTGCATGAGTCCATGCATAATTTTAAAGTGTTGAATAAAACATTTACCAATACGTGCATTTAAATTAAAATTAGGGTTTATTTAATTATATTATATTATATTATATAGTTTTAATATTAATTAAGTGTGTATATATGTATATGTGTGTATATATATTATTAAAATAAGTGTGTGGTGCATATTTATTGTGTATATTATATTATATATTAAAATAATATAAAGATAAGATATATATATATATATATATATATATATATATATATATATATATATATATATATATATATATATATATATATATATATATTCACCTAATATAAAGTTTACAATAATTACAACTTTGCCATTCTGCCTTCTCCTTCTTCTCGATCATCCCCATTCGATTTTCGACGCCGATCACGTCATTTTCTTCGTGTTACTGTGCCCTCCGGCGTGCCACCTTCTCTTTCAGCCATTTCCGACATCCAAAGCTTCCTTCTCCGGCGTGGTTTGATCGGATTTCCTTCAAGTTGTCGAAAGTTGCTCTCAACTTCGATCGATGACTTTCCGGCCATTATTTTGAGCCCCACCAGTCTCTATCTCTTGCTTGAGCTCCAATGAGTGCATTTCCAAGCTTTGTTTCACTTGAAATGGTCTAGATTTTCCTATTTTTCGAATTTTCAATTTCAGCCATTTAGGGTTTTTGAATTTTTTGAGCTTTGATTTGGTTGATTTATGCAAACTTCCTTTACAAACATTGATCCTAGTAGCTTAATCTAGCTCTGTGAATTTTTAGGAATTATTTTGATTTTTGTGAATTTTTTATTATTTTATTAATATTTTCAAATTTTTGAAAATTAATTAATAAATTATGAAATTGTGTTTTATGGTGTTAAAATGAATTTTAGAAATTTATTTGTAATTTTTATATAATTATTTTGAATTTATTTAGTTTTTGTAATTTTTAGAAAAGTAGGTTAATTATGTGTTTTATTAAAATTAATTGGTAATTGAGTATAATTATTGATATTATTGAATTATATGTTGAGAAATTAATTTTTGAGTAATTATATTATTTTTGGTGAATTTTTGAATAATTATAGTGAATATATATATATTAGGGGTATTTTGGTATTTTGACACTAAATTGGCTAAAAATATAATTAAATTGGTTTTAATAGTTATTTGAGGTATAAAAATGATTTCTACAAATTATTTAGTATTTTTAACTAATTAAAACTATTTTTCGTAAATTATTTTCAAATTATATATAATTTACTATTTTTTTAAATAAATGAGTTTTTATCGATTTTTAATATGTTTTAGGGTTAATTATGTAATTTGAATTTATAAAATGTATTTCGATCAATATTTATGAATTTATTAGATATTTTATTTATTTTATTATTATTGCATGCTTTTATTTTATTTTTAAGCCTTGCTAAGGGTTCCGGATTCAAAAGAATTCCCATTCCCTAGTGCCGGTCATGGCCCCTGGTTTGGGTCATGACAAAGTTGGTATCAGAGTGGAGTTCTGTGTTAGGGCCTAAGTTGTGTGAGTTGTGGCCTTAGTTTTTCTTTTGAAATTACTGCAGTGAATTAGGTTTGAGTATGTCTTAATACGTATTCCTTGATTTAGTTTTATGCGTTATCCTCCGTTATCTATTTTGTCTGAATCCTTCTATTTGTCTTTTCAGAATGAGGAGGCGAGCATGTGTCGCTCCACCGATCGTTGAGGCCGAGGATGATGAGTCTTTTCAGGATGAGGTTTTACCTCTTGAGCCTCCAGTTAGATGCAAAGGTCATGGCAGAGGTGGGCCTTGAGGAGCGGTAGGTCGCCATAGGTAGAGAGAGATACAGGATGAGGAGCCTATAGAGCCAGAGTACAAGGATGTTCCTATACGTCCGGTTGTTCAACTTGTTCAGCCTGCCTATCAGCAGGGTATGTCTGACCCTAAGGCAGCTTTATTCTATGCCAAAGTCGATAGGATTACATTGGTTAGGACTTCAAACCCTCTAGATTTTTTACATATGATCGAGACGAGGACTCGAATTGCTCACACCGAGTACCAACAGATCATGATAGTGGAGCTGTCAGTTGAGGGACCAGCCCTGGACTAATTTATTCAGATGATCCAACCTTATATATTAATGATGACTTGGGCTCAGTTTAGAGATCAATTCATGAGGAGATTCTACCCAGAACCGCTTTGTATGAGTTATCGACTCCGATTGACCAGTATTTCTTACGGTGACAGATCTATTGAGGAGTATACTTGAGAGTTCCTCCGACTTAGTAGATATGCAGAGGATCTGATGCTAGATCAATATTTCACAGTCACTACATATGTCACCGAATTAGGTTCTACATTTGCTGGTATGCCTACAGTGAGCCTTAATCTAGAGTCGGTGATTGAGTTGGCCAAAGAGATTGATCTGAGGCTAGTCAAGAAAGGAGTTATGCCTGATTATTACAAGTTGGGTGTTCAATCAGGTGGATTCTAGACTACTCCATACTCGAGTTTCTAGATTAGATTGAGTAGTCAACAGAGAGGTCCAGCTCAGCAGACTCAGAGACAGCAGCAGTGAGTACATCGGAGCAGTAGACATGGCCGTGGAGGTAAGCGTAGACCATTCAGACTTGGGTCATGTGCTTCGAGTAGCAACAGTGGTCATAGTTCTCGATTAGCTTCCAGTGTATGCCAGACCTGCGACAGAGTCCATCAGGGATCGTGTTATATGACACCGCTGACATGCTTCAGATGCGGGCAGATAGGACATCATGCTAGATCACTTCCTTATTCTGGGTATCAGTAGCCGTAGATTCCGCGATTTCCTCAATAGTCGATTGTTAGTGCTGCACCCGTTCCTTTTCAGTTGCCTCCAGCCCAGCATCAGCGTTCTACTCAACTTGTTCCCCAGCAGGGCCGTGGTAGAGGTACTAGAAGAGGTGCCAGAGGTGTTGGCCAGGCTTCTACCAGCCAGCAAGGAGGTCGAGGATAGGCCAGAGTTTTCCATCTCACTCAGCAGGATGCTCAGGCATCCAATACAGTTATGGCAGGTATTGTTTCTATCTGTTACCTGGATGTATGGGTTCTGTTTGATCCGAGTGTCATACATTCGTTTGTTTCTCCTATTTTTGCTTCCAAGTCTTATTGGCGAGCTTCGAGGATGGCTTTTCCTTTGTCTGTCGCCAATCCTCTAAGTGATTCTTTAAAAAAATATGTTGTTTTTTCTGGTTATCCAGTTCTTGTTGGAGGTAGAGAATTATCTGTTGACTTGATTATGTTGAATGTGATGGAGTTTGATGTTATTCTGGGTATGGATTGGTTATCTCAGTACTATGTCATTGTGGATTGTCAGAGTAAAGAGATGACTTTCATAATTCCTGATGAAGAAGAATTTAAGTTTGTGGGTGATAGGAGTTCAGCACCTCAAAATCTCATTTTTGCTATTACGGCTAGAAAGTTGCTGAGGAAAGGTTGTTAGGGATATTTGGCATTGGTCAGAGATACTTTAGTGGAAAAGTTGTCACTCACAGATGTTCCTATTGCCTGTGAGTTTTTTGATATTTTTCCTGAGGAGTTGCCAGGTTTACCACCTCATTGAGAGATTGAGTTCTATATAGATATGGTTCCAGGCACTACCCCTATATTTATGCCACCCTACAGAATGGCTCCTACAGAGTTGAAAGAGTTGAAGGAGCAGTTGCAAGAGTTGTTGGATAAGGGTTTCATTAGACCTAGTGTTTCTCCTTGGGGTGCACTAGTCCTGTTTGTGAAGAAGAAGGATGGTACCATGAGACTGTGCATTGACTGCAGAGAGCTTAACAAAGCGATAGTGAAGAACAAGTATCCTCTCCCAAGGATAGATGACTTGTTTGATCAGCTACAAGGTGCACAGTTCTTTTCTAAGATTGATCTGAGGTCGGGTTATCATCAGCTGCGGATTAGAGAAGTCGATGTTCCTAAAATGGCATTCCGCACTCGATATGGTCATTATGAGTTTCTGGTGATGTCTTTTGGCTTGACTAACGCACCAGCAGCTTTTATGGACCTAATGAACAAGGTATTTAGACCGTATGTGGATCAGTTTATGGTAGTCTTCATCAATGATATACTGGTGTATTCGAGGAGTATGGAGGAACATGTATATCACTTGAGGACTGTACTACAGACACTGAGAGAACATCAGCTTTATGCTAAATTCTCGAAGTGTGATTTCTGCATGGAGAGTGTTTCCTTTCTTGGACATGTGGTGTCTAAATAAGGTATCCAGGTGGATCCACAGAAGATTGAGGCAGTGTCTGAGTGGCTTAGACTGACTTCTGTTACAGAGATTCACAGTTTTCTGGGTTTAACCGGGTACTATAGGAGGTTTGTACAGGATTTTTCCAGAATTATAGCTCATATGATTCGCTTGACTTAGAAGAATGTAAGATTGAAGTGGTTTGAAGCTTATGAGAATAGTTTTCAGTTATTGAAGGAGAAGTTGACCACAGCCCCAGTGTTAGCTTTGCCTAATGATGTGGATAAGTTCACTGTATATTGTGATGCCTCTAGAGTTGGCCTAGATTGTGTGTTGATGCAGAATGGTAGGGTGATAGCCTATGCTTCGAGACAATTGAAGAAGCATGAGTAGAACTATCCTACACACGACCTTGAGATTGTTACAGTGATTTTTGCTCTTAAGATCTAGAGACACTATCTGTACGGGGTGACTTATGAGATTTTTACTGATCACAAGAGCCTTAAGTACATTTTCCAATAGAGCGATCTAAATTTGAGGTAGAGGAGATGGTTGGAATTGTTGAAAGATTATGACTGTGAGATTTTATATCATCTAAGCAAGGCTAATGTAGTAGCAGATGCCTTGAGTAGGAAGTCCTCAGGCAGTCTTGCTCATATCAGTGTGGAGAGGCGACCGTTGATCCAGGAGTTACATTTGTTGGTGGATCAAGGTCTGATGATGAAGATTAGTAGATCAGGTGGACTGTTAGCTTAATTTAAGGTGCGATATGTACTGAGAGATAGGATTAAGACAGCTCAGAGTCGAGATCCTTCTAAAAGAGCTTGCAGAGAATGTCCAAGCAGGGAAGTTCACTAATTTCACACTCGATGATGGCGGTGTTTTGTGGATCAGTGGTAGATTGTGTGTTCCTGATGTGGATAATTTGAGAGAAGAAATCCTAGAGGAAGCACATTTTATAGCCTATAGCGTACATCCTGGTGTCACTAAGATGTACCACAGTATCAGAGATTTGTACTGGTGGGACAGATTGAAGAAGGATGTTGCTGATTATGTTGCTAAGTGCTTGACGTGTCAGCAAGTGAAAGCTGAGCATCAAAAGCCTTCTGGGAAGCTTCAGCCTCTTCTTATTCCTGAGTGAAAGTGGGAAAGGATAGTTATGGCCATAGTGTAATGACCCTTTATTTTAAATTATTAAAGTATATTTTGAGATTTGCAGTATTAATAATATTTTAGATATTATTGATATATTATCATTGTTTGTGATTAATATTCATTATTTTACATTAAATATATTTTCTTACGTAAAATAATTTATTTGGAGGTTTTATTATTTAAAAAAATTAAAGTTATTATTATTATTATTATTTGTTATTATTATTGTTGTATTATTATTGTCATTATTATTATTATTAATATTATTATTTGTATTGTTATTATTATATTATATGTATGCATGTGCATGTGTGTGAATTGTACATGTGTTTATGTGGTGAAGCTATATATATGTGTGTGTGTGTATAATATATATATATATATATATATATATATATATATATATAATAAAAGCAATCAAGGTCAAAATTTTTTTCAGGTTGACATTTCTTTTCTTCCTCCTTTCCTTTTCCTCTCCCCGTTTTTCCCTTACTTCCTGAGACCTTCACAACGCCACCCAATCTCACCGGAGCAGCCATAGCCACCACCACCCATCACCATCGACTCCTCTCTTCCTCCTCAACCTTCCCGTCATCTAAAGATCATCGAAGCGCCATTGGAATCGAGCGAAACAGTAGCAATCGAGAGTCACCTTGTTCGCCAGTGATCTCATTTTCGATCACCATAGCTCACGTTCTTGAGCTTGCCGGACTCCATGAGCTTCAAGGAACTCGCTTCCAAGCTTGGTTCAAGCTTAAACCTTTTTTATTATGAATTTTCATTAGATTTTAGTTTATGTCTATTTTGTTTTTTTTTTTAACTTAATTTCTTGAGTTTTAGGTCAATTGCCTTTAGAAATGTTGTTTAGGGTAGCTTAAACTTCACAAATATAATTTTTGTTGAATTTTTGGAATTTTTTGATTTTTTTTGTTTGAATTTTTCGACAAGTCACTATTTCGGTGACCCTTGCCGAAAAATCTTCTATTTTTTTAATAAATTGTTTGATTTATTTGGAGCATAGTTTGTGAAGGAAGTTTATTAAAATTCTATCTCGATTATTTACTATGAATTTTTAAAGGTTTATGTGAAAAATTAAATTTTGGAAAAAATTAATGTAAATTGGTGAATTTTGTATTTTAGTTGATATTATTGTTAATTAGTATGTTTTAAGTAATTTTGGAATTATAATTAGTATTAAAATGAATTTTAGTAATTTTTAGTAAATATTTAGGTATTATGTGAATTTTGAATTTATAGGTAAATTATGTGTTTTTATTAAAATTATAGTTAAATAATATGTTTTAAATAATTTTGGAATAATAAATGGTATTAAAATAATTTTTACAAATTATTTACTATTTCTAACTAATTAATATTAATTTTTGATAATATATTCAAATAATAAATTATTTACTATTTTTGTGATTAAATGGGTTTTTCACTATTTTTATTATATATTTAAACTACTTGAGTAATTAAATGTGACTATTTTATGTTAAATAATTGTAAAATTGGATTTTTATTAATATTATATAAATTATTTGAGATTTTTATTTAATTAATGTGAAAATAATTATATTAAATATTTTTTATGTTTAAATATATTATATTTTGGTATTTTATGGATATTTATGGAATTTAATGGTTTTTATTATATTTATTATTTAATATTGATTTTTGGTGATTTGTGAACCTCGGTTGAGAATTTTTGTAGTTCGAGGTCTCAACCCAAGGTGTTGAACTTTGTGATTTAGAAGTGTGTTTTCTTGCAAGATTGACTCTACTTTTTAGTAGAAAGATGTCTGTTTTACAGAGGAGACTTTGCCAATTTTTTGGTAGAATTCTCGTAAAACGTAACATCGGTTCGATCCTGAGAATTTGTGTTTAATTGAGTTTTGATTCATAGATCGTGTCTTTCTTTAAAATTCTTAGAAGTATAGTTAGGAATATATTCTGATTTCATTATTATTTATTTTTCTAGCTGTGCCGAGATTGTCACGACCCAAAACAGGGGTCATGACTGGCGCTAGGGAACGGGAATTCTTTTGAATCCGGAACCCGTAGCAAGCCTAAAAATAAAATAAAACATACAATAGTAATAATAACAACACTTAATGCAGCGGAAATAAAATCATAAATATCAAAATAATAATCCATATCTCATTTATAGATAAATCCTTTGATACAAGTTTCAGTTCAAATATTCAAAGTACATATCTCATACAAATATAATACAATATCTTTTAACAATTTTATGACTACTGCAGTGTCTAGATCATAAAATAAAACTCAAGTGAGTAGTTTACATAAAGAAGTCGGAGCCGAAGAAATCCGGCATACAGGCCTGCTACTGAGGTATGAAGACGATGACTCTCCTGAAAAATGGTCAACAGAGGGGAGTCAGACCTCACTGAGTGAATTACTATAATATATATACATGCATACTAAATGCCGATGCACATAGTCAATAGTATATATATAATAAGCATATATACAAGCAAATACACACAAATGCAATAAAATCATTTTATATATTTTTATTGAAAATCATAGTTCATGAAGGATCAAATAGAACCCTAGAAAATCGGAACCTCAAAATAGTGTTAGACAACACTCTAGCCATACATGCTCACTTATTCCAAATAAGTTCTCTTATTCCATCTGGACAGTAGATTGGCCCCGAGACACTAAGTCAACCGAGCTCTAGCAGTCTTACTGTTAGTGTGATTGGCCCCGAGACACTTGGTCAACCGAGCTCCAGCAATCATACCTCCAAACCATATCTCACACATCAGATAATCATATCCAATCAATATCCACAAATGGTTAGTAATATAGCCTAAATGCTATCAGCGTACCAGTACGTACTCGGTCCTAGTGCTGCCCACTAGGTAGCACGTTCTATTGATATCCTTTATTGAAATATAAAACATTCATTCATAAAAATAAATGATGCATGAATTTAAATATAATAGCAAAAATAACCATATATATACTAGAAATATACCAAAAGTAAACCAGGTATATTTTCAGTATATATACGTCAAATAAATCCAATATAATTACAAAATAAGCTAGAAATATATTCAAAAACATTTTAAGCATAATTCATTAATAAGACATGCATATAGTTTAAAATATACAGAAAATAAACCAAAGATAAACTAAAAATAAACTTAAGTAACAATTAAACCATTTATGCATATTTAATCAAAATAAAACATAAATTTCTAAATCATACACCGTAAAGCATATATATATAAAATAGTAACTCACACTTAGTGCGCTCCTCGAGATAGGTCCGATGGGCCTGGTCCACTAGGCCTCGATCTCGGCGCAACTAAACAAACAATAAATAATAGACATCAAAATAAACCTAACAGAAAATCCTCGAAACTTGATCTAGAATATTGGACACAGAATCAAAATTAGGGTTTGACCAGACATCACGTTTTACGATAATTCTACTAAAAATCCGACAGAACCTCCTCAGTAAAACGGACATGTCTCTACTCAAAGAGTAGAGCTAGCCCTGTAAAGAAACACACTTCAAAAATAAAACACAACCAAAATCCCTCGGTCGGACTCCAAACTACAGTTTACCGACCGGGGTCCACAATTCACAAAACAATATAGACCCTTATATCATAGAAATACATTTTATAAGTAGAAATTACATAATTAACCCTAAAACACATTAAAAACCAATAAAAACTCATTTATTTAGAAAAA
This sequence comes from Mallotus nudiflorus, assembly GCA_947683625.1. Taxonomy (NCBI): domain Eukaryota; kingdom Viridiplantae; phylum Streptophyta; class Magnoliopsida; order Malpighiales; family Euphorbiaceae; genus Mallotus; species Mallotus nudiflorus. The sequence continues at coordinate 336,057 of CANTUR010000147.1, read as the reverse complement.
TCGTATATTATATATATAATTTGAAAATAATTCACGAAAAATATTTTTAATTAGTTAAAAATACTAAATAATTTATAGAAATCATTTTTATACCTTAAATAACTATCAAAACCAATTTAATTACATTTTTAGTCAATTTAGGGTAAAATTACCAAAATACCCCTATATATATAAATATACTAAAATTAATCCAAAAATTCACCAAAAATAATATAATTGCACCAAATTAATTTTCTCAACATACTTATCAATAATATCAATAAATAAACTCAATTAACTAATTAATTTCAATTAAAAACACAATTAACCTAATTTTTCAAAATTACATAAACCTAAACAAATTCAAAATAAATACATAAAAATTCATAAAAATTCCAAATATATTTCTATAATTCATTTCAACACCTATATTTATCATAAAAAATAATTTTATAATTTATTTAATTAATTTTCGAAAATTAGAAAATAATACTAAAATATTCAAAAATACCCAAAAATCAAAATAATTCCTAAAAATTCTAAAAAAATTCACACATGTATATTAAACTAAGGGGAACAACATTTGTGAAGGAATTTTTCATGAATCAATCAATTCGAAGTTCAAAAAAATCAAGAACCCTAAAATGACCGAATTACCAAAATCGAAACCTAAGCAAATCAAGACCATTTTAAGTGAAACAAAGCTTGGAATCACACTCACCAGAGCTCAAAGAGAAGAAAGAGACTGGCGGTGTCGAAAATGGTGGCCAAAAACGTCATGATCGACGGTGAGAATGAATTCGGCTTCTCGAACTTATTCCGGCCAAACCTCGATGGAATAGGGCGCTGTTGGCGACGGGGAAGGTTGGGGAAGGAGGTGGCATGCCGGGAGGCACACCGATGGTGAGAAAATGGGATGGCAGCAACCGGAACGGTGATGGAAGTGATCGGGAGGGAGAAGAGCAAAGAATGGTAAAACCGTAAATTAATCAAACTTTATATTTTTGTTTAATATTAAATGTATATGTATATATATATACTTTTACACTATATATTAAAATAATATAAAATCACACACATTAAATATACACCACACACATATAATTTAATATTTTAGAATTTAATACACCTAAAAATAATTAAATAATATTAAAATTAATAATAAATAATAAAATATTAGGGTAATTAATTAAACCCTAATTAAATAAATAAATACACATATATACATTATTTAGTACTTTAAAAATATATATGAGTTCATGCAAATATGGAGATCTATTTAAAATAATTAACAATAAATAATTTACATGTCAATTTTTCTGAAAATGCAAGTCCCGAGAAAATTTTATGTAGATTGCTTAAAATAATATAAAACAATAAAAATCAATTTTAATTAAATAGCAACTCATAAAATATCATAGATATATACAAAAATTATTAACACTGCATATCCCGATGCAATATTAAAATATTTAAAAACTCGGGATATTACAGTCTTCCCCCCTTACAAGAATTCGTCGCCGAATTCCAGAAAGAAAAAGATCACAAGATCAGGAAGGAAAGAGATACGGGTAAGAAGCTTGCATCTCAGCTTCAGTCTCCCACGTATGCTCCTCAAATCTGTTGCTACGCCACAAAACCTTGACCATCGGAATCTGCTTCGACCGCAACTGTCGAACTTAATAATCAACGATCGCCACAGGTTCTTCCACAAACGTCAAATCTTCACTTACTTCTACACTGTCGGGCTGCAACACGTGTGAAGGGTCTGAGATATACTTCCTCAGCATCGATATATGAAATACTGGATGCATTTGTGACATACTCGAAAGCAAAGCCAACCAATATGCAATAGTGCCAACTCTCTCCAGAATCTTAAACGGTCCGATATATCTCGGTGCCAACTTACCCTTCCTGCCAAATCTCATCACACCCTTCATCGAAGATACCTTCAGAAAAATAAAATCTCCAACCTGAAACTCCACATCTTTGCGCCTAGGATCCGCATAGCTCTTTTGCCTACTAACTGCGGTCTCTAATCTTCGCTTAATCATGGCGACTTTCTCTGCAGCATCCTAAACCATCTCAGGTCCAATCAAAGCTCTCTCACCAATCTCATCCCAACTCAGAGGGGATCTACACTTCCTCCCATACAAAGCCTCATACGGTGTCATGCCAATACTACTATGGTAGCTGTTATTACATGCAAACTCTATGAGTGGCAAATGATCATCCCAGCTACCTCCCAAATCCAGGACACACATCCTCAATATATCTTCCAGTGTCTGGATCGTCCTCTTAGATTGACCATCTGTCTGAGGATGAAAAGCAATACTGAAGTCCAACCTAGTGCCCATCGCTTCCTGCTACTTCTGCCAAAAATGAGAGGTAAACACTGAACCTCTATCTGACACAATGGACACAGGTACTCCATGAAGGCATACGATATGCTTCACATATAACTTTGCCAATCTAGCTACAAAATAAGTGGCTTTCACGGGTAGGAAATGTGCAGACTTCATCAACCTGTCTACAATCACCCAGATGGAATCGTATCCATCCTTAGAATGAGGTAATCCAACCACAAAATCCATAGCTATCCTTTCCCACTTCCACTCAGGAATAGGAAGAGGCTGAAGCTTCCCACAAGGCTTCTGATGTTCAGCTTTCACTTGCTGACACGTCAGGCACTTAGCAACATAATCAGCGACATCCTTCTTCAATCCATCCCACCAGTATAAGTCTCTGATATTGTGGTACATCTTAGTGACACCCGGATGTACGCTATAGGCTGTAGAATGTGCTTCCTCTAGGATCTCTTCTCTCAAATCATCCACATCAGGAACACACAATCTACCACTGATCCATAACACATCATCATCATCAAGTGTGAAATCAGTGAACTTCCCTCCTCGAGCATTCTTTGTAAGCTCTTCTAGAATAGGATCTCGGCTCTAAGCTGCTTTAATCCTATCCCGCAGTACAGATCGCACTTTAAATTGAGCTAGCAGTCCACCAGATCTACTGATCTTCATCATCATACCTTGATCCACTAACAAATGCAACTCCTGGATCAATGGTCTCCTCTCAACACTGATGTGAGCAAGACTGCCTGAGGACTTCCTACTCAAGGCATCTGCTACCATATTAGCTTTACCCGTATGATATAAAATCTCAAAATCATAATCCTTCAATAATTTCAACCATCTCCTCTGCCTCAAATTCAGATCTCTCTGCTGGAAAATATACTTAAGGCTCTTGTGATCAGTTAATATCTCACAAGTCACCCCGTACAGATAATGTCTCCAAATCTTCAGAGCAAAGATCACTGCAGCCATTTCAAGGTCATGTGTAGGATAGTTTTGCTCATGCTTCTTCAACTGTCTTGAAGCATAGGCTATCACCCTTCTATTCTGCATCAACACACAACCAAGGCCAACTCTAGAGGCATCATAATAAACTGTGAACTTATCCATACTATTAGGCAAAGCTAACACTGGTGCTGTGGTTAATTTCTCCTTCAATAACTGAAAACTATTCTCACAAGCTTCTGACCACTCGAATATAACATTCTTCTGAGTCAAGCGAGTCATAGGGGCTGCAATTCTAGAAAAATCTTGCACAAACCGCCTATAATACTCGGCTAAACCCAGAAAACTCCGAATCTCAGTAATAGAAGTCGGTCTAGGCCACTCAGACACTGCTTCAATCTTCTGTGGATCAACCTGGATACCTTCTTTAGATACCACGTGTCCAAGAAAAGAAACACTCTCCATCCAGAAATCACACTTTGAGAATTTAGCATAAAGCTGATGATCTCTCAGTGTCTGCAGTACAATCCTCAAGTGATATACATGCTCCTCCATACTCCTTGAATAAACCAGTATATCATCGATGAAGACTACCACAAACTGATCCACATATGGTCTGAATACCCTATTCATCAGGTCCATAAAAGCTTCTGGTACATTAGTCAAACCAAAAGAGATCACCAGAAACTCATAATGACCATATTGAGTGCGGAATGCCATTTTAGGAACATCAGCTTCACTAATCCGCAGCTGATGATAACCCGACCTCATATCAATCTTGGAAAAGAACTCTGCACCTTGTAGTTGATCAAATAAGTCATCTATCCTCAGGAGAGGATACTTGTTCTTCACTGTCACCTTGTTCAGCTCTCTGTAGTCAATGCATAGTCTCAGGGTACCATCCTTCTTCTTCATAAACAGGACTGGTGCACCCCAAGGAGAAACACTAGGTCTGATGAAACCCTTATCCAATAACTCTTGCAACTGCTCCTTCAACTCTTTCAACTCTGCAGGAGCCATTCTGTAAGGTGGCATAGATATAGGAGTAGTACCTAGAATCACATCTATACAGAATTCAATCTCTCTGTGAGGTGGTAAACCTGGCAACTCCTCAGGAAAAATGTTAGAAAACTCACAGGCAATAGGAACATCTGTGAGTGACAACTTCTCCACTAAAGTATCCCTGACTAATGCCAAATATCCTTAACAACCTTTCCTCAATAACTTCCTAGCCGTAATAGCAGAAATAAGATTCTGAGGTACTGAACTCCTATCACCCACAAACTTAAAATCTTCTTCATCAGGAATTCTGAACGTTACCTCTTTATTCCTGCAATCTACCATGGCATAGTACTGAGATAACCAGTCCATTGCCAAAATAACATCAAACTCCATCACATCCAATAGAATCAAATCAGCGAGTAATTCTCTATCTCCCACAAGAACTGGACAACCAGAAAGAACAATATTGGTGTCCAAAGAATTTCTCAGAGGAGTGGCAACAGATAAAGGAAAAGCCATCCTCGAAGCTTGCCAACAAGACTTAGAAGCAAAAATGGGAGAAACAAACGAATCCGTGGCACCCGGATCAAACAAAACCCATGCATCCAGGTAACAAACAGAAATAATACCTGCCACAACTGCATTAGATGCCTGAGCATCCTGCTGAGTAAGATGGAAGACTCTAGCCTGACCTCAACCTCCCTGCTGACTGGTGGAAGCCTGGCCAATACCTCTGGCACCTCCTCTAGTACCTCTACCATGACTCTACTGTGGAACAAGCTAAGTGGAACTCTGATGCTGGGCTGGAGGTAACTGAAATGGCACGGGTGTAGCACTAACAATCGACTGCTATGGAAATCGTGGAATCTGCGGCTGTTGATACCCTGAGTAAGGACATGATCTGGCAAAATATCTTGTCTGTCCACATCTGAAGCATGTCAGTGGTGTCAGATAACACGATCCCTGATGGACTCTACCACAGGTCTGGCAAACATTGGCAGCTGATCTAGAACTACGACTACTGCTGCTGCTCGAAGCACCTGACCCGAATCTGAATGGTCTACACTGACCTCCATGGCCATGTCTACTACTTCGATGCACTCACTACTGCTGCCTCTGACTCTGCTGAGTCAGACCTCTCTGCTGACTACTCGATCCAACATGAAAACTCCAATATGGTGTAGTCTGTAATCCACTCGGTTGAACTCCTAGCTGGTAATAATCAGGCATCGCTCCCTGCCTAACTAGCCTTAGCTCGATCTCCTTGGCTAACTCTATCACAGATTCTAGAGTAAGACCTGTTGTAGGCATACCAGCAAATGTTGAACCCAATCCGGTGACATAGGTAGTGACTGCGAAATACTGGTCTCGCACCAGATCCTCTACATATCTACGCAGTCAGAGAAACTCTCGGGTGTACTCCTCTACTGATCGATCATCGCGAGAAATGTTGGTCAACCGGAGATGATAGCTCATACGGAGAGGCTCTAGACAGAATCTCCTCATAAACCGCTCTCGAAACTGAACCCAGGTCATCATTATCATATAGGGCTGGATCATCTGAATAAACCAGTCTAGGGCTAGTCCCTTAACAGATAACTCGATGATCATAATCCGCTGGTACTCGGTATGAGCAGTCCGAGTCTGAGTCTCAATCGCGTGCAAAAAGTCTAACGGATTGAAAGTCCCATCAAATACAATCCTGCCAACTCTGGCATAGAACAAAGCTGCCTCAGGGTCAGACATACCCTGTTGATAGGCAGGCTGAACAGGCTAAACAACTGGAGGTACAGGAACATCCTCAAACTCAGGCTCAATAGGCTCCTTGTCCTGTAACTCTCTCTACCTACGGCGACCTGCTGCTCCTCGAGGTCTACCTCCGCCATGACCTCTACGTCTAACTGGCTGCTCAGGAGGTAAAACCTCATCCTAAAAAGACTCATCATCCTCGGCCTCAACGACCGGTGGAGCGACGCGCGCTCGCCTCCTCATTCTGAAAAGACAACAGAACGATTCAGATAAAACAGACAATAGAAGAATAACGCAGAAAACTAAAGCAAGGAATACTTATCAAGACATACTCAAGCCTAATTCACTGCAGTAGTTCAACAGAAAACACAACTTGAAAACTAGGACCACGACTCACACAAACTCCGCTCTGAAACCAACTTTGTCACAACCCAAAACAGGGGCCATGACCGGCGCTAGGAAACGAGAATTCTTTCGAATCCGGAACCCATAGCAAGCCTAAAAATAAAATAAAACATACAATAGTAATAATAAAAACACTTAATATAGCAGAAATAAAATCATAAATATCAAAATAATAATCCATATCTTATATATAGATAAATCTTTTGATACAAGTTTCAGTTAAAATATTCAAAGTACATATCTTATACAAATATAATATAATATCTTTTAACAATTTTATGACTACTGCAGTGTCTAGATCATAAAATAAAACTTAAGTGAACAGTTTACATAAAGAAGTCGGAGTGGAAGAAATCCGACGTACAGGCCTGCTACTGAGGTCTGAAAATGATGACTCTCCTGAAAAATGGTCAACAGAGGAGAGTCAGACCTCACTGAGTAAATTACTATAATATATATACATGCATACTAAATGCCGATGCACACAGTCAACAGTATATATATAATAAGCATATATACAAGCAAATACACATAAATGCAATAAAATCATTTTATATATTTTTATTGAAAATCACAGTTCATGAAGGATCAAATAGAACCCTAGAAAATTGGAACCTCAAAACAGTGTTAAACAACACTCTAACCATACAGGCTCACTTATTCCAAATAAGTTCTCTTGTTCCATCTGAACAGTAGACTGACCCCGAGACACTAAGTTAACCGAGCTCCAGCGTCTTACTGTCAGTGTGATTGGCCCCAAGACACTTGGTCAACCGAGCTCCAGCAATCACACCTCCAAACCATATCTCACACATTAGATAATCATATCCAATCAATATCCACAAATGGTTAGTAATATAGCCTAAATGCTATCAGCGTACCAGTACGTACTTATTCCTAGTGCTGCCCACTAGGTAGCACGTTCTATTGATGTCCTTCATTGAAATATAAAACATTCATTCATAAAAATAAATGATGCATGAATTTAAAAATAATAGCAACAATAACCATATATATACTAGAAATATACCAAAAGTAAACCAGGTATATTTCCAGTATATATACGTCAAATAAATCCAATATAATTACAAAATAAGCTAGAAATATATTCAAAAACATTTTAAGCATAATTCATTAATAAAACATGCATATAGTTTAAAATATACAGAAAATAAACCAAAGATAGACTAAAAATAAACTTAAGTAACAATTAAACCATTTATGCATATTTAATCAAAATAAAACATACATTTCTAAATCATACACCGTAAAGCATATATATATAAAATAGTAACTCACACTTAGTGCGCTCCTCGAGATAGGTCCGATGGGCCTGGTCCACTAGGCCTTGATCTCGGCGCAACTAAACAAACAATAAATAACAGACATCAGAATAAACCTAATAGAAAATCCTAGAAACTCGATCTAGAATATTGGACATAAAATTAAAATTAGGGTTTGACTGGACATCACGTTTTACGATAATTCTACCAAAAATTTGGCAGAACCTCCCCAGTAAAACGGACATGTCTCTACTCAAAGAGTAGAGCCGACCCTGCAAAGAAACACACTTCAAAAATAAAACACAACCAAAATCCCTCGGTCGGACTCCAAACTACAGTTTACCGACCGGGGTCCACAATTTACAAAACAATATAGAAATACCAAAAATACCCTTATATCATAGAAATACATTTTATAAGTAGAAATTACATAATTAACCCTAAAACACATTAAAAACCAATAAAAACTCATTTATTTAGAAAAATCGTATATTATATATATAATTTGAAAATAATTGACGAAAAATAGTTTTAATTAGTTAAAAATACTAAATAATTTGTAGAAATCATTTTTATACCTTAAATAACTATCAAAACCAATTTAATTACATTTTTAGTCAATTTAGGGTAAAATTACCAAAATACCCCTATATATATAAATATACTAAAATTAATCCAAAAATTCACCAAAAATAATATAATTGCACCAAATTAATTTTCTCAACATACTTATCAATAATATCAATAAATAAACTCAATTAACTAATTAATTTCAATTAAAAACACAATTAACCTAATTTTCCAAAATTACATAAACCTAAACAAATTCAAAATAAATACATAAAAATTCATAAAAATTCCACTATAATTCATTTCAACACCTATATTTATCATAAAACACAATTTCATAATTTATTTAATTAATTTTTGAAAATTAGAAAATAATACTAAAATATTTAAAAATACCCAAAAATCAAAATAATTCCCAAAAATTCTAAAAAAATTTACACATGTAGATTAAGCTAAGCGGAACAAAATTTGTGAAGGAATTTTTCATGAATCAATTAATTTGAAGTTCAAAAAAATCAAGAACCCTAAAATGGCCGAATTACCAAAATCAAAACCTAAGCAAATCAAGACCATTTTAAGTGAAAAAAAGCTTGGAATCACACTCACCAGAGCTCAAGGAGAAGAAAGAGACTAGCGGTGTCAAAAATGGTGGCCGAAAACGTCATGATCGACGGTGAGAATGAATTCGGCTTCCCGAGCTTATTCCGGCCAAACCTCGACGGAATAGGGCGCTGCTGGTGGCGGGGAAGGCTGGGGAAGGAGGTGGCACGCCGGGAGGCACACCGATGGTGAGAAAACAGGATGGCAGCGACCGGAACGGTGATGGAAGCGATCGGGAGGGAGAAGAGGGGAAAATGGCAAAATCATAAATTAATCAAACTTTATATTTTTGTTTAATATTAAATGTATATGTATATATATATACTTTTACACTATTTATTAAAATAATATAAAATCACACACATTAAATATACACCACACACATATAATTTGATATTTTAGAATTTAATACACCTAAAAATAATTAAATAATATTAAAACTAATAATAAATAATAAAATATTAGGGTAATTAATTAAACCCTAATTAAATAAATAAATACACATATATACGTTATTTAGTACTTTAAAAATATATATGAGTTTATGCAAATATGAAAATCTATTTAAAATAATTAATAATAAATAATTTACATGTCAATTTTTCCGAAAATGCAAGTCCCGAAAAAATTTTATGTAAACTGCTTAAAATAATATAAAACAATAAAAATCAATTTTAATTAAATAGCAACTCATAAAATATCATAAATATATACAAAAATTATTAACACTGCATATCCCGATGCAGTATTAAAATATTTAAAAACTCGGGATATTACAGAGACCGAGACCTATCAGACTAGGCCCATCGAGTCTGTCTCGAGGAGCGCAAACTTGTGAGTTATTATTTTATATATGTATTGCATATATGATGCATGAATATGAATTTTCATATTTCCATAATAAATTTAAACATGAATTATTTTGTTAAATGACTTAGTATATTTTTGGTATGCTTTTAGTATATTTTTGGTATATTTGCTATTTATGAGACATATATGCTAGGTATATTTTTAGTATATCTTTTGTATATATGTGGCATATATATATTAGCATATTTTGGTATATTTATGGATTATTTTATTATATATGTGGAATATATTTTAGTATATTCTTATGTATTCTATGCCATTTATTTTAATTGTGCATTTTATTTTATTTTCCATAAATATATAGTTTTATTGAAGGATATCGATAGAACGTGCTATTTTGTGGGCAGCACTAGGACTGTGTATGTATTGGTACGATAGATTTAGGGTTGAGTTGTGAATCACTTGAGGTGACTTTGATTCGATTGATTGATTTTGAGAGTGATGTGATTGAGTAGTGTGATTGCTGGAGCTCAGTTGAACTAGTGTCTCAAGGCCAATCACACTACCAGTGAGACTGCTGGAGCTCGATTGACTTAGTGTTTCGGGGCCAGTCTAAAGTCCAATATGGAATAAAATAATTACTTGGAATTAAGTGAGCCTGTATGGCTAGAGAGATGTTATTGATTGAGGTTGCGATTAAATAGGGTTCTATTTGATCCTTCACTAAAATAAATATTTTTTCAGCATTTATTATATATAAAAGTGATTTCAGTATCTGTGTGAAATGCCCGTATATATTTGTTATAATACTGATGCTTGATTGCATATGACATTAGGAGGTGCATATATATATAATATAATAATTCACTCAGTGAGGTCTGACTCCCCTCAGTTGTTTATTTTACAAGAGATTATTCTTCCTCAGACCTCAATAGTAGGTGCATATGCCGGACTTTTTCAGCCCCGGCTAGTTTATATAAATTACTTATCTGACTTTTATTATACTCTAGAAAATTACAGTAGTAGTAGTAGTAGTACTTTATATATGTAGAATGTTGTTTTTAATGTCAGAAACCTTTCTCTGAATATTGTATGCAAATATTTTATTTATTGATTTGACATTAAGTATTTATTTTATATTGATTTAAGTTTTAAATTCTGCTGCATTTTTATTTATTTATTGCATGCTTTCATTCTTTTAAGGCTTGCTACGAGTTTCGGATTCAAAAGAATTTCCGTTCTTTAACACCGGTCATGACTCTCAGTGACATTCTGCCATTTACATTCTAAAGTAACATCCTAGTCTTGAACGAGAGGATATATAGTTGATTGGATCTTTAGTTCCTTTGAACTGATCTAACTGGGGCATTCTAAACTTGGTTGGGATCTCCATTTAGATTATTTTACCTACGAAGGGTGTCTTTCCTTCCAGATTACATTCTTCTTCTTTCCTTAGTCCAGTACAAGCTTTATACATTACTTCTTCAACTTTTTAAACTATCTTTAAGTCATTTAGGACCAGAATTGTTGAGCTAGATTCTCCTTCTGAAGCTTTATGATTTTTTCTGTTTCCACCATATACATTTGGAGTCGCTGCTGGTGGTGTTATATTATTTTCTAGGTGAGTTGCTTCAGGATTACTGCCTTGAATCAAAGTGTTCGGTTGTTGCTGCATCAGGGTCATCTGGGTTTGAATATTTTGAATAATTACTTCTTTACTCATTGAGGATAGGTTGAGTGTCTGGGTTACTGTGTTTAGGTTTGGTGTGTCTATAATAGGAGTTTTTTGTAGGCTTGAAAAAAGTATGAAAGGTATGAGTCTGTTATTATATTATAGAGGAGCATAATAAGGAAAGTCGGTGCTTAAAGCTGGTCACTCCTGAGTATTACCAGGTGGAGTATATGCTCCAGGTGAGGCCTAAGATGAGGGTCCAATATGCTTAAAGGAGGTTGACATAATTATTGTTTGAAAGGGTGCTAAAGGGTTAATTGGAGGAATGAGAGTTGATGGGTTGATGTGCATGTTTAGAGTTGAAGTTAGTGGTGGACTAGAAGTCATGATTCCAATATCTCATTTGGTTTATGCTTAATGATTTTTAACTTAAGAAGTTCCCACTTATGGCGCCACTTGATAACTGGTTTCTAAAACTCCTGAGCTATGGCCTTGCAAGGGAACAAAGAAGGGTAAGGTGAGAGATGGGGAGGATCCCCACAAACCTTTTGACGTTTAAGTTAGAGAATATAAAAAGAGTGTTTTAGAGAGACAAATAGAGCAATGAATATGGAGGAATAGAATGAATGAGAATGAAGGAGTGATGCATGTACCTGAGAGGAATAAGATTTCTCTTTGATGAAAGTCTTATGTCTATTTGGAGTGTATTTCTTCTTGTCCGGGAGTCTTTTTAATTAGGAATCTTTTTTCTATTTGGTTTGAACGTCTTTCTTCTGTAAGTAACTCCTGTATAGAAAAATAAAAATCTTAATTAAATAAGAATATATGCATAGGGTATTAGACACCAAGGATATAAATATTGCTTAAATATATGAAAAAAAAAAAAGCTTTCGCCGGAGGGGAACTTGGAATGATAGTTAAAACACATCATATCTCTTTCAATTTGCGTGGATGTCACTACGAAATTAGCTACTATATTTATTGTTTCAGTAGATTAAACTATCTATCATTTAATTCAATTAACATAATTTAAACTGAAAATTTTTGATAAATTTGACATATTATTTTTCTTTAGGTTTTCTACTGTTTAGCACTGTCTGTGATGGCAAGCGCCTCCATCTGGAAGATATAAGTGCAATGTAGATATTGTAATAACAACAGATAAAAGATGTTTTGGGATTGAGACTTTTATTCGTGATGATCTGGGTGCGTGTTCTTTTGGAACCTCCTTCTTTGTTGGAGGATTGTTTAGTTGTTGATTTGATTTCTGGTTAATAGAAGTGACTTCTTTTCTTAAAAAAAAAAATATATTACACTTAATCCTTAAATATTTAACACATATTTTAAAATATAACATATACACTATACTATGAATCAAATCACCGATACATTATATTCAAAATAGCACATCTCAAGCAAATGAAATTTTTCTGATATATATTTTAGATAATATATTGACAAAGTATATAATATATATACCTACCAAACCAATTGCAGTCCTTGTATTTCTTGTTGTGATCGACCTAACCTTCAACTTCAATTGACATACGCCAACCACATTTCAGGCTAAATGATTATCATTTAATTTTTTTTCTCATCCCTTCGAAGAAAAGTGTATAAGGATGCAAATTTCGGAGTGTCCCATGATTTTATATATTAAAATTGTCAAATTGTTTGTAGAAATTACTTGGTATAACTTGTAGTCATTGAGCAAAAAAAAAATATATTTAACTTCAATACCAAAATGAATAGAGCCCATCTGATTATCCAATATAAAAAAATCAATAAAATAAGATAATATATTCAAAATAAACAAAAAAAATAGTCTGGAAAAAACCAGGGAGTCATAATTACAGAGAACGGGTAGCAACCTTTGTTTTATTATCTTTCCATTTGTTTTTATTATATATCAAATCAAGGGGAAAACAACATGTTAAGAAAGTTTGAATGACAATATTATAAATTTATTTGTTTTTTTATCTAGTAGTAATACTTTTGTCCGAGAACTACATAAATGAAAAATTAGGGGTATCTCAGCACTTTAGCCACATTATAGATTTTTTTTTAATGAGAAATTTTTCTTCTTTTATTTTACTATCTTCATATATAATTTTTTTTTCTTTAGCGTTAAAAATAAAAAACACTATAAATCTACAAGCATAAATAAGTTTCGAGCATTTATTTAAACATAAAAAATTAAAACATGTATTATGATAAAAATACAATAGGCTAAGATACAAATGAATCTGAAATACAATAAATCTCTAGAGGATGTACAAATGAATAATCAGCTACATTATTGCAACAATGGTTCTGTATATTTATACAATCTCAATAATTAAAGAATAAAATTAATGAAAGAATCATATTCTGGTTTCTAAATTCTACTTCCTCCAATTGAGATAACTGAAAATTGGCTTTTCAGGAACAGGAATGCATTTGACCACCCAGCCAATTGGCCATGTCAGAGCTGCCATGCCAATGCACGCACCCCATTGACCCCAGTTCAACCTCTCTGTATCTGCGAATTTCTTCAGAAACTCCACCATCAGCACCTGAAGGATTATGGTTACGCCGATAATCCCCAAGAACAGCTTGTTCTTGTGTATCCCTCTGAAGACATTCTTCTTCTCCAGCTTCCTTGCATTGAATTCATTAAACACTTGGCAGAGGACAAAAGTATTGAAGATCAAGGTGTCATTTACCTCCTCAGTCACACCAAATATAGATTCGCCGTTGAATTGTAGAGTCAAGAGGACAGCTATCTGATACAAGGCTTGAGCTAATAGGTTCCTCCACATTATGTTGGTGATGAGAGGCTCTGTTCGTCCCACAGGTTTCTTATCCATCAGCTCTTTGCTGGGTTGTTCTGTAGCAAGAGCCAGAGCACCAAGGGTGTCCATGATGAGATTCACCCATAGTAGCTGGACTGCTGTCAACGGAACTTCACCGGCTGAAACTGCTGCTACGAAATTGATCACAAGCGCAGCAACATTGACAGTGAGCTGGAATTGAATGAATTTCTGTATATTGTTGTAGACACATCTTCCCCACCCCAAAACTATGGCTACCGAAGCAAAATTGTCATCCAAAATGACAATATCTGAGCTTTCCTTGGCAACTTCAGTGCCTTGGATCCCCATAGACAATCCAATATCTGCCTCTTTCAGTGCTGGTGCATCATTGGTGCCATCACCAGTAACGGCCACAACGTGGCCTTTTTGTTTGAGGCACTGCACCATAAGAAGTTTGTCAAAAGGAGAAGATCTTGCCATCACACATATTTTATCAACTTTCTCCATTCTTTCCAAAGGCGTATAGTTGCGAAATTCTTCTCCTTCTACTACAGCTCCACTGTACATATCCTGACCTGGCTTGAGTATCCCACACTCGAGGGCTATAGCTCTTGCAGTGAAAACGTTGTCGCCGGTGATCATTTTAATGTTGACTCCAGCGTGTTGACAATCTTCCACAGCTTTCTTTACCCCTGTTCGACATGGGTCCTTGATACCCACTAGTCCTAAAAGTGTCAAGTTGTTTTCTTTGAGCTTCTCTTGTACTCCATTTTCACATTGCTCTTCTGATATCTGTCTATGTGCAAAAGCGATGCAGCGAAGGCTGTCGGCTGCCATGCCTTGAATAATTTGCTTGAAGACGCTTCTGTTTTGTTCATCCAGATCTTTTACCATTCCAGAGGCATCGTAGTAACTTGAGCACATTGCAAGTATCATCTCTGCTGCTCCTTTCCAGTGCACATGGATTGTGTTGTCAACCTTCTTTCTTATCAAAACGCCACTCCTTTTTTTCTGTGAGTTGAAGGCTTCAACATGGAGAATGATAGAGCTCTGTTTTTGTTCCTCCATATCCATTTTCAAATCCAGAATGGCCCAAGAAAGAATTGCTTTTTCTGTGGGACTACCTGAGAACTCAAACTCAGATTCTAGATTTACTCTGTAGGCACTACCCGTTGTATTGAGGGCAACTCCTTGTTTGACCAAGTCGATAACATGTGGACAAATCGAAGAAGAAGTGCTTTGTTCCCGTTGTTCTACCCAAAACTTTGTTACCTTCATCAGGTTCATTGTAAGGGTGCCTGTTTTGTCGGTACAGACTGTGGTAGCAGAGCCCATAGTCTCACAGGCAGAGAGCTTCCTCACCATTGCTTGATCAGCCATCATTCTCTTCATGGAATATGCCAGAGTGAGTGTTACAGCCAATGGCAAACCTTCAGGAATTGCAACTACAACAATTGTGACTGCAGCAGCTACAATTCCCACAACAGCATTGACTATATCATCTGCCTTTGTACTGCTGCCATTGAACTCCCTGTTCCCATTCTCATCTTCTGTATTCCCTGTGAAGTAGCGAACCAACAAGACGACCAGGACAAGGAAAGCAACAGCCAGACCAACCTTACCTATTGATGAGGTGAGCTTATTAAGCCTAGCCTGCAAAGGTGTTTGCTCGTTGGTGTCGCGGCTGATATGGCTCATCATTTCTCCCCATGCTGTGTTCATGCCAACTGATGTAACAAGCATCCGACCATAGCCATCAGCTACCTTGGATCCAGAGAAGAGGAATGGATTTTGGTGGGAATTTACTTCGACATGATCACTCTCCCCTGTCATGCTGGATTCATCGATTTGCAAGGAGTGCCCATCTATGAACAATCCATCAGCAGGGACTTGGTCTCCAATCTTGAGACAAACAACATCTCCAACAACAAGTTCAAAAATTGAGACCTGCTGCCGCCGACCATTTCTAACGACATCGATTTGGATATTTCTACTGACTTTGGACAGCTTATCAAATTGTCTATTTTGCCTGTAATTGCTTATAGCAGAGACAGCTATGACAAGAAAGACAGCAACGAAAATGCTGCCACCGTCATACCAACCTTCTTTTAGGCCATGCTCTTTAATCCCAAAGGCGAGAGAAAGTGCTGCGCATCCTAAAAGAATGGCAATGGTAAGATCTTTAAAAGCTTCCACCACAAAATAGAAAAAGCTCTTGGTCGGCGGTTTCTTATACGTGTTCGAGCCAAATGCTTCTAGGCGACGAGCAATGTCCTCAACACCCCCAAAGATGCCACCTTCAATGGTGGTTTCAACAGCAGAGGCTACGCCAACGACACCATCTAACTCTCGAACCTGTTTGTGATTTTTCTTTTTGACAAGCTCAGTCAGAGCTGTTTGATCTATCTTGAAGGTGCTGTTATCTGGGTTAATATGAAGAACAGAATAAGATGGAGAGTGGGGAATTTTTGTGGTTGTTTTCTTTGCTGTAGCAGCCCTGGCAACAGACTGTATAGCTCTAGAGCAATAAATTGCTGCAAACGCCAAGTGCCATCTCCTAGCATATAAGCTAGATGTAGAAGCAGGTGGCGCGTCAAGAAAGTAGTCGATGCTTGCTATTAAAAACTTTGGCATGTATATATTGATTCTGATGCAAGCTTTTATTCGTTTCTTGTAAATTCTGACGAAGGATTCAAAACAAGAAGAAAATAAAGCAGGTGGGAAATAATTTTTGAAGATTGAATGAGGAGAGGCTGAAATGATATATGGAACAACAATCGGAGTGCGTTTTACAATTTGTATGGTGATAGGCGGCGTACGGAACGTGTGCTGAGCGCGTAGCGGTTCCACGCGGCCCGCACTCATTTGATTTCAGGCCCAACTAACCCACTTGCGGACTTGTGTTTTACAATTTATATGCTGGTTGGCGGCGTACGGAACGTGTGTAGCGGTTCCACGTCGGCCCGCACTCACTTGATTTCAGGCCCCACTAACCCACTTGCAGAATGTTAGCCTTAGCCTGTAAAGGAGCTTACTTAGGTTACAAGAATTGATCATGTGATTTACAGCTTCAAGTCGGTAAAATAATGATTTAAAAAGAATTAACAATGTGATTTACGGCTTCAAGTGGGTAGGATAATGATTTAGAGTCAGTACCATGAAATATCCACCCCCCCTCCGGAGCCAAGGAAATAACAAAACCATTTATGTGTATTTACATATAAACTTGCCATGAATTAAGGAATCTATATGGGTGCTTCCTATCATTTTTCGCTTAAAATATTTGTATTTTGCTGAGATCTAAGAAAGTGTTAAGAACAAACTTGCAAGAATATAGAAATAAAAATGAAATGTAAATAAATAAAAATCTCAAATTTGATTAAATTGGGACTTGATATGTGTTTTAACGGATTTAGTAGTACTATAATATAAAGAGATTTTTTCATAAATGTTCAAAAATAGAAGTAAAATAATAAAAATAACTGAAGTTTTTCAAATTTACATGCCTATCCCATGATGGTAAAATAATTACGCGCATGCACCCTCGTCTTCTTCTCCTTCGTTTTTCTTTTTCTTTCTTGTTTACTTAACTATTCCTTGTTTTCCTAGCCAAATTACCAACCTTCAAATAGCTCTCCCACTGTTGCAACTGGATCTTATTTTCCCATCATCCAAAAACATAAACAATTTATTCATATAAAACTCATATCAAAATTGTTTGAGTTCTTCTCTTAGTTTTAGGTGATCATCACTTCTTCATTCTACAAAAAAATAAGAGGAGAAAAAATCTACAAGTACAACAATTTTTGTTCTTCTATCAACCTCGCTGTTTTATGGCATTCTTTTTGGCTCTGCTTCTTCTTCCTATTCTTCAGAACTCGCATCATCACCTGCATCATCACCATCCTCAAAGCAACTAGGCATGTTAGTTTTAATTTTTAGTTTTAATTTTTTTTTTTTGCTGTGGGTAATTTTTTGTATATATAGTTTCAATGGGTTATAAGGAAGTTAGGGCTTTTAGATTGGAGATGCTTATTTGATTTTCCTTAGTCTATTTTGGATCTATTTCACATGATTTTGGAATTTTTTTTTATTTGGGTACTGATCTATTTTATTTAGTCTATTTTTTGTTGTTGGTAGATTTGTATGGATTATCTCATAGCAGAAATCATAAATTGATTATATCCATATTGGTAATTGGTATTTATGAATAGGTGAAAAAGGACAAATTTTTAGCATAGGAGGTATTTTTGTGAATTGGTATGTATTCGGTGTAGAAAATGCCCCCAAAAGATTGAAATAGGTCATGAGGATACAAGTCATGATGTGAAAAAAATGCCTACCCAAAAGATTGAGCAAGCATTGAATTTGTAAGAGGTACAAGCCATGTAGTTCCAATAATTTGATTTAGCAGAATATGTTGTCCAACTAGCATGTCAAACAAAGTAGTGAGTTTGAAGCTTTAATATTTAATGAGCTTGGCATTATTCCAATTTTGTCATATCACATGCTTAATATTTTTTATATGCCATTGTGCTAATATCCATGGATTTGTGTAGGATGTTATGGGATTGATATCAATAGAAAAAGTTGGGACTTTTGTTCTGATTATAGTCTTTATCAACAATGAAAAGTTACCCAACATTGCTTGTGAGAATAGTGTTATGAATGATTGAATTTAGATGATGACACTCTCTTTGCATTTTATACCTTATAGTATTAAACTTTTAATCCTAACAGATTGTGTCATCTTGACTTCTTGATGCCATAAATAATGCATGAATGTTAATGCATGGTTGACCATAGTTGTTTCCCACTCTTTCTTTATTATTCTTGTTTTAGTTGTGTTTTTTTTTTAGATTTAACATAACTTATGCATCTCCTTTTTTTTTGTTTAATATTATGTGGCTGATATTTGTATTTCTTAATCCTGGCATGGTCTTTTGTTCTGTGATATGATTATAAAGACCTTATATAGTGTCATACTCTTGTTGATAATCAAGCACCATTCTATTTCACAAAGGCAAATGTTTGGTCTTATTAACCATGAGTGGTCACTGAATGGCATATATCAGAATTCATAACAGTTCAAGTATAGAAAGAGTGCACATATTAGGGACTTGTAAATGGGCTGCTCATTTTGGAGTTTAGTATTTTAACCTAACAACATCTAAGCTTATAAATGTATAATAGCTTCGGAGCTATCAGCTATCACATAATATGTCACTTATGTGATTTTGTTTATAGCCTTATTTTCACTACATTACTGCTTATTTACTGCAATATTTTGTCAATTTATATTAAATATGAATATTTAAAATACAACTATATACATAATTTAATAAAACAATACTTTTTTCAAATTTTAGAATTTGATAAATCTCATTATATTTTTCATTATCTTTAATTATATATTATTATTATTATTATTATTATTATTATTATTATTATTATTATTATTATTATTATTATTATTATTATTATCTACATATATAAAACAGTATCGGAAACCTAAAATAAACCAAAAAGCAACAAAATTATAAAAATATGAAAATGCACTACTTGGGCTAATGCTTGTGCTAGTGTATATGTTGATGTATTGTATAGTTTTATTTTAATCTTTTTTATTTTTTATTTTTTGATGATGTGTAGGTGACTGATGTACATATGTTGTTGTATTTGGTTATTTTATTTTTATTTTAACCTTAGTCATTTGTTCTTATCACTTAATGTATATACATGTTAAACTTCCTTCTATAACTAATTTATGATTATTGTCTATTTAATTTAACTTGATCAATTCATATGTGGATTCCACCAATTTCTTCTTATATATTATGCAATACATACATAATATTATAGGACAAAATAAAAAATCTCATATATATTTTTCTAAACCAAAAAAACTAAAATCAGAAAAAAGAAATCAAAAACCAAAAATTAACCAAAAGGATACAAAAAAAAAAGAATCAAAAACTAAAAGTAAACCAAAATGATACAAAAAAAAAATCTTTGTGATTGTTTTCTATTTAATTTAACTTGTTCAATTCATGTGTGGATTCAACCAAATCATCTCTTATATATTATGTACCAGACATATAACATTGCAGGACAAGAACAAAATCAGAAAAAATAAAAAAAAAAACTAAAAGGATAAAAAAAGGGATCAGAAACTAAAAAGAAACCAAAAGGATACAAAAAAAAAAAAAGAATTGGAAGCTAAAAATAAAAAATAAAACCAACATAAATTAATATAATAAAAAAAAAGTCAAATTAAAATCTTTCAACACTTCATCACCATCAACACCATTTTTAACATAACTATCTTTAATATTGGAATTAAAACCAACATCCTCAAATAATTTCTTATTACCCTTAAAATAAAAACACAAAATAAAGTATTAGTAATTAAACAGAAACCAAAACGATACAAAAATAATAAAATAAAACATACCCCAACAAAATCCTTTAATTAATCACCACCACCACTAACAATTTCAACAAATTCTAAATCATAAGTACCTTTTCACAATTAACATATTTTAAATCAGAACTAGAAGTATCAAAAGTACATCTACACTTCTCTGCACTTTTAAAACAAGATTTGAAACTAAAAATAAAACAAAAAGAATAAAATTATATACATGCTACCCAATAAAAGAAATCCTTTAACTCATCACCACCACCAATAGTATCAACAAATTCTGAATTATAAGCACATTTTTTACAACTAGTAACATCTATTAAATCAAAACTAGAAGCACCAAAAGTATATGCACATTTCCCTACACTTTTAAAACAAGATCAACAACTAAAAGTAAATCAAAAAATAACAAATTAAATACATGTTACTAATAAAAGAATGGAGATATAGGGTATCGATTCTTATACCTCTCGCATGCAAAGCAAGTATTCTACCATTTGAGTTGCACCCATCTTCATTTTTCATTTACTGACACATCATTAAATTATGTTATGATCTGTTTTAGGATTGGTTATTCAATTTGAAGTTATAAGACATTGTTTTGTATTTTACAAATACATTAGACTACTTGAAATCTTAAAAATGTTAAAATTATATTTTTCGTAATTGAAATATATTGATAAAATTGATTCTATTTTAGAATCATTAGAAATTTAAATTATGACTTTATTTTTTTTACCTAAAGTTGTATTATCGCTTTTTAGAAATAATCATATTGGTTCAATTATAATGAATGTTATATCTTTTACACATTAAGAACTTGAATAATCAATTATATACAAAAAATTTATTGTTTGTATTTTGATCATCACATTATGTGTATTCTTATAACCTACTTGAGAAATTTATAAAATAAAATCTCAAAAAATATATTGGCTAATGCTTCATTAATAAAAAAAAAGGAAAAAATTAAGGAAAATATTTTTTTTTTAAAAAGAGAGAAATAAAAAAACAAAGGAAGTACAAAAATTAAAATAAAAAAGATAAAAAAATTATAAAAAGAAGAAAAGGAAAAAAGAAAGTGAAAATAAAAAAGGGAAGGAGAAAATATAAGAAAAAAGGAAAAAAAATTTATAAAAAGGTGAAAAAAGAAAAAAAGGAATAAAAATTATCAAGAAATTAATAAAAATAAAATAAAAAGTTAAAGAAATCAAAAAGAAAAATATATGTGCATTTTTAAAAATATAAAAAATATTTTTATAATTATGATAAGGTAAATTTATAAAAAATGAAAATTTGAGATATTTTTATTAATAATAATTAAAAAGGGATATTTTTATAGATTTTTCTAATACATAAGCCGTATAAAGCCCTGTCAGTTTATAAAAGCGTCAAACCCAAGCTCATGCTCAGTCCAAATAATCAATCTTTTGGATCAATCCACTCGTTCCCTTGTTTGTCAAAAATACAATAAAAATTTAGCTGTTATTATTATTATTTTTGAACTGGGGAGGAAAGATAAAAAGACAAAATTCTTAATTAATATTTAAAAAAAATTATATTATTACACTACTCAATTTTCTATAAATTTAATTAGTATTTATTCTCGTATTTTTGTTAAAGAGTGATTTAAGGACTCTATAAATCTGTTATTATTAATTTATAAAATAAATTTTTATTTAATTTAAAATGAAAAAGTGGGAGAACTATTTTATCATATAGATCATTTGTATATAGATTATTTCACGTTTTATTAGTTAAAAAAATTCTACGGCAAAAAAAATTCTCCGCATTGTGTTTAAGTTGCAAAATCAACAATAATACTGAAATCCCTATATTTTAACAGGAAAAAAAAAAAAAAAAAAAAAAACAGGTCTCTAGTAACTGCAATTATGTTGTGAAAATTTTTCTTGGTTTTATTGATTAAGCAAATAAATTATATGTGATGTAGAATTTTTTTTAAAAAAAAACCTATATCTAATTACTAGTTAATACAATTTACTTGCTTTTTGTACAGGAAATAATAAATGACATTGTAGAAATTCAACTTCATCCACTTGATGTAGCAAAACATTGGCTTGCTTGGAACAGGTACACTCTTGACACACCAAGCAATTGGCTAGGATAGCAATGCTTGCGCCCCATTGACCCCCAGTTCAACCTTTCTTTATCTGCAAATCTTTTCAAAAACTCCACCATCAGCACCTGAAGGATGTTGAGATAACACGTTGATTAGCTTTAGCTATATTTCTGTTTCAGTATTGTTAGACTTATTATTAATTTAGTTAATGTTGTATTTATCTCTTTAACTTGTATCATCCTATATATACAGCCTTATACTCATTTTACAAAATAATAATACATCAAAACCTTCACATGGTATCAGAACTGCTAACAAATGGCTAGACAAATTATTCCCACCTCTTCTTCTCCTTCTCCTTCTCTTCCTATGACTACTACAACAAATCACAATCTGTCCATTAAATTAACCTCTAGAAATTTCCTCATCTGGAAAATCCAATTCCAACCTCTCCTTAATTACCATAAACTTACAGACTTTATTGATGGCTCCATTGTTGCACCACTAACTACAACTACTTCCTACTCCCAATCCAGAATATACCGAATGACATCAAAAAGACCAACTTTTACTCTCATGGATTTTCTCTTCTCTTTCTAAAGAAGTTTTTTCCTATGTTATTGGCATGACTACATCCTTTGCGGTTTGGCATGCACTAGAAAGTGTTTTTGGTTCTGTATCTTAGAATCGTCAATTACAACTCCACTTTGAACTTTAAGAATTGAAGAAAAATGACTTATCAGTCACTCAATATTTGCAAAAAGCCAAAGCTTTAGCCGATGAACTTGGAGCAGCAGGTAGATCTCTTTCTCCTGCAGAATTCAATGAAATTATCTACCGCAACCTTGGCTATAAATTTCATAACATTATTACAGCTTTAAATCAGTGACCCACACCAGTTACATTCCAAGAACTTCATGGGCAATTGATGGCTTATGAAATTCTCATTAAAAAAATTCATGAACCACCCACTGCTCACATTGTGAGGCGATAATTTTTTGGTTCTTCTTCTCGGCCTCGACCTCTCATAACATCACTTACTTCACCCTTTCCCAATAATCAGAGACCTTCCTTCTCCTTTTGCCGGAATCACTCTCAACAATGTCAGATATGTGGCTTCTATAATCATACAGTTGACAAGTGCTGTCTCCACTATGAACCTCACAATCAAGTCACCTCTCCCCAGGCTTATTATGCAAACAACATTGGTATGATTCCCTATTATTGTTTTGGCACTACATCACCTGCCTACATAGCTGCATTTCATCCAACCCTTAGCACCCAGATACTGGTGCTTCCCATCACATGACATCGGATTCCTCTCATCTTGTCAATCTGGTTCCTTATACTGGTAATGATAAAATTATTATTGGCAATAGTTAGAGCCTTCCTATCACACATACTGGTAAGTCATTCCATCATTCTCCATAATTTGATAAGGATTTCATTTTTAAAAATGTGCTTTATGTTCCAAATATTCAGAAATCTTTACTCTCTATCCAAAAATTCACTACTAATAATTCTTGCTTTTTTGAATTTTGGCCTAACCATTTTTCTATCAAGGACCTGAACACCAGGGCAACCCTGTTATGAGGCCGGAGTGAGAATGGGTTGTATGCGATGCCACCATCCTCCATTCCATCAAAACAAGCATTTCTTACTGAATCCACCTCCTTTGCAAACTGGCATGCTCGCTTAGGTCATCCATAACATCGCACTATTTCCAAAATTATTAGAGATAATCATTTACCTATTTCCAATTCAATAAATTATAGTTTTTCTTCATGTTGTTTAGGCAAATTAGCTAAATTACCTTTTGCTAATGTTAAGCATACTACAGATGCTCCCTTTCAAATTATTCATTCAGACATTTGGGGTCCTTCCCTAGTCACCTCTTATCATGGTTTCTGTTATTTTATTTTATTTGTTGATGATTTCACTAGATTCACCTAGATTTATTTTCTCAAAAATAAAAGTGATGCTCATTCTGTGTTTCTTAACTTTGAATCGTATGTACATCGATAATTCATACAATTAATAATTTCTTCACAAAGGATAATGGTTATGCCAATGATCCCTAAGAATAATTTGTTCTTATGTATCCCTTTGAAGATATTCTTCTTCTCCAGTTTCCAAGAATTGAATTCATTGAACACTTGGCATAGAAAAAAAGTGTTGAAGATTAAGGTGCTATTTACCTTCTTAGTCACATCAAATATGGATTCACCTTTGAATTGTAATGTCATGAGGATAGTGATCTGGTACAAGGCTAATATGTTCCTCCACATTATGTTGGTGATCAATGGCTCAGTGCTGCCAACGGGTGGCTTATCCATCAGCTTTTTGGTGGGTTACTACTAGAGCACCAAGTGTGTCCATGATAAAGTTCACCCAGAGTAGCTGGATTGCTGTCAATGGGACTTCATCAGCTAAAATGGCTGCTACAAAATTGATCACCCATGCAGCAACATTGACAGTGAACTGGAATTGAATGAATTTCTATATGTTGTTGTAGACACATCTTCCCCATTGCAGAACTGTGGCCACAGATGCAAAATTATCATCAAATATAACAATATCAGAGCTTTCCTTGGCAACTTCAATTCCTTGAATCCTTAAAAATAGCTCGATATCTGCTTCTTTTAATGCTGGTGCATCATTCATGCCATCTCCAATGACTGCCACCACTTGTCTTTTTCGTTTCAGGCATTGCATCATGAGACGTTTATCAAAAGGAGAAGATCTTGCCATCACACAAATATTATTAACTTTCTCCATTCTTTCCTTTTCTGTGTAGTTGCGTAATTCTTCTCCTGAGATTACAGCTCTATTAAATATATCCTTATCAAGTTTCAATATTCCACATTTAATGGCAATAGCTCTCGCCATGAAAACATTGTCTCCTGTGATCATTTTGATTTTCACTCCAGCATGTTGGCAATCTTTCACAGCTTTCTTCACCCGTGGTTGACTTGGATGCTTAATACCCACAAGTCCTAATAGAGTCAAACTGTTTTCTTTAAGTTTCTTCTCTTGTATTCCATCTTCATGCTTTTCTTCCGATAGTTGTATATGTGCAAAAATGATACATAATTTGCAAAAGCGATGATATTAGCTGCCATATCTTGAATAATTTGCTTGAATAGACTCCTTTCCCTATCTTACAAAACCTTTACAAGTCCAGAAGTGTCATGAAAACTTGAGCACATCGCTAGTATCATCTCTGCAGCTCCTTTCCATAGAGTGTGTTATCCATTTTCTGCCTAATCAGAACACCACTTCTTTTCTTTTGTGAATTGAAGGCATCAACATAGAAGATAGTACAACTCTGCTTCAATTCCCCTATATCCATCTCCAAATCCTGAACTACCCAGGAAAGAATTGCTTTTTCAGTGGGACTTCTAGAGAACTCAAAATTGCTTTTTCAGTGGGACTTCTAGAGAACTCAAACTCAGATTCTTGATTTCCTCTATAGATGCTTCTAGTTATATTAAAGGCTAATCATTACTTGATCGGTTCAAGAAAATTCAGAGAAACTGAGGAGGAAATTCTTTGTTCCGTTGGCTGTTGGCCTAGCCAAAATTTTATTATCTTCATTAAGTTCATTGTAGGAATACATGTTTTATTAGTATAAATTGTGGTGGCAGAGGCCATGGTCTCACAAGTAGAGAGCTTTCTCACCATACCTTGATCAACCATCATTCTTTTCATTGAATTGCTTTTTTTTCCTCTTCTTTTCTGTCCCAATTTCTTCTTTGTCCTCAATCATGGTTGCTAATCATACCAACACCACCTTCTAGAACAAAAATGATCAAAATAATACCCTAATCACCATTAACATAGTCGCTCAAACTCCATTAAAACTCACTTCAACTAATTACATCTCTGTGAGATTACTGTTTCAAACCCTTTCATTGGCTATGACTTACTTGGCTATATTGATGGATCAAAACCATGTCCACCACAAACTATAACAGCCAACAATAATACCACACCCAATCCTACACACTCTCTTTGGCTTTGACAAGATCAGTTAATTCTCAATGCAATTATTGGATTAATCTCTCCCACAATCATTCACTTTGTTGCCAATGCAAAAAATTCAAAAGAAGCTTGGAACACACTAGCAAACACCTATGCCAAACCAACCCATGGTCGAATCAAATAAGTCAAAAATCAAATCAAAATGATAAGCAAAGGGTCTGAATCCATCTCTAAATTCTTATAAAAACTCAAAGCTTGGACTGAATAGCTAACTCTTCTTGGTTCTCCTATGGATGGCGATGATCTCATTGATAAATTCTTGACACTCTTAGAGACGATTATAAAGAACTTGTTTAAGTTGTCCAGGTAAAAGACACATCCATCTCTTTTGACGAGTTACATGAAAAGCTACTCAATTTCGAAGCTTCTCTCCTCACTCTTGAACCTGAACTAGTCTTCCCTATAATAACACATGTCTTTACTCGCACAAACTCACAAAGGTGCAATAACAATCAGAATTTTTCAGATACAATGAGAATTTCAGCACCCAAACCAAACACCAATCCCAACTGTCAACATCATCCTTATTTAGGGTACTGTCAACTCTATCTAATTCAAGGACACACTGCCAAATGGTGTCCTTCGTACAAGCTGGAGCCTGTCAACAATAACAATAACACTACTTCTCGACCATGGCAACCTAAGGTGCATTATGCAATTACCTCAAACAAAAATCGACATTGGCTTCTTGATAGTGAGGCATCTCACCATGTCACCTCTGACTTGGAAAATCTAACCTTGTATAATCCATACAATGGTGGCAATGATATAATGATTGAGGATGACATAAAATTACTAATCACCGATACTAGTTCTACTACTTTATTCACTTTGTCTTAATTTTTTAAATTAGACAATGTTCTCTGTGTTCCACACATGAAACGCAATCTCATTTCAATTTATCAATTTTGCAACTCTAATAATGCATCTCTTGAATTTTAACTTAATGCTTTTCTTGTTAAGGAACTCAACACAGGGAAGATTCTATTGAAGGGAAAAACTAAAAAAGGCATATATTAGTGGTCATAAACCCAACCCCTCTTTGCTTTTTCAAATTTTGAAACCTCTATGTTGCATTGGCATCACAGGCTAGGACATCCTTTAGCTTTTATTTGTAAAAATATCTTCTCTTCCAATAATTTAAATTTAACATCTAGTGTTTCCTCTTTTGCTCATTGTAATCATGTTTATCAAATAAAATTCATAAGTTATCTTTCTCTCAATCAACAATCATATTCACTAATCATTTTGAAGTCATTTACTCTTATGTTTAGACATCACCTATGGTATCCATTGATAATTTAAATACTACATTGTGTTTGTTGATCACTTCACTAGGTATATATGGTTGTACCCTTTAAGACATAAATATGATGTAAAAGATGTGTTCATTTGATTCAAAACCATTGTTGAAAAGCACTTTAACACCACCATAAAAATGTTATACACTGATAATAGAGGTGAGTTTATTGCTCTAATAAATTTTCTTTATTTGAATGGCATAACTTATCTCACCACTCCACCACATACCCAAAAAATAATGGCATGGCTGAATAGAGACACTTGCACATTGTTGAAATCAATTTGGCTTTTCTAACTCATGCCTCTTTTCCTATATCCTATTGGACATATGCTTTCGCTACAGCTGTCTATTTAATCAATATAATGCCTATACCTACTTTACATCTTCAATCAACTTTTGAAAAAATATTTAACAAACATCCAAATTATCTTAAACTCAAGATATTTGGATGTCTCTATTACCCGTGGCTCAAACCATATAATAATTATAAGTTAGAGTCCAACTCCAAACCTTGTGCCTTTATAAGGTACTTTACTACTCAAAGTGCATATTTGTGTCTTGATCCTCACTCTTCCAAAGTTTGTATTTCACGGCATGTTAAATTTGTAGAGTCAATCTTTTTGTTTAGACAACTTAAACCCACAGAGTCTAGACCTAAATATAACACTATTGCTACTTGGATTCCACCTGCAATCCAAATACCTTCACCTTCCCAACCAGTGCCACTCATTATGCCTTCCACAGTACTGCCACCTCAATAGTGTCTTCATCATACTATTACCCTCCTTCTTATACAATCAAATACTTCCAACACATTGTCTCATTCTATGGTCACCCACTCTAAACACAATATTCACAAACCAATTCACAAATTAAACCTATGTGCTTAATTAGCTTCCTCTAAAACACTTAAACCCTCTACTGTTAAACAAGCTCTCAAGGATCCTATTTGGCAGCAAGCAATGATAGGCGAGTTTAATGCTCTAATGAATATTGAAACATGGAAATTAGTTCCACCTGATTCTAAACATAATTTAGTTAGGTATAAAGGGATTTTTCAAATTAAAAGTAAATTTGATGGCTTTGTTAATAAGTACAAAGCATCATTGATGGCTAAGGGCTTTCTTTAATGACCTGGAGTTGATTATCATGACACAAAAGTCCTGTAATTAAGCCTATTACAGTCCCATAATCTTAAGTATTATTGTTAGTCATGGTTGGGAGCTAAAACAACTAGATATGAATAATGCTTTTTTACAAGGGTGTTTATATGAAGATGTATACATGGTTCAACCTCAAGGATTCCTTAATAATGACTAACCAAATCATGTTTGCAAACTTTATAAAGCCATCTATGGCCTTCAACAGGCTTCAAGAGCATAGTACTATGAACTTTAAACTTTTCTACTTTAATATAGGTTTAAGAATTCCTTTGTTGGAACTTCTTTTTTTGTGTATTATAATGGCCTTAATCTTATGTATTTGATTGTTCATGTTGATGATCTGATTCTCATGGGAGTTCATTCTATAATGATCAATGAGTTTGTCACTATTTTAGTTAGGCAATTTTCTCTAAAGGATCTTAGACAACTATTTTATTTCTTGGGTATCGAAATTGTGCACAACACTACTGGATTACTTCTATCTCAGTGTCACTACATCCAGGAGTTACTAGCTAAAACCCACATATTATAGGCCAAACCTGTACAGACTCCTCTTTCTACTAATACTCAGCTCATACTTCATAGCGGTAATACACTACCTAATGTAACTAAGTACTGTGCAGTCTTTGGCAGCCTTCAATATCTTCTAATTTCTAGGGTAGATATCGCATTTATTATCAACTGCTTGTCTCAATATATGCATTGCCCCATAATAGATCACTTGGTATGTGTTAAAAGACTATTATTTGAAAGAATAATTAATGAAGGTATTTATCTTCATCGTAATTCTTTATTAACTCTTCATGCTTATGCTGATGCTGATTGGGGTGGACACAAGGATGACTTCTCTTCTACTAGTGCATACATCATCTATCTTGGTCACAATCCAATTTTATGGAGCTGTAAAAAGCAATAAATTATTGCACGCTCCTCTACTACAACTGAGATAACCTGGATTTGTTCTTTACTTTCTGAATTACATATCAATATAGCACTCTGTCTAGTTATCTATTGTGACAATGTTGGTGCCACATAACTCTATTCTAATCTTATGTTTCACTCTAGAATAAAACATGTTGCTTTTAATTTTCACTTTATACGTGAACAAGTCCAGAATGGGGTCCTATGGGTAGCTCATATTTCCTCTGCTGATCAGCTGGTGGATGCTCTCATAAAACCTCTTTCTCATCCTTGCTTTTTTTTTAACTTAATTCCAAGATTAGATTGCTTAACCACCATTCATTTTAAGGGGGCACGTTATGGGATTCTCCTTCTATTATTGTAATAGATTTAGTTTTGCTTATTCAAATTGATTTGAATGTATTTAAATTTTGTATTTGTTTTCAGTTATAACAACTCCAAAGAATATGAGTTTTATTGTGCAAATGTATCTATATTTTTTTATTATCAATGAATGAAAAAGCTGAGTTGCTTTCTAACTTCTTTAAACACTCTTAAATCCTTCTAGAATTGCAATAATTACTATAGTAACTGCAGTAGCTACAAATCCTACCACACCATTCACTATATCAACAGTCTTTGTCTTACTACCATTGAACTCCATATTTCCATTCTCATCTTGAGTGTTTCCGGTAAAGTAGCGAACCAACAAGACTATAAGAACTAGGAATGCTTTATTAAGCCTAGTCTATAAAGGTGTTTGCTCATTCATGTTACAACTGATATGGCTCATAATTTCTCCCTAAGTGGCGTTCATGCCAACAGAGGTAATAAGCATCCTTCCATAGCCATCAATAACCTTGGTGCTGGAGAACAAGAATGGACTATGATCAGTATTAACTTTGACCTAGTCACTCTCCCCTGTCATGCTTGATTCATCTATTTATAAGGTATGGCTGTCTATGAATAATCCATTAGTAGGAACCTAGTCTCAAATCTTTAAACAAACATCTCCAACAAGAAGTTCAAAAATTGAAACCTGTTATCTCTAACTATGTCTCACAACATTAATTTGAATATTATTGCTGACCTTGGACAACTTGTCAAATTACTTTTTTGCCTATAATTGCTTACAACAAAGACAGCTACAAGAAGAAAAATAGTAACAAATGTACTACCACCATTGTACCATCCTTCTTTAAGGCCATGCTCTTTGATTTTAAATCTAAGAGAAAGGGTTGCACAACCTAAAAGAATGACAATTATTAAATCATTAAAAGCTTTCATAATAAAGAAAAAAAAAGCTCTTCATTGGTGGCTTTTTATACGTATTAGTACCAAATGCAGTTTGCCTATGAGCTATATCTTGGACACTGTCACTAATGCCATTTTTCTATATTTGTTTCAATCTTATATACAACACCAGCAACCCTGCCGTACCTTTGAAGTTTAACAAGATCTCTATGTTTTACAAGCTAATGAGGCTTGCTTGATGAGTACTGAAGTAGGCATTTTCTAAATTAATGTTAGCTATAACAAAAGATGAAAATGGGAAATTTTAGTTGGCTTTTTCTTGGGCAAGGATTTTTTGGCAAGAGATTGTAATGTTCGGGAATAATAGATTCTAAAAAAAGCTAAATGCCATCTTTTATTTGGTTTACTTCAGTTGGTAGTAAAGAAACCAAATGAATAGTCCATGCAATTATTTACTGTAGGAAAGGCAAACATAATTTGCAAAAAAAAAAAAGAATTCAAAGAGACAAATTTTATAGTAAGCAAGCAAATAGTAATTAATACTCCATATATATATTCGTATTCTATTAAGGGTTTATTTTCCTATACAGGGGTTACTTGTAGATGAAGAATGTCCAAATCAGATAGGAGAATGATTCCTAATTAAGAAAACACTTAGATAGAAAGAAATACTCTCTAAATAGGCACAATACCTATATCAAAGAGGAATCATATTCCTCTCAAGTTTGAGCATCGCTATCCCTATAAATAAAACCTTATATCCCTCATTCTCATTCATTATAACTCAATACTCTCTTTATCTCTTTAAACTCTCTCTTTACATTCTCTAACTTAATCATAGAAAGGTTTGTGGGAATCTTCTTCACCTCTCACCTTGCCCTTTTATTAACTCCTTGCAGTGCTTAGACTCATCGGTTCTGGAACCAAGTTATCAAATGGCACCATATGTAGGACAACCTCTTAAGTTAAAAGCCATTAAGCATCTACCAAATATGACCTTGGCATTATGACTTCCAGTCCACCACTAACCTTAACTCCAAATATTTAAATTAAACCATTAGCCCCCATTCCTCCAATGAACCTATCAGTACCCATTCAACCAATAATCCATCAACACCTTTTTAGCATATTAGATCCTCATCATAGGCTCCACTTGGAGCATATGTTCTAACTAGTAATACCCAGGAATGGCCAACACCAAGTAATGACTTCCTTTATAATGCTCTTTTACAGTATAACAACTGACCTATACCCTCTATACCTTTCTTAAGTTTTCCAGAAACCTTGCCATAAACATACTAAACCTAAACATAGTAACCTAGACACTCAACCTACCTCCATTAAGTAAAAAAGCAATGGTTCAAAACATCCGAACCTAGATGCTCCTGATGCAACAACAATGGAATAACTTGATTCAAGGTAGTAATCCCAAAATAGCTCATTTGGAGAATAATATAGTAACACCAATAGCAACTTCGAATGTGCTTGGTGGAAGTAGAGAAGGTCATAAGGCTCTGGAAGGGGAATCTAACATAATAATCTTGGCCTTAGATGACTCAAAGATAACTCAGAAAGTTGAAGAGGTTATGGAGAAAGCTCATACTGGACCCAGGAAGGAAGATGAGTGCATTTTGGAAGGAAAAACACCCTTTGTGAGCAGAATAATCATAACAGAGATCGCAACCAAGTTCAAAATGCCTTAATTAGACCAGTTTGATGGAACTAAGGATTTGATCAACCACATATCCTCATTTAGGACTAGGATGATGCTTTAGAATCTCAATAACAAAATCATATGTAGAGTCTTTCCTAATACACTCACCAAGAATGCTCAAAAGTGGTTCCACCGACTTCCCAAGAATTCTATTTCATCCTTTAAAAAATTAGCTATAAAATTTCAAACTCATTTTATCACTAATGTTCCTCCTACAAAAAATATCAATGATCTTCAAATGTGTAGACAAAAGGCTGCAGAGTTATTAAAAAGTTACTTGGATAAATTTAATAAGGTAGCTATGTAAATTAAAAATTTAATTGATGAAGTAGACATAAAAGCCTTAAAGAATGGGACTTGGTTGGAAAAACTCAAAGACAATATCATAACCATAGAACCTAGCACCTTTGCTAAGGTAATGGCTATGACAATAAAGATGATAAAAATGGACAAAGATAGGAGGATGTGTTAGGATGATGAGAAAGCATCTATCAGAAAATACAAAAGTTCATAATAAAAAAGGCCCAGATTTTAGTGAACGACCTTTAAAAACTTAGTAGAAGGATTTAGAAGGGAAGTGGAGAGGTACACACTACTAAAAACCTTCAAATCCAAAATTCTCATATGGATCAGACAAAGTGGGTTAGACATAACACCAGTTAGAAGATTGAGTCTAACTAGGAGAGCCATGTAAGATAAAAGGTTCTACTATCAATACCATTAAGACTATAGGCACGAGACTGAGGCATGTCAAGAATTAAAGAATGTTATAGAAAAGTTAATACAGAATGGGAAAAGTCGGTAACTTCATTAAAATAACTAGAAGGAATTAAGAGCTAGATGATCAAGATAAAGATAAGCCAGAGCAAAAGAAAGATCAAAATGAAATAGCTTAAGTCATCAACATGATTGTCGAAGGAGAAGTGATTGAAAGAAAGCTTAAAAGAATTCAGAAGGAAAAAAGCCTCACCTCTGAGAAGAAACAGATCATCATATTTGGTCTAAGAGATAGGAAACACATTTAATATCCTTCCAATGATGCCTTAGTGGTAAGTGCTTTGATCAATAATTGCTTAGTAAAAAGATTGCTAATCGATGATGGAAGTGTTGTTAGTGTACTCTCTTGAAATGCATATAAGGCAATGAGAGGTTCCATAACTGATTTGAAAGCTATCCAAAATCCCATTACAAGTTTTTACGGTGGAACCACATAATCAATGGGATTGGTGGAGCTAATATTAGAATTTGGCAACCAAGATACTAGAGATCTGAAAGTTGTCAAAGCTCTATTTAATGTAGTAGATCTTCCTCTCACATACAATGGCATTATAAGCTAGCCAATCCTTTATAAAATTGATGTAGCCATGAGCATCAGGCATTTGACCATAAAGATTCCTTTAGAAGGTGAGGTCATAACAATTTATGGAGATCAGCATATGGTCAGACAATGCTATCGACTGGCTGTCAAACCCCAGATGGAAGCATTCCCCCTAGAATCCTTAGAAATTGATAAACAAGGAGCCAATCCTAAGCCAGTTGATTAAGTCTAGACTTTGCAAATTGCTAAAGAAAAGATAGTTAGAATTGACAATGAGCTTAATGACAAAGTCAAAAGTGGAATAAGTAAGGTCCTTATTGAACATTCAGATAGTTTTACCTCCAAAGCATCTAAGATCTTTAGGGTAGATCCTCGGATTGCCTCACATAGTTTGAACATCAACCCAAGAGTTAAACATGTTATTCAGAAGAAAAGGAACTTTACATATGAGAGGTAAAAGGTGATCACAGAGGAAAAAGAAATTGTTAAAAGTCGGATTCATAAAAAAAGTGACATACCTAAAATAGGTAGTTAACATGGTGCTAGTAAAAAATTCAAATGGGAAGTACAAAATGTGTATAGACTATACTGATCTCAATAAAGCATGCCCAAAAGGCAGCTATCCATTACTAATAATATATCAACTAGTAAACTTGGCTGCTGGTCATAAGTTGTATAGCTTTATGGATGCTACTCAAGGGTACTATCAAATCCCTATAAAGAAGAAAGATCAAGAGAAAACATAATGTCACGACCTAAAACAGGGGCCATGACCGGCGTTAGGGAACGAGAATTCTTTCGAATCCGGAACCTGTAGCAAGCCTTAAAATAAAACAAAAAATGCAATAATAATAATAACTTAATTAAAATACTCTACAGCGGAAATAAAATCATAAATAAAACAAAATAATAATCTGCCAACGATATTAAACTGAACATCTTTATCTCATATATATAAATATTCCTTTAATACATATCCAGTTCAAATCCTTAATATACATAACTCACACAAATAAATACATAATCCTTTTTCAATTTTTACAACTATTGCAATGTCTAGATTATAAAATAAAACTGAGATAAGCAATTTACATAGTGAAGCCGGGGTGGAAGAAATCCGGCTTATGGGTCTGCTACTGAGGTTTGAAGATGATGACTCTCTTGAAAAATAGTCAATGGAGGGAAGTCAGACCTCATTGAGTGAATTGTTATAATATATATACATGCATAACTAAATGGCAATGCACACAGTCAATAGTATATATATATATATACAAGCAAATACACACAGATGCAACAAAATCATTGTTATATGTTTTTATTGAAAATCACTGCTTATGAAGGATCAAATAGAATCCTAGAAAATCGCAACCTCAAAACAGTGTTAGACAACACTCTAGCCATACAGGCTCACTTATTCCAATTATATTCACTTGTTCCATTTGGACAGTAGACTGGCCCCGAGACACTAAGTCAACCAAGCTCCAACAGTTTGACTGTTAGTGTGATTGGCCCTGAGACACTTGGTCAACCGAGCTCCGACAATCACACTCCCAAATCATATCTCACACATCAAATAATCAAATCCAATTAACATCTACAAATGGTTAGTAATATAGCCTAAATGCTATCGGCGTACCGGTACGTACTCGGTCCTAGTGCTGCCCACTAGGTAGCACGTTCTATTGATATCCTTCATTATTAAATAAAAACATACATTCACAAAAATAAATATGCATGAATTTGAAATAAATAGCAACATAAACCATATATATACTAGAAATATACCAAAAGTAAACCAGGTATATTTTGAGTATATATACTTCAAATAAATCCAATTAAATTACAAACTAAACTAGAAATATATTCAAAAACATTTTAAGCATAATTCAATAATAAAACATGCACATAGTTTAAAATATACCGAAAATAAACCAAAAATAAGCTTAAATACTAATTAAATCATTTATGCATATTTATCAAAATAAACCATACGTTTCTAAAAACATGCATCCTAGAACATATATATATATAATAATAACTCACTATTTATTGCGCTCCTCGAGATGGGTCCGACGGGCCTAGTCCACTAGACCTCAGTCTCGATGCAACTAAACAAACAAAAGACCACAAAATATCAGAATAAATCTAACAGAAGTTCTAAAGACTCGATCTAGAATACTAGACATAGAATTAAAATCAGAATTCAACCGGACATCACGTTTTACGAGAATTCTAACGAAAATCTGACAGAACCTCCCTTGTAAAACAGACATCTCTCTACTCAAAGAGTAGAGCCGATCCTGTAAAGAAATACACTTCAAGAATAAATACAGAATTCACAATCAAAACCCTTTAGTCGGACTCCAAACTACAATTCATCGATCGAGGTTCACAATTCACAAAATACCAAAAATACCCTTATATAATAAAAATACATTTTATCAATCCAATTTACTTAATTAACCCTAAAACATGCTAAAAACCGATAAAAATTTATTTATTTAGAAAAATCGTATATTATATATATAATTTGAAAATAATTTACGAAAAATAGTTTTAATTAGTTAAAAATACTAAATAATTTGTAGAAATCATTTTTATGCCCTAAATAACTATTAAAATCGATTTAATTACATTTTTAGCCAATTTAGTGTAAAATTACCAAAATACCCCTATATATATATATTTACTAAAATAAATCCAAAAATTCACCAAAAATAATATAATTGCACAAAATAAATTTTCTCAACATATAATTCAATAATATCAATAAATATACTCAATTAACCAATTTATTTCAATTAAACACATAATTAACCCTATTTTTCAAAATTACATAAACTTAATAAATTCCAAATAAATATATAAAAATTCACAAAAATTACAAATAAATTTCTATAATTCATTTCAACACCTATAATTTCCATAAAACACAATTTCATAATTTAATTAATTAATTTTTGAAAATTAGAAAATATTAATAAAATAATAAAAAATTCACAAAAATCAAAATAAATTCCAAAAATTCTATAAAAATTCCAGCATGAATATTAATCAATCAAATTGAAGCTCAAAAAAATAAAAAACTCTAATAGGCCGAAATTGTAAAATCGAAACTTAGGGAAATCTTGACCATTTTAAGTGAAACAAAGCTTGGAATCATACTCACCGGAGCTCAAGGAGAAGATAGAGACCGGGTGGCGTCGAATTTGGTGGCCGAAAATGGGAGAAAACCGATCGGGAGGATGAAGATGAAGATAGTGGCATTTTCGTAAATAAGGTAAACGTTTTGATTTTGAATAAAAATTATGTATATATATATATATCCACACTTTATATTATAATAATATATATATTCCCACACACAAATAATTTAACATATTTAATAATTTATACACTTATAATTAATTAATTAATATTAAAACTAAATAATAAAAATTAAGATAATTAATTAAACCCTAATTAATTTAAATAAATACACATATATACATTTTATTTAGCACTTAAAAATTATATATGAGTTCATGCAAATTCGTAAAACTAGTCAAAATAATAAGTATTAAATTATTTATGTGTCAATTTCCTCGAAAATATAATTTCCGGGAAAATTTTACGTAAAGTACTTAAAATAATTAAAATTAGCTTTAATAAATATCTAGCTCATAAAAACATCATAAATATGTACAAAAATTATTAACACTGCATATCCCAATGCAATTTAAAAATAACTAAAAACTCGGGATATTACACATCATTTATCACTTATGAAGACCTTTATTGCTACAAGGTTATGCCTGTTGGACTAAAGAATACTAGAGTAACATACCAAAGGTTGATGAACCACTTATTCCAATATCAAATTGGGGAAACATAAAAGTATATATGGATGATATTATTGTCAAGAGCCAAGATGTAGAGTACATAACAAGGATCTTAATCAAATCCTTCAAATACTAGATTAATACCATATTAAGCATAATCTGGAGAAGTGTATCTTTGGGGTGAAAGTAGGCAAATTCTTGGGATTCATGATATCTTATAGAGGAATTAGAGCCAATCCAGAAAAGATGGAGGTCATACTTTAACTTTAATTTTAATATTATAATATAATAATATTATTCTCACAATAATTCTACACCACACATTAATAAAAGTATATATATATATACATATATATAAATAATAAACCCTAAAATGCTAAATATGTATATATATTAATATGATAATTAAAATCATGCATGGACTCATGCAATTACGTAAAACAGACTAACATAAATAATAAATATTTATTTAGGTTTTAATTTTTCCAAAAATAAAATTTTCGGAAAAATTTTACGTAAGAAATTTAAAATAATTAAAAATAACTTTAATAATTATCAAACTAATTAATTAATCAAATATATTTATTAAAATTATTAACACTGCATATTTCGATGCAGTTTAAAATTATTTAAAATCTCGGGATATTACAGTCTTCCCCCCTTACAAGAATTCGTCCTCGAATTCCAAAAAAAGAAGAAATACAAGATCAAGATGGGAAGAGATATGGGTAAGAAGCTCGCACCTCAGCTTCAGTCTCCCATGTATGCTCCTTTACTCTGTTGCTGCGCCACAGAACCTTGACCATCGAAAACTGCTTCGATCACAATTGTCGAACTTGATAGTCAATGATCACCACAGGTTCTTCCACGAACGTCAGATCTTCATTCACTTCCACGCTGTCAAGCTGTAACACGTGTGAAGGTTTGAGACATACTTCCTCAGTATCGAGATATGAAACAACAAATGCACTTGAGACATACTCGGAGGCAAAGCCAACCGATATGCAACAGTGCCAACTCTCTCCAGAATTTTAAATGGTTCGATATATCTCGATGCTAACTTACCCTTCCTGTCAAATCTCATTATACCCTTCATTAGAGATACCTTCAGGAAAACAAAGTCTCCAACTTAAAATTCCATATCTCTGCACCTAAGATCCATATAGCTCTTATGTCTGCTAACTGTGGTCTCTAATCTGTGCTTGATCATAATGACTTTCTCTACAACATCCTGAACCATCTCAGGTCCAGTCAAAGCTGTCTCACCAATCTCATCCCAACTCAGAGGGGATCTACATTTCCTTCCATACAATGCCTCGTATGGTGCCATACCAATACTGCTATGGTAGCTGTTATTATATGCAAATTCGAAAAGTGGCAAATGATCATCCCAACTACCTCCCAAATCCAAAACACACATCCTCAATATATCTTCTAGTGTTTGGATCGTCCTCTCAGACTGACCATCCGTCTGAGGATGAAAAGCA
The DNA here is from genome assembly GCA_947683625.1 of Mallotus nudiflorus. Lineage (NCBI taxonomy): Eukaryota > Viridiplantae > Streptophyta > Magnoliopsida > Malpighiales > Euphorbiaceae > Mallotus > Mallotus nudiflorus. The sequence goes on along the minus strand of CANTUR010000147.1, from coordinate 296,370 downwards.
ATACTGAAATCTAACCTAGTGCCTATCACTTCCTGTAACTTCTGCCAAAAATGAGAGGTAAATACTGAACCTCTGTCTGACACAATGGACACAGGTACTCCATGAAGGCACACAATATGCTTCACATACAGCTTTGCCAATCTAGCTACATAATAGGTGGCTTTCACAGGCAAGAAGTGTGCAGACTTAGTCAACCTATCTACAATCACCCGGATGGAATCTTATCCATCCTTGGAATGAGGTAAACCAGCCACAAAATCCATAGTTATCCTTTCCCATTTCCACTCAAGAATAGGAAGAGGCTGAAGCTTCCTAGAAGGCTTCTGATGCTCAGCTTTTACTTGCTGACACGTTAAGCACTTAGCAACATAATCAGCGACATCCTTTTTCAATCCATCCCACCAGTACAAATCTCTGATACTGTGGTACATCTTAGTGACACCTGGATGTATACTGTAGGCTGTAGAATGTGCTTCCTCTATGATCTCTTTTCTTAAATTATCCATATCAGGAACACACAATCTACCACTAATCCACAAAACACCATCATCATCGAGTGTGAAATCAATGAACTTCCCTGCTCGAACATTCTCTACAAGCTCTTCTAGAATAGGATCTTGGCTCTGAGCTGCCTTAATCCTATCTCTCAGTACAAATCGCACTTTAAATTGAGCTAGCAGTCCACCTGATCTACTAATCTTCATCATTAGACCTTGATCCACCAATAGATGTAACTCCTGGATCAACGGTCTCCTCTCTACACTGATATGAGCAAGACTGCCTGAGAACTTCCTACTCAAGGCATCTGCTACCACATTAGCCTTGCCTGGATGATATAAAATCTCACAGTTATAATCTTTCAACAGTTCCAACCATCTCCTCTGCCTTAGATTCAAATCTCTCTGCTGGAAAATGTACTTAAGGTTTTTGTGATTAGTAAATATCTCACAAGTAACCCCGTACAGATAATGTCTCCAGATCTTGAGAGCAAAGATTACTGTAGCCATCTCAAGGTCATGTGTATGATAGTTCTGCTCATGCTTCTTCAACTGCCTCGAACCATAGGCTATCACCCTACCATTCTGCATCAACACACAACCTAGGCCAACTCTAGAGGCATCATAATACACTGTGAACTTGTCCACACCATTAGGCAAAGCTAACACTGGAGTTGTGGTAAACTTCTCCTTCAATAACTGAAATTTATTCTCACAAGCTTTAGACCACTCAGATCTTACATTCTTCTAAGTCAAACGAGTCATAGGAGCTGTAATTCTGGAAAAATCCTGTACAAACCTCCTATAGTACCAGGCTAAAACCAAAAAACTTCGAATCTCCGTAACTGAAGTCAGTCTAGGCCACTCAGACACTGCCTCAATCTTCTATAGATCCACCTGAATACCTTCTTTAGACACCACGTGTCCAAGAAAAGCAACACTCTCCATTTAGAAATCACACTTTGAGAATTTAGCATAAAGTTGATATTCTCTCAATGTCTGTAGTCTAGTCCTTAAGTGATATACATGCTCCTCTATACTCCTCGAATATACCAGTATATCATCGATGAAGACTACCACAAACGGATCCACATATGGTTTGAATACCCTGTTTATCAGGTCCATAAAAGCTGCTGGTGTGTCAGTTAAACTAAAAGACATCACCAAAAACTCATAATGGCCATATCAAGTGTGGAATGCCGTTTTAGAAACATCAGCTTCACTAATCCACAGCTTATGATAACCTGACCTCAAATCAATCTTAGAAAAGAACAGTGCACCCTGTAGCTGATCAAATAAATCATCTATCCTCGGGAGAGGATACTTGTTCTTCACTATCACCTTGTTCAACTCTCTATAGTCAATGCACAGTCTCAGGGTACCATCCTTCTTCTTCACAAATAGGACTGGTGCACCCCAAATAGAAACACTGGGTCTAATGAAACCCTTATCCAGCAACTCTTGTAACTGCTCCTTCAACTCTGCAAGAGCCATTCTGTAGGGTGGCATAGATATAGGAGTAGTGCCTGGAACCACATCTATACAGAACTCAATCTCTCTGTGAGGTGGTAAACTTGGCAACTCCTCAGGAAAAACATCAAGAAACTCATAGGCAACAAGAATGTCTATGAGTGATAACTTCTCCACTGAAGCATCTGTAACTAATGCCAAATATCCCTGACAACCTTTCCTCAGTAACTTCCTAACCGTAATAGCAGAAATGAGATTCTGAGGTGCTAAACTCCTATCACCTACAAACTTAAATTCTTCTTCATCAGGAATTTTGAAAGTCACCTCTTTACTCCAACAATCCACCATGACATAGTGCTGAGATAACTAATCCATACCTAGAATAACATTGAATTCCATCACATTCAATAAAATCAAATCAACAAATAATTCTCTACCTCCAACAAGAACTGAACGACAAAAAAGAACAACATCAATGTCCAAAGAATCATTTAGAGGAGTGGCGACAGACAAAGAAAAAGCCATCCTTGAAGCTTGCCAATAAGACTTAAAAGCAAAAATAGGGGAAACGAATGAATGCGTGGCACATGAATCAAATAAAACCTATGCATCCAGGTAACAGACAGAAACAATACCTGCCAGGACTGCATTAGATGCCTGAGCATCCTACTGAGTGAGATGGAAGACTCTGGCATATCCTCAACCTCCCTGCTAGCTGGTACCATGACCCTGCTGGGGAACAAGCTGAGTAGAACTCTGATGTTGGGCTGGAGGCAATTGAAAAGGAACGGGTGCAGTACTAGCAATCGACTACTGAGGAAATCACGGAATCTACGACTACTGATACCTGGAATAAGGACACGATCTAGCATAATGTCCTGTCCGCCCGCATCTTAAGCACCTCAGTGGTATCATATAATATGGTCCCTGATGGACTCTGCCACAGGTCTGACATACAATAGCAGCTGATCCAAAACTACGACCACTACTGCTACTCGAAACACCTGACCCGAGTCTGAATGGTCTACGTTGACCTCCATAGCCATGTCTACTGCTTTGATGTACCCGCTGCTGCTGTCTCTGAGTTTACTGGGCTGGACCTCTCTGTTGACTACTCAATCCAAACCGAAAACTTAAGTGCGGAGTAGTATGGAATCCACCTAACTGAATACCTAACTGGTAGTAATCAGACATAGCTCCTTGCCTAACTAGCATTAGCTCAATCTCCTTAGCTAACTCTATCCTAACTCTAGAGTAAGGCCCGCTGTAGGCATACCAGCAAATGCAGAACCTAATCCAGTGATATAGGTAGTGACTGTGAAGTACTGGTCTCGCTTCAGATCCTCTGCATATCTGCCAAGTCAGAGGAACTCTCGAGTATACTCCTCAATAGATCTATCACCGCGAAAAATACTAGTCAATCGGAGATGATAACTCATGCGAAGCAGCTCTGGGCAAAATCTCCTCATGAATCGCTCTCTAAACTGAGCCCAGGTCATCATCAACATATACAACTGGATCATCTGAATGAACCAGTCTAGGATTGGTCCCTCAACAGAAAGCTCGATTATCATGATTCGCTGGTACTCAGTGTGAGCAGTCTGAGTCCTAGTCTCAATCGCATGTAAAAAGTCTAAAGGATCGAACGTCCCATCAAAAGCGATCCTGCCAACTCTGGCATAAAACAGAGCTGCCTCAGGGTCAGACATACCCTGCTGATAAGTAGGCTGAACTACCGGAGGTACAAGAACATCCTTGTACTCATGCTCTACAGGCTCCTCATCCTATAACTCCCTCTGTCTACGACGACCTGCCACTCCTCGAGGTCTACCTCTGCCACGACCTCTACGCCTAATTGACAGCTCAGGGGGTAAAACCTCATCCTGGAAGGACTCATCATCCTCGGCCTTAACGACCGGTAGAGCGACACGTGCTCGCCTCCTCATTCTGAAAAGACAAACAGAAGGATTCAGATAAAATAAACAACGGAGGATAACGCAGAAAACTAAACTAAGGAATACTTATCAAGACATACTCGAACCTAATTCACTGCAGTAGTTTTAAAAGAAATAGAACACTGAAAACTAGGGCCATAACTCACATAACTAAGGCCCTGACACAGAACTCCGCTCTGATACCAACTTTGTCATAATCCAAAATAGGGGGCCATGATCGGCGCTAGGGAATGGGAAGAACCCGTAGCAAGCCTTAAAAAAATATAAAAGCATGCAATAATAATAAAATAAATAAAATATCTTACAGCGGAAATTAAAATCTCATAAATAAATTAATAATCCATCAACTCTTAAATAACACGAGTCCATCTCATATATATATAATCTTTTAATACAAATCCTCGTTTCAATCCTTTAAAATATAAATCTTATACATATATGAAACATACATCCCACGACTGAACTACTGCAGTGTCTAGAATACAAAATAAAATCAAGTAAGCAGTTTACATAATAAAGCCGAGGCAGAAGAAATCCGGTGTAAAGGTCTGCTACTGAGGTCTAAGGACGAAGACTCTCCTGAAAAATAATCAACGGAGGGGAGTCAGACCTATATATATATATATATATATATATGCATAACTAAATGACAAATGCACACATTTAATAGTATATATAATATATATATATATAGGAAAATACACACGGATGCAGCAAAAATCATTTTATATTATATGGAAAATAATAACTGTTTATGAAGGATCAAATAGAACCTTAGATGATCACAACCTCAAATAGTGTTAGACAACACTCTAGCCATACAGGCTCACTTATTCTAAGTAAATTCACTTGTTCCATTTGGATAGTAGACTGGCCCCGAGACACTAAGTCAACCAAGCTCCAGCAGTCCGACTGTTAGTGTGATTGGCCCTGAGACACTTGGTCAATCGAGCTCCAGCAATCACATTCTCAAATCTTATCTCACATCAATCAAATCAATCCAATCATAATCTATAAATAGGTTAGTAATTCAACTTACAATCTATCGTCATACCGGTACGTACTCGGTCCTAGTGCTGCCCACTAGGTAGCACGTTCTATTGATATCCTTCATTTAAAATAAATCCATTCATTCATGAAATAAATGATATATGACTTTAATTAAAATAACAATATAAACCATATATATACTAGAAATATATCAAAAATAAACCAAATATATTTTAAGTATATATGTGTCAAATAAATTCAATCCAATTATAAAATAAGCCAGAAATAAACTATATATATACTTAAAAACATTTTAAGTATAATTCAATAATAAAACATGCATTTAATTTAAAATATACCAATATATACCTAAAATATACCTAAGCAATTATTAAACCATTTATGCATATTTCATAAAATTTAAACATACATTTCTAAAATATGCAACCCTAAAAGATGTATATATAAAATAACAACTCACAGTTGTGCGTTCCTCGAGACGGATCCGACGGGCCTGATCCACTAGGCCTCAGTCTCGATGCAACTAAATAAATAAACAACAATATGAAATCAAAATAAATCTAACGAACTTCTAGAGACTCGACCTAAAAATACCGGACACAGACAAGGAATAGGGATTTGACCGGATGTCACATTTTATGAGAATTCTACCAAAAATTCTGCAGAACCTCCTCTGTAAAATGGATATCTCTCTACTTAGAAAGTAGAGCCGGTCCTGCAAGAAAACATACTTCGAAAATACACAGCCACATAACCCCTTGGTTGGACTCCCAAACTACAATTCTACCGATCAAGGTTCACAATTCATGAGATAAACACATAACACATTTAAATTCCAAAAATACCGAAAATACCCTTTATATATCAACATATAGCAAATTAAATATTTAAAACACTGAAAATAATTATTTTACCGATAATTACAATAAAACCCTAATTTTAATAAAATATTATTAAAAATCCATAATTCTCAATAAATTCATAAATATTAACCAAAATTCATTTTATAAATCCAAATTACATAATTATCCCAAAAACATATTAAAAATCAATAAAAACTCATTTATTTACAAAAATAGTATATTATATATTTTTTGAAAAATAATTTTAAAAAAATAGTTTTAATTAGTTAAAAATACTAAATAATTTATAAAAATCATTTTTATACCTCAAATAATTATTAAAACCAATTTAATTTAATTTTCAACCAATTTATTACCAAATTACCAAAATACCCCTAGTTATATATAAATTCACATAATATACTATAATTATTAAAAAAATTCACTAAAAATTATATAATTGTTCAAAAATTAATTTCTCAACATATAATTCAATAAAATCAATAATTATACTCAATTAACCCATTAATTTTAACAAAATACTTATTTAACCTAATTTTCTAAAACTCACCTAAACTAAATAAATTCATAATAATTATACAAAAAATACAAATTAAATTCTAAAATTCATTTTAACCCCTACAAACACCATAAATCACAATTTATTTCATTAATTTACGAAAATTAGAAAATATTAATAAAATAATAAAAAATTCACAAAAATCAAAATAAATTCCAAAAATTCCACAAAAATTACAGGATGTAGATTGAGCTACTAGGAACAATCTTTGTGAAGGAACTTAGCTTGAATCATTAGAATTAAAGTTCACAAAAATCAAGAACTCAAAGTGGTCGAAAATGAAAATTGATCACCAAAGAAAATCTAGACCAAAACGAGTGAAACCAAGCTTGGAAATGCACTCACCAGAGCTCAAGGAAGAGATAGAGACCAGTGGCGTCCAATTTGGTAGCTGGAATCATGGTGAACGACGATGAGCTAGGTTTTGGGTTCTCAGGTTGAAAATGGCCAAAATCCGTCAGAAATGGAAGCTACAGGCGGCGGAGGAAGCTTGAGAGGGTGGTGGCATGCCGGACGGCACACCGACAGTGAGAGAAGGAGTTGGTAGCGTGGAAATAGAGGTGGGGATGCATCAGGCGTTTTGGGAGGAAGGCAATGGCACAATTTGTAAATTCATTAACTTTCTATATATATATATATATATATATATAATTAAATAATAAACCCTAAAATGCTAAATGTGTATATATATATGCATGTATATGTATATATATTAATATGATAATTAAAATCATGCATGGACTCATGCAATTACGTAAAACGGACTAACATAAATAATAAATATTTATTTAGGTTTTAATTTTTCCAAAAATAAAATTTTTGAGAAAATTTTACGTAAGAAATTTAAAATAACTAAAAATAACTTCAATAATTATCAAACTAATTAATTAATTAAATATATTTATTAAAATTATTAACACTGCATATCCCGATGCAGTTTAAAATTATTTAAAATCTCGGGATATTACAATGACAGTGGAAGACTTTGTCCTTTCTAAATGCCCGAGGTGGAAGTTATACATAGACGGAGCCTTATCCATTCAAGGATCTTCTCAAAGGGCTAAACAAAGTCACAATCAGATATGTAGTTTAAATAAAGTACAAAGCCACTAATAATACAGCCGAGTATGAGGCACTCATCACAAAATTGAAGTTAGCTACAGAAGTTAGAACTAAGCATCTCAAAATATACTCTAATTCATAACTGGTGGTCAATCAAATCAAAGGAACATACTAGATTAAAAAGCCAAGCATCGTTAAGTACGTAGAAAAAGTCACACAGCTCCTAAAGAAGCTCGTGTAGGATGAGGGACAATGGAAAATCATTCAAATTCCCAAAAGTGAAAACTCAGAAGTAGTCTTACTAGTTGAATCAGCAATAAAAGATAATTAAACATTCAAAAAGCTTAAGCTAACTGAGGAGTTGATGAAGGAGGCAGAGATTATGGATATTTGAGAAGTAGCAAAATGGATGAAGCCAATCAATCAGTATCTTGAACATGGAGTACTCCTACAGGATAAGTTGAAGGCTCGAAAGTTAAATATAAAATCTACGCATTACTTCATACATAATAGGGAACTTTATAAAAGGTCCCTATTACATCTATAGTTTAAATTTGCATTATTAGAGGAAGGTAATTACATATTTAGAGAAATTTATGAAGGGATTTATGGAGCTCATGAGTCTCATCATTTTCTGATTAGAAAAGCATTGCTCTAGGATTACTATTAGCCCACCATGTCCTGAGATGCTTGGGAATTGGTTCAGGAATGCCATAAGTGTCAACAATTTACTCGCCTCAGCCACAAGCCTTCCAATATTCAGCATCCAATTGGGAGTTCTTGGCCTTTCATAATATGGGGAATGGATATCTTAGGTCCATTTCCTATTTCAACCTCTCAAAAGAAGTTCTTGATCATGGCTATATATTATTTCACACAGTGGATAGAGGTTGAAGCTGTCCCAACCATCATTGAAGCCCTGATTCAATACTTTTTCTAGAAGGATATTATCTACAAATTTGGCATACCACACACCTTGATAATAGATAATGGGAAGCAATTTGTCAATAAAAAATTCAGAAGGTTCTATTATGATTTTAAAATAAAGCTCTAATTTACTTTAGTAACTCATCCACAAATAAATGGCTAGACAGAGGTCACTAATAAAATCATAATGCAAGGTCTGAAAAAGAGATTAGATAAAAAAAAAGGAAAACTAGGTTAAAAAACTCATCAATGTCATTTAGGCGTATAAAAAAACACCCAAAACCTCCATACGAAAACACCTTTGAGAATGACTTTTATTAGTACTTATAGGCACACATAAATGATTATCTCTAAATAAAACCCATTATGCCTATAATACTTATCAAATTTAACCTTTTCACATGCATTATAAAATTTACTAAATTCATGATCATTTGTATATAATTCCTTGATGTACTCAAAACCCAACAACTTAGCATCAAGAATAGAAAGAAGCACATACCTTCGAGATAATGCATCAGCAACTATATTGTCCTTACCTTGTTTATACCTTATGATATATGGAAAAGATTCAATAAAATCACTCCAGTTAGCATGGCATTTGTTTAGCTTCTGTTGTCCCTTTAAATACTTTACGGACTTATGATCAGTGTGAATTACAAACTCTTTAAGCCATAGGTAATATTGCCATGTTTGTAAGGCTTGAGCTAATGCGTACATCTCCTTGTCATATGTAGGATACTTCAAGGCAACTCCATTTAACTTTTCACTAAAGTAAGCAATTGGCTTTCCTTCTTACATGAGAACAGCCCCAACACCCAAACCTGAGGCATCACATTCATTTTCAAAAGTATTAGAAAAGTTGGGTAAAGAAAGTAAAGGTGATGAACTCAACTTATCCTTAAGCGTGTTAAACTCTTTCTCTTGCACATCTCCCCATTTAAATCCCACATTCTTCTTAATGACTTTGATCAATGGTGCAACAATTATGTTAAGGTCTCGAACAAATCTTCTATAAAAACTTGCCAAACCATGAAACAAACGAACTTCTCCAATAGACTTAGGTGTAGGCCATTCCTTGATCATTTTAACCTTCTCTTCATCCACTTCAATGCCTTGTGCACTCACCACAAACCCTAGGAAAATGAGTTTACTCGTGCAAAAAGAACATTTCTTAAGGTTAGCATGTAACCTTTCTTTGCGCAAAATATCAAAAACTAAATGTACATGATCAAGATGTTCATCTAATGACTTACTATAAACAAGTATATCATTAAAATACACAACTACAAACTTCCTTAAAAATGCATACAAAACATGGTTCATTAATCTCATGAAAGTATTAGGTGCATTAGTTAACCCAAAAGGCATAACTAACCACTTATATAACCCATATTTTATTCTAAAAGCAGTTTTCATGTTGGAGATCGGGTACTCAAAAGGGCTGAGAATAGGCAAACTCAAACCTAATTGGGAAGGCACTTACCAAGTTATTGAAAAAATGATTAAGGGGGCATATAGGATTAAAGATGATCAAGGAAAAGAGCTATCTTAATATTGAAACTCATACAGTCTTAGAAAATACTATTAATAAATGTATTTGGAGTTTAGCAAGTTTTAAGAAACAAAATACTTCATTTATTATTCAAAATGTTACATTACATCAAAAGGAACATTTTTATCGAGTATTTTATAAATTAGCCTTAAACCTGAGAGGCATAATCTCGTCATTGGGAGGAAGTTCAGCATCTTTCGAAGTTTAAGATTCAGGCAATGAAGTGGATTTAGCATCAGAAGAAGTAGCTCTGATAATGGATTTCTCTTTGATAGCTTACAGATCCTTGGGAGCAAACTTAATGGCAACATCTTCCTCAGCAACTAGCCGCACCAAATCATTGGAAGTTATTTTCTCTAGATTAAAAAAATCCAAATCTAGATGCTGAGATGACAGTACTCTCTGACACTCAAATTTATAGCCCTTAAGATATCCCTTCATCATATTTTGATTAGTTTTTATATCATTGCCTAGGAATTTCCTTTTATCGACCAACTTTTTTTTAGAGTTTCAAGCTCAGCATCTTGTGTCTTAATCCTTGATGCAAGCTGAGCGTGTGAATGCTTAAGCTCTTAGATCTTCTTTAAACTCACCTCAGTTTCTGACTCAAACTTCACATTATCAGTCTCAACAAGCTCTAGGGCATGCTTTGCTGCATTTAACTTCTTCTCATAGTCAATTGCAATGGTACCAACCTCAACCTCCTTAATATTATACTCATTTTAAAGGATGAAATGATTAGCCTTTACCAACAGTAGCCTTTGAGCCATATAACATACAAGTATAGAAAGATAAAAAAAAAGAGAAACATCTATGGAAAATGATTATAGTTGAGATCGGGCAAGTTACCTCTAAAACATAGGTTATTAAAGAATTGAACAACTCGCTTCTTCCCTCTTCTTGTTATCTTTAGATGTCATTCAGCAACTGTAAAGGCTCAGTGTAGTTATCCTTAACTTGAGGATTAAAGATGCTTGGGGGTTTCATATTTGATAAAATCCATCTTTTTGGATTTGGGCATCCAATGAGTTTTGGATGCTTAATAAACACCCTTCACTAAGTTGTTCCTCATCATCTAACTCCTTTCTTCGAGAGTGCTTTTTGGGAGGTTTAAATGTTTCTTTCTGAGTAGTATTAAGCATGATTTTTCCTTTATCACTCAGACATGGATTAATGTGAGGCCCTAAGACCTCTACTTCCTAGGCAAGTTGATCAGTCTGAGGTGCCACCTACTCTTCCGGCTCTTTATCTGAAAGGATTCCATCCATAAAAGTGAAATAGTTAGCCATCTATAAATAAAGAAGAACAAAAGTCAGAATATACCTTTAAATTCTCATAAATCACCACTAACATCTATGTTATGAGGGCAGATTCTCTTGAGGTATCTTCGAGATAGATTCTCAATAGATGTGCCATCGACTATACTATGAATATGTAGCCTCAACACTAATCCAGTATCTTCTTCGGGTAACCTTGAGGGATGCTTCACCTTTTAGCAATCATCAGCCCACATTCGTTAGATATTGATAAAATTCGATGGATGCTCAACTATAAAAAATCTATGCCTCCATTTCTTATGAAGGTCTAAAAGCTTAATGAATATGTTATGGTTTGGAACAACTGATAAAGAAAACATTAGCTCCCTTTTTCTTATTCAGACTATACATATATCAGAGAATGTCTACATCTGACTCTCTACCCTCAATATGCATCAACTTTATATACCAAGTTAGGATCTAATAATTGTTAAGGTGACTCCTTTTCTAACTAATCAAAGTACAACACCAGTTTCAACCAATCTAAAATTTTTGTCTATAATGTGTAGGATGTATTCTTGAGGAATGCTAAAACATCTTCTATACTATTTAAGCATATTATTATTAATCCTAGATGAGCCATAAAAGCCTATAGAGAAAAAATAAAAACAACTAGAGAGTAAAAATCTTCACCTGGGCAAATCGAGATTTTCTTCGGAGAAATGTTGAGATCGTAGCAGCAGAAAGGCACTGGCAAGTAGGAGAGCAAATAAAAAATTAGCAAAGATAAAAAAAACACAAGAAAAGTTAAAGTGTGAAATAAGCAAAAAGATACACTATGTAAAAGGGACATGAAGGTTCTAGAATGATCACTAATACCCTCACAATTATTCATATCTCTCTCACCCAACATCAAGGGTATTTATGAGCATAGAAAAGCCCACTAACCAATTAATTATCATTATGATAGCTGAAACATCTTATTTTTTGACACACGAATAAATGTGACAATTACATAATTCAAAATTCAAAAGAATATCAAAAGGCATGGTGATTGACAATCCCGTTTATCTCACTGCCAGCTATCATCTTTTCATTGGCACTCAGGTCGCGCTTCTAATACACTGAGCATTTAAGTCTAGTGACTGAAGCTGGCACCCTCAGGTCACTTTGATAGTACTGAGGTTCAACACTCTGGTCGCGCTTCTAATGCACTAAGCATTTAAGTCCAGTGACTAAAGCTAGCACCCTTAAGTCACTTTGATAGTACTGAGATTTGACACTCGGGCTGTGCTTCTAATGCACTGAGCATCTAAGTCTAGTGACTGAAGCTGATGCCCTCAGGTCGTTTCAATAATACTGAGGTTCGGCACTCGGGTTGCACTTTTAAAGCATCGAGCATTTAACTTTAGCAACTAAAGTTAGTCCTTAAGTCATTTCCTATAATGCTGAGGTTTGAAAGACTTGGGTCACTTATATTATCAAGTATTTAAAACTCCAGTGACAACTAGTTCTATTAGGCAATTTCTATAATACTGATGGGTTAATCCCTTGGGACATTTCATAAACACTAAGCATCTATAAGTCCAGTTAGCATTTTCATGCTCTAATTTTCAGACACTACAATCTTAAGACTCAGTACCGAGCATCATCCATTTTCTGTGACTGAGGCTGGCAACCTCATATCACCTTTCTGCATCAAATGCAATTATGCATGTAGTCTCTGTTCTAACAAAAGAATCACTATTTCAAGTTATTTATCACCATGCATTTATCAGAATATGATACATCAGACATAAATATTTGAACATACTTTTAGGGGGGAACTTTTGAAACCCTAGGGTTTATTTTCCTATACAGGGGTTACTTACAGATGAAGAGTGTCCAAATAAGATAGGAGAAGGATTCTTAATTAAGAAAATACTCGGATAGGAAGAAATATTCTCTAAATAGGCATAAGATATACATCAAAGAGGAATCCTATTCCTCTCAGGTTTGAGCATCGCTATCCTTATAAATAGTACTCCATATCTCTTATCCTCATTCATTCTATTCTCTTAACTCAATACTCTCTTTATCTCTCTGAACTCTCCCTATATTCTCTAACTTAAGCATCGAAGGGTTTATGGGGATCCTACTCACCTCTCACCTTGCCCTTTTGTTGACTCCTTGTAGGGCTTAAACTTGGAGGTTTCGAAAGCAAGTTATCAATATGTAAGGGAAGTGAACAAAAAAGAAGTGATAATATATATATATATATATTCTACATTCAGAACATCACCATTTGAACTCTTTGATTGATTTGGTGATAGAATTAGCAAATTCGCTAAATCTTCATCAAGAAAAATTTTATAATCTTTGCACTTTAATACACGAGTCTATGATAGATAAAAATAAAGTTTTAAGAGAAATTAAGGATAATCTTAACTATCTTAAGACTTCACAAGAAATATTTTGTGAAAATTTCTCATAATTAAAACTTAAGAAGTTACCATCTAAAGAAGACATACTTTTGTTAACAAAACTTATTGAAAAAAAATAAACCTAAAGGGGTTGAACTTCAATATAAGGATTTGCTTTTACAAATCTAGAAACAATTAAACATTAATAAACAACATTTTGAAGAAGAAATTGAAAAAATTAATAAGATTCTTCAAAACATTGTCAGTTTTTAATAACATCCCCCTGGTATCAAAATCTAATATATTAAAATGCCAAGGAGTTTATTGAAACATATAATAAAGTTTTTGACATAGAACCTAGTTATAATAATATTAACTTGGGAACTAAAGGACACTCTATTATAGTTTTATAAATTAATACTTGTTTAGTACTTCTGACACATTTACATTGCAGAATAGATAAAATTGAATCTCAATTAACTATTATGGTTAATAGGAAAAAGGATACAAAAAACTTAACCCTATCAATAAATTGGGCACTAGAAGTTGATAAAATTTTAAAAAAAGCTATCCTTCATACAAATCTCACATCCTTTAGAAAGAAGTAAAGCTAAGAGGTCCACATCTTTCCTTTCTTGTCACATTCCTAAAAAGAAAGAAAAGGAACAACAACAAAGTGACAAATGAATCACACTTAGACTCGGACTACCTTTCCCGGTCCCTCAAGGACCTTGAATGAACAAAATTCATCCACCTGGCTAGATAGAATTATTAGACCACATAATACAAATAGACAATATCAATTAGAAGAATTGATAAACATAGATACAGATATTAGTCTCTTTTCTACATAACATTTAAACACCTTAAGACCTGAGAGATTATACTCTACAGGAAGACTTAGCTTAATAATAGGATTATATAGACATTACAAAGAAGAAGCCTTATCCTGTCTGACAGGAAGAGAGTTTACTCTTTCATTGATGACCCTCTCTTCTTCTGAGATACTCAAAAATAGAGGACACAGATACATTCACTTAGGATTCATAGTTATTAGACTAAGAGGATTAAGAAGAAAAATGACTGGTGGAAAAACTCTAGTAGTATTACTAAATACCAAACATAAAAACTGACAAACAACTATCATAAGGAGAATAGAAATAGACATGAATAACAATATAGGAGTAGCATATATTGCTCCAAACTTCAATATTACTATTAAAGATTTTATTAAACACATTAAATTATCTATCTAAACAAAAGTATATGATAATTTTGAAGGACGTAATATTTTATTAGATACAACGTTTCTTGGGAAAACCATGAATTTAATAAACAACAAATATAAGGTTAATGTCGATGGCCTTATAGCACATTTGCAGTCTTAAGGAATTAATTTCTTAAAGCCTATAGAAATTAGTTCAAAAACCTTTGCAGGATTATAATGGAGAATAAATGCAACAGGAAATAATCAACCAGTAATTACTCTAACCAAAACTGTTACATTTGAAAATCCAGATGGATCATTATCCACTAGATTTACAAATTACACATAAACTTCTACTCCTCATGAAGAAAATGATGAGTCAACACATGAAATGAATCTTCAACTAATGAATTTGGAAGAAGATTCTGATGATGATGCAATTGCATTTCCTAAAGAAATGGAAATGGAACTCACTTTTCCCTAATGAATTTGGAAGAAGATTTTGATGATGATGCAATTGCATTTCCTAAAGAAATGGAAATGGAACTCACTTTTCCCAACTTAAAGAGTTAGAAGAAAACATGAAAAGATTAGAATAATTGGATGAAACCTAATCCATTTATTTTGACCCAGAAGGAAATATTAGGATGCAAAATAAGCCCAAAAAGAACTTAGATAGTTTCCTTCAAACATCATATATTATGATGAATCAAGCCCAATCTGAGGCCCAATCATCATATAGACCTTACCAAATCCATGAGCCTACAATATCTTATCCACATACTAACCCACAATGGATGAATTATGATATAGGAATACCTTTTAGGCTGCCAATCAGTCTTTATACAAATATTAATCCATAAATTAGAAATTTAGGAAAAGCATACCACCAGAGGTTAATTTTTTTCTAAAGACTCCGTAACACTTAATCCAGGAGAAGTAAATCTATAATTTATGGATACATACTTAGAACAATGGAAAGCAGTTGTTCTTAGACATTTAGAAAGTTTAGCTATAGAAATTGGAGGAGACATAGTATGCACAAGAGAAAGTTATTTAGAAGACATGGTTAGAGCTATATGGGAAGCTTATAAAGATAGGTTTTTATAAGAAGTAGCTAATATGATAGTCCAAGGAAACAATATAAATAACTTCACTCACTTAATGTATAAAATCATCACGGGTAGAGATGTTAATGTTGGTGTCATTATCAAACAGTAAGAGGCTATATGAGACTTAAAACAATTATAAATTGAAGATTGGAGGTATATCAAAGAATTTTTAAGTGATTATCTTGCTTATTCCTCCATAGCAAGAACATTCTATAGTCAAGAAGTAGGTGATAGACTTTTTGCTAAATTACCAAGTGATTTAGGAAAGGAAATAACACAATCATGGAATGCCATGAATGTCCCTCCTCTTTACAATAACATTGCCATTAGGGAACAACATATTATCAACCAGCTTAAGGCTCGTTGTTCATAAATAATAACCCAAAAGATTTTGAAAAAATAAAATCATGGTTATTGTTTACAATTATACATGCCACAACAATATGGTTCCTTTAAAAAAAGAAAAACTAGTAAAAAAAATGCTAGCAAACCCAAGAAAAAAAGGAAAAAGAACTTATTACCTTAGAAAAAGTAAGGCCAAACAACCTTTCTTATCTAAGAAAAATCATGTCAAAAATACAAACCTGATAAAACTTATCAGAAGGTTCTAATATGCTATGTATGTAATCAACGAGGACATTTGTCTTCTAATTATCCAAAAAGATAAAACATATTTACTAAAAAAGCTGCTTTAGTAGATTCTATAAACTGAGATTTAATAGATAGTGCCTCTGATGTTTCAGAAGGATCAAGTATCTATTATATAGCCCAAATATCATAACATCATGAAAGATCTTCTTCTAATGAAGTTTAAGACTTCCTAGACTTTGCCAAAGGCCTTGATGACATTAATTTTACAATGGTTAACTTAAAAGGAGAATCATAAAAATGCACTCATACATGGAAACATAAAGTAGGATCAAATTATAAAAAGTGTGAGTATTGTATATGGTTTCCCTCTATTAGTTTAAGGACTTAATATACCAAGTGTTAAACTGAAATTTATGCACAATGTCTAAAGGCTAAATACAACATAGAATTTCCAAAAGGAAATGAAAAACAAAAACAACGTAAGTTCATAAAAACATTATCTTAGAATAAAGAATTAAGACATTAGAACAAAAAGTAGAAAACCTAGAATTACTCTTTAATACATATATTGATTCTCTCCCTCCTAAAAAAGATAGGAAAGAGAAAAGGATAGAAATCAAAGAAAACTTCCAATTAATGGATATTCAAAAAGATTTGCCTATAGATGAAGTCATTAGAGACAATCCTTTTATTCCATTAATTTAAAATAGGGAAAAAATCAAATCCCTACGAGTTACCTGTAAACTTAAACTATGACAAGATTATAAAATTTTGTTACAAGCATTAATTGACACAGGTGCCTCAACAAATATAATTGACCCAAGAGTCATTCCTCCAGAAATGATTTAGCTGGTCAAAAAACCTGCTGAACATACCCAATTTAATGGAACTATAATTACCACTACAAAGGAACTCACTAATAAATATATTAGTTTTGCATATATATGTGGTGCTTATAGTACTCCATATCATGTTTCATATCTTTGGGTCAAACCAATTACTCACTCTCAGTTAACTCTAATCTTAGGATTAGATTTTATTTTACATGATATAGGTGGATTTACCTTCACCAAATATTATATTACCTTCTTTAAAAAAGCTATAATCACACCTATCACATCAGAGTTTGTGTATACGGAGCATGGTGGATACCTATTACCATCCATAATTTTCACAAAACCTGATAATAACTGCATATACTCAATTCCAAGAGCTTGTAAAGCTTTAAAAAACTAAAAAAACATGGTCTTGATAAAAAGGCCAAAAACTTGGTCCTCTAACAAGACTTCATACATTATATATAGAATTAGATCTAGTACTCTTAAATACCTCACTGGTAAAAAGAGAAATCACTAATTCTCCTAACATAGAATCTATAGTATATATATTAGAAAAACTTGAAATTATAGGAGAAAATCCTATCCAATTCTGGGAAAGAGATATAGTCTACTGTAAGTTAGACATTATCAATTCAAACATTATAATTAAATCACATTCTCACCTACATGATAACTAGGAAATAAAAGAATTTAAAATGCATATTAAATAGCTTATAAACCTAGGAATCATACATAGATCCACTTCTAGACATAGAACCCTTGCTTTTATAATACAAAAAGAATCATAAAGAAAACGAGGTTAAAGTAGGATGGTCTTCAATTACAAAAGACTTAATGATAATAATCATGAAGATGGGTATATCATTCCCAACAAAGACATTCTAATAAATAAAATCCAAGGAAGCAAATTTTTTTCAAAATTTAACTTAAAAAGTGGATTTTGGCAGGTAAGAATGCATCCAGACTCAATCCCTTGGACTGCCTTCACCTGCTCAGAAGGATTATTTGAGTGGAAAGTAATGCCTTTTGGTTTGAAAAATGCCCCTCAAGTTTTCCAAAGAAAAATGGATAATGTCTTTAGAAACATTTCACATTTTACTTATGTTTACATTGATGATGTTCTTGTGTTTTCCAAAACTAAGGAACAACATAAACAACACTTATTAATAATATTTGAGCTTTTTGAAAAATGTGGATTAGTAATACCCAAAAAGAAAATGAAATTATCTGTTAATTACATAGAATTTCTTGGAGCAGAAATAGGAAAAGGAACTATTAAATTGTAACCTCAACCTTACATAACTAGGAAAATTTTTGAATTTCCTGATAACTTATATGATTTAAAGAAATTGCAAGCTTTTCTAGGATTAATAAACTTTGCTAGACCATATATTAAGAATCTTTCATAATATAATGGTTCTTTGTACAACAAAACATTTGTTAAAGGATAAAGAATCTTTAATAGTGAAGACATCAAATTAGTTAAGCAGTTAAAAGAAATTGCTTCTAATTTACTATCGTTACATCTTCCTTTAGACACAGATTATTTTATTATTAAAACAAATGGTTGTAAGGATGGATAGGGAGGAGTTTTTTTAAAGAAACCAAACCATCATAGTCCAAAGTCTGAAGAAAGAATTTGTAGATATGCCTCAAGTAACTACAAAGAAAAAGGATACTTAACATCATTAGATTATGAGATACTTGCCATAATCTATGTCTTAGACAAATTTAAGTTATTTATCTACGCAAAGAAATAAATAACAATTAGAATAGACTGTGATTCTATTATCAAGTTTTCTAACTCTACAGGTATTGGCAAATGTACTGCCAACATATGGTTAAAATTCAAACAAGTAGTCCTTTTAAAAGGAGTTGCTATTCATTGAGAGCATATGAAAGGAAAAAAATTTTTTTTAGTAAATATGTTATCCAGAAAGCTCACCTAACATATTTCTTTGTAGGAAATCACATAGCTTCAATAAGAGCTGTTAACATCCAACATGGTGATAAAATCACTCTCTAGATAATAAAGTTTGGAAAATAAGAACTTATGCTTTTTCCTTCAAAAAAGTAATTCAACAACAGAAGCTCCTTTGATAGTGTAGAGCTCTGTTTAATTAATAACATATGGAACTTACCAATTACTGAAGGGGGATCAAAATTCAAAATTACAGTTATCAATGCAATTAAGAATTATTTCACATCCATACACAAAAAACCCAAAGGGAAAAAATTCTCTTGCTATGCATTACTTACAGGTCCCAAAAGAGGAGCTTATGCCTTTTAGAATGAAATTAGCATAAAAATCCAATCTTTTCAGTCTCAACACTTTAAACCTTCCTATAAAGGATTTTATTTACATTCTAAACTTTTTGAATATCTCAGAACCCATATAGGTACAGGTTATTATGTTTCACCAACATTTAAATCTGAACCTATATGAAATCTTTTGCTTTCAAACACTTCTTACAAGGAAAGTCTGTCTTCTCGAGGATTACCTAGAGGTACACTAAAAGGAGAAGCTAGTTTTTCAACACTTGTTCCTTTAAGGGAACCAGAAAACTTTTTTACATTGGCTGATCTTGAAAAAAGATGCCAAACTTATCTTTTTTATAAAGATTTAAAAGACATAGTTCCTTTGGAACTTATTTACTTACAAGAAGAGATTATTCTCTTTAATAGTTTTTTATTTTGCAAGAATTCTTATTCATAAAAATGAACTAAATCTCACTAAGCTAGAAGGAATTTTCTGTTATTACTTTACAAATTATCAAGAATCTGAAGTTCGCTCTAAATAATTCAAGACATGCGATCCTCTTCCACTGGAAAGATACAAATGCAGATGCTAATTAACTTACTCTATCAGATGTTGCAAATTACATCTTGAAAAATTTCCAATAAATCATTACAGAGGTCTAAAAATAATGCCTCAACTTCTCATTGATTTCGGTTTAGTTAGAAGTTTTTACACTTATGACTTAGAACAGGCATAATACTTGGACAAAGCACTTAGAGATGCTATAATGATGCCATTATAGCAATTTTAGACTTTACTCCTCCATCATTTTAAAACAGTTGTCATGATCCTTTCAAACACTTGATTAAGATTCTTACACGTAAAGACGAATTATTTGATCAATTTACCAGAGAGATGATCTTGATAATGAATGGAAATCTACCCACTCACTAGATTATCAAATCAAACACTCGGAGGCAAAGACAATTGCAAACATATGGTACTGGGATGAACACGAATTTTATTAAGATTTTGCACTCATTAAAGAAATTGTCCAGTACAAGATTTTTATTCATCACATACTGGCCCCATTATACTTTTTTCCTTTTGAAAAGAAGTTAAAGTATCCAAGATTGGTATCATTTTATCAAAAGCAAAGAGAGCTAAAAAAGAAAGGTGCATATCGAGACATGTCAGAAGAATCCAAGTCTAACGTAAGCCATGATGAAAAATCATCTTGACAACATTACCCCTGCCCTAAAGGGTAATTCATGTAAAAATCTATCTTCTTTCCACTATAAAAGGAAGAATAGATTTCATTCAAAAAACATGTTCAAACACACACTCAAACTTACTTAAAAGAGTATTCTTTACGCTTCAAGTGATTTGAGCTATAAATATCTTTAGCTAATATAAATTTTAAGTTTGTAATAGTTGGCTATACTATGGTTGGTAAAGGTACTTTCCTCCTTCAAAGGAAGTACTTGTATATTGTAATCTTTACACAGTAAAAGCTTGAGGTCTTATCTTTATCTATAATCTCTTGTTATTTTTATAACTTTCATTATGTTCATTTGAAATCTTATTTTTGTTCATTTATATCTTATGTCCAATAGAACCTTACTGGTTACCCTCTGGGAACTTCGTTTTAGCCATTTATGTTGTTAAAAGCTTAGGCGTTAAGGATAGTACCATTAGGGTGTAGAGAATTCTACATAGTAGTGTGAGGATAAAAGATATAGGGATGTATTACACAGGATAAGTAAAATAGGATATCATGTTAAGTTATTAAAATAGGAAGTTATAGAAGAAGATACCCTCATAACTTAAACTTTAAAGATTATAATATATAACGAAAACCTTTAAAGAACTTGCATAATATATTTTAGAAAAGAATCTCCAAGATTTTCATGAGCACTATAGAAAAGTTTTTTAAAAATTTTTGTTTATTAGATCTATAAAATATAAATAGTCTCACCTCACTTAAGTAAGAAGCTCCTTAAATACATAGAAATAGAAGAAAAGAACCACTATGAATATTATAATGAAACTTATGATTGTTCTAAAGTAAACCGAAGAAATTTCTTATTTCAAGGTTTAGCAGATCAATTAGATGTTTTAATTAAACATTTCCCAAACATTCCATACTTAGAATTCATAAATAATCCTCCAACACCCACATATATATCATATGCTGACATGGATACTAATAGAGCATCTACAGGGTCTATATGAGTATTACACAAACCATATCTAAATATTAATCATCAAATAGAAATAGAGTTACGTAATTTAATAGCTTTAGAAGTTAGATATGACCGGTTAATTAGTAAAAGAAACAAATTATATTTTTCTGGTTGTAATACATCTGGCTTGAATCATTACATTACGAATACTAAGTGGAATATACAGTACATTAAAAATCGTATTCAATACTTGATGAGGTTAATGCATCATTCTAGTAGATGATCGACAACTTTATATATATGATATAAATGTATTGAACAAGAAGTCTATTCAGAAAGTTACAGAATTTATAATCGCAACTTCTAGAGAAATTGCTTCTCTTCTCTTTTCAAATTGCTTGGCAATTATTCATGTTAACAAGAAATAGTTTCTTAAAAGGTTGTTGATACATGTCCTACCTCACCATATCTATAGTGCCTTGTGAGGCAATATTTTGACCATTGTACCCTTCGATTTTATTTATATATATATATTAAAAAATATTTTTGATAGACAATTTTTTGACCATTGAAAAATTTAAGGTGCACTAAGGTGAAGCCATCATATAATAATTTAAACACCTATAATTTGTAAATAATTTTTTATTTCTAAATTTTTTAATAATATAATTTAAAAAAAAATCTAGAAATGAGAAGGTAAAAGTCACTAGTAGAAATGTTGCTACTTGCAATAAGAAGCATTTTCCTTCTTATAATATAAAACAATTTAGTAACTTCAAATAGAAGTTTTGGGTATATAAAACAATTTATTAACTTCAAATTGAAGTTTTGGGTACATATTATTTTTCAAATTATTTATTTTTTATATTATATTTCTTAGCACAATATATAAATACATAATATTGTATAATGTATGGTTATTTTATTTTTATAAAGTAAATTTTAGTTTATTAATAACTACTATTAAATGACTTAATACACTCTCATTCAATGGTAATAAAAGTAAAGTGAAAACAAAGTAAATAAAAAATAAAGTCACCCTAAAACTCTCCCTATCAATATTAGTCATGAATATTCCATTATAAATCAATCATTAATTTAATGACTGATTTTTAATCTAGAATGGAAATTAATGGTGGATTGAAAAATTTATCACTAAAATCAGCAATAGATTTTCAAAAAAATAATCACTAAAATTAGTCATGATTATTGTCACTAACTTGTAGATGAAATATTAATAAAAAAAATTCTGTTATTAAAAATAAACTTGTAATATATAATGAAAAAGAACATATTATAATGAAAAAAGAACATATTATAATCAAAGGTAAAAACTTTGGAGAGGAATGGATTGGAAACTTTTGTCTCACAATTTTAGTCTTTAATTATTTCACGAGATTTATAAAATTATCATAGTTTTTATGGATGTTTTCACAAATCTTTTTATTATTTTTCATAATAGTTTTCAGTTATGTTTTTTAATCAAATTGATGACTTTAAAACTAATAACCGGTCCATCGGTTAGTAGGGCAAACCATAAAGGGAGGGAAAGGGAAGAGGGAAGGAAGAGGAGGGAAAGAGACTAAAAATTATAGGTTTTGTTGTGTTTGGTAATTTAAAATTAATTAATAAAGGAAAAAGAAGAAAAATGTTAATTTTGGAGTTAAAATATTTTACACCCTAATTTGTGATGTAATCAATTTCACCTTATATAAGAAAAATAAAGTGAAATAATTCCCTTTCAATTTTCTTACTTTTTGTTAACTTTTAATAACCAAATAACATAAGATTTAATTTTCCTTTTATTTCCTTCTCTTTATATTCTCCTCAATCTATGCATAGTGTATGAAAGACTGATAGAAAAAAAAGTTTATAAAAAAGTTAATGCGTGCTCTTATAAAATCAATGAACAATAAACACTAATCATCAACTAATCAACAATTATCATGAGCAATTATACTTTCAATTTCAGCCAAATTTCTATTTTCTTAGTTATTTTATTTATTGTTATTTGTCATTAATTTATAAAATCATTTTTTTATTAGGGTCACTTATTAGTATCCACATAATGTCATGACCGTTAATTATTAACGAGAGAGGGAGAATTTTTTTTAATTACTTCAAACTTAGCTTTTGTTAGAATTTGAAATTGGAGAGATCTCAAGTTCTCTGTCAAAATCACTCAGATTAGGCTTCCTCATCTAACTTATAAAATCACTTCATCAATGAAAAAAAAAAGTTATTATTTCATGATTTATAAAGTTTCCTTTTGCATTAATCAAGTAAATTGACAAAATTTTTATCAGAATCCAAACAAATTGCAATAAAGATGTTTAGAAACCCACAAACTCACATGATAGAGTTCAAACTCATAGAGGAAGTAATTTCTATGTCACAATCAACCCATTTACTAAAATTTGGAGCAATAAATATAATTCACTTCTAAAATAAGTATCTGAATTTTTATTTAATAGAGAAAATGTTACATTTCCATTTGATTATAAGTTAGATATTCATATTATAGTTAATGTAAAATTTAATAGAAACAAAATATGATTATTTTCAACCTATAATTATGGGTCATGCAGTTTAAAGATCAACATAAAATTTCCGCAATTTATTTCAAAATCAATTCAGAAGAAAATAGGTTTGACAAAAAGTCAACATGACAAATTGTTGAAATCCAATAGCATTATGCCACGGTATTGAATTAGATGTTCTCAACCGTATGCAATCGGAACCCCTTCAAGCTCACCCATAATGTCGACATAAAAAAAAAACACGGAAGCTTCTCTTTCCTCTCTAAAACTCTCTAAAACGACAGTTTTTCTTTTATTTTCTTCTCCGTTTCCTAGCTCCGACGTTTAGTCATTGATACCTCACATAGTGTACGGAAACGTGGCATCAACGCCGGAATATCGCACCGGAGTTTTATAAAATCAGCTTGTTTTTTCGCCGGTGAAGAAAAAAATTAACGAAAAAAAATGAGGATCAACGTGAAAAAAATGGCTCAAAAAGTTGAAGTCGATAATCGGATTCCTCTCCGATACTATTACAGGATCGCCGATAATCTGCTCAGACAGGTTTATTTTAATTGCATTATTTATTGGTTCAATTAATCAATCTATAGCTTATTTCACTATTAATCAAGTTTAATCGTTAAATTATTGTTTGATTACGAAATGCTAGTTAGTAATCGAGGTTAAGTTAGGTTTTTTTCGTTGCTGAAGCGTTTGTTTTTTTATTTAATTTGATGTTGAACAGGCACATATACACAGAGAGGAGAATAATATAGTTGATTTGTACATAATACTTCTTAGGTTTACAAGGTAAATTAAATTAAGCGCTTTTGCTTTGTTTTTGTTGTTGAATTTTATGTTTTCAGATTTTGATTTTGTAACATTTAATTTCTTGTTCAGTTTGGTGACTGAAACTATTCCACGTCACAAAGATTATCAGGTTTTGTTTCCAAAAGAAAAAGCATCTTATAGAAAGGTGAACATGTAACTTAATTTAGTTGTTGTTTGGCAATATGGTGAGATTTTGACTAAGGTACTGTTGTGATATTAACTATATAGTGATATGGTGTTGTTTTGGCTGTTTACCTGGTTGTAGAAATCATATGCTGTTGTGGGGGAACTTGAATCTTTGAAGCCAGAATTTGATCGTCGAGTGGAGGAGCTGAACAATGGTTATGCTGGAATGCACCTCTCTCAACTTGATGGCCCAGAAAGGATTCCGTATGATTCCAAGTCATCTTCTTCAGAACTTCCTTCTCTTAATAACATTGCCTACTCTAGCATCAATGTTAAGCGGGTACTAGTGAATGCATCATTAATGCGACCATTGGTCATTAAATCATCAAGTGGCATCATTTTGGTTTCCTTTTTTTTTTTTTTTTGTGGGTTCTTTTTTACTAACTCTACATTGTTATTTTAAATGTTGTTTTATGTATTTTTAGCCCTCCGATGTGGCACTTCAGTCTTCATGGAGGTATCACAGCAATAATGTTCAAGCTTCACCATCAAATTCCCTGCCAATTGACAAGCAGTTGAATAAATTGTATGCATATTATTCCAAGAATAAACTTAGCAATTACATGACATGATACGCGTAAATGATTTATTGTTTTTGAATGTGAACCAGTTCCTTCTGGAGTGTTCTTTATTCTTTTCTTTTTGATGACACATTACTTAATTTCATGCTTCAGTGTTTCTCCTAATTTCTGCTCAACTTTCCTGGCCTGTGCAATTACTATGAGATTAGATAGTAAGCCTATTTTAGCTGTATAAATCACTTTACATTCTCCTTGTTAAGATTATCATGGTCCTAGATAGATATCGGTTGAGTTGGCATCGCAATTAAATGATGTTATGATCAATGATGTAAAGTGCACCATGGTATGCATTTTCTGGATCTGACGCAAATTTCCTCAATATGAATCCTTCAGTTCCTGGCTTGCTGCCCCCTTTAGATCTGACCTTTCTATTTCCTATAATTAATATCAGTTCATGCCATCATGTGCCTTAATTTGGAGTTCCTACCTTAGTTGACTTCTTTTCCTGTGGCTCCATCAGCTGTTATAATATCTTACAACATAATATTCTTCATCATTATAGGTTCTTTATGAATGGCTATATAGTTTTCTAAAATTTCAAGATTGACATATAGTTTCTTAATCTGTGCAGATCTATTAGTTTACCTGTTCCCAAGAAAGAGACTTTGTCTAGACACTCATTTTTGGGCCCTAACGGTCTTCAAGGCCAATGGCGAGGACCTACTGCAGCGATAAAGGTAATCCTTCTGGCTGGCCTTTTTTTTCCCTTGCTTTTTTCCTTTCCTCCTCTTTCCTTTTGTCTTCTATGATGTGTATATATATATGTTCACCTTTGTGCAGTAAAACATTCTAATTACATTGTTTAATACAGGTTAACTATCCAAATTATGCTGATTTAACCTCTGCTGAAAATTCAAGGTTAGCACTTATATAATATTATTTTGCTAAATCTTGAAATATATTCTTCCTATGTTCTGTCCTTCCCTTAAGTCATTATGTTTTGTAATGAAACTAGGCTACCGACTGTGGTCCTTGATATTTTTAACATTCTTTTCCTAAAAAGTGCCTTCTTGTAATGTTATCTTTTCCTGTCATCTATGGCATTATAGTCTGGATCAGGCTGGACTATATGATATTACAGTAAACGACAGTGATTCTGGGGGACTTGGCTCGACAATGGAATCTGTGCTTGCTTTGGATGATGGGAGATGGCCACATCCTGTGGAAGAGTCAACCCCTGCATTAATCCAAGAAGCAAGGCAAGATCCGTTCCAATTTGTTGGCATTAGGCAACCATCCCCCCCTCCTGTTCTTGCTCAAGTGCAGCAAGACTTTTCTCCAATTCCTCCATCTAGAGTTGCAGATCCAAGGCCTGGACCAGCAAATCCTTCCCAGGATGGGATTTCAAGCTCTAATTCATATCAACATTTGCACGTTGTAGGTTTCTTACACTGTTTTTCATGCTTTTAACTTTTAAGAATACACTTGCATTTGGTTATCATGAGATTTCGTCATTTCACTTCAATTGCTCTAAATTTTTATTTACTGTTATGTTGATTTCTAATAATTGCTTTTAACAAAAATTGCAGCCTGTAAATCTAATGGAGGATTTCTTGAAATTAGCTCGTGCAAACACACAGAAAAATTTAGAAACATGTGGCATTCTAGCTGGTTCATTGGTAAGTGTAACAAAATTTAATGGAAGTCAAAAAATAGTTGTCTTGTTTTTTCTGAGTGAGCCCTCATACATGATTCCTTATCCTTTCCACTTTATGTGCTGTAGAAAAACAGGGTCTTCCATATCACTACACTTATAATTCCAAAGCAAGAGTCAACCTCAGATTCGGTATGATAACAACTTTTTTTTTTAAAACTAATATATCATTTACAGTTTTTCATTCCAATTTGAACGCTATTTGTCATGACAACATTTCGCAGTTTCTCCCTGTTCATAGCTTTAGATTATTACTATGAACCAGTGAAATCAAAAGAAAATTTTCTGATGGTGTCATTTTTGGGATGAAATGAATTGACCTAGTTGCTACATAGGATTTAAGGGGCAATGGATTTTAGATTGTATCCAAAGGAATTTTTTTTTTTTATTGTCTTATTCCCCTGATATAAGATATTGCATAGTAAGCGTCTATTAGATCATTATTTGTCTTTTGTCCTTTTCTGAAATTTTTCATACATTTTCCCTACATATATGTATCTGTATGTGTATGTTTGTCTCACTGAGTAAAAATCAACTGGTTTCTCATTTTATTTGCTCACTGTGAAGAATTGCCAAAGCGAACGAAGCCTTAGCTCTGAAATAAGCTTAAGGAGGCATATCAAGGAACTTATTACCAGTCCCCTTCCCAGGATCCTCATGTTTTGAATGCAAGTTTATTTTACTACTAATTATTAAATGACATGGTGTTGCTAGAAGCTTTATGACTTATTCACTTTAAGTTCAAGATATCATTCATATGTTGGCATTATTGGTTATTTTTACTTTATGCATGGGCCATTAATTAACTTTGTTGGAACAATCGCAAATATTTAGTGTCAAACACTGAATGAAGAAGAAATATTTGAAGTTCAAGACAACCTGGCACTCTTTCCTCTTGGATGGATTCATGTAAGTGTCTCAATAGCCATGATGGTAAATATATGTAACTTTTTTTAGATTGATTGTCTGGTTTTACATTTTCTATGGATATGATCATAAGAAAATCCAGACCTCATTGTTGCCTTATCTAAGGATATTGTTAGGTTATCTTTTCGTGACATTCTTTTGTGATGTGTTAGCTTATTACCCATTTCTTGCATGTTTTTTCAGACACACCCATCTCAGACATGTTTCATGTCTTCTGTTGATCTGCACACTCATTACTCGTATCAGGTAACAACAACCAGCTGTCAGTTTTTGTTTCCTTGTTGCACGCCCTAGAATTATTCTGTTGACACCTTTTAATTTTTCCTCAGAGCATTGCGAATCTTTTGGCTGTGCTTTTCTGTGATTTAACAAATGTGCAGTCGATTCCATTGTAGTGCTTTGTAAGCATGAATGTCCATTAATCAATTTCTGTCCTTGGTATCTCAACTATTTCTTCTTTCTGAATTAGAAATCTTAGACAGTTGTGTTTTCTTGTGTAATTTTCCTTTCATCAAAGCACTGGTTTACCATTTGCTCTCATAAAAGTCATCTTCCAAATAATATCAAAATTGTCGCACTTTAATTGCTCAACATGCATCGGTGTATATCTGACTGCAGACAAAGACCTGATTTATTTACTCTTTATAGCTCTTCTATGTCCCATCAGATTTTAATATTATATCTGGCTGAAAGACCTTTCTATGCCCTGCTCTCAGATCATGTTACCTGAAGCAATTGCAATAGTCATGGCTCCAACTGATACATCAAGGTAGATTTTTTTTCCTGAATTCATTAGCTTCAATTTGTTTATATGACATAATAAGTAAATAGATTCCCTGCTATATTGTTCACCTGTCATTGAGAGAAATGTGAGTAGTTTTCAAATCATGTTAGGGGGAAGGGAAGGAGAATAGAAGATCTATTGTCTACGTCATTTATTGTTAAAATTTTAATGGAGGAAAAGGGAATGGAAGGGTGGTCACTCCCATTCTTTCACCTTATACAAGGTTAAAATGATTACCCCACAATCAAGAAAAGGCAAAAAATTTAAGAATTGCAGGCCTTTTTGCACATTTCCTCTCCTTTCTTTTTATTAATTACTGAGTTACTAAATAGAAGAGGATATAGACTTTTTCTTCTCCATCTAACTTCCTCTTCCTTTAACAAGCCTTCCCCATCCCTTCATCTCTTCATTTCCATGCATAAGGAGCTTTTTTGGCTGCATCTTTCAACTGCTGAAATTCATGTGTAATTTAAGAAAAGTGGGAACCCAGAGATTTCCCAAATGTTACTATGCTACCTCATATCTATGAGGTGGAATGTTAAAAACAAATTTTGAACTGTTAAGAAGACTATCCTTCTTCAAAAGTTTTTTTTTTCTTGCTTAGTAACATGAGCATTGCTAACATATCTATTGAATTCATGCAGCCCACATGGCATATTTCACTTGTCTGATCCTGGTGGTGTGTCGGTGATTCGAAATTGCCAGGAGAGGGGTTTTCATCCTCATGAAGAGCCAGAGGATGGAAGTGCAATTTATGAGCATTGTTCTCATGTCTATTTGAATTCCAAGATGAAGTTTAATGTTATTGATCTTCGGTGAGCTTGCATTTCTTTAACTAGAACGTCAATGAAGATAATTTTGACAAATATACATATCTCACCATGTTGTATATTCAACTGACTTTTGGAATAGAAATTCAACAAGAATATAGCACATTTATTTTTTGGATTGTCAAGAGTCCTGTTTGGCTTTCATAAGTTTCTGTTTCATGTTAAGAATTTAAGCTGCAGAATGGAATTTTGTATAGTTAACTATGTAAATGTCGAGGTGATGGACTCAGTGGTATCGTAAGGGGAACATGTCTGGTAAGACGTCAAGTTATTTTGCTTCTGAATGCAAGGCTTTGGCATGTATGTGATGTTCAATTAGCTTTTCACCTAGGGAAGACAATATATCCTAGCGTTACTTCCAATGTTTAGTACTGTGCAATGTTACTCTCTCTGTATATAATTCTGATTTTAAACCATTAAAACTCTAATCCATACTGATAGAAAAAGGTTGCAGTTAGTTTGATAATAATCTTCGGTCCGAATCAAGAAGTCCTTTAGATATGATGTAAAATGAATCTTGTTCTAATATTTAATTCATTTTTTTACATTTCATATTTAATTAAAAAAAAAAAGTAATTCCTAAAATTACCTTGCATATTTTTTTTTATAAACAAAAAATATGAACGAAATGTGTTTTGAGATATAACGAGGAATGACGATCCAATGTTGTTTGATTGCTGGTAGCATATGAGTCCCTGATCTTATCTTTAGATGATAAAGAGTGCAGTGTTGTTGATATGGAAGGGGAAGGCTGAGAGCTTAATTTGTGGTTGCATTGGTTCTGCATGTATATTATTGATATGGTAATGAGATTATGAGTTATTAAACGTGGACTGCCCGCATTTCATGAATCAAAGTATGTTTGAGTCGTTCATCTGATGTGAACCAGACCAGGACCACTGGTCATGAAGATGATATGAGGAATGTTTATGACCTGTTACTGCTGCCTTGCTGCAACTTGCTAACAAAATCCAGATATGATCTCTAATTTATTACTTGCCTGTTGAACAAGGCCATATTGAGTTGAGAATTTCAAGAATCTTGTGCTTGTGTTCAAGAAAACTAGTACTGATTGCTTATAGAATTTCCAAGATCCATGCAAATGGTTGAACAAGGTCTTTTGTCATCTTGTTTGCGCATACCATATTATAATCTCTTTTTGAACCTTCATCGGTAATTTTCTTTTCCAAGGGTGAGAAGAAAAAAAAAAAAAGGGGGAATATGGCGTGTGAGATCCCATAAATCGAACTTCATTTAACATGCAGGAAAGAGGCTTGCTGATGCTGAGCTAATGTAGAAGAGGGGACAAAAGGAGCATACAGGTGGAACATTAAAGTGAAGGACCTTTATGTGCTTTCCTACGCCATGTGAGCCCTTCATTTACGTAATAATCCAACTGTACCTTCCATGATTCCCATTAATTTCTCAACCAATCCAACAGCCTGAGCACTACAAACAAAAACTGGATTCCTGCTTTTCCTGTTCTCTTCCTCTCTATCTAGTCAAGAGCGATACTCCAAAGTTTATTATAAGCAAATGTAGACTATAAAATTCTTGAAAGACAGGTTATATTTACTTAACCCGTAACTTGATATGCTAAGTATAATGATGCCCCATTTTCTGGTGTTCGCATCATTTTCACTTAATTCAGCTATGTTTATTGATCAATTAATAAAAATTTAAGTGCATAAATAGAGGAAATGAAATTTTTTCTCAATGCTCCCTTCAAAAGCCCTTAAAATATATAATTCATTCAAAATAGCCTTGATTCCACTGTTCCACAATGTGCTATATCACACTCTTCATCTTCAATTTTCTCATTCTCACAATTCCATACTTCTTCAACACCGGGCTAATTCTTTGCCTGTTGCCCATCCAAGTTCTCCTAGTTCTTTTCTTCACGTGAATATATTACAAATTGGGGGAGGTAAAAAAAAATGAGAATTTGAAATGGGGCCTTCCTACAATTTCCACAAGGGTTTGGACATTTGATCAAAGTAGACAACGCGAATTTATTTAACTATTATTATAATTTATAATCATATTTATTTCAGCCTTTGACCAATTACTTAACTAGCAATTCATACATGACCTTAATTACCCGGCACCTCACGAGTTAACAATTCACTATTTCTAACCTTGTGAATTTTACTTTCATCTAATTAAGCATTGTTTGGCCGTACATTAATTTGTATTATTATAATGTTCGAGCATTTAGTAGTATAATAACAATCTTTTGTCTAATTAATTTATATGTGCTTGTCAAAACTACAGTATAAATGTTGTAATAAATTATGATTCTTTTAAGTTCCGCATTAAGAAAATTTACCTCTATGTTCACGTGTGCGTGCTCTATTTTTACACAAAAAATATTAAAAGATATATAAAATTTTAGATTTTTAATATAATTTTTAAATTATATTGACCTCTTTGTTTAATATATATGTATATCTTAAGTTTGACATATTCTATTAATTAATTATATAAATATAATACATATTTCATTTATATGTCACTTACAATAAGAATAATTAGTTGAAATAATAATTTTTGCAACTACAACTCTATTAAGTTGTGACCTTCTAATCTTTTCAAAAACAAAAAAATAAAGTTATAACCTTCTAATAATAATAAATTAGTTTGGTCCCAATAATATAATTAAAGAGAGGTTTTATTGTATAATATTCAATTAGTATTATGCAGATAAAAATACATATTAAATAAATATTTTTTTAATAAATCAGTAAATTCATTATTTTTTCAAAAAAAAAACTCTGTTTTTCTTTTTGTTTTAAAGAAAATGACATTTAACTTGAAATAACTATGGACTTATAATTTTAAAAGGAAAAAATAAATTATTTTTTTGTCCTGTATACTTATATGTCTAAAAATTATAAGAAATAAGTTTTAGAATTTTAAAAAATACTCATTTAATAGCACAACTTGAAAACAATCATTAAATTAGGCAGAAATTTGTTCTCATTTAAATAATATTATGGGTTCGAATTAATTGGAATTCAGTAAAATCTTAAACCGTTATAGTTTGGACCAAAAAATTATGTCATTAACATCGTATTTAACTTTCTTTAATATACAACTCAAAGTCAAATTTTTTACATGTTGCCCCCATGCCTTGAGAAGTAATAAAGAATGCTACATAACAAATAGAAATAACAATAATTATTATATATTATTTTCTTGAAAAATAAATAACAATAAATATGATTAAACTAGAAGAGCTTAATTAACACACGTGGCAAGTTGCATCACCGTTCCCATGTCAACATCAAATTCTCTGTCCACCAACTTTCTATATCTACACTCCATAAACGTAGTTCTCCCTGTGATCACCATCTAATTCCTTTAAACAAGAAGAAGGGCTAAAACACACACACACAAATGGGAAGAACACCATGTTGTGAGAAAGTGGGACTGAAGAAGGGAAGATGGACAGCTGAAGAAGATGAAATCCTGACAAAATACATTTTAGCTAATGGAGAAGGCTCTTGGAGATCACTACCCAAGAATGCAGGTATTTACATATATATATGCATTTGTAGTCTTCAGATAATTCTTGATTATGAAAATGCATACCTTTCATTTAATTATCATTTTTCAGTTTGATCTTATATATATGTTAATGTTGAAGGATTGTTAAGGTGTGGTAAGAGTTGCAGACTGAGATGGATTAATTACTTGAGAGCTGACTTGAAGAGAGGAAACATTACTAAAGAAGAAGAAGAAACCATTCTTCGTTTGCATACAGCTTTGGGGAACAGGTTTGTGTATTCTTGAGCTTAATTAATTGGCCTTAATTTAATTTTTTTTTTAAAGTTAATTGATTTTTTGACACTAGATAATGGCATTACTGGGTAATGTACTCAATCATCATCATCATGACCTTCCTTTTTCATTAATAATATGGTGTTTTTCTTGCCAACCATATGGTCACAAGTTTCTTTCAAGAAACAAAACAAAAAAAGAAAAAAGGTCCCCAGCTTCTGAACCTAAACACTTCAAGTCAAATTAATGACAATATGCTTTGCTTTCTTGGAACAAGACAAAGTGGTTTTGATGGAAAAAAAAATTATGAATTTATTCAGCAAATTAATTCAACAATATCATAGCTAAGTGTATATTATATTCATCTTCATTTTTGTTTATCATGTTCATCACTCTTAATTCAACAAGATCACAGCTAAGTGTGTTCCTAATACGGTTTTTATCATAATGCACATTAATAATTTTCAGAGAAAAAAAAAATTAATGTGGCTTGTATTATATATTATGTGAGCATTTATATATGTATATAGGCAGTCACTAAGAAATTATAGTTTTTTCGTTCCAATATTTTATTTTATTGCTTTTTTTTTTTTTAGTTTATTTGGATTATACTTGCCCCCAAATTTCCAAAATAATAATAGAAATTTTGAAGATGATTACTGAGTGAGCTTTTTTTTTTAATCTATTTTGGGTATATTTTTGTGAGTGAAAATAAAATATTTACACACTACGGCTTGAGTACTAATTAATAAAATAAAAACAAAATTCACTTATTAATTAAGCTAACCCTCAAACTAAAGTGAGGTAAATTATAAGTAAACTAAATGTGATTCAATGAGATCATGGAGGCAAAATGTAATTCCTTTAATAAATAAGTGATATATATATATTTTTATTGGATAGTGTCACTTTTTATTACCTATAAAAGTTATAATTATTATCTATAAAAGTCATGATTATTAATTGTTAGTATTTGCGGAAAAAAAAATATTACTATTAATTGTTAGTGTTAGTGGAAGAGAGGATATTAAATTTCTAATTAAGAATGTAGGAATTATAAATGTGGATCCTACCCCTATGATTAGCCAAAAATATAATTGTTAGCGTTCTCACGGATTGAATCTCGTTCCAAAGTTTTAGCCTTAGACCAACTGGTCCATGCATCATTGGCTGTATATATATGTTTATGCTAAAATATTTAAAGCTCAATTAATAATGAAAATACAATACACCTACACTCAAAAGTAAATAAATAATTTGTCATTTAATAAACCTTTGACTTTTTATTTTTCTCTTAATTGTAAACCTTCCCATTAAATATATATCTCAATGCACCCCATGCCATTTAATTAAGCAACATCTAATAATATTCTTCCTCAAAATTGCAGAAAACAAGATTAATTTTATTGTAAAACTGTTGAGGGAGAAGTACATATGGGCACACCAAAACTTTTAATAGAATGGGCATTTTATAGCAACTACATGAAAATTGATAGATGTGAATAGTGGAATAATTAACATCTTCTGCAAAATTGCTATTTGTCTTTTTATTCATTCAACTTACCAGTGAACACTTTCCTCATTAATTTTCTTATGTTTTGAAGATTAATGACAGTATTTTGATTGTTTTTTTTAATACCTAAAATTTTCGGTATTCATATCATAATTTTTTATTAATTTAGAGCTCAAACAAGTAAATTTATAAAAAAAAAAATAATTCTTTTAATATTTATTTTATCTGTAGATAAAATTCGAATTAAAATCAATCTAAACTTTTTATGACTTACACCAGCAGTAACGCCCAACATTTTTGGCTGCCCAAAACCATGATGATGTGCCTTGTTTTTTACCTCATCCTAATTAACTTCAGTCACTATCTCATCTGCAATCAATTTCATACAGAAAAATTAAGCTGCAGCATGTCATTAAATGCACTTAAATGATACATGATGATGATGCCTTTTTCTTTAATTTATTCTTTCCTGCTCTGAATTTTGTAGTTACAGTTTATAAATATTATATATATATATTTTTTTTGCATTGTTGAAATTTAGGTGGTCTTTGATTGCTGCTCATTTACCAGGAAGAACAGACAATGAGATAAAAAACTACTGGAACTCTCATTTAAGCAGAAAAATTTACAGCTTTCCCAAGAATAATTCTTTATCCAACACAACCGTTAACATAGCAAATATAGTTGCAGCATGCAAATCACGATCGAGTGATAGAACAAAAGCCAGCAGGTCAGCCATAAAAAAACAAAAACCTAAGAGAACTGGAACCCTACTTCTTGAAGACCCATCTGCTAAAAATGAGGGAAACAAAGAAATGGGCTTTGTGGAAGATGATCGTAAAGTATGTATAGAGCTAGAAAATAGCATAATAGAAACTTGTATGGGTTGCAGTAGTGGAGAAAGATTTAATGCAGCAGGATACATATGCCCTACAAAAGAAGGAGAAGATGAAGTTTGGGGACCATACGAATGGCTGGACAGCGAAATAAATCGTCTTAAATATGCCCTGGAAGGTGAAACTGTGGATCCAAGAGGGAATATTACGAATACCATTGATGATGATACCCTTCAAAAAGAGACTGAAAATGATGTTCTTGGTACAAGTGATCAAGAAGGGAGAGGCAGTAGGGTGATGATGGGTCCAGACAGAGTAGCTAGCAGTGACTTGGAAAGAGAAGGCAGCTTTGCATGGAGTTCAAATGGAGAAAGTAATGAGGAACGGTATAATTGCGGCTCACCAGTGGATTTAGTGTTTGATGAAGAATGGTACAATTTAGCCTTTGATTGTGACATTACAGACGGTATATATGATTATGATGGTAGAAAGGGATTATGGGATGAAGGGGACAAGGTTCTGTCTTGGTTATGGGGTTAATGGCATATATATATATATATTGGAGATGATTATGGTTGACTCTCCATAAAGTGATGGAGTGCTTAGCTTTGCAATATACACAATTCAGCTTTTTTTTTTCTTGGAATGGTAATGTATGTATTAGGCTAATCTACTTTACAATTTAAGTAAGCTAGGTTAATTGGCTATCAAGTATGTATCAGTGTTAATGGGGGTTTCTTCAAATTGGCCAGTGAAGTGCCTTTCTTTTTCTTTTTTTTTCCCTGTCTCTTTTGAGTGAAAATAACCTGAAATGAAGTCGATAACATATAATGGATTGGAGGGTGAGTTGTTATTTTCTTGTTGGTTGGGCTTAGGGTTGGTTATGATGGTTTCTTATGCTTGTGCTCTCTCTTCCCAGTCTCTTTCTTAAAACTGAAAAATGGTGGTACGTATGTGATGTAAATTTATGGTGTCATTTTCCATGAAAAGGGCAAAGCTTGGAACATTCAGTGGTTGTAGTAGATGTGTAAGCCTTTAAACCACCAACTCAATAACATGGATTAAGAACTCCGCACCCCACTCCCTCATCTCTTAACTTCTAAAGTTATCTTGCATTAAATGACATTAAGAAATAAACATTCAATTTCTTAATTAATTTTGAGTGTGCTAATGGTATAATTTTCTCTTTTTAAATCGCTGGAGTTCGAATTTTCATCTTTCATTGAAAACTAGTAAGTAAGACAGACTAATGCAATTTTTGTTGGGAAAAAAGCTGCTTGATTAACTACTGTTTTAGTTATAGCTTGATATGCTAGAATTTGTTCTTATCAGGTGTGGACTTGAAAAAGGACCATTGACTTAAATTATAGCTTGTACTGCCTCTAGGCTCCTCTCGCACATTTATGCAAGTTTTTTTTTTTTTTTCAATTAATAGAGTTCAAGTTATTTAATTCTCCACCACATCAGGAAAGAGCAAAAGAGGAATGGAAATTCAAACCTTATTATTCTCTATATCTGGAAAGAGCAAGGTTTCTTGGAGGACAAATTTGTACAAGGTTCAGTGAAGCCCATTAATTCCAGTTTTATATTCTAAGCAGCCTTTCTTTTGTTCTTTTATGCAGTTTCAGCTTTTGATCCACTATGATCAACTAGTAGTATAGCAAAGTTATGGAATTAATGCAAAACTATGACACCTAGAATACTGCACCAGTAATTGGCAACACACATGATGCATGGAATTTTGACAGTACAATCGGAAAGCGGAATCTCCAGCTTTTCATTTATATAGTGATCTTGCTGCTGATAACATCCTATGAACACTTCACTAACTCACAGGGGCAATAAATGAAGTAATAATCGGAGCAAGAAAGATTGAAATCTTGCAAAGAATCCCAAGCAACGCAGAGACTAATGGGTACCCGGTGGAAAACAGTCGTGCTCAAAACACAAAAAACTGCAAGATATTGGACCCTCGAACTCCACCTCTGAAATAAAAACACGACTTTGAAGTCCAGCCATGTCATCAATGTACCAGGCATTTACAATCTGATCCACCATCTCATTTCCACTCTTAGCAGACTTTAGTTGGAGGCATCAACACCAAAAGATATCAGCTACAACCTCATCAAGAAGAGTATTATAAATTTGGCCTTCAATCTCAGTTCCAAGTGCAAATGCATCAACTTCAAAGTCCAGCCATCTTCCGTATTGACTGCTCATGTCTTTGTTCACAAGCTCATCGACCATGCAATCCCCCATACCTCTCCACGCTGAGACCTCCTTCAGCACTTCTTCAGTAAGACATTTTTTTCTTCTCATTGTCATTACACCTTTTGACCATGTTTTGTATCCACCTCCAACATATCGTCTACATCTTATGTCCAACCATTCGCTCACACAGTCAAATAAAACCTTCCGCTCTAGCCTGGCCTCAACACTATCTCTAACTAGTCCATCTTTACAATTTTCCAACTGGTTGAAGAGATGAGGGTTTATTATCTCACAAGCCCGACCCAATGCAAAGTCTTGGAACATAAATTCCAGATTACAAAGTATCTTCTGCACATATTCTATTTCCCAGTTGGTTGATTTAACAAAATCTGTCATGGGTACACTCTTTCCATGCTTCGCAGCTGTAATGCCATTAGATGCTGAAGAAGCAGAATCTGATAAATCTGTATCAGCATCAACATAATGGAACTTCCTTGAAGAACTATAACCAAAAACTTCCTGAGCTTGATTAGATGAACCTTGCTTGCTAGCTGGAAGTACATTACAACCATTACAAATTCTGTCTAGACAATGTATATCAAAGCATATAGAAGTATATGAAGTATAAGAATAACAAGGTTAGCTATTACATACCTTCATTACTACTACAATCCATGCTGTCTATAGAGCTACTACTTTCAGTCGAAAAGGAGGGTTCAAGAACAGAAACTGGACTAGGACGTCTACTATCAAGCAGCTTTCTGGAATCATCAGATTTGCTGCTGCACTCTTCCATCTCATCAACTCCCTAACATGTGACAGTTACAGCACATACTTTAACCATAATAATAATGTTGAGGTTAAAAAGATTAACTTCTAATACTAAAGAAAAAGAGAGACAGCTTTTTAGCTGTTACTTGTCAGATAAGTAGAGACATGATTTTGCATATACCTATAAATACACAAGATCAATGTATCCAGCAGCAAAAGATTAAATAGAGAAAAACAAAAAGTTGCTTAATAGTGGAAAAATCAGAGTCTTGTACCTGAAACAAGTGTTTCAATCTGAGAGCTGCAGGGTCAGTTGAGAATACATCAGAATCATAGCTGCTACCCGATTTATTTACTAGCAGCACATTTCGACCCTTGTTATCATGAAACCTTGGAGTAGCTCCTCCTGAATCAAGAACAGGTTTCAATTCTTGCAAAAATGATGCAGCTGATCTTGTTTGGACAGAATTTCGGCTAGAAGACTCTACACTATTGGTTAATTCCCTTAACTTTTGTTCCAAAAGACTACTCAGTGCATCTCCTCCTATCACATTGTATCCCACTGAAGGTAGCTTCATATTATCCATGTCAAGCAACAACCTCTTGCCTCGATTATCCATGCAAGCACTACCTTTCTGTATTTCATAACCAGGAGTAGATCTCATCAGGGGAGCTGTAAAAGTGAATGAAACAACATCCATGCCTTTCTTCTTGCTCTCTTCTGCCCAATTCAAGTGCCTGTCAAAGGCTGAGCTTGAGCCAATGTCCTTCCGATTGTTGTTAATTAACATTTCATCGACAACCTGATTTTTTTCAAGATGTAATGTGCCGTCTATAGATCTCTTCTTCCTGGGAACATTCTTGGTACTGCAACTTGAAATTCCCTTTTCACCATCTGTTACATCTGAGTCCAACTTCCTGGTTCCAGTTTTGGCACCAGTGGTCTTCCCTGATGTCTTGTGCCGCACAGAATGATTCCCAGACAGAGTCTTCCTACCCTGCGAGTTGGAAACTGCTGACTTTAAAGACTTGTCTTTATCGACAAGGCAATTTTGCTTCTGATTATTTTGCCTGAGAACACCAGCACCATTATGTACAGGTTTTTTTGGCAGACTCTTTTGGGTATTTGGTTGGCTCCTGAAAGTCTGGCTAGATGTAGCCTCACTCTGTTCTTTCTGGCATCCCAAGCTTCTACTGCTACTTGAATTCAAACTCTCTCTTCTTTGAAC
The DNA here is from genome assembly GCA_947683625.1 of Mallotus nudiflorus. NCBI lineage: Eukaryota > Viridiplantae > Streptophyta > Magnoliopsida > Malpighiales > Euphorbiaceae > Mallotus > Mallotus nudiflorus. The sequence goes on along the minus strand of CANTUR010000147.1, from coordinate 255,984 downwards.
ATTAACCTTTGCTTGGATTGCCAGCGAGATGGACTTTCCCTTATTTTTTGAGAATTCTTCTGTCTCAGGCAACGACCTGAAAGATGTTGCATCTACTGAACCATTCCAGCTTTTGTTTAAAGGCTGCCCCTTAAGATACTTGGCGGCATTTGACTCAACAGGTCTTCGGGAAGCTTCAGCAAGCCTGGAAGTTTTATTAGGAGCTTCTATTTTCTCTTTTGTATCTCGAGCTTTTGGAGGTAATGAAGAGGACCCAACCAATGGCATTTTCTGTTGTGCACCTTCCACTCTTTCTTTGAAATCCCGAACTTTCAAGGGTACTGAAGATCCAATCATAGAAATTTTGGCCTTAGCAGTAGTTTGTGGACTAGGCTCAATAATTCTTGCAGCTGCTTCCATTATGTGAGCAGCAGTTTTACTAGGGATGAAGCCAGGACTTTTAATAGGAGATAAAAGTTTATGGTGAGTAATTGGAATTGACTTAGCTGATTTCGGAGGCAGAATTTCAGTTTGGAACTTTTCAATAGGTCTGCTTAACACTCTCTGAGGCTTGGACTCTGGAAAATTCCGAGGAGGGCAGTCCTCCTTGTTGAGCAGATTATCAGAATACATGTTATGAGGATCATGATAATACTCAAAATGTTTCCTCCGCTGAGAAGCCTTCCTAAGGGATTGGGTATCCAAAAACGGGGTCGAGTTGGGCTCAGCTAAACTGGAAGTTGGCATAGAATCTAACCCCATAAGCCTGGCTACTACTCCAGGGGCGGCCCTGGATCCAAATCCATCATCATCAATTACTGATGAAGCACAACTGTAATCACTACTTCCTCTAATACTTGATCCTGCACCAGTTTCATCCTCATCCAACTGCTAATGTTATACAAATGTCTTAGCTACACAAAAATAAAAAATTGAATTGCAAGACAGATAAAAAATTATTAACAACAAAACATCTAACCAGATTTAGCCGAGTCATTGGCAAGTTCCCATCACTTGTCTTTCCTTGTTTTGGTCGTGCTACAAAGAAAGTGAAACAAAGCATAAGAAACCATTTCTTCTTTTTGTAAAAAAGGCATATGGAAGAAACTGATACCTGGTAAGTCTGACTTGCTTGAAAATAATTTCTTCCTAGATTTTGCTGTCCAGTCAAACAGCTGAAAAAAACCACCAACATAACCTGCTCCACCTTTTGAGCCTTCTTTCTCAACCCCCATTGTCTAAAATTTGATGCTTCACCTATAAGTGGATAGATTAAGAAGAGAGTGTGGCTCTGTCCATGGGCAACTGAATTAAACACAAAGACAGTTCATTTTCCAAACTAAGTTGTATTCATATAAAATTTTCATAACAGTGCAACAACTCATTAAGTATGCAAATAATGTTCACTAAACAAGGCTATGTTCTGAAGGTTTTTCAGACCAAGGAATATGAAACAAGGTAACGGAAAACTTAAACATTCTATTTTTGTTAAGAGATCATAGGCTAACAGAACTACAATGATAATAAGCTTCCACAAGGTGAGAAAGGATCATAGGAACTTGGATTTCTTGAGTTAAAACCCTTCATAATTCAATAGAATAATTTGAATTATCCTATCCAAATTATCTGTTAAATTCTTGTCATTCATCTTTCTGATTTTCATTTTCCAAACTAAGTTGTATTCATATAAAATTTTCATAACAGTGCAACAACTCATTAAGTATGGAAATAATGTTCACTAAACAAGGCTATGTTCTGAAGGTTTTTCGGAGCAAGGAATATTAAACAAGGTAACGGAAAACTTAAACATTCTATTTTTTGTTAAGAGATCATAGGCTAACAGAACTACAATGATAATAAGCTTCCACAAGGTGAAAAAGGATCATAGGAAATTGGATTTCTTGAGTGAAAACCCTTCATAATTCGATAGAATAATTTGAATTATCCTATCCAAAGTATCTGTTAAATTCTTGTCATTCATCTTTCTGATTTTCAAAACCTACCCGATATTGAAATCATATTCTCTAAACAAAATACGCAAACATTCTCAGGAAACTGTCAGTAACTGAAAACTGTCAAATAATATGACTGCAAAAGCAACACTATTGCAGATCATGATTGTCACTGATGTTGACTGATTAACCACAGCCCCCTTAACCTACACCAGATCATTACAAACTATAACCAGCATATGATCATCATTACCATTGATGACGACTATAATACCCTCATTTCTACCACCAGGATAAATGTGACACCGTTGACAAATCAACACTTTTCAACTCATCACAACCACTTTATCATCACAGTACATCCTAATCTACAGTAAAAGTTTGATCTTTGATTTGCCTCACATTTTTCAATAGGATTTTATGCAGTACTTAGGGAATATAATATCTTTGATTAAATTAATTGCACAACACTACCAGAAACAGAGAATAATATGCACATAAAAAACAATAAAGATCAAAATTAATTCTTTCACATTATCACAGAAAAGCTATGCCACCTGGGTATTAAACAGTTCAAGCAAGAGGCACCAATACAGTATTTCAAATTTCTCGATCAGTTGTGCATTTTCTCAACAGCCAAACAAGTGCCATCCAAAGATTGAAACTTTAAGAGAATCAATTAGAACCCAGAAGAGCATTTGAAGTCAACTAACAAACAAAACCACCTTCACCCAAAAAAACTCTAAAAAAAAAAAAAAGAAAAGCTTAGCCATTCAATCTAATCACATACCCAATTCTTCCCTTATTCTGGAACTGTATTCCAGTAAATGCAAACCCAATTCTAAGCTTGTGTGTTTCACTGAGAAACAGATATAGAAAGCCAATAAATTTAAGATTTTTTGCAGAGTTTTATGGTAAAAATTGAACCTTTTTCTTTTTTTTTTTTTTTTTGGGGGTCAGAAGGGGAAAAAAATGAAAGAGAGGAAGTAACTGAGAGAGAGAGTCTGTCTGTGTAGTTCAAATTAAATGCATTAAATGGCAATAGACGTAAAATTTTTCAAAAAAAAAAAATATGAAAATGTTTGTTTTTTTGTTATTATTAAAAGTTTAAAAAAAGTTGTAACGTCTCTTTTTGAAGAGGGAGGGATTTCAAATTTCCAAACGAGGACAAACTGGGCTTATGATAAACTTACGTTGCAGTGCATGCACTGGTAGTGGTGTTGAATTACTTAGAGGAACGTGGCAGTTAGGGGAGATTTAGTGTCTTGAGAAGACACGTGGCGTGTTTTAAGCTTGGGAGTATGTGGTTTTTTGTACACTTAACATGGAAACTGAGAAGGATTCGAAAATGTTGAAACACTACAAGGCAAGTGAGCTAACGGGAAGCTCCGGAATCCAAGATCCATTTCCATCTCTATGTTGAAAATTGTTAAAATTACACTCTCTTTTTTTTTTAAACGATTAAAATTACATTCTCTTACCATACATTATTTATTGCTCAATTTTAAATCTTTTATTGCTATATTTTAAATTTTATTGATTATGTAATATATATTTTTGTATTTAATCAATAAATATATATGTCTAACATATATTTTTGTCAGTAAGTTTTAATATAATTATTAAAAAGCTTTTAAAAACATATAAAAGATTTGGATTGCCCTCTATTTTAATAGTATTAGATTGCGCTGTAGTTAAAATATATCTATTAAAATTTCAATCTTTAATTCATTATGTATAATACATTTCATGAATGTCAAAATCTATGTTAGCAATATACAATGTTTTTCAAATTCTCAAATAATAATTGATAATAGAATAAAATTTATGTTAATGAAAAATAAAATTTACTATAACATTTCTCATTATCTTTTAGCATATTTAATTCATTTTTTAAATTATAAAGTCTCGAATTAAAATTTTAAATTATAAAATCGTACCTCAAGGGTGTTTGTTCACACCATAAAACAAAAAGAATTAAAACATTCTATTTGGTAAAAATGTTAGTTAACGAAATGATGTCAAAGGGGAGGGATTTAAATATTGATTATAGAACTATAATCATAATGTTACCTAAAGACATTATCATTAAACAAAAGTCACCTTAGTAGACTTTATTTGCATAACACAATTTTGAATTTTTTATACATATTAAAAATCGAAAACAAAAAAGGAAAATAAGAATAACACTATATTATTTTTAACAAATTAAAAATTGGACGAATCATAATTAAAACACAAAAATAACACATTCAAGGGAAACACACACATTAGAAATTGAATTCTAGAATACAATTTTAAAAAAAAAAAAAAAATCAAAGATACCAATAGTATATTAGTATACATCAGAGGTGAGGGAGAGTCCATAGAATTTGAACTCTCACAAAAACACTACAATAATGGGTGCATTACCACCCAGACCCGGGTTAATACAAACTCTTTAAAATCGTGGTGAATTTGAAATCAATTTAATGAGTTGCTGTGTCTTCATTGAATGGACCCATGGCCATGTTTGATTAGAAGCTTCTTCAAGACTGCATATATAGGCTTATGGAATGAAACTTCACTTATTTAATTTGCTTTGGCAATCATAATAATAATTGCATGTCCTTTTTTTCTTGTCCCTAATTAATTGATATGTATGCGCTTGGCTTGAGTTATAAATGAGAGAATAATGGAATTGTGTATTTAGTATTGATAAATACAGAAACATTGGAGAGTATATATGTCATATGTTGTTTCTTTGGCAAAATAAATTCCGCATCAGGATTTTGTAAAAATTTGGAAGAGTTCTTAGGCTATAAAAGAACTCTTCTTCTCCTTTGGTTAGATCATCTCAAATTGTCTCTTTTATATATTTAGACAATTGTATTCTTTTTCTCTCTTTTGTAATATTTTCTTAAATTAGTGAAATATTATTTTAGTAGTGTCTGAGGATATAGGCATAATTAGCCGAATCTTGCTAAATTTTGGTATTCTCTTTTATATCTATTTTAATAGCTATTGTTGGGTATAGTTATTGTTAATTATTGTGCTATTAAAATTACTTGTTTTGGTAAAATTCTGTCTAAAGAAAGTGGTTTTTAAGTGAAACTATTGTGACCCTTCCACTCTTTCCTGGGAATATACCTTGGGGTGATTTTCAATACAATCGTTTACACTCTAGTTACATGTGCAATAGTTCTCAAGGTGATTTTTGTTATTATTGGTGAAAATTAACCTGCATTCCACAACTATTGGTATCAAAGCTCTTGGTTTATTTTAGTATGCTTTGTGGTTATGGCTTAAGCTGATCTTCCACATCAGAAAAAAATTTATTGGGCTAGTTGGCATTCCGCATCGACAACTATTAAATAGAATTTGTAGCAGAAATGGCAGACAATACAAAAGTATCTATATCGGCATCAATAGCTTATGCATCTTCAATTTTGGCAAGAAATGTTATGACAAATACTAGATTTACGGTGGAGATTTTTTATGGCATTGGTCATTTCAGCATGTGGTACCACAATGAATGATCACATTACTAGATTTAAACTGTTGGTAACTGATTTGATGAATATGGACGTAACTTTTAATGATAAAGATCTGGCTTTAATGTTAGTGGGATCGCTTCTTGATGAGTTTGAGTATCTTGAAACTACTCTACTTCATAGGAAGGTTACCATGTCTTTAAGTGAAGTAACTGCAGCCTTGTATAGTTATAAATTGCAAAAGCAAGAAAATAAAAGTGTTGAAGCAGAAGCTTTTGTTGTCAGAGGTCGTTCGTAGAGCCAGAATAAAGGAAAGAGAGGGAGATCAAAGTCAAAGTCCAAACTGAGCAAAAATCAATATGCCTTTTGTATAGAAAAAGGGCACTAGAAGCAAGATTTTCCTAAGCTAAAGGACAAAGGCAAACCTTGAAAGGGAAATTTTGTTCAAATTCAAATGTGGCCGAGTGTGATGATGCAGATTCATATCTTTTAATTACTACTATACCATTAACCAATTGTTCGAGTTCATGGTTGCTAGATTCAGCTTATAGTCACCATATAACTCCCAATTGAGAATGGTTCTTTGATTTTAAAGAATTAAACATGGAGTAGGATTGGTTTAATTCGCTTGAGCAATAAGGATGGATCAATTAGAGCCTTAACAAGTATTCATTATGTGTCAGATTTAATGAGGAATCTCATTTTTATGGGAACCTTAGAGTCAAAAGGTTTCAAAGTAAGGGCAAAAGATGGGATAATAAAAATCATCTCTAGTGCACTTGTAATAATGAAGGGGATTCAAAAAAAAATAATGTGTATTACTTTTTGGGTAGTACAATTATTGGGATAACAGCAGCGACAACTTCTATTGATAATCAGGAGTTAGATGCAACCAAGTTATGGCATATGTGCTTGGGGCATGCTGGAGAAAAATCCTTGAAATTGCTGATAGATCAAGGATTATTGAAAAGAGCTTGGGCTTGCAAATTGGTTTTTTGTGAGCATTGTATTGGGTTTCGTGATTTAAAAATGCAGTAAAAATTAAAATTTTTAACCACAAACCCTAACCTAGATCCAAGTAATTCGATTAATAGATTTAAAACTAGGATTTTCAAATCTTACCATAAACGCAGAAGAGATAAGATTTCTGGAACGCTGAGAGGACGTTCACTCCAATGACACATCACCTCAAGCTTTTGATTTTGGTAGTTCGGATCAAGACGTCTCCAAAAGAATCTGTCCTCCACAAGTGTCCACATGAATAGCCCCTGATTAAAATAAAAACTTTATGTGCTAGTACTTCTCTTGATTTCTCATAAATCAAAAATAAAAACACTCTGTGTTTTAGTTTTTCTAAGAGGAGAAAAATGAATTTTGGCAGCTAATGATTGAGTTAGTAAAACCCTAGAGAATATAACATATTTATAAACCTCTAATTAGGGTTTCACTTACCAAAATAACTTTTTGGTAATTTCTCAATTATTATTATTATGATTTTATTTAAAATTAAATCAGAAATAATATTCTATTTATTTAAGATAACTACTATTTATTTACCTTAAATAAATAAACTATTTATTTATTTATTTTCACAGAGCATATTTAGGCTTCTCAAACCTATATCCATTTTTGGGCTTGTTCTAAATGTGTGACCCTGTAAGTTCACATGACATTAGCAGTGGGCCTTAAATCTCTATTTAGGCCTACAAGTACTAAATGGCCTCTAGTAAGACATTATGACTACCCAAGTCATGTGAAGTCAATAATCCGACATAACCTAATTTATAATAAATATTGTAATCCCTTTGTCACATGATATCTTGATTGAATATAAGACATAGTTTATGTCATCCTCATATAATTCAATCATATTATTTCTTGACTCTAAGTAAACTAAAAATGATAACTCTTTATCAATTCACTTTAGCATGACCATGCATTTTCCTCAGTCTATCTTATCAAAGGGCCCATAGATATCTTACTCAGATTAAATGAGGGACAAATTCCTTCTAAATCACTCACATTCCTCACATAACTCATGTCATATCCAAAAATAATCTATTTAATCATCTTGTTAAAAACAATATTAGATTGTGTCAAAATATATAATAGTTATGTAAAAATCCATGATGATTTCAAGGTCAAAGGATTAAATCAATATTATTATGATGAGAATTACTTATGACAATTATCTATGTAGTATTCTCATAATGGGTCAATCCAGTACATTATTTCCCAAATAAGTACCTATGAGCTGACTTAATATCTCATATTCATTATCAGTAAAATATAATAATCAATCAACATCATACTAGCCATAACATATTGTTATTACTAGGGATAATTTAAATAGAACTCATATTTAATCTAAGGGTTTGACTATCAACTCACATACTTAATGACCTTAGTAAGAATTGATTATTTAAGTAATTATCATAACACAAAATGATAATGAAAAATGCCTCTTTATTAAACAAAATGATAAAGTTAAAACATGGTCATACATGATTGACCTAGTGCATATCACTAACACATTGCATCAAAGAGAAGAAGACAAGGGTGAAATTTGGAACAGCTATCCATGATACTAAGGGAATTCTAGATTATGTTCATTCAGATGTGTGAGGGCCTTCCAAGAATGCTTCATTGAGAGGAAAACACTATTATGTTTCCTTTGTTAATGATTTTTCCTGAAAAGTATGGGTGTATACAATGAAGATGAAGGATGAGGTGCTAGAAATTTTTCTTAAATGGAAAAAGATGGTGGAGACTCAAACAGGTAAAAAATTCAAACATCTCCGCATAGAAAATGGTGGAGAGTTAAAAAATGATCCATTTTTGAAAGTCTGTAGAGAAGAAGGTATTATCAGATACTTCACCATCAGATATACACCACAATAAAATGGGGTAGCAGAGCGAATGAACCGGACATTACTGAAGAAGGTTCGGTGTATGTTGTCCAATGGTGGGTTAGGGAAAGAATTTTGGGTTGAGGTTGTAGTATACGCCTGTCACCTTGTCAACTGCCTGCCATCAACTATTATTAGTGATAAGATGCCATTGGAGAAATGGTTTGAAAAACCTACTACAAATTATGATTCCTTACATGTGTTTAGTTCCACTGCATATTACCATGTTAAAGAGTTAAAGCTGGATCTAAGAGTAAAGAAGGCAATCTTTATAGAAATCACTTCTGGTGTGAAAGGTTATCGTCTTTAGTGTCCAGAAACAAAGAAAGTAATTTTTAGCAGGGATGTTAACTTTGATGAATCTACCATGTTAAGAAAGGTGATTTCAGAAAAAATGGAGCAGACAGATGGTATTTCCAAACAAGTGGAGTTTGATGGCAACAGAATTATCCCAGCTAATATAGAAACTGATGATGACTCTTCTAAGGTAGAAGAAGAGTTAAAGGAAGAAAAGGTTCAGACCTAAAAACCTTCACAACAACATGAATCAATTGCATTAAGGAAGGGAAAAAGGACCATTAGACAACTTGCTTGCTATGCTAATATAGTCTCTTTTGCATCACCAATTGCATTTGATGATGTTCCTGCCACTTATAATGAAGTAGTCCAAAGTTCAGAATATGAAAAGTGGAGGATTTCCATGAATGAAGAAATACAGTCCCTTCAAAAGAATCAGACATGGAAACTAGCTAGTCTTTTGAAGGGAAAGAAGGCAGTTGGGTATATACAAAGAAAGATGGATTTCCTGATAAGGATAATGTTCACTACAACACAATATTAGTGGCTAAAGACTATGTATAGATGGAGGGAATTGATTATAATCAAGTATTTTCTCCAGCTGTAAAACATTCCTCCTTCAGAATTTTATTGGCTTTTGTAGCACAGTTGGATTTAGAACTAGTTTAGATGGATGTAAAAATTGTATTTTTACATGGAGACTTGGATGAGGAAACCTATATGACTCAGCTAGATAGATTTAAAGTTGCTGGTAGAGAAAAGATGGTTTGCAAATTAGAAAAATCACTGTATGGATTGAAGCAATCTCCTAGGCAATGGTACAAGCGATTTGATAAGTTTATGATAGGGCAAAAGTACACAAGAAGCAAATATGATCATTGTGTGTATTTTCGTAAGCTATAAGATGGATCCTATATATATCTTCTTTTTTATGTTAATGATATGCTAATAGCTTCGAAGAATCAAACAGAAATTGAAGACTGAATTGAATAGGGAGTTTGAGATGAAGGATCTTGGTGAAGCAAAGAAGATTCTCGACATGAAAATATCCAAAGATAGGAAATTTGGGAGGCTTTATTTGTCTTAGAAAGAATATTTGAGGTAGGTACTAAAACATTTTGGCATGAATGAAAAGTCAAAACCAGTTAGTACACCACTTGCTCCTCATTTCAAGCTTAGTGCATCCATGTCACCGAAGAATGATGCAAAATGAGAACACATATCAAAAGTACTGTATGTAAGTGCTATTGGTAGCTTGATGTATACAATGGTGTGTACGAGGCCCGATATTTCACAGGTAGTTAGGGTTGTGAGTAGGTATATGCATGATCCTGGAAAGGAGCATTGGCAAGCTGTGAAATGGATTCTACGATATATTATGAACACCATAGATATTGGTTTAGTATTTCAATAGGATAGACAAGATGGTCAGTATACAGTTGGGTATTATGAGTCAGACTATATTGGTGATTTGGATAAGTGTCGATCAACTACTAGTTATGTGTTTACTTTTGCAAAGGTACTAGTCAGTTAAAAGTCCACCTTACAGTCAAAAGTTGCTTTACCTATTACAAAGGCAAAGTATATGGCAGTTACAGAGGTTGTAAAGGAAGCAATTTGGCTTCAAGGGTTGCTTGGTGAACTAAGAATGGAGCAGAAGCATATCAAAGTGCATTATGACAATTAGAGTGCTATTTATTTAGCAAAGAATTAGGTTTATCATGCAAGAACGAAGCATATCAATGTTCAATATCACTTGGTATAGGAGATTCTGGAAGAAGGTGGAGTCACAATCCAAAAGATTCGGACTATTGAGAATCCTGCTGATATGATGACAAAAATAGTAACTACAGTTAAATTTAAACATTTTTAGACTTGATCAACATTGTTACAAATTGAAAAAGATAAAATTATCAGACACTACTATAGGATGGATTTGAGAGAGAATTGTATGGAATTTTGCCAAGGTGGAGATTTGTTGTTTCTTTGGCAAAATAAATCCCACATTGGGATTTTGCAAAAATTTGGAGGAGTCCTTAGGCTATAAAAGGACTCCTCCCCCCCCCTTTGGTTAGATCATCTCAAATTGTCTCTCCTATATATTTAGGCAATTGTAATCTTTTTCTCTCTTTTTGTTAAGACCCAAATTTTTAAATTTTTTTATATTGTATCGGGATATGCAGTATTAATAAATTTTAAATATATATTTGATTATTTAATTATTTTGTGAATAATTAATGTTATTTTATATTAATTTAAAATTTTCTACGTAAAAATTATTCCGAAATCCATTATTTTGGAAAATAATATTTTATTGTTTAATGTGATTTTATTTTAGTAATTTATATAGTTTCATGCTTTATTATTATTATTATTATTATTATTATTATTATTATTATTATTATTATTATTATTATTATTATTATTATTATTATTATTATTATTATATATAAAGAAGAAACTCATCTTCAACCTCCCGAAACCGTCCTCACGCTGCAACACCGATCACAGGCCATCAGTGTGCCTCCTGGAGTGCTGCCTCCCTCTCCAACTGCTCTGCCACCTTCCTCCACCTTCTCCGGCGCCGTTTTAGCCCGTTTTGACCGAGAAACCCGAAACTCTTCCCTTCGCCGTTCATCGACTTTTCGGTGACCAAATCCGGTGATTCTATTGCTGTTGAGCTCCTAGAACTCCATAAAAGCTGTTTCTAAGCTTCTTGTAGCTTGAAATTTCGATTTGGTAAGGATTTGAGCTTGATTTCATTTTTGGCCCTTTTTTTTTCTTAATTTTTTTGAACTTCGATCTTTAAGATTCAAGCTTAATTCCTTCACAAATGTTGTTTCCTTTAGCTCAATCTACACTCCGGAATTTTTGTGGAATTTTTGGATTTTATTTTCATTTTTGTGAATTTTTTATTATTATTTTATTATTTTCTAATTTTTGTAAATTAATTAAATAAATTGTGAAATTGTGATTTTTAGTATTTATGGAGGTTGAAATTAATTTCAGAAATTAATTTATAATTTTTGTGTAATTAATATAATTTTATTTAGTTTATGTGAATTTTGGAAATATAGGTTTTATATGTATTTTGTTAGTAATTATTGGTTAATTGAGTATAATTGTTGATTTTATTAAATTATATGTTGAGAAAATAATTTTATAGTATTTATATAATTTTTGTTGAATTTTTGAGTAATTATAGTATATTATGTGAATTTTATATACTAGGGGTATTTTGGTAGTAATTTTAGTTGAATATTAAGTTTAATTGGTTTTAATAATTATTTCAAGAATAAACATGATTTTTTACAAATTTCTTACTATTTTTAACTAATTAAAAATATTTTTTGAAAATTATTTTCAAATTATATATAATATACTATTTTTATAAATAAATGGATTTTTAGTAAATTTTAGTATGTTTTTGGACTAAATGATTAATTTGGATTTATAAAATGAATTTCTATTAATATTTGTGAATTTATCGAGAATTATCGATTTGTAATAATATTATATTAATATTAGGGTTTTTAACTAAATATCGGTGAAATAATTATTTTTAGTGTTTAAATATTTAATTTGCGATATTTTGGTATCAAAAGGGTATTTTTGGTATTTATGGAATTTTAATATATTTTGTGTATATTTTGTGAATTGTAGACCTCGGTTGGTGGAATTTGCAGTTTGGGATTCCGATTGAGGGTTGTGAGAATGTGTTGTGAAATCTATTCGAAGTGTGTTTTTTTGCAGGGTCGGCTCTACTTTTTAAGTAAAGAGATGTCCGTTTTAGATAGGAGGTTCTGCCAAATTTTTGGTAGAATTCTCGTAAAATATAACATTCGGTTAAATTCATATTCTTTGTCTGTGTCTAGAATTCTAAATCGAGTTTCTAGAAATTAAGTTAGATTTATTCTAATTTTGTGTTATTTATTTATTTGTTAGTTGTGCCGAGACCGAGGCCTATTGGAACAGGCTCAGCGGACCCGTCTCGTGGAGCGCACAACTGTGAGTTATTATAATATATATACATTGCTTAGGGTGCATGTTTAGAATTCTATGTTTTAAATACAAATTTTTGCATAATTGCTTATTTGTATATTTAAGCATATTTAGGTATACTTTTAGTATATTTTTAGTATATTATGAAATAAATGCATGTTTTCCTTTTTCAAATAAATATGACTTATTTTTAAATATATTATTAGTTGAATTTAATATGTTTTGTGATTTATGTAAAACCTGAAATATACTTAGTTTATTTTAGGTATATTTCCAGTGTATATATGGTTTATTTGTCTATTTTAAATATCATTATCCATCATTTATTTTCTAGAATGTATGTTTTATATAAATGAAGGATATCGATAGAACGTGCTTCCTAGTGGACAGCACTATGACCGAGTATGTATCGGTACAATAGTAGATTTTAGCTTAAATTACTAACCTATTAGTGAATTATGACTTGTTGATTGATTTGATTGAGGTTGATGTGATTGAGAGTGTGATTGCTGGAGCTCGGTTGACAAAGTTTCTCGGGGCCAATCACACTGACAGTCAAACTGCTGGAGCTCTGTTGACTTAGTGTCTCGAGGCCAGTCTACTGTCTAGTTGGACTAAGTGAATTATTTGAAACTAAGTGAGCCTGTATGACTTAAGTGAGTTCTATTGATATTTGAGGTTGCTAAAATATAGGGTTCTATTTGATCCTTCATAAACCGATGGTTTTCGTTATAAAATGATTTTTTTTGCATATGTGTGTATTTGCCTGTATATATATTTATTATATATACTATTGAGTGTCTGCATTTGACATTTAGTTATGCATGTATATATATTATAATAATTCACCCAGTGAGGTCTGACTCTCCTCTGTTGATATTTTTCAGGAGAGTCTTCATCTTCAAACCTCAGCAGTAGATCTATCCGCCGGATTTCTTCCACTCCGACCTTATTATGTAAACTGTTTATTTGAATTTTATTTTGTATTCTAAACACTGCAGTAGTGGTTGTACTTTAATCTGTTGTGAGCTGCATTTATATTTATAATTTTATGAGATTTTAAATTCAGAGTGTTACTCTGAAATATTTGTACTTAAAAGATTTTATTATATATCAGATGTGATTTATGTTGTTAAAGTGAGCTGAGAAATTATTAATTTATATTCGAGATTTAAATTCAACTGCACAAATATTTTATTTATTTTATTATATTGCATGCTTTTATTTTTTTAGGCTTGCTACGGGTTTTGGATTTGAAAGAATTCTCGTTCCCTAGTGCCGGTCATAACCCCTGTTTTGGGTCGTGACACTTTTGTAATATTTCCTTAAATTAATGAAATATTATTTTAGTAGTGTTTGAGGACGTAGGCATAATTGGCCGAACTTCGTTAAATTTTGATGTTCTCTTTTATGTCTATTTAATAGCTATTATCAGGTATAGTTGTTGTTAATTATTGTGCTATTAAAATTATTTGTCTTGGTAAAATTCTATCTGAGGAGAGTGGTTTTTAAATGGAACCATTGTGACCTCTCCACTATTTCCTGGGAATATACCTTGGGGTGATTTTTAGTACAATCATTTACACTCTAGTCACATGTGCAATAATTTTCAAGGTGATTTTTATTATTATTGGTGGAAATTAATCCGAATTCCACAACACTATGTACAAGTGTAACAAATCTAACAGATGTATAACAAATGCTATATTAATAGTTATATGATAATATTCCCCCACAAGCTTATGGCGGTACTATAAACCAAAGTTTGGAAAGAAAAAAGGAAAATTGTTGCTTAGAGAGTGGTTTCGTCAACAAATCAGCTAGTTGATTTACTGAAGATACATTTCCAATCGAGAGCTGCTTTGAAGCCACTAAGTTTCGAAAAAAATGGTAATCCACCTTCATGCATGGAATGCTGGATTTGTGGATAAGAAAATAGCACTGAGATTATCACACTAAACATGTGGGATGAATGCAAACTGCACTCCTAATTCTTGAAGAAGACAAGTAAACTATTTTAGCTCAACACAAACATCTACAATGGCTTTGAATTCAAATTCAATGAAGGAGCGGGCAACCGGTTTTTTTTTTTTTTTTTAAATTCCAAACAATTAAGTTGTTTCCAAAATATATCAAATAACCACCAGTAGACCAACAATTATCCGGACACGCAGCCCAATCAACATCACTAAAGGTAATAAGACTAGAAGTGTTTGCATATGTCAAAAATAAAGGATAGAGTGTCATTTAAATACCTTAATACTCGCTTCAGTGCAGAGGTTGTCATCTTTGTGAGTTTTGAATGCTTTAATACTAAATTATAAATGAGAGAATAATGTAATTGTGTATTTAGTATTGATAATTACAGATACAATAGAAAGTATATATACTATCTACAAGTGTAACAAACATAACAAATGTATAACAAACGCTATATCAATACTTATATGATAATAGCTTGGATGTGTGCATGGAAACCAAAAATTTATATTGTAATTCTTTTAATTTGTAGAGCCATGAATTTGAAAATCACCTTTTACCTGAACTTGAAAAAAAAAAATTGATCATGCATATGCGGAATGTGAGAGTATTGTGGTTTAATTAGCGGTGGATCTCATTTAATAAATTGAAAGGAAGAACTAAACCTAATTATTTTTTTTTCTTTTAATTAATTGTGTTTTGATTAGATGGAGCGCACAGATTGTCAAATTGTATATCAAAAGAGTTATATTAATGTGATTAAAGAATAATAATGAAAAATTTTATGATTTGAGTGAGATTTTGTTTTTATACATATTGTTCTGTTATTGATATTATTTTTTTTTATTAAAATGTACATTTAATTTTTAATTAATAAAAAATTTAATATTTTCCATAAAATTAAGAAAAAAAAAATTGTGTTTCAATTAAATTGAAATTTATTCATCAATCAGAAGTTAATTTGTATTTTTATCTACAAAAATCATGAAAATTTTAATTTTAAATTTTCACAATATTTATCATTTTACCAATATCGGTAGAAGTTTATCATCGTAAATGATGAAGGAATATACACATAGGCCATTGAATTTCTGTTATAACATTACACATTACAAATAATGACTCAAAAACATGTCATGCGAAGATCATAGTGGAGAAACTCAATAATTAAGAATTTACATCAACCAGAAGTTGAAGTGCATTTCTTTCATTGATTCAATTATGCTAAATTTGTTTGCATCTCTTTCTTTCTTAATCAAAGTGAACCCACGCCTAATATATACATGCATGTAGGGCAATGGCAAATTTTGGTGTTAGGTCCGCGGACGCCAAGCTCTGCCATGGACATTTACAGGTTTCCAGTTCGCGACATACGTTTCTCGTTCATGTTTCCTCCCCAATGTTTGTATGAAAAAAAAAAAAAAAATCGGTGTTAATGCATACATATAACCTGTCCTGGCAACTCTAAATATGCCATCTACACCTGCAAAGTTCCTGTCTTGTTTCCACTTCATTTATTATACACAAACATGTCCAAGAGCATATGAAATTTTATGAGAAAAAACAATGGCAAATCATCACAAACACCTCTTATTAGCTAGTACGTAGCTGGTTTAATCAGCTGCATCCTTATATGCTCGTTCTAATAGTATAATTTTGGGGCCTAAATAAAATTTTAAATTCAAATCTCATATAAATTTTATCTTTGATATGGGTTCATTCTATTCAAATGTCAGAATAATTGGAGAAATTCTGTTTATATTCATGTGTCTATTCTACTAAAATTTCAGAATAATAAAAAATTTTATAATTAAGCATAAATTTTTTTTTTAAAAAGTCTCAATTGAAGATATTACTTTCAAATTTAAAATGAACAAGCAAATGGATTAGTTGAACCTGCAAATCATTAACATTATCAATTCTCCATGAAATAATTAATTAGAAAAACATGATCGACAAAAAAAAAATAATGTCCTCAAATTAACATAACAGTCACGCCATCAACAATAAAATCTCATTTAATTTACAGGCATTAAAAAAAAAAGAAACACCTGAAAAAATATTATATATTCTCCGAATTAATTTAATTGTATCCATGCACAAGTGCATAATACTTCCTCCTGATCCAGCGAAAACTGTTCCTTAAAGAAGCCTTCATCCTGCCTTCAACAGCATAAGATTTATACTTAACAACCCTTCTCTGTCTCTTCAATTCAGAATCAGCAGAACTCCATGATGTTTTGTACGTTTTGTTCTTCTTCTTATTGTTCCATGCAGAACCTGTCGATTTTGAATGTCTATGATTAGTAATATCATTAATTTCCCCTTTTACAATCTCAAATTGTAAATCTTGGCTCCAACATCTTCTCGGCACATCCCCAATTTCTTCCATTTCTTTTATATTTTCGGCCGATATAATCATATTCATCATGACTCCAGAAAAATTAAAGAAAAAAGATAAATAAATAAAATTTATTTCTTTAATTTTAATAGCGAGAAGGAAGAGAAGAAGAGGATAGATAAATGCATTGTCAATTTAACCTATTGTGTTGTGTTGAGTGTAGTAATTGTTATTTATTGGCTATGAATTGTTATTGACCTGTTTTGTGTGATAATTAACAATGAACAGCGAAATAATGGAAGGGAGAATTATAATTAGATGTGAATAAAAGCAGATTTTTTTCTATTTTTAATGTATGTAGTATCTATTTTCGTTCAATGGTTGGACTGTGTGTTTATGTGATTTGTATATATATTCTTGCCTATTGTTACGTTTAACAATATGACTATTCTTGCCTATTTATTTATTTTTTATAAAATTTTATCGTATTTTAATGATTAATGCAACATACAAATAGAAGGATTATATATATATATATAAAATTTTTTTTAACATGAGAATGAGGAGATAAAAATCGTTACTAATGATTAGTGATTAATAATTAACTATATGTGTATGCGATTATAAACATAATAAATACATTAATATAAAATTCATGTATATTTTCTTTTTATTTTCAACCTTTTTATTAAAATGTACTACGTATTTTTTTTACAGTGTTTGATAATGTTAGTTGATTAATATTTAATGGATGAATAAATTTTGAAAAATTTTATTTGCTATTTCACAACTGAAATATTTTTTAACAATTAATATGGATAGTTAATTATCAACACTAAAGAGGGAAAGTAAAATATTTGAATCTTACTCTTTTGAAGAAAATGTTCACTCATTTTACTATTTGTGCCATTAGAGAGATTTATCTAATATAACATCAACAATCAAGAGGCTAAAGTAGCAATTTACCTCCTGAACTATTTGACAAGGTGCAATTAATCCAAAATTAACTTTTTTGACAATTTAAATCAAACAAATCCCAATTTTGTTTATTGGCCCCATATTTAGGCTTGATGCGCTTGTTTGTAATCCACGCACTTGTTAAGAACGTGTGATGAGAAAAAAAATACTGGGAAACCAGGTGTCAAGCATGGGTGAGGTTAGTGCAACTACCCGCCACAGAATGATAAATTGAACTTCATTGAAGTAAAAAAAAAAAAAAAAAAAAGCCACGTTCTTGCCTGCCCGCTCTGAAATACTATGGAGGAGTGCGAAATTATTATAATTCGAATTTTTATAAATTATAAAATTAAATTTTTAAAATTTATAGTATTAATAATTATTTTATTTAAATTATAATATTTAATTATTAATAAAATTTAATTTAAATTTTTAGTGTTGAATATTATTTTAATATTATTTAAGTAAACTATTGATTATGAAGTAGTGTTAAATAAGTATTTTTAATAAATTTATTATTAAGTATATTTTAGTGAAATTATTAATTTATAGTGTGTATATATAAAAGTTAAGTTAAAGTAAAAAAAAATCAAAAGTCAAAATATCTAGTAGCTTCCCCCTTCCAATTTTTATAAATTATAAAATTAATTTTTTGAAATTTATAGTATTAATAATTATTTTACTTAAATTATGATATTTCATTATTAGTGAAATTTAATTTGAATTTTTGGTATTGAATATTATTATTTAAGTAAACTATTGATTATTTAGTAGTGTTAAATGAGTATTTTTAATAAATGTATTATTAAACGTATTTTAGTAAAATTATTAATTTAGTGTATATTGTATATGTATATAAATTTATTGAAGTTTATATGTGTGTGCGTCTCTCTCTCTCTATATATATTAAATTTAAAGTTAAAAAAGAAATCAAAAGTCAAAATATCTAGTAGCTTCCTCCTCCGAATTTTTATAAATTACAAAATTAAATTTTTAAAATTTGCAGTATTAATAATTATTTTATTTAAATTATGATATTTGATTATTAGTGAAATTTAATTTGAATTTTTGGTATTGAATATTATTATTTAAGTAAACTATTGTTTATTTAGTAGTGTTAAATGAGTATTTTTTAATAAATTTATTATTAAGCGTATTTTAGTAAAATTATTAATTTAGTGTATATGTGTGTGTCTATATATATATTTATTAAATTTAAAGTTAAAGTTAAAGTTGAAAAAAAAAATCAAAAGTCAAAACCTCCAGTAAATTTCCATAAGCGGTGCCACCTATATAGCCTTTGTTTCAGCAGATAGCTTAAGATGTGTCAATGCCACTTATATTCCATGTTTTAAATCTTATTGGTTTTCGTGTCTTTTCAAGTGAGGTGAATGTGAACTGCTTTTACCACAGAGACAATATATATTAATAAGCAATCCTTTCAAGTTGAAGTTTTGATTCTAGTTTCAGCCCTTACTACACTTATCTAGTATAGGAGTAGGTTAAAGGCAATGATAACTCAAAGGTCAAAGTAGTTATTGTAAGAGGTACATGCAGCCTTTGAACTCAAACTTATAGCATTTGTGGTTGGGATAGCCAGGGTTAATAAGGACTTGGCAGCAGTTAACCAAGCATGATAATTGTTTTGAATATGCTTTGATGAAGGAATTAGAAGATGTCTAATGTAAACAAAACACTTTTGTACTCTTTGATGTTGAAGATGTTAGTTTTGATTGCAGCATAAGATTAGTGCATGCAGTCAAATTAGCTTTATATGACTACTATGACATGGTTGGAGTTTAAAGAGTGATTTCTAAAATACTTCCATCCACCTTCAAGGAGAGATAATTACACATAGCAGCTATTGCACAGAGTAAGAGAAGAGCAATCAGTTGAAAAGAATATCTATGGACTCTTAAATCTATCACGTCATGTTGTAGACATGTTATAGTATAAGAGGAGATTGGTAGAACTGTATATTACATGATAAAGTTCAGTATATATTAGCATCTAAGCATAGTACTAAAATTTAAAGAGTTATTTATGGATTTAGTCCTTTTGGGTGTAATTGACTTGATGTAATTTTAAGAATGGATTGGTTGTCTCAGTATTATGTTGTTATTGATTATCGAAGTAAAGAGGTGATTTTCATAATTTTGAATGATGAAGAATTTAAGTTTGTGGGTGACAAGAGTTCTACACCTCAAAATCTTATCTCTGCCATCACGACTATGAAGATGTTGAGAAAAGGGTGTCAAGGATACTACAGTAAAGCTGATATCTATCTCAGATGTTCCTGTAGCATATGAGTTTCCAAATGTCTTTCTTGATGATTTTCCAGGTTTACCACCTCTTAGGGAGATCAAATTTTATATTGATGTGGTCCTAGACACAACTCCTATCTCGATGTCACCCTACAGAATGGCTCCTGCAAAGTTAAAGGAGTTAAATGAGTTGTTGTAAGATTTATTGGAAAAGGGTTTTATAAGACCTAGCACTTCTCCTTAGGGTGAACTAATCCTATTTGTAAAGAAGAAGGATAGTACACTAAGGTTGTGTATTGACTATGGAGAGTTGAATAAGGTAACAGTTAAGAACAAGTATCCTCTTCTAAGGATAGATGATTTATTTGACCAGCTTCAGGGTGCACAGTTCTTCTCCAAGATCAAATTAATGTCGGGCTATCATCAATTACGAATTAGTGAAGCCAATGTTCTTAAAATGGCATTCTGTACTATATATGGCCACTATGAGTTTTTAGTGATGCCTTTCAGGTTAACTAATGCACTAACTGCTTTCATGGATCTGATGAACAGGTTGTTCGGACCATTTGTGGATCAATTTATAGTAGTCTTCATTGATGATATATTGGTGTATTCGAAGAGTATGAAAAAGCACATATATCACTTAAGGATAGTGTTATAGACATTGAGAGAACATCAACTTTATGCTAAATTCTTGAAGTGTGATTTATGGATAGAGAGTGTAGCATTCCTTAGATATGTGGTGTTTAAAGATGGTATTCAAGTTTATCCATAGAAAATTGAAGTAGTGTCTGAATGGCCTAGACTGACAATAATCACTGAGATTCAAAGTTTCTTGGGTTTAGTTAGGTACTATAGGAGATTTGTGCGGGATTTTTTAAGAATTGTAGCACCTATGACCCGTCTAACTTAGAAGAATGTAAAGTTTGTGTGGTCAGACTCTTACAAGAATAATTTTTAACTAGTGAAGGGGAATTTGACTACAACTCCAGTGTTGACTTTGCCAAATGGAGAAGACAAGTTCACTGTATATTATGATGCTTTCAGAGTTGGCCTAGGTTGTGTGTTAATGCATAATGGAAGGGTAATGGCTTATGCTTCTAAACAGTTAAAGAAGCACGAGAAAAACTATCCTACTCATGACCTAGAGATGGCTGCAGTAATTTTTGCTTTCAAGATTTAGAGGCATTATTTGCACGGAGTGACTTATGAGATTTTCACTAATCATAAGAGCTTGAAGTACATTTTTCAATAGAGAGATATGAACTTAAGGTAAAGAAGATGGTTAAAACTTCTGAAGGATTACGACTATGATATCCTATACCATCTAGGCAAGGCTAATGTGGTAGCAGATGCCTTGAGTAGAAAGTTCTCGAGTAGTCTTGCTCACATCAGTGCAGAGAGGAGACCTTTTATCTAAGAGTTGCACAAGTTAGTGGATTAAGTGTTAATGATGAAGATAAGCAGATCAAGAAGATTTATAGCTTAGTTTAGAATCGTATCTATATTGAGGAATAGGATCAAAGCAGCTCAAAGCCAAAATCCTATTCTGGTAGAACTTATGGAAAAGATTCATGAAGGAAAGTTCACTGATTTTACACTTAATGATGAAGGTGTTTTATGGATCAATGGAAAATTACGTGTTCTTAATATGGAAATTTAAGAGAAGAGATCATAGAAAAAGCTCATTTTGCAGCTTACAATGTACATCCAGGTGCTACTAAGATGTACCACATCATTAAGGATTTGTACTAGTGGGAAGGTATGAAGAAGGATATAGCTGATTTTATCTTAAGTGCTTAACTTATTAGCAGGTAAAAGCTGAGCATCATAAGCCTTCTAGGATGCTTCAGCCTCTTTTGATCCCTGAGTGGAAATATGTGAGAATCGTTATGGATTTTATGACAGGGTTACCTCATTCGAAAGGTGATGAATACGATTTCATCTAGGTGATAATGGACAAGTTAACCAAATAAGCTCACTTCCTACTAGTTAAAGCTACTTATTCTGTAGCGAAGTGACTAAGATGTATGTCAAACATATTTTGTGCCTTCATGGAGTGCCTGTTTCCATTGTATCTGATAGAGGTTTTGTGTTTTACCTCTTAATTTTGGCAAAAATTACAATAAGCAATAGGCACCAGGCTTGATTTCAGTATTGCTTTTCACCCTTAGACAGATGGTCATTTTGAGAGGACGATACAAACACTTGAAGACATATTGAGGATGTGTGTAATGGATCTTGGAGGTAGTTAGGATGATCATATGCCATTAGTAGAGTTTGCTTACAATAACAGTTACCATAACAATATTAATATGGCACCATATGAAGCTTTCTATGGAAGAAAGTATAGATCCCCTTTGTGTTGGGATGAGATTGGGGAAAGAGAGTTAAGTAAACCTGAAAATATCCAAGATACAGTCGAGAAAGTTGCTTTGATCAGAAGAAGATTGGAACCAATGGCTAGCAGACAAAAGAGCTATGCATATCCAAAATGTAAGGATATGAAATTTTCAGGTTGGGGACTATGAATTTTTAAAGGTGGTCATTGATGAAAGCTGTTATAAGGTTTGGTAAGAAAGGAAAGTTGGCACCAAGATACATTGGACCTTTCGAGATATTGGAGAGAGTTGGTAGGGTTGCCTATCAGTTGGCTTTGCCTCCAAATTTATCTCAAGTGCACCAGTATTCCATGTCTTAATGCTGAAGACATACATTTCAGACCCTTCGCACGTGTTGCAACCTAAGAGTGTAGAGGTGAATGAAGATCTAATGTATGAGGAAGAACCAGTTGTGATTGTTGATTATCAAGTTCGTCAATTGCATTTGAAGCAGATTCTGATAGTTAAAGTGTTATGGAGGAACAACAACGTGAAAGAGCACATATGGGAGTCAGAGGCTGAGATGCGGATAGCTTACCCTTACATTTTTCCTTGATAAATTCTTGTATTCAGTTCTTTTATTGAAATTCGAAGACGAATTTTTGTAATGGGGAAAATCTTTTATAATTTGAATTTTTATAAATTATAAAATTAAATTTCTAAGATTTACAGTATTAATAATTATTTTTTAAATTATGATATTTAATTATTAGTGAAATTTAATTTGAATTTTTGGTGTTGAATATTATTTAAGTAAATTATTGATTATTTAGTAGTGTTAAATGAGTATTTTTAATAAATTTATTATTAAGCGCATTTTAGTAAAATTATTAATTTAGTGTATATTATATATATATGAATTTATTGGAGAGAGTATATATATATAAATTTTAAAAAAATCAAAAGTCAAAACGTCCAATAGCTCGCCCCCTCTCTTCGTCTTCTTCTCCTTTCTTTATTTCTTCCTTCCCTGCTCAACTTGAATAAGCCCCACATCCGCTAGCCACCTTCTCACCACTCCTATCACCACCAGCCAGCGCTACCACTAGCAAATCCATCCCTCCCTGATGCACCACCATTTCTTTCCTTTTCTCTTTTCTTCCTAGTTGTTGGATTGGTCCAAGGCTCGTCGACGACATTTCCGGCCACCTTAGGCCAAGCTTGATAGTTTATTTTCTTCGTCTTAGAGTGGGCTTTGTTTCCCCTCAATCAATTTGTCTGGGTAACTTCGATTTTTTGAAATTTTGTTTAGCCTATTTTTTATTTATTTATGAACTTTAGTTTAAATTAGGTTGTTTTATGTTAAATTGATTTTAGATTATTGTTTTAGAAATTGTAATCTTTCCAAAAATGTATTTAGAGTTAATTTTGGAATTAATTTTTGAAATGACACTATTCCGAGCACGAAAATTGTTCACGGTTACTGTTCATGACTTGTGAAAATTTTATACTTTTAATAAATTCTTTGATGTATTTGGAGAAAATTTCGTGAAGAAAATTTATTGAAATTATATATAGAATTTTTATTATAAATTTTTGAATTTATATGTGAAAAATAAATTTTTGGAAAATTTAGTATAAATTAGTAATTTTTTTATTTTAATTGAAATTATTATGTTATGGACAGTTTTTGAATAATAAAAGTTATTAAATTAATTTTTATGAATTATTTACTATTTTTAGCTAATTATTAGTAATTTTTGGAAAGTATATGAACAATAAATTTTATCTATTATTTTTAAGCTTAAATGAGTTTTTAGTTATTTTTACTATATATTTGAGAAATTTAAATAATTAATTATAATTAATGCTATTTAATTTCAAATATTGGTAGAATATATTTTTAATAATGAAATTTAATTATAATTGAGGATTTTATTATTTATTTTAGAAATAAATATTTTTTATGCTTTTATTATGTCAATAAATTAATTTTTGATATTTAAATAAATTTTTATGATTTTTTGGCGAATTATTGGAATTTATGGCATTTTATTAATTGTGAATTGAATTGGTTTTCGATTGAGTATGAATAGTAGTTCAAGAGACCAATCCGAGATGTGGTGTTGTGAAATTATTTGAAGTGTATTTATATGTAAGATTGACTCTACTTTTGTAGAAGGATATATGTTTTACAGAGGAGACTATGCTGAATTTTTAGTAGAATTCTAGTAAAGTGTGATAATAGGTCGGTCCTAAATTTTGAGTGTTAGTCGAATCGTGTCATAGATTAAGTCGTTCTTTAGAAATTTTAGATGTATAAAATTAGGAATTTAATTCTACTATTATTTTTTTCTTTAGTTATACCACAAGCTAGTTTTACCGAACCAGGCCAGCCGAGTCAGGATAGAGGAACGCACTCAAACTGTGAGTTATTGTTATATGTATACATGACATTTAGAAATCATAGTTGGCATCCATATTTTTATGATGCGAATTTCATATATTAGTTGCGTTAAATTTTATTTAATTATTAATTTTTATTATCATTATCATATATGCATTTATATGAGATTCATATATATATATATATATATATATATATATATATTTAAATGCCAGTTTTATGTTCAGAATTTAGATGTTTTTTTCATATTTATATGATTTCTTTTAATTAACTATTTATGATAAATATTTTGAAAGATTGTCATAGAATGTGCCACTTAGTGGGTCATACTAGAATTGTTGAGTAATAATACGCTAGATGATAGGCCATAAATTTTGATTAATTTGAGATATGCATACGATGATTATTGTGAATGATGGAAAAGGGGTGTGACTGTGGATCCTCAGTTGACCTGTAGTGTACTTGGGGCTAGTCATATCGATTATGGGATTACAGATCCTCGGTTGACCTTTTTGTGTACTAGGGGCCAGTTTACTGTCAAAAGTTGGACAAGAGATATGTTTTTGGAGTTAGGTAAAAGCTTGTTGGCTAGTAAAATATAGTGATCGAGGTTTCAAAAAATTTTAGAGTTATGCTCCGATCCTCCACCTGAACTTTTTTGCATTAAATTATTTTAAAGTAACGTGATTTTAAGCATTTGTATAAAATGCATGTATACATTAAATAAATATAAATATATCATTATTATATTAATGTTTGAATGTATGTGTCTTTAGGTTGCGTGTATATTTATAATAATAATTCACTCAGTGAGATCTGATGCCCTCAAATATTTTTTTAGGACTGTCTACTTCAAACCTCCATATTAGTTCTATTCACCGGACTCTTTTTTCACTGGCCGACTTATGTAAATATTGAACTATCATTTGTCTTGTATTTTATTAGATACTGCAGTAGTAGTGTATTCTTATTATAGTGCATTCTTGTTATAGTATCAGATGTTGTTTTAGACTGAGATTTTATATTTGAATAATTGTATGAATATATTTTATTATATTATATGGAGATTTCTTTATATTAGTAAAATTTTTTATTTTGAGGTATTTTTATGGTATATTTTGTGTGAGTTTTTATTTTAAGGCTTGGTATGAGTTCCGAATTTGTGTGAATTCCCATTCGCTAGCATTAGTCATGACTCATGAGTTTGGGTTATGACAAAAATCAATTGAAAAAAAAAGGAATCATAATTTTAGGGTTTCAATTGAAGAAGATAGATTGAAGATCTAGTAGGAGTATCGATCGTCCTTCCAAATTTTAGGTACTATAATCTAAAGAAACCATTTGTATGCATGAGTTTTAAACAAGATAAATTAAAGCCTTTTATTTTTTTTATTTTTGTATAGATAGAACCCTTTGAAGCTAACATCAAAATTCATCATGGAGGTGTTTTTGTGAGGGATCCTATTATGAGATATGCAAATGGTGAGGTTGATGATTTTAATATACTTAACATTAATAAGCTTCATTGTAGATGACGGGGTTTAGCACGCGTCCAAGATTTTAGCAACCGCGTCACTGTATGAGCTCAGGGCTCTAGATAACATACTAACCACTGTCACAAAGACAAGACATGGAGATGAGAAGTCGCCACCCAGGGTAATAACTGGGACAAATTGAAAAGGTGGTGCTCAATTCCTTAAAAGAAAGCTATCCCCACAACCAGGAGATTATGGATACAGAATACCAACTTCTTTCAGTCTTATGTTCATTTAGAATTACTTTATGAATTACTATCTTATTATCTATTTATATGCAATTTCATATAAACTCAAAACAATAAACTCCAAGGCAAACTAGTCATGAAATATATAAGTAAATAATGCATTCAATAAATCACATAATTCCTAAATTAGTCTAATCTACATGGATTTTAAATAAATGAGTTAAAGTCTACATATTTTAGATTATAAGTGAACTAAAAGACCTAATTCCTTTTGATTTTAATTAAATGACCTTAAGTCTACTAATTTTAATTCTAAATATGAGCTTAAATCTACAAATTATGAAATATTTAAATTAGTGGGCCTAATTCTATATGTTAATTAAATAATGATCTTAAATCTTCAAATTATGAAAACAACTTAAATTAAGTGAGCTAAGTCTAAATTAATTAAATTAAATTAGGTGAGCCTATGTCTAATTAACTAAATGGGCCTATGGATATTTATAATCTAAAATCTAATTAATTATGGACCTAAAAATATATTTTAATTAATTAAACCTAATTAATTATTAAGTGAAATGAGCTAAAAGAATTATCTAAACTTAAATAAATAAATTAAAGTCTAAAATGGGCTTAAGGCCCAAAACACATAAAAATAATAAATAAAACCCAAAAAACAAACAAAAATATAAAAAAATAATTAAATAAGATCAAACAAATAATTAAATTAATCCTTACTAAAACCCTAATTTTTGTTAACATGTAACCTAAATTAATCTACTTTCTCTATTGATTTTAAATAATTATCTAATTAAAACCTAATTTTACTAACCAAGTTAATCAAAATCAACATGCAATTACACATATAATTTTATTACTCCCACTATTGGGGTTATTGCATTAATTAATACAACAAAAAATAAAAATAAAGATAATAAAAATAAAATAAAACCCTAAAAACTAAGTCTCTATAAGACTTTATTCATTGTCTTCCATGAACTTCTCATGAATTCATCCCTCACATGATCACCATGCATTTTCCTCCATAATCACCACAAAAATAAGATAAAATAATGATTAATGAATAAATTATGATAATAATTTGAAAGAATAATAATAAAAATAATAATATAAAATAAACAAATAAATAAATAATATAAGAAGATTATATGATTATGAATGATTTAGGGTACTCCTCAGATTGGTAGTTCACAATTCTTGATAAGCCTTCGAATCTTCTTCTTAAAAAATTCTCCATAAATCTTGAATTAATTGTTAATAAAAGGAATTTTTGTAAAACATTCAAGAGAAAATCACGTTTTTCCTTCCTCTCTTTTCTTCCTTCTCTCTTCTTTTTCACTGTTTCTTTTCTTCTCCTCCCATCTCTTCTCCTTCTTTCTCTTTTCCTTTTTTCTACCTTTTTTTCTTTTCACCCTTTTCTTTTTTACTACTGCTTCCTCCCCTTTCGTTCCCTTTTATATAGTGAACTAGGAAGCCTAACCATAATCTTAACATGATTCCAATTTCTAAATTATATGTAGGAATTTTAAATCAATTAGGATTGAGTTACTTAAGAAGTTTAAACCAATTAAAATACCAAATTGGAAATAATTAAAAATAGGAAAAGACGGAAGAATTCAATTTTGACCGGGATTGTGTAATTCCTCGATCGGAATTAGTGTAATTTCAATTGGAATTATGGAATTCTGACAGTTTTTTTTAATATTTAATTATAAAAAAACCCCTTGAAGAATTTAAATTTTATAATTAGGTCCTAAAAACCTTGCAATTTAGTCCCTAAAAACATTAAATCCTTCCTTTAAAAGCTGCATTTAAGCCCTTAGAATTTTTAAAGATTAAATATCGAAGACATTTTCATCACTGGAGTCCTTTGCTGCATGCATAAGATATTATCCTGAAATTGGGTGTCTACATTCATTTTTTAAGAATTTTGAAAATGGTTGGTTTACTAAGATATGCAAATGCATAAAAAATATATTAGTTAAAACCTAGGGGAAATGGTAGTAGATCCTAAGTTACTATGCAATGATGTTGGGATATTTGAAATATTGATGTTGTGTAAGAACAAGAATGTTGATTTGTACTGTGAGCATTCAATAGATGAGCCTAATATGAATGATGTGCAACTACTACATAATATTATTAATTTAGGTGATGAAGGAGGGCAGGAGGCGGAGAATTTTAATGTAGGTGAAGAACATGAAATAGAGGAGAATGTAAATGATGAGAATGTGTATGCAGAACTTGTAAGTGGTTTGAACTGTGATAAAGCTATAGGGAGAGGGAATGTTAATGAACAAGCATAATCTGATGTGAATGAACAAGCATAATGTGATGCGAATGTGGCTACAGGTGATGAATATGTTAATGTGGAGGTTACATTTAAAATGCAAGAAGTAAACTGAGGTGTAGAAGGAGAAAATTTGCCAATTTAGTTAATGAGGCAAGAATAAGCAAGGTGGCAGGGAATGAATATGTCACGACCCAAAACAAGGGCCATGACCGGTGCTAGGAAACAGGAATTCTTTCGAATCCGGAACCCGTAGCAAGCCTTAAAAATAAAATAAAATCATGCAATAATAATAATAATAATAATAATATAAATAAAATATCTTTCAGCAGAAATTAAAATCTCATATGCAACAAATATAATCCACCAACTCATTTAATAAAATAACTCATCAAATATATATAATATCTTTCAATACAATTTTTTGTTCAATTCTTTAAAATACAAATCTTAAACATATATAATACATACTACTCATTAAAACAACTACTGTAGTGTCTATAATACAAAATAAAATTAAGTTAGCAGATTACATAGTAAAGCCGGGGCGGAAGAAATCCGGTGTAAGGGTCTACTACTGAGGTCTGAAGACGAAGACTCTCTTGAAAAATAGTCAACGGAGGGGAGTCAAACTTCACTGAGTGAATTGTTATAATATATATATATGCATAGCTAAATGACAAATGCACACATGCAATAGTATATATATCATAAATATATATACAGGTAAATACACACAGATGCAGTAAAATCATTTTATATATATACTGAAAATAACATTCGTTTATGAAGGATCAAATAGAATCCTAAATGATCGCAACCTCAAATAGTGTTAGACAACACTCTAGTCATATAGGCTTACTTATTCCAATAAATTCACTTGTTCCATTTGGACAGTAGACTGGCCCCGAGACATTGAGTCAATCAAGCTCCAGCAGTCTGACTGTCAGTGTGATTGGTCCTGAGACACTTGATCAACCGAACTCCAACAATTACACTCTCAAATCACATCACACATCAAATAAATCAATCCGATCAATATCCACAAATAGGTTAGTAATATAACCTAAATTCTATCATCGTACTGGTACGTTCTCGGTCCTAGTGTTGCCCACTAGGTAGCACATTCTATTGATATCTTTCATTTAAAATAAGTCCATACATTCATAAAATAAATGATGCATGACATTAATTAAAATAACAATATAAACCATATTGTCATGACTCAAACTAGGAGTCATGAGCGGCGCTAGGGAATGTGAATTCTTTCAAATCCAGAACCCGTAGCAAGCCTTAAAAAGTAAAACCATGCAATAAATAAATAAAAAGTACGATAGAATTAAAATTTTTTGAATCAATATATAAAATGAATACTCCAATTCTTTTCATAAATGAATATATATTTGTATAGTGCTCAAATACAATCCTCAGAGTATTTAATATAAAAATAAAAATAATACTCCTCTGATACAATAATACTACTACTGCAGTTTCTAGAATACAATTCAGAGTTCAAAATATACTTTTGCATAAAATAGCCGGACTGAAGGACACCAGAGAGGAACTCTACTATTAAGGTCTGACGATATAGGATCTCCTAAAAAAATAATTGAGAGGGGTCAGACCTCATTGAGTGAATTATTATACTATAAATACATGCAATCTAAAACATATCCAATCATGCATTCACATATATATATATATATATATATATATATATATATATATATATATATATATATATATATATATGTATATTCACGCATTTCCACACATATGCCAACTCTGCTTATATAAATATACTAAATGTAGAAAAAGTTTAGTTTAATTCATGAAAGATCCATAGAACCCTAATAATCGCAACCTCAATCAATCCCATAATCACTCTAACCATACAGGCTCACTTGATTTTAAATAGAACACTTATTCCAATCTGGACAGTAGACTGGCCCGAGACACTAAGTCGACTGAGCTCCGCAGTCTGACTGTCAGTGTGATTGGCCCCTAGACACTTGGTCAATCGAGCTCCAACAATCACACTAGCTATCACCTCACATCTCAATCAAATCAATAGACCATTTATTCCATTATGGATAGTAGACTGACTTCGAGACACTAAGTCAATCGAGCTCCAATAGTCTGACTGTCAGTGTGATTGGCCCCGCAATCACACTATCAATCATACCATCAATCTTGATCAACTCAATCAAATTAATATCAATCAATTATAATCACCACAATTAATTCTCACTCAACCTTTATCTATCATACTGGTACATACACAGTCCTAATGCCGCCCACTAGGTAGCACGTTCTATTGATATCCTTCATTTAAAAATAAATCATTCATATGGATAATAAATAATGTGGAATAATAATCATAATGATAAAATAAAACACATATATACTAAAAATATACCTAAACAAACTAAGTATATTTTGTGTGTATATATGTCAAATAAAACATGAAATGTATTAAAGATAAACCATTAATATGTTTAAAAACAATTTAAGTGCATTTTAATAATATAGCATGCATTTGCTTAAAAGTGTACCTAAATATACTAAAGATATGCCCTAAGTACACAAATCATTTAATAAAACAATTATGCATAAATATTCATTTAAATATATATATGTACTAAAACATGCATTTATTTGGAAAGATATCAAAATCTACCAAAAATATACTTAAGAATAATTTAAGTACAAATCGATATTTTGACATGCAATTATTTAAGAATAAGCCTAAAATATACTATAAATATACCTAAAGTATACTAATCATTTAATCAAACAATTATAAATAAATTTACTTTTAAAAACATATAATGAAAATGAAAAGAAATCCTAAGTCATGCATTCCATATGAAATGCATATATATACAGTATAATAACTCATATATTAGCGCTCCATGAGACAAACTTAGCAGGCTTGAATCGTTAGGCCTCAGTCTCGGCACAGTTAGAAAAATAAAATAGTAATAACCGTCAGAATAAACTTCTAACTCTATACTTCTAGGATTACTATAGATAGATTCAATCGAGAATTCAGAATTAGACTCGGATCGGTTGTCACATTTTACGAGAAATATATAGAAATTTTAGCAAAGTCTCCTATGTAAAACGGACATCTCCCTACAAAAGTAGGGCCGATCCTGCACAGAAAACACACTTCTAAAGTCTTAAGGCATAAAACCTCGGGTTGGGACCCCTAACTCCACAAATCCCCAACCGAGGTTCACAATTTACAAAACAAGAATATTAAACAGTAAAATAATAAAAATCATCAAAAACCCAATAACAATATTTAAAAACTTTTATTTTCCAATCAAAACATAAAAGTTTAATTTAATTAATATTTGAAAATAAAAATTTATAAATGGAACAAAATTCCTATTTTACAATTAAATTAACATAAATTGTAAATAATATTTAAAATTACAATTTAATATCACAAGAATAATAAATTATACATTTAGCCCCGAAATAATAAATACACTTATTATTCACATAATATTCTAAAATTATCACAATTAACTAATAGAATTTCAAAAATTATATAATATAAATAAAATTAAATTTTGCAATTATTCAACATAACAAAATTCACATTTAATTGCATAAATAGTTTACTCATATTATAAAATTAGTTTTAAACCCAATTTATTTCCAAAATAGTATATATAATATATTTATTTGAAAACATTTTTCGAAAAATAATAATAAAAATAATATTAATTAGTTAAAATAGTAATTAATTTGTAAAAATCATTTTATTATCTTAAATAATTATAAAATCAACTAAATTACAATATTTAACTATAATTAACACAAATTACACATTTACCCCTATAATATCAAATATTCAATATACTTAAATATACTAAATGATTTTCTCAAAAAAAATTATAGAAACTCATTAAAATTATTTAAACATCATATAATACACTAATATCAATCAAAACACATATTTAACCAATAGTTTCCTCAAAATTACCTATTTAACTTAATAATACAAAATACACATAATTTACCTAAAATTCCATAAAAATTATATACATTCATAAAAATTTTATTTATCATCAAATAACATTTTAATATCAAATAAAACACACAATTAAATTTTAAATTCAATCAAATTATTCATTTTACTCAACTATTCAATATTTACATAAACTAATATATATATATATATATATTGTACAAAATTCCCAAAAATTAATTCCTCAACATTATATTTACTAACAATATATAACAACAATAATTTAACCAAATTCATAATTAAAATAAATAATTAATTAACAAAAATTTTAATAATTAATAATTAAATATAACATAATAAAAAATTAACCAAAATAACTTGGATCAACTCAAAATTAACCAAATAATTAAACTAAATGCTGAATAATTAAATACATAATATGTAAATTAACTAAACTCAAAATCAACCTAAAAACTACCAAAAACAACCACCTAACAACTAACCTTTACTAACACCAACACACACTTACCAAGCAAGAAGATCAAAGACAGAAAGATGTTGTAGCTGCTGCCATGTCCGGTGACAGCAGGTGGTGGTGGTGGCGGAGCTGGGCGTCGCGATGGAAGGTAGCTATTGGAGTCACCGGCATCCATGGAAGGTGGAAATGCTGGTGGTCGTTCGGTGGTGGAAGTGTGGCGGTGCAGATGGGTCACGCACAGTGACAGGCGGAAATGAGGAAGGGAGAAGGGTTTTGGTTTGGTTTTTGTGAGTGAATATCTATATATATATATTATTATAATTTTATGACATAATATAATATAAATTTAGTTTAAACAAATCTCTACCACTCAAAAATAAAAATATCTCACTCATATATATATACATACATACACATATATTTACACACACATAAAAATAAACACCTAAATATTAACTAATAACAATACATAAAATATCATTTAAAAGTAACAATAATATAAGCCATAATTATTAAATAATTAATAATACAATTAATGTATATTTAATAAAATAAAAATAGTAATAATAACTCACATAAATAGCAATGAAAATAATAACATTAATAATGACAGTGGAATACTTTCAAAAATATTAATAATACATAAATAACATCAAGTAATAGAATAATATTAATACTAAAAGAAATAATATTTAAAATAATATTAAAATATTCATGCACTAAATTAGCATTATTAAAATAATAGTATTCGAACAATGGAATTTTAAACATTCAAAATAATTTATTTACGTAGAAAATTCAATTAAACATACAATAATAATAATAAGTTACAAAATAGTAAAATAATTAAATATAACTTTTAAATTTTATTAACACTGTATATCTCATTATTTAATAAAATAATTTAAAAAAAAATAGGGTTATTACACATATATATACTAGAAATATACCAAAAATAAACCAAGTATATTTCGAGTATGTATATGTTAAACAAATTCAATTCAATTAATAAATAAACCGACAATAAACCTTGTATATACTTAAAAACATTTTAGATATAGATAAAAAATAAAACATGTATTTAATTTAAAATATATAAAAAATATACTAAAATATACCTAAAATATACTTAAGCATTTATTAAATTATTTATGTATATTTCATAAAATTTAAACATACATTTCTAAAACATGCATCCTAAAACACGTATATATAAAATAACAATTCACAGTTGTGCGCTCCACGAGATAGGTCTGACGGGCCTAGTCCACTAGGCCTTGGTCTTGGCGCAACTAAATAAATAAATGACAATATGACATTAGAATAAATCTATCGTAATTCTAAAGACTCGATCTAAGAAATACCGGACATAGAATAAGAATAGGAATTCAACCGAATATCATATTTTATGAGAATTCTACCAAAAATTTGGCAGAACCTCCCTGTAAAATGGACATCTCTCTACTCAGAAAGTAGAGCCGGTTCTGTAAAAAAACACACTTCGGAAATAAACAATCACACAACCCCTCGGTCGGACTCCCAAACCACAATTCCACCGACCAAGGTTCACAATTCATGAGATATCACAAAATACATTTAAATTCCAAAAATACCAAAAATACCCTTTATATACCAAAATATAGCAAATTAGATATTTAAAGCATTGAAAATAATTATTTTACCGATAATTACATAAAAACCCTAACTTTAATAAAATATTATTAAAAATCCATAATTCTCGATAAATTCATAAATATTAACAGAAATACATTTTATAACTCCAAATTACACAATTAGCCCTAAAACGTATTAAAAACCAATAAAACTCATTTATTTACAAAAATAGTATATTATATATAATTTAAAAATAACTTACGAAAAATA
Organism: Mallotus nudiflorus; assembly: GCA_947683625.1. Classification (NCBI taxonomy): domain Eukaryota; kingdom Viridiplantae; phylum Streptophyta; class Magnoliopsida; order Malpighiales; family Euphorbiaceae; genus Mallotus; species Mallotus nudiflorus. The sequence continues at coordinate 220,721 of CANTUR010000147.1, read as the reverse complement.
ATTTTAATTAGTTAAAAATACTAAATAATTTATAAAAATCATTTTTATACCTCAAATAATTATTAAAACCAATTAAACTAAATTTTTAGCCAATTTATTACCAAATTACCAAAATACCCCTAGGTATATATAATTTCACATAAATCACTATAATTATACAAAAATTAACTAAAAATAATATAATTACTCAAAAATTAATTTCTCAACCTATAATTGAATAAAATCAATAATTATACTCAATTAACCCATTAATTTCAATAAAATACATAATTAACCTAATTTTCTAAAAATCACATAAACTAAATAAATTCACAATAATTATACAAAAATCATAAAAATTAAAAATAAATTTCCAAAATTCATTTTAACACCTATAAACACTATAAATCATAATTTATTTAATTAATTTACGAAAATTAGAAAATATTAATAAAATAATAAAAAATTCACAAAAATCAAAATAATTCCCAAAAATTCCAAAAAAATTATAGAATGTAGATTGAGCTACTAGGATAAATTTTTGTGAAGGAAGTTAGATTGAATCATTAAAATCAAAGTTCAAAAAAATCAAGAACTCATATAGGCTGAAATAAAAAATTGGAAACCTAGGAAAATCTATACCAAATCAAGTGAAACCAGGCTTAGAAATACACTCATTGAAGCTCAAGGAGAAGATAGAGACTGGTGACACTCAAAACGGTGGCCGAAAATAAGGTGATCGGCGATGCGGGTGATTTTTGGTTCCTTGAAAGAAAATCGGCCAAATGACTCCAGAAAAGGGAAGAGAGGGCAACGGAGGAAGCTTGGGATGGAGGAGGATGGCTAAGAGGCACTCCGCCGACGTGAAAATGAGATTTGCAGCGGTGAGGGAGGAAGAATGGTGTCGGGCATGAAGGAGGAAGAAGAATGACACAACCGTAAATATGTCAAACTTTCATTTTTTTGTATATATATATATAGGTAACTTTAATTATTTTAATATTTTATTATTATATTCCAAAATATTTATACACCACATATTAAAATAATAATATTTACATACACATACATATATATATATATATATATATATAACACATTATTATTAAAACTATATAATATAAATTTAATTAAAAATAAACCCTAATTATTTAAATATGTATATATACATGCATATATACGTATATTAATACGACAATTAAAATCGTGTATGGACTCATGCAAATTCATAAAACTGTCCAAAATAATTAATAATTATTTATTTAGGTTTTAATTTTTCCAAAAATAAGATTCTCGAAACAATTTTACATAAGAAACTTGAAATAATTAAAAATGACTTTAATAAATAATACACTAATTAAATAATCAAAAATATAATTTAAAATTATTAACATTGTATATCCCGATGCAGTTTAAAATTATTTAAAAACCCAGGATATTACAGAATATGACATTGATAGAAATCTTGAGGAAAATAATGAAGAATTTGTTATTGATGCTGATGTGGGATCTGATGTTAAGAATGAAGAGCTACTAGAAGCAAGAAAAAAAAAAGCTTATAAAGATGAGAATATGAATGCATATGAAGATTATGATGAAGAGGAAGATGTAATTGTAGAGCTACTTGTAAATGATAGAATAAATGGGAATGATGGAAATGAGCCTGAATTTGTTAGAACTGATGTTGAGTTTAAGGATCACCATGATAATGATAGTTTTGAGGAGGAGTTTGATATGGAAGGGAATAGAGTTTTGAGAAGAAAAAAAAGCAAGGCAATTATCTATAATCCTAGTGTGAATGTGCCAGCTTTCCTTGTTGGTATGATATTAAAAAATGTCGAAGAGTTTAGACTTGCATGCACTAAGTACTCAATTGTTGTAATATCCCGAATTTTTAAATATTTTTATACTGCATCGGGATATACAGTGTTAATAATTTTTATATATATTTATGATATTTTTAAGAGTTGTTATTTGTTTAAAGCTAATTTTAATTATTTTACATTATTTTAAGTACTTTACATAAAATTTTCCCGAAAATTGTATTTTCAAGAAAATTGACATGTAAATAATTTAATACTATTTATTTTGACTAGTTTTATGAATTTGCATGAACTCATATATAATTTTAAAGTGCTAAAATAAATTTTATATATGTGTATTTATTTAAATTAATTAGAGCTTAATTAATTTTCTTAATTTTATTATTTAATTTTTGTATTAATTAATTAATTTTAAATGTATAAATTATTAAATATAATAAAATATTTGTGTGGTGAATATCATTTGTGTGTGGGATTATATTATTATAATATATATAAGGTGGATATATATATATATACATATATACACGTTTTTTTTTAAACAAAAAAATCAAAGTTACCATATTTATGATTTTACCCCTCCCTTCATCTTCTTCCTCCCAACACGTTTTCAGCCATTTTCAACTATTTCAAGCTGATTTTCTTTGCTGTCACTGTATTTTCCGGTGTGCCACCTTCCCTTTCAGCCATTCCCGACGTCCCCAGCTCCCATTTCCGGCATTGTTTGGCCGGATTTTTATCAAGAGGCCGAAAGTTGCTCCTAACTCCGATCAAGCACTTTACGGCCACCAAATTCGACGGCGTCAGTCTCTATCTTCTCCTTGAGCTCTGGTGAGTGTGATTCCAAGATTTTTTTCACTTGATTTGGTCTAGAATTGCTTAGGTTTCAATTTCTTCATTTCAGCCATTTTGGGTTTTGAATTTTTTTTAGCTTCAATTTGATTGATTCATGAAAAATTCCTTCACAAACTTTGTTTCTAGAATCTTAATCTACATGCTGTAATTTTTTTAGAATTTTTGGAATTTATTTTAATTTTTGTGAATTTTTTATTATTTTATTAATATTTTCTAATTTTAGAAAATTAAATAATTAAATTATGAAATTTGTTTTATGGTGATTATAGGTGTTGAAAAGAATTATAGAAATTTATTTGTAATTTTTGTGAATTTTTATATATTTATTTGGAATTTATTAAGTTTATGTAATTTTGAAAAATAGGGTTAATTGTGTGTTAAATTGAAATTAATTGGTTAATTGAGTATATTTATTGATATTATTGAGATATATGTTGAGAAAATTAATTTTGAGTAATTATATTAATTTTGGTGAATTTTTTTATTAATTTTAGTAATATATATATAGGGGTATTTTGGTAATTTTACACTAAATTGGCTAAAAACATAATTAAATTGGTTTTAATAATTATTTGAGCTATAAAAATGATTTTTTCAAATTTTTAGTATTTTTAACTAATTAAAACTATTTTTCGTAAATTATTTTCAAATTATATATAATATACTATTTTTCTAAATAAATGGGTTTTTATTGATTTTTAGTATGTTTTAGGGTTAATTATGTAATTTGAATTTATAAAATTTATTTTAGTTGATTTTTATGAATTTATTGAGAATTTGTTGAATTTTAATAATATTTTATTAAAATTTGGATTTTTATTATAATTATCAGTGAAATAATTATTTTCAGTATTTTAAATATCTGATTTACTATATTTTGATTATTCAAGGGTATTTTTGGTATTTATGACATTTAAATGTGTTTTGTGTATATCTCATGAATTGTGAGCCTCGGTCGGGAGAATTGTAGTTTGAAGTCCGATCGAGGGATTGTGGTTGTGAATTTGGTGTTATTTCGAAGTGTGTTTTCTTTGCAGGACCGGCTCTACTCTTTGAGTAGAGAGATGTCCATTTTACATGGGAGGTTCTACCGGATTTTTGGTAGAATTCTTATAAAGCGTGATGTCCGGTCAAATTCCTATTCTAATTTTGTGTCCTAATTTCTAGGTCGAGTCTCTGAAATTTTCGTTAAATTTATTCTAATTTCATGTTGTCATTTGTTTATCTAGCTGCGCCGAGACCGAAGCCTAACGGATCAGACCCGCCGAGTTTGTCTCGTGGAGCCCTAACATGTGAGTTATTATACTGTATATATATGTACTGCATATATGGTACATTATTTAGAATTTTTCATTTTCATTGTATGTTTTAAAAGTGATTTAAATTATAATATTTTTGGTATATCTAGGGTTGCATTTTTATATATATGCATATTAAATAATTATGCATGTTAGTTTGATATATGCACATTAAACAATTAGGTTTAGGTTTAATACATTTGAGTAATATACACATGTTTTAAAATGTACACTTAGACATAATTATTTTATTAAATGATTAGTATACTTTAGGTATAGTTTCAGTAGATTTTAGGTTTATTCTTAAATAATTGCATGTTAAATTATAAACCTACAATTAAATTATTTTTAAGTTTATTTTTGGTATATTTTTTATTTATTTCCAAATAAATACATTTTTTATTATTAAATTAAACCTAACACATTAGTGGTATATTTAAGGTTTATTTTTGATATATGCATGCTAGATAATTAGGTTATTTTTAGTATATTTGTGAACATATGTTAAACCTAAACACATATTTAAATGAACATTTATACATAAATGTTCAATTAAATGATTTGTGTACTTAGGGCATATCTTTTGTATATTTAAGTATATTTTTAAGAAAATGCATGTTATATTATTGTTATACATGTAAGTTGTTTTTAACAATATTAATGATTTATCTTTAGTTTATTTCATATTTTATTTGACACACACATATATATGTATATATACCTGAAATATACTGGGTACATTTTAGGTATATTTTTTGTATATATATATATATATGGTTGGTTTTACTATTATGAATATTGTTCTACATTAATTATTTTCCGAATGAATGATTTATTCTAAGTGAAGGATATCAATAGAACGTGCTTCCTAGTGGGCAGCACTAGGACCGTGTACGTACCGGTACGATAAATAAGGATTGAGTGAGAGTTAATTTTGGGTGATTACAATTGATTAGATTGATTTGACTGAGATTAATGATATGATAGATAGTGTGATTGCAGGGCCAATCACACTGACAGTCAGACTGTTGGAGCTCGATCGACTTAGTGTCTCGGGGCCAGTCTACTGTCCATAGTGGAATGAATCTATTGGGTCGATTGAGATGTGAGGTGATAGATAGTGTGATTGCTGGAGCTCGGTTGACCAAGTGTCTCGGGGCCAATCATACTGACAGCCAGACTGCTGGAGCTCGGTCGACTTAATATCTCGGGGCCAGTCTGCTGTCCAGATTAGAATAAGTGTTCTATTTAGAATCAAGTGAGTCTGTATGGCTAAAGTGATGATGGGATTGTTTGAGGTTGTTATTATTTAGGGTTCTATGGATCCTTCATGAATTAAAACAAACGTTTTCTACATTTAGTATATTTATAAAAGTAGAGTTTGACATTCGTGTGAATTGTGTGTATATACATACATATATATAATAATGTCTGATTGTTATAGTTTAGATTGTATGCATATATAGTATAATAATTCACTCAGTGAGGTCTGACCCCCCTTAATTATTTTTTCAGGAGATCCCATATCATCAGACCTTAGTTGTAGAGTTCCTCGCCGGTGTTCTTCAGTCCCGGCTATTTTATGTAAATGTATATTCTGAACTTTGAATTGTATTCTAGAAACTGCAGTAGTAGTGTATTGGAAGTGTATTATTTTATTTGGATATTAAATACTCTGAGAATTTGTATTTGAACATTGTACGAATATGTATTCATTTATAAAAGGATTTGGAGTATTTATTTTATATATTGATTCAGAAAAATTTTAATTCTGTGATACTTTTATTTAATTATTGCATGATTTTATTTTCTAAGGCTTGCTACGGGTTTCGGATTCGAAAGAATTCCCGTTCCCTAGCGCCGGTCATGACTCCTAGTTTGGGTTGTGACAATTGTAAAAGGGGTTGATTTGGATTTCATAAGGAATGAAACCAGTAGGGTGAGTGCTATTTGTAGCCATCAAGGATGCCCTTGGATGTGTTTTGCAACTATAGAGAAGGGCAGTGGGGATTTTAAGGTGAAAAAACATATTCCATAGCATATATGCTTTAAGCGATTTAAGAATAGAAGAATTACTTGTAAGTTTCTTGCATATTATCTGAAGAAATCAATTATTAACAAGATATCAATAAGGATTTATGACTTGCAAGCTAAGGCTAAATTTGAACTAAAATTTGATATTGGATACCATATGGTGAAGAGAGCTAAGAAGAAGGTACTAATTGAGATGCACAATTATCTTGAGCAATATGCACAGCTGAATGATTATATGGTAGAGATAAAGGAAACTCACCTTGGTCCAACTTGCATTGTATTAACTCAGGGAAGCACAAATATATTTTAATAAATTTTATATATGTTTTGAGTCTTTGAAGAAGGGATGGATAGTAGGGTATAGGCCCGTGATCGAATTAGATGGTTTTTTTCTAAAGACACATTGTGGGGGGAAATTATTAACTACAATTGGTCATGATGCTAATAATTAACAATTTTCAATTACATGAACAATTGTGCAAGTTGAATCTAAGCATACTTGGATGTGGTTTTTTGGGCTTCTAAAGGTAAACTTGGGACTAACAGATGGGGCAGGTATAGCTATGGTCATAGATATGCAGAAGAGACTATTGTGGGCTATGAAGCATCATTTTCCAGAAGCTGAACATCATTGGTGTGCAATGCACATATACTCAAGTTGGCAAAGGCGATGAATGAGGTATTAAGCTAAGACAATAATTTTGGAAAGCAGCAAAAAGTTCATATTATGAGTTATTCCTAGATAGCTTAAAGGAGTTGGCAATAATGGCTTCAGGATGTTTGAAAGGCCTATTAGTATATCCACCATGTGCTTGGTGCAAGGCTTTCATTTTGGCTGCGTTAATCAATAATGTTATTGAAAATAACATGTGTGAGAGTTTTAATAGCATTATTTTGGATGCATGTCTAAAACACATCATTCATATACTGGAGGTTATTAGAATAATTATGATGAATAGACTCAAGGCAAGGTGAAATTGGGCAAAAAAATGGCCAAGTGAGCTAAGTCCAAGCTATGTAGAGAAAATTAAAAAGAATATGGAAAGGGCTTTTAAGTGTCATAAATAATGGAATGGTGGAAATGGCTTTGAAATATCTGAAAGCAAGGACAAACATATCATGTGTGTAAAAAAAAAACTTGTAGCTATCGGTCATGGGATAAAAATAGGATCCCATGCCCACATGCTTTGTATGCATTACATCATCTTGGTTTGAAATTGGAGGACCAAGTTTCTTTTTAGTACAAAAGAGATGCTTTTAATAAAACATATGATCTTTTTATACCACCAATGAAAGGAGAAAGATTATGTAAAAAATCTGGTTTGCTAGCCATCGAGCCACCTCAAAAGAGGCAAGTAATGGGAAGGCCAAAAAGGTCAAGGAGAAAGGCTCTAGATGAACAAAAAAAAATCTAGTTTGATTTCTAGAAGAGGTACTATGATAATGTATAGTTTATACAATGAATATGGGCACAATAAAGCAATATGCAAGAATAAAAGTGTAGCAAATCCTCCTATATATACATCTCAGGCATCTAAGGCATCTCATAAACAGGTTATATTATTTATCCAATGTCTGAGCTATATTATAAACATATTATTTTATAACATTTCATCTTAAACTAACAAAAACCTGATTTGTTAGTTTCATTTTTTTTGTTATATTTTGTAGAATGAAGGTAGTTGTGGAACACCAGATGCAATAAGTATTTGTGAAGCTATTGGGCATAAAATTATTAAAAAATCATCAAAGAAAAAACCATAAGTTGATGCAACTTCAGTACTAGCTAAATCTACCACAAAGAAGGTCATAAAAAAAAAAATCAAAGGCACCAACTGGCATAGTTATGGAAGATGGACTTGTAAGAATTGATGTGAGTATTTGAAATCATTAACTCAGTAATTGTTGCAGTAAGCTTTGCATCTTGACTATGATCACTTTTTGTAGAATGCTTTTTTTTTTTTCAAAAACTGAACAAGCCAAGTAACCCCAACCCATGAGAAATTCAAAAAAGTGTTAGACATTTGCAGCCACTTGATACCTCTGAAGAGAACTTTGTATATGGAAGATTTTAAGCACCAGGATTAAGGTGGGATGGATCTGCTGTAATCACTTCAAGAAATTTGCAAGCTATAGTTGAAAAAAGAATTGGAGCACTAAAGAAAAGGGCAAAAGATGACACACTTAGTCAACATTCTCCATAGACAGATATACCATCTCAATCATCATAGTTAGGGATGTCATTTTAGGCTTCACAAATAGAGAAACCATAGACTTGCAAGCACATCACTTGCATTTTTTATTTTTGTTTTTTTGTAAAAAGGCAGGCTTAGTATTTTTAGAAGGATTCTACAGTTTATATTTGAAGGCTACTGCATATTTGGTTCTTCTTAAAAACTGTATACACATTACTTATTTTACTTTTTTGGATATGGTTTGGTATAGGTACATGGTAAACTAGTTTCTTTTTGGTATAAATGCATAGAAATACCATTAGTGAATTTTCTAGAAAAAACATGGCATATGATTAATGAAATGTATTTTGGTTTTTGTGCAGCATAGGTTGTTTTTTGGTTATAGAATTCAGATGTAAATCTCAATTTACATTACCATTGTACTTAATATTTCATTTCATGCAAACCAAGTTTATTTCTATCTTTTGATTACATGTAACTTATGTGTGAACTTGCAATGAATTTCAATAAGTTAGATATAAATTAACAACCAACTGAAGCACAATTAAAGCTCAATGAGCATAAACACTTTCTTTCATTAACAGCTAACTTTGAGGAACAGTCACTCAAGATAAACCAAAATACAGATCCATTGCTTGCTAGCATTACTAACCAAAATATACTCTAACTAAATGACTAAATCTACCCCATCTAGCCTTTTATATTCAAGCGAAATTAAGAAAATATTTAGCTTAAAGCAAGGAGGGGTTTAGGCAACATATAATAGCCCAGAGCCTGATTACTTCCCCATAGCAACACATAGACAATACCTAATTAGTATGCAACAAAATATCTTCTTAGCCATCTCCTTCTTTAAGAAACTTGTTTCAGCATTCTTCAATTGAAAAATTTCCTCCATCATTGCTTGAAAGTCTGCCTTTAATTATCCTAATTGACTTTCAATCATATGCCCACCAATAACTTTTTCTTCTACAACAACATTGCTTCATTGCCTGTAATGTTGCCCCTCTATTTTTAAGCTATTAATCACTTCATTTGCCCTCCTTGGAAACTCAACATCATACCATTCCCAGTATTTGCACTTCCTTACCTATCAATTTCACAAAATTACAGCCTACACAAACAACAATACATACAATAACAATTAAGTAATTCCATTTCCTAACCTTATTAAGCATGTATGGGTATGCAAAATACCTACACCATGTATTTGATTTGCTCCATGAAATGAATAGTGGCGCAACATCAAAACAGAAGCATCGTTTCAGGGGGCCATTGTATTGGTTGTCAATAGCTCCAAGGGAGTATCTTCCACCTAAAGATGGTTGATAAGAAGAATATGAATTTGAAGTAGAATTAGACATTATAAACTAGAAACAAGAGTGATATCGATTTGGAGATTTTAGAAATTAGAGATTTTAAAAGTACATTTTAGAAATTAAGGGTTTTATCAATTTCATTAGGTATATGTCAATGACCTTTTTTTTATTATTATTATTAAAAGCGCGTGGATTACAAACAATATGGGCCAATAAACAAAATTGGGATTTGTTTGGTTTAAATTGCCAAAAAAGTTAATTTTGAGGTTAATTGCAGCTTGTTGAATAGGTCAGGGGTAAATTGCTACTTTAGCCACAATCAAGAGGTAAAATTCATTTTTTAAAAAAAATTACACTAGACAGTAAATTGCAAAATCAGAGATTGGGCTCAGTTTCAAGCTTTCCAATTGGCCCATTTCGTTGGGCTTTAAAGCGCGTTACTTAGCTTGCGCATATTGCGCAAGGAAGCACCTACGCAAACCAAAACCCCAAGTAGCGGGCCCGCTGTAATTAAAAAGGGGTCCCACGATTTAATCCAACGGCCGAAACCTGCGCTGTGCGCTCAATAATTCCGTGTATCCATGCGGCGTAGGATAGCTCTTCTCTGATGTGAACAGTTATCGTTCTCTTGTGGATGCGCTTTGCTCCCCCTTCCGACTCTCTCTGACATCCCCGCCAGTTTCATACTGTCTCCGTCCTCTTTAAAATCTATAGTTAGTTATTGACCGTTAAAACCTCAAATTTCAGGTATGCATTTTTTTTAAAATTTTTAATTAAACTGTTGATTTGGTTCCTAATCAATTACTGCGCTGAAATTTGTGTTGAAAGATTGAAAATTTATGGCTTTTTAGGGCTGGGATTTGATTTTTTGATGGAAAATTGATGTTTTTGGAATTGCGTGCTTTCATGTGGTTTTTTTGTTGAACTTAAAAGATAAGTGCTTTCGTATTAAATCAAGATCCCAAGTAAGAGTTTTTGTTGTTTGTTCTTTTTTTTTTTTTTCTGGGTTCATTTTTAGTTGCATTTGATGCTCATTTAGTCATGAACAGGTAGCATTTGGTACTGAAGTGAAACAAATCTTGCTTTTAATTGCAATATGCTAATGAGAGTGCTTCCTGAGATAATGTAACGAAATGTTACAGTTATTAACTGTTGCTTGCAGATTTATTACCTGCGTTTTTATTCTTTAGATCTAAGAATGCCAGAAGGAAGAAGTATGGTAATGGAGTCTTCTGAAAATGGAACAGATATATCTCAAGATGATACTGGCAACATGGAAGAAATACCTGAAGAGACAATATTGTCGCGGCAAACTTCTGTGAACCTTGTCCCATTTATTGGCCAAAGATTTGTTTCTCAAGATGCTGCTTATGAATTTTATTGTAGCTTTGCTAAGCAATGTGGTTTTTCAATTAGACGACATCGCACTCGTGGAAAGGATGGGGTTGGTAGAGGTGTTACAAGAAGGGATTTCACCTGCCATCGTGGTGGTTATCCACAGATGAAACCATCAGAAGATGGAAAAATGCAAAGGAATCGCAAGTCGTCACGCTGTGGATGTCAAGCGTATATGCGTATTGTGAAACGGGCAGATTTTGATGTCCCTGAATGGCGTGTTACGGGCTTTAGTAACATCCACAACCATGAATTGTTAAAATCAAATGAAGTGCGTCTCCTTCCTGCCTATTGCACCATCTCTCCAGATGACAAGACTCGGATTTGCATGTTTGCTAAAGCTGGAATGTCAGTGAGACAGATGTTACGATTGATGGAGCTAGAGAAAGGTGTGAAGCTCGGTTGTTTACCATTTACAGAAGTAGACGTGAGAAACCTGATGCAGTCTTTCAGAAATATCAGTCGAGAAAATGATGCTATTGATCTTGTTGTGATGTGCAAGAAACTGAAGGACGAAGATCATAATTTCAAATATAACTTTAAAATAGATGGCAACAATAGGTTAGAGCATATTGCATGGTCGTACGCCTCATCTGTCAAATTGTACGAGGCATTTGGTGATGCAGTGGTTTTTGACACAACACATCGTCTGGATGCATATGATATGCTTTTAGGCATTTGGCTTGGGTTGGACAATAATGGGAAGACTTGTTTCTTTGGTTGTGTTCTGCTACGTGATGAAAATACGCCGTCCTTTTCCTGGGCATTGAAGGTAATAATCTTTTGAGAATGTATTTGGCGGATTCTGTAGCAAAATGTGACCTTGGTAGTGATGTGATTCAATCCAAAACCTGCTTGAGGTTATTAAAGGATCAGTCATAAGTAAGAACTCGTGTGATTTTTTCTCATGTGATGTGTACTTATCAGATGTTTGATGAAGTCATGTATGGTCTAAATTTAATGATAAGTGACTTATTCATTAGAAGCTTTTTGCTGTTTCACCCTTTCTCTGGTCACATATTGATATGTCCTTGTATTTTTCGTATTTTTACAGGCATTTATGGACTTCATGAATGGAAAGGCACCGCAAACCATTATGACTGACCAAAATATGTGGTTGAAGGAGGCTATTTCTATTGAAATTCCTGAAACCAAACATGCCTTTTGCATTTGGCACATATTAGCAAAATTCTCAGATTGGTTTTCCATACTGCTCGGATCATGCTATGATGAGTGGAAAGCTGAGTTTCTTCGACTCTATAGTCTGGAGTTTGTGGAAGATTTTGAGGAAGGATGGAAAGAAATGGTTGATAAATATGGGCTCCATGCTAATAAGCACATAGCTAGTTTGTATGCATTGCGGGCATTTTGGGCTTTGTCATATTTGAGGCATTACTTTTTTGCAGGAATGATGAGTACATGTCAGTCTGAGTCAATTAATGCCTTCATTCAACGATTTTTGAGTGCCCAGTCACAATTAGAACGTTTTGTAGAACGAGTTTGTAACCCTCTTTCTGTTTCCATTGATTCCTTTATTTGTTTTGATTGCCCAAATTTCTAATTTTTTCCTTCTGCAGGTGGCTGATATTGTTAATTTTAATAATCATGCTGGATCAAAGGCTGAGACACACCGAAAATTGCAGAAAGTTTACCTTAAAACAGGTTCACCAATTGAATCACATGCAGCCTCCATTCTTACTCCATATGCCTTTAATAAGCTCCAAGAGGAGCTTGTGTTAGCTCCACAGTATGCTTCTTTTCCAGTAGATGACTACTGTTACCAAGTGAGACACCATACTCAGATATCTGGGGGTTGCAAAGTCATTTGGGATCCTTGTCAAGAACATATCAGTTGTAGTTGCAGTCGGTTTGAATATCTAGGCATCCTGTGTAGGCATGTTCTCCGAGTCTTGTCAACTAACAATTGTTTTCACATTCCAGACCAATATATTCCTGCTCGATGGCGTGATTCTTCCACTTTAAGAATGCAATCTGAGAGGATACAGTTGCTAGAGTCCATGGCTTCAACACTTGTGACAGAAGCAATTGAAACAGAGGAGCGCCTTGATGTTGCATGTGAGCAAATCGCCCTGGTATTATCACATATTAAAGACCTTCCTAGGCACACACACGACGAGAATGCCTATAATTGTCCATCTGACTCTTTGATTCTTCCGGATGTGGAAGATACTGAAGGAATAGTTCAGACCCTTGCAATTGGGAATCCTCATGATTCTATAAGTCTGGGAAAGCTAAAAGAGCGAAGACCCAGAGATGGAATTGATATGTCTAGAAAGCGAAGGCATTGTTCTGGTCCTTGCTGTGGGCAATTTGGACATGATGCATCAGATTGTCCAATTATGGGAAGTGATCACTTGAATGGTGCTGCACTGGGATACATATAGAGTATGAATTGGGAACCATGACCGGAAAGCAATCATGCCTACTGTAGGCAGTCATTGTTCGAGCAAATGGTGCATTTTTGTTCCTTCCAAATTTTGTTGCACAGAAAAAGTGTCTATATACATGTGCATTCATTTATTGAAGGATTCATCCGAAATTCAAGATATGGAGTCTCTACGTTCAAAACTCAAGATTAGTTATCCTTGCGAATGAATTACTTTCCTTTATCCATTTTTCTTTTGGATCATGAGCATAGTCGAGATGATTGATTTGTGCATGCAATGAAGTTCTAGAAAATGTTGCCATTGCACTTCCTCTGTCAAGAACGCAGCATATAATATAAGACCACCATTGCCCTTCCTTTCTCCTGACTTTTTTTTTTTTTTGCTAATGTTATTCTTGGCTCATGTTACATCTGTGAATTAGGAAACCTTGATATCTATGGTTTCAGAATACTTGAGAATTGTTTGCTACACTGTACATCTGCTTTGGACGCATTTAGGATCTTATTGCATTCATGTGCCTTTGAATCTTATGCTACTGCACTACTTTTTTTTCCATAAATACAAGTTTACAGTAGAGATTTTTACATGCTAAATTATGTACCTCAGCCTACTGGGTCTTCAGCCAGGGAAACCTTGCTTAGCCTGCTTGGAGAGATTCTAGCACCAATAATGATAATTTTTCTGCCCTTGGTTCGTGCCCGTTGATTTTGTGACCCAAAAAGTGCTCTCTGTGCCAGTGCTTTCTCAGCATGAGAGTTTCCAGCAGCTTTCGTGTTGGGCTTTTTATCCGCTACCGCAGCTTGCTTATTGCTGGTACAGGCATCCAGATCCACAACAATTATATTTTCAGAAGCCATGTAAATCAGAATACATGAACTGCAGCACTGCAGATTGTGGGAGCAATAAGGCTATGAAGATTAGTGAGAAAATGTATTTGCCAGCGTTTCAAGTTATAGAATGATGCTATGGATTATTTATTGGGATAATTACTATCACCCCCATAAGGTTTTGACCGATAGTTACAAATTCATCCTTCTATTTTGAAAAATGAATTAAAAACCCCTCTTTAACTTCTGGCAACTATTTCCCCTTTCGGAGTTGAGAATATAATTATATATGCATGGAGCCTTGAGAAGTCAGTAAACGAATATGTTAGAAACAAGTGGGATTAAGGAGGAAGCCATGTTAGTGGGTGGTGTAAAAGAATCAAATAGTAAAATTCTTACTCATCAATATCATGGAATAAGTTTCCTAATCTTCTTGGCTAAGCAACAAAAGATGCACAAACGAAATTATCTATCCGTTGTTTGTTGGATTTAAGAGTAATCAAAGAATATTTACATCAATCATCAGATGCTCTTTTTACATGCATTTGCATAATTTAAGGGGAGGAATTAAATATTTGCGCTCAGATGTTCCTGGATGATGTGAGGCATCTGTATATATCACCTGTGTTCTGGCAAGATAATAGCTTGAATGAAACTGAATAGATTCTTTTGTTTAAATAGCTGATAACACTTTTCAAGTCTGTATTCTTACTTTCTGTCATCTGCTCTTTTCCATGTGTCAGTATACAAGATATCGCAAGTTCTGGTGCTATCATGCCTTTCAACAAGTCAATTGTCGAGGGCTAAACAGTATAATGATAGTGTCGCCAAGATTAATAGCCGTCCATTTCTTTCATTGTTTGGTTATGCTATGTTTCACCTTTATCTGCAAACCTCGACCGTCCATTATTAAATTAACATTTCTGATCCTACCCACAGAATTTGGTGATCTGCTACTTCTTTATTGGACCCAGATGCCATCTTATCTTTTCTCTGTGTGTCTCCACCTGCAATCACACTGCCTTTGTTGTGTTTATATGAAGCAGTGCAAAGGTTTTGTTAAGGAATTATTCCATGCTTCTATTGTTTCACTCCTAGTCTCCTGTAAGTTTTTTGTATCAAGCATCTATAAAAGTCACCTCCTTTTTAGCCATTAAATTTTAATGCCACATTGATCATTCAGTTAAATGAACATCCAAGGTTCCATAGCTAAAATGCACTTTGAAGCTGGGTTTGTTCCCACATACATAATTAAACAGGAAACTAAAATGCACTTTTAACCAAGGAAGAAGAAAAAGAAGTGATTAAAATGTACTTTTTAAGCTTAAAGGGAAGCAATAACATTTTAAACCATTCTTAAGAGCCAAAAATTCGTGCGTGAAGTGTAAATACGTGACACTTAAGACCGGAACCTAAGAATCTTTGGCCTTTAAGCAACCTTTGTTCCAAGCAATTCTGCAATTCTCTTTTATGAATGAATTTCGAGCTCGTAGTCCGCATTGTCTTTCTTCTCTACTTCTCCAGCCTGAAGCGAATTAGTGTAGTCTATTAGGACATAACCATGCCAAAAGCAATCACACATGCTGATCTTGCACCAGGTCCCCGAAGCACTGATTTGGGTAGCAAAACAGCTGCATTTTTAACAGTCCTGACCATTCTCTGTGGCCTTTGTTGCTTTGTTCTTTGTCTCATTGCCGAAGCCACTCGTTCTCAGGTAACTCTTAAATCCTGACGTCCACTCATAAGATGGTTTCATTTATAACTGAAATAAGGCAAAATAGTCAGGTTTCTGTTTACTTTATTGTAGGTGACATGGGTGGTTAGTGATGGTGGTGAAAAAAATGCTGAGAATTATGAATGTATATACAGTGGAAGTGGCAAGACACCATTGTTATGTGCTGCTATTGCATTTGCCGGACTAGCAGTTGCCATGGTTGTGGAACATGCGTTCATGTTAATTGCAATCAGTAAATCACCTCCTTCAGCTTTAGTTACTTGGGATCCCAATTCTCCTCCTGCTAGGACCTTAACTTGGCAAGCAGGATTTTTCTTTGTTGCAACTTGGTACGAGACCGACCATTTCTTGTCTCAACCTCTATTTTTACGACGTTCTGATTTAGATTATTTCAATTATCTTCCAGGGTGTGCTTTGCTGTTGGCGAAATCTTGCTGTTAATTGGACTTAGCGTAGAATCAGGGCACTTGAAGAATTGGTCTACACCAAAGCAAAGTTGCCTCATCATCAAACAAGGCCTATTCTCTGCTGCTGGAGTGTTATCATTGGTAACAGTGTTTCTTGCTGCTGGGTTATACTTGACTGCATTGCGTGCACAAAGAATATCCCAAGAACATGAAAATGTTAGGCAACAGATACTTGAGGCCTCCGCCCTCTATGCGTCTCCCCCACGATCACCTCCCCACCAAATCACTGCCATTGCAAGAGAAAATCCTATTCCTAGAGGAAATCAGATTGTGCAGCTTCCAGTCATAGACTCTGCAGCTTTTAGCAAGCACTTGAGTACAGTGTAATGCAATTGAAGAAAAAAATGATCATTATCTATTTATGCAACCAACTAGCAAAACTCAAAATACAGAGTTCATAAGTGTATATATATACAAGCACATGAAACTGTAACTCATTTATTTTTGTGAATATCATTCTTTTTGCAACAAATTCATGACTTTGAGACAAGAGGTTGTAAATTGGAGAAGATGAATTAGTAAAAGTCTTGCAACTGTTTTTTTCTTTGTTCTTCCATTTATACATGTTCCACTATAATGTAATAAAAAATAAAGACAGCATCAGAATGACATTTGCAAAGCCAGTGTAGAGTAGCAAATGATATTCTGTGCAGTGAAAGAAGTACCTGAGCAAAAAGCCCGATCAAGAATCATAAGAAGAGCAGCTTAAAGAAACTTGTTATTTCATGGAACCAGATTATCGTCGATACGGCAGGGGATGTGACAGATCTTGGACCAGTCCTCACCTTTCTGCCCTTGACACCGCTTTTTTAGCAATGGACAACGTATTACCTGAAGTAAACAAAGGGACTTTGGCAGGCCCTCATCTGGCAAGCGTTGAAGCTCAGGGCTGTCAAGAATGATTAACTCTTTCAGATTTGTGATTTCATAAAGCCCTTCGCTGTTGAGTGATATGAGATGCGTACAAAATCGAAGCAGAGAGTGTTAAGAGTGGCAGGCAGCAGCCCCTCCTCCGGAAATGAATGGATGTCTTTGCACTCGGCAGAAATTTGGACATGGAAACTCAGTGCTTCCACAGTTCTTGATTGTGAGCTCTTTCAAGCCTTCATGGGGTTGCAGCTTTTCCAGCACATCCCTTTCCTTTCTTGAATCATTAGTGTTGGAACACTCACCAACAAACAATAAAATTTAAGACATAAACTTGAACAAGAGCAAGTGAAAACAGAGATAAAAAATTAACACTGAAATTTCCCTCTAACCATTCAAACATACATCTCACTATTAATTTTTCAGACCATGAAACACAACCATGAACAACAAGAACATGAACATACACAGTAAAGGACACATCTGTGAAACATTGTAACTAGATATTTTTCACTCTCACACACACACACCATTTCATTGACAGAGCTGCTTTTTATATACAGCAATATTACCTTATTTACAAGTAAAGTCCATACTGAACTGACACCAACACTTTTAAATGTGGTGCATATTACTTACCTTTACTTGTACCATTCCTACAATCATACATACTTGACAACTAACTCCACTAGTTAAAGCTAAATTTTCAGCAACCATTTCCAGCACATATATCAGTAGTACACATACAAAATACATACCAAAAAAAAAAATACATTAGCTTTGGAGTATTGAGAAAAGTATCAACTCTGACAATTAGAACTAGCACCCCACTCCAAGGATAATACCTCAAGGCCCTTCTTATCCTTTACACCTGCTTCTAAAGCATCCACTGGACCCTTCACATTCAGTAGATTCAAGATGAAAAGGTTTCCATGAAGATCATTAAGTTGCCTCAGCTCTCCAATAGTTGTCCTACTCTGCTCGCCAACAGCAAAGAGAGTCAGTGTTTGCAGACGTTTTAGTTTGGCTATATGGACTGGCATCTCTTTTATGTTGGTTCCAGTAAGATCAAGGTGACACAAGTTCACAAGTTTATGCATATCTACAGGCAACTCCGAGAAATTCTTACATTTGCATAACCTCAATGTCAGTAAGTTGTATAGAGTAGCTGTTGAGTCGGGTAACCGGCTAATCGCAGTGCCGGACAGTTCCAACGGGGGCAGATATTTCAAATTTCCAATCGACTCAGGCAATTCTGTGATGCAATCATACTGGCTTAATGACACCACCCGCAAGCATTTTAACATTGGTAACAAATCATGCACTACCTTTTTGGATGAGTATGCGGGTGTTTGAGATGGATACAACTTAAAAGGTAGAAAAGTGCGAAGATACTTAGCTCCAACAATATCCTCAAACTTCTTATACGGATCTCGAAAAGTTTGTGAATATGACGGATGACGAGTCTTTTCTGTGATGCTATGAGAGTTGTCACCTTCAAGCCTGAAGCAAAATTCTCCGGAGACAAATTGAGCAAGATCGTGAACAAGATCTTGCATATAGCTTGAATTTTTTGCCACTTGTTCTCTGGAAAAGACACCTTGAAACAAGTTCACGGAAGTGCAGCTCGCCTACTTCTTCCATCGTTTTGTTCTTCACATGCTGATGCAAAAGATTCTTTGCTACCCATAATTCGATCAATTGCTCTTTTTTAAATTCGTAGTCCTTGGTACTGAACAATAAGCAAAACATCGCTTCAGGTGCGAGGGAAGATGAAGGTAGCTTATTCTGAGTACTGGTAAAATGGAATCTGAAATATCCCATACGTGACTCTTCGGTATCTCATCCCATTCCAATGGAGCTGATTTAAAGCGTAAAACGCGGCGGAGTGCTTTTGCTGCTAAAGGTAGGCCTTCGCATATTTTCACGACTTCTTTGCACATCATTTCTGGGGTACATTGTGCTCTGCTGTCGTCATTACCAAAATGCATGTCTAGCAAATAATGACCAACAATCATCATCTGTTAAAAGATTTAGATAATATGTTGGAGCAGTACGCGCAACTTCTGCAACACCTTCATTGCGTGGGGTCAAAATGACTTTACTTCCTCGCAAGCCAACCTTAAAAAGGAGTCAGTAATCTGTCCCAATCAAAATAATTATTGTTTCATACATCATCTAAAACGATTAAAAATTTCTTCCCTATCAAAGTTTCCGTCAGATTAAGTTGAAGCCCATTCAAGTCCTTGATGTCAGTAGTTGACGATGTGACTTGCTCAAGAATTGTCTTTGTTACTCTGAAAATATCAAATTCTTCTGAAACACAAACCCACCCTTTGAAACTAAACCACTCCTTTACTTCACTGTCGTTGTACACAAGCTAAGCAGGGGTGGTTTTGCCGAGTCCACCCATGCCCACTATAGCAACATGATGGGGTCAAATGTAATACTCTTATCTCTAGATTAAATATAGAATAAGTAGGGTGGTGAACATTAAGAAATTTGAAATAAATTACGTATTAACTGAATAAATACTTAGATGGATAGATAATAAAATAAAAGAAAACATTGAATGTTCTAATTATTCTAAAATTACTACTTACTCTAATTAAACTAAATGTATCAACATAATTTAGGTAATGTATATTAGAATTACAATTGAAAATTAATTAAGAACTATATTTATTAACAAACACATAAATACATGAAATAATTGGAGAATTTAGCCAACAATCTTTAAAAGCAATTCTCATTATCAATTAAGAGTATTTTCATTTAGAGTCTACAAGTACTTTTATAACATTGTAGAGATAAATAAAAATCATTAAGTTGCATGCCAACTCTTAAATCCTTTAAAGTGAATTTTTTATCTCCAAGTACTTTCCTAACCTTTAAATAAATTCAATTCCTTTTCTGAAGAATAAAATTCAGAGGAAAAAAAAGAAAATTTCAAAGAAAATATTTTTTCATTGATATTTAAAGAAGGGTTACACCCCTTATATATACATACAGGAATCCTAATCACAACTTAATTATAAATAGAATAACATCCTAAATAGAATGGAACTTTGTTCCTAATTGTATATAAATATTTACTTCCGAATATATATAATAAAAATATTTACTTTCTCAACACTCCCCCTCAAGTTGGTGAATGTATGTCAATCATTCCCAACTTGTTAAGTGAGTTGTAGAATATTTTTCCGAATACAGCCTTTGTAAGGACGTCAGCTAATTGAGTCTGAGATGAAACATATTGAAGATCAATCGTCCCTTGGTTCAGATGATCTTTTATGAAATGTCTGTCAACCTCTACATGCTTAGTTCGATCATGTTGAACCGGATTGTTTGCAATTGCTATGGCTGCCTTGTTATCACAATGTAACAATATAGACTTCGGATGCTTTAATCCTAGGTCCTGAATAATTTTTCTTACCCAGAGCAACTCACATACTCCATGAGCCATTCCTCTAAACTCAGCTTCAGCACTTAATCTTGCTACAACTTTCTGCTTCTTGCTTCTCCACGTGACTAAATTATTTTCAATAAATGTAAAGTACCCGGATGTTGATTTTCGATCAGTCTAATCTCCAATCCAATCAGCATCAGTATAGCCAGCAATTTCATAATCCTTATTCCTCGCAAAGAATAACCCTTTACTAGGAGAAGACTTTAGATATCTTAATATTCGGTATACTCCATTCATATGTTCTTTACTTGGAGAATGCATGAACTGACTCACAACACTTACTGCATAAGCAATGTCTTGCCGAGTATGAGATAGGTAAATCAACCTTCCTACCAACCTTTGATACCGATCTCTATCAGTTGGAACTTGACCTTCTTTGACTGAAAGTCCATGGTTGACTTCAATGGGAGTCTCGGTTGGCTTACAATCAAGTATCCCAGTCTCTGTCAATAGGTCCATTACATACTTTTGCTAGCAAAGAGAAATTCCTTGAGCTGATCTTGCAACTTTAATCCCTAAAAAATACTTCAAGTTTCCCAAATCCTTAAGTTCAAACTCGGATGCTAACTGTCTTTGCAAGATTATTGTCTCACTCGGATCATTTCCAGTGACCACCATATCATCAACATATACAATCAGTGCAGTGACTTTACCTAACTTCTGTTTGATGAACAGTGTGTGATCAGTATCACTTTGCTTATATCCGAGCTTCCTCATTAAGGCTGAGAGTCATCCAAACCATGCTCGAGGTGATTGCTTGAGTCCATACAATGCTATTTTTAGTTTGCATACTCAGTCAGTACATTTAGTTATGGGTGGTGGATCCATATATACTTCTTCATCTATGGTTCCATTCAAAAATGCATTCTTTACATCAAATTGTCATAACGGCCAGTCCAGGTTGGTAGCTAAGGAAATAAGGACTCGGATGGTATTCATTTTTACTACTAGGGCAAATGTATCTTCATAGTCAATTCCATACTTTTGAGTATACCCCTTTGCTACCAATCGAGCTGTATATCGATTTATGCTTCCATTTGGATTGAGTTTGATAGTAAATATCCACCTACACCCTATCGTTTTCTTTCCTTTCGGAAGAGGAACAAGATCTCATGTCCGATTCTTCTGCAATGCCTCCATTTCATCATTCATACATGTTGACCATTTGCATGATCAAACTCCTAATTTTGGAATTTGACAAACAATTTTTATACTAATAATTTCAATTAAGTGTGTAGGGAATTATATACTAAACATATACCAAGCATATACACTCTGGATGAATAGTGAATTTTCAAGCTAATTGAACCTCTGAGATTGAATAAGGTTTTTGACATATTTAGAGCTCTTAAATGAGAAAATGAGCTTCTTAACATTTAAAGTAGACATCTTGAGATTTCTGAATTGTGATTTTTTTGTGAAAATCCAAGTTTATTTGGTTATGAAAATTTTGAATTGAAGTTCATGTATACGTCTGCCATCTCAGACTGCACATCTCTTAGTATTTTGGACATATATTGAGTTATAGAAGTCCAATTAAGGTGATTCAAAATGATATGAAAATATGAGTCAAATATCTATAACTTTTATGAAGAAAGTATGAGCCAATTCAAATTTATTCAGGAGCAAATCACGGCTTCAACTTGTGTATATCTGTCTGACAGTATTATGCATTTTAGATTGCACAATCCTCAGTAATTTGGACATATCTCGAGCTACAGAAGTCAAATTTAGGTGATTCAAAATTTCATGGAAATATAATTCAAATATATACAGCTTTCATGAAGAAAGTATGAGTCAATTCAAATTTATTCAGGAGCAAATTACGGCTTCAATTTGGGTATAGCTGTCTGACCGTAGTTTGCATTATAGATTGCACAACCCTTAGTTTTTTGGACATATCTTAAGCTAAAAAAGTCCAATTTAGGTGATTCAAGTTGTTATGGAAAGATAATTCAAATATCTATAGCTTTTATGAAGAAAGTGTGGGCAAATTCAAACGTCCTAAGGAGCTAATTATGGTTTCAATCCATGAATAGCTGTCTGATAGTATCAGTCTCAATAATTCAAAATATAGACGTTGGACACATCATTTATACCTCCAACAACTATATTTTTTAGTATAAATACCTCTAGAGCTGAATGGAAGTTAGAAAATTTATTTTATCATTTATTATCTCTTAAGCTTTCATTGAGCTCTCAAATTCTCTTAAATAATTCTTTGTTTGTATAACTCTTGTGAGAGTTGGGTGTGTGTTAGAAATAGAATTTCTTTTAATTTTAAATCTTAGGTTAGATTATAAGGGAAGTGAGATTTATTTCTAAAGGAATTTATTTAAGTGTTGTCCATTGAAACACTTGGGTTTTGATTTTTTGAGTGAGCCTTGAAAACTCATGTTGTAAGGTTATAAGAGTGAGCCACAAAACTCTTGTATAATCTTAATCCTATGAATAAGATTGTGGGTGATTGAAAATCATAACTTGGGGATAAGTTAGGTGGAGATGTAGGATTGTTATTGAATCCGAACTCCTTAAATCTTTATGTTCTTCATTCTTCCTTCTAAACTTCTATTTAATTCTTGCAAAAAATTCTTTTAATTTCTCATTTTTATTTGATAGTCCTATTCACCTCCCCTCTAGGACTCTTTTCATTTGGTATCAGAGCTTGAATTCTAAATACTTTATTACTAGAATACAAGATCATGGGGAGTGAATTACAAAACATCTCTTCTCTTAGACCATTCTTTGATGGTAGTGACTATCCACATTGGAAATTCAAAATGGAGTTATATCTTAATTGTGATTCCATCAAACTTTGGGACATTGTCTTAAGAGGTTGGGAACCGCCTACAATTGTCATTGATGGTGTGGTAACTACTATTGCAAGAAGCTAATGGAGTATTGATCAAAAGGAAGAAAATCACAAAAATAAAAAAGCTATGATTACTCTAGTCTCTTCAATGACAAGAGAAGAAGGAGACAAGCTTCAACATTGTATGTCAGCTAAAGAAATGTGGGAGACCTTAGAAAATCACTACGAAGGCAACATTCAAGTAAGAAGTAAGAAGGTTCAACTTCATATGTATGAATATGAACTTTTCAAAATGAAGCCTTATGAATCAATCACGGAGATGACAAATCATCTTAATGCTCTTCTCACAACCCTTAAGAAACTTGAAAAACATTTCTCCAAGGAAGAAGTAAACAATAAGATTCTAAGAATTCTACTTAAGAAGGATTGTGAATCTCGTGTTACTTCAATTAGGAAGCTCAAGACCTCTCCACTTTATCAACCGATGTGCTCATTGGTAAGCTCTTGACACATAAGCTCACCATCAAGCAAAGAGGTGAAGAATAAGAAGAGAAAGAAGAAAAGAAAAAGAGCATTGCTCTAAAAGCTCTTCAAGAAGATAGTGAAGAGGAAAGCATCAAAGATTCTAGTGATGAAGATGGTGACATTGCCATGCTCACTAAGAACTTCAAGAAGTTCTTAAGAAAGAAAAATTTCTCAAGAACAAGGGACTTAAACAAGAAGTTCGAAGGAGATGGGAGGAAGAAAACAAAAGAGGTTACTTGCTATGAATGCAAGAAACCGGGACACAATAGAAGTGAATGTCCCAAACTCAAATTCAAGAGCAAGGGAGCAAAAGAAAAGAAGATGGCATTCAAAGCTACTTGGGATGATTCCTCTGAATTCGAAGAGGAAGAGGAACAATAAGAAGTTGCCAATCTTTGCTTCATGGCCATTGAAAACGAAAATGAGGTACCATTCATTTCTTACTCTTCCTTTGATGATTGTGATGAATATTATGATAATGATGACGATGATGATGAGAGCTCTATTGTGAGCAAATTGCTTGGTAAATGCAAAAGTTTGTTATCTAAGAAGAAAAAAATATAAACATGACTTAGCTAGCTTAAATAAGGATTTTGAGTGTTTAAAAATTGATTTTGCTAAACTTGTTGCATCAAATGAAAAACTTGTAAGTGATGCTAAATCTTTTAATTCTTTGGAAGACCAACTTAAGAAAGCAAATGATGAAAATCATAAGCTTTCTAAAGAAGTCTTAGAATTAAAAAATTTCATTACTAAATTTAAGAGAGGAAAAGAAACTTTAGATAGTCTTCTTGACTTTAAAAAATTTCATGGAGATACCTATAGAATTGGATACAAAAATGGAATGTCTTCATCATCCTCATCACATATTACTTTTGTTAAAGCTTCACATGATTCTACTCCTTCAACCTCAAATGAGATTAAAGCTAAAAAATCTCATGTGTTAAATAGCAAGGCAAAATCTCATAAGATTAACCCTTCATTAACATAAAGAGGTAAGTCTCAAACTAGAGTACCTCAACCTAAGCATGCTTATATGTACACCGGACATAATTATAATAGGCATGTTGCACAACACAATGCACAAACTTATCGAAATGCTCATCACCATTGCCAATGTATGTCTCACTCAATGTCACAAAATAATAAAAGATACACACAACACCAAAGGCATACTGCACACTAGGAAAGCATTTCATTCTAGGAGAAATAAATTTAAAAATATTATATGTTCATATTGCATGATTAAAGGACATACCAATAATGTGTGTTTTTGTAGAAAACTGCATATGAATTTACTTCTTACGGATTATCTTAAAACTAACCAATCTAGACCAAGAAAGGTTTAGGTCCAAAAGAACACTTAAATTGTATTGTGTAGATGTGCTTGAAATCCATAAGAACAAAAAGCAAGTGGTATCTCGATAGTGGATGTTCAAGGCACATGACAGGAGACAAAGAGCAATTCAACAAACTTGATGCTAAGGATGGAGGACATGTTACTTTCAGAGATAATGCAAAAGGAAAAATTATTGGCATTGGAGAAATAGGTAATCCTCAATCCTTATTTATACATCATGTGTTGTTTTTTGATGGTCTTAAACACAATCTGCTTAGTATAAGTCAATTATGTGACATGGGAAATAAAGTAACTTTTTATCCTAAAAATTGCTTTGTTAGTAGTCTTGACGAAAATAAAATTATTTTTAGTGGTGAAAAAGTAGATAATGTTTATGTCATTGATTTGAATAAAATTGATAACAAAGACATAAAATGCTTAGTGTCTATCTCCCATGACACATGGACATGACATAGAAGATTAGGACATGCAAATTTTGAGCTTTTAAATGATATTTGTAAACATGAACTTGTACTTAGTTTACCTAAGCTTGAATTCACTAATGATAAACCTTATGATGCTTGTCAATAGGGAAAACAATCCAAGTTCTCATTTAAGCTAAAAAATGTAGTGTCCACCTCTAGGCCATTTGAACTTATACATATGGATTTATTTGGACCAACTAGAGTTGCTAGTCTCGGTGGAATGCACTATGCTTATGTATTGGTTGATGACTACTCTAGATACACTTGGGTATGTTTTCTTGCTCATAAGAATGATGCATTTAAAGTTTTTGAAAATTTTTCAAAAAGACTTAAAAAAAAAGGATTTTGTATTTCATCCATTAGAAGTGATCATGGAACCAAATTTGAAAATGAATTTTTAAAAAACTATTGTAATGAAAATGGTATTTCTCATACATTTCATCTTTTAGAACTCCTCAACAAAATGGGGTAGTTGAAAGGAAAAATAAAACTCTTGTGGAAATGGCTTGAACAATGCTTCATGAGTATAATTTGCCTTTATACTTTTGGGCGGAAGCCGTTAACACATCTTGTTATATTTCAAATCAAGTTTTTAAAAAACCAATTTTAAATAAAACGTCTTATGAGCTATGGAACAATAGAAAACCCAAAATCTCATATCTAAGAGTATTTAGATGCAAGTGCTTTATATTGAACACCGGATAATCTTAGAAAATTTGATTCCAAAGTTGATGAAGGAATTTTCCTAGGCTATTCCATCTCTAGCAAGGCATATAGGGTCTTTAATAAGAGAACTCTAGTAGTTGAAGAGTCAATGCATGTGGTATTTGATGAATCAAACTCACTTGATCCTAGAAAGGATGTTTGTAGTGTTGATGATCTTGTAGGTGACAATGAGATTATGGAAACACAAGAAGAAAATGCTAGTAAGCCTTTGGAACTTGAAGAGCGAAGCAAGAAGGAAAATAAAGAGACATCTCAACCTACCTTGAAGGATGAAGTTCCAAAGGATTGGCAATTCAAGAAAGCTCACCCTCAAGACCTCATTATAGGTGACACTACAAAAGGGGTAACTACTAGATCTCAATTAAAATCTACTGTTAATTTAGCCTTCATTTCTCAAA
Organism: Mallotus nudiflorus; assembly: GCA_947683625.1. NCBI lineage: Eukaryota > Viridiplantae > Streptophyta > Magnoliopsida > Malpighiales > Euphorbiaceae > Mallotus > Mallotus nudiflorus. Next base: position 193,765 of record CANTUR010000147.1, on the reverse strand, counting down.
TTGAACCCAAAAATATTGATGATGCTTTATGTGATGAATTTTGGGTCCTTGCTATGCAAGAAGAGTTAAATCAATTTGAGAGAAAAAAGGTTTGGACCTTGGTTCCTAGACCTAAACATCATCCTATTATAAGCACCAAATGGGTGTTTAGAAATAAGATGAATGAACAAGGTGTCATAACTAGGAACAAAGCTAGACTAGTAGCTAAAGGTTATAATCAAGAGGAAGGCATTGATTATGATGAAACCTTTACCGACGTTGTAAGGTTAGAAGCTATTAGGATGCTACTTGCATTTGCATCATACATGAATTTTAAACTTTATCAAATGGATGTTAAAAGTGCATTTTTAAATGGTTTTATTGAAAAGGAGGTATATGTTGAACAACCTCCGGGTTTTGAAAATTTTAACTCTCCAATCATGTTTTTAAATTGTCAAAAGCATTGTATGGATTGAAACAAGCTCCAAGAGCTTGGTATGAAAGATTGACTTTTTACTAGAGAAAGGTTTCTCTAAAGGAAAAGTTGACACAACTCTTTTCATAAAGAAATCTAAGCATGATTTATTAATTGTTCAAATTTATGTTGATGATATTATTTTCGGTGCTATTGACCATTGCTTGTGTGAGGAATTTTCTAAGCTAATGCAAGGAGAATTTGAGATGAGTATGATGGGAGAACTCAAGTTCTTTCTTGGACTTCAAATCAAACAATGTGAAGATAGGATTTTCATTAATCAAACCAAATATACAAGGGACATTCTCAAGAAGTTTGGAATGGATGGAGCTAAATCAAGCAAAACTCCAATGAGCACAACAACCAAATTAAATAAGGATAAGAATGCTAAACTGGTTGATGAAAAATGATTTAGAGGTATGATCGGATCCCTTCTTTATTTAACTGCTAGTAGACCCGATATTATGTTTGCTACTTGCTTGTGTGCTAGATTTCAATCAAGTCCTAGAGAGTCTCATTTGAATGCTATCAAAAGAATTTTTAAATATCTTTATGGTACATTGCATTTAGGACTTTGGTATCCTAGGAGTTCTTCCTTTGACTTGATTAGTTATTCTGATGCTGATTTTGCTGGTAGCCTACTAGATAGAAAAAGCACTTCTGGAACTTGTCAAATTTTAGGAAATTGCTTAGTTTCTTGGTTTAGTAAAAAACAAGTTTCTGTTGCCTTGTCCACCGCTGAAGCAGAATATGTGGCGGCTAGTTGTTGTTGCACCCAAGTTCTATGGCAAAAACAATAACTTTTGGACTATGACATTGATATTAATCATATTCCAATTAAGTGTGATAATACAAGTGCTATAAACCTTAGTAAGAATCCCATTCAGCATTCTAGAACTAAGCATATTAATATTAGACATCATTTCTTGCGTGATCATGTGCAAAATGGTGATATTTTTCTTGATTTTGTTGATACTAATCATCAATTAGCAGACATCTTTACCAAGCCTCTTTGTGAGGAAAGATTAAATTTTATTAAGCATGAACTTGGTATGATTGATGGGTCAAGCTTGTCTTGATCACTTGCTAAATTGATGAATTGATGATTAGAGTTTTATGTGATCATGTTCTTTAGAAAAATTATTTTCAGCATCATGTATATATTTTGTTTTAAAAGTATTTGCTTTAGCAAATTTACTTCATATACATGATATATTGTATTTCCCATTTGCATGATCTTTGTGCTAATTTTATTTGATTTGGATCCATATGGATTCATTGAATTTTTTTTCTTTTCAAAAGCCCTCCTATTTTGCAAGTTAATGATTAATTATTGAGCTAAAATCAATTAATTAATTATTTTAATTTTGCATAAATATTCCTCCTCCTTAACAAAATTTATTTTGTGTATTTTCATGATAGTTTATGTTTGGTTTATTTTCAGTATACTTTATGTATCAAAGTTTTGAGCTATTAGTCTATTTTTTTAATTCATTTTATGTCAGTTTCTGTTTGGTTTATTTTCAGTATACTTTTCATATATAAGTTCTGAGCTGTTAAGTGTGTTTTATGACTGTTTTTCGTCAGTTTATTTTCTAGATATTTTTTGGATATAAACCATGAGCTGTTAGTCTATTTTATAATTATTTTATGACAGTTTACATTTGGTTTATTTTCTAGATATTTTATGGATATAAGTCATGAGTTGTTTATTTATTTTATAATTATTTTATGATAGTTTATGCTCAATTTATTTTCTAGATATTTTTTGGATATAAGACATGAGCTGTTAGTTTTATATCTTATTTACAATTGACATTTTAATATCATTGTAATTTTTTTTATGCAATTTTATTTGCATCTTGACAAGGGGGGAGAAAATTTTTGAATTTGTTTAATTCTTGTGTTTTCTTAGAAATGATTTTTATCTGTAATAATGCATGGATATTTTTAAGATTTGGTCTAGCTTTGCATTTTAACAAAGGAGGAAAAATAATTGAGTTTGCAATGTACCTAGTTAATTTGAATTTTTTTTAAAGACGTGTTTATGTAAGTGACATAACTATGTGATAGTGTGTCCTTAATATCACTTTTGATCCATTGAAATAGAGGGAGAAAATTATTTAAATTTATTTCACATAATTTTTTTTTGCATGCATAGTAACAATGTAAGTGTGGCTAGTTTTGTCCTTGTGATAAATAGCCTTGTTTTGCTTACTTTTTTTTATATGACATGAATTTTTTATGCATGACCATTAATTGTGTTTATTCATGCAACATTGAATGACATGTATTTTATAAAGATTTTTCATATCTTTGTTTGCATTATTTTGGTTCTTGATCTTTTATTCCCTTTAGTATTTTTGGCTCCCTTAGGTCATGATTTCCCCTTATATCTCTCTCTTTTCTTTTTGTCTTTGACAAAGGGGGAGAAGAAGCTAAAGAAGCTATGTGCTTAGGGGATAAATAAAAGATATGCTAAGTACCATATGATTATGCATGATTGAATAGCTAAACTCTACATGATCATGTGATGTTTGAATATAGCATACATACTATTTTGTGATGCATTATATTAGCACTATATGCATATATGTTTAAAATTATTTTCTTCATGTTGTTTGATAACTTGTTATATTGTCTTTATTTTTAACAAGAAGGATAATGAATTTTTTTTTTTATATTTCTTATCATGTCCAATAAGGAGGAGAAATAAAGAAATATATTTTTATTGAAGGAATACATTTGTTAAACCCTTATACATGCTATGATAAATCATTTATTTATATGCTCTAACACATGATAAATATTGAATTTATGCACATGTTAAGGGGGAGCAAAATTATTTCTTATTTTTCATCTGTTTAATTTGAAAGGGGGAGCTATTTTTATTTAATATGCTTATATATGTTATTTATTTTTTACACACACACACATATTATTTATCATCTTTTCAAATTGGTTGTCAAAGCTAAAAAGGGGGAGATTATTGACCATTTGCATGATCAAACTCCTAATTTTGGAATTTGACAAACAATTTTTATAGTAATAATTTCAATTAAGTGTGTAGGGAATTATATACTAAACATATACCAAGCATATACACTTTGGATGAAAAGTGAATTTTCGGGCTGATTGAACCTCTGAGATTGAAGAAGGTTTTTGACATATTTAGAGCTCTTAAATGAGAAAATGAGCTTCTTAATATTTGAAGTAGACATCTTGAGCTTTCTGAATTGTGATTTTTTTGTGAAAATCCTAGTTCATTTGGTTATGCAAATTTTGAGTTGAAATTCACGTATATGTCTGTCATCTCAGACTGCACATCTCATAGTATTTTGAACATATCTTAAGTTACAGAAGTCCAATTAAAGTGATTCAAAATGATATAAAAATATAAGTCAAATATATACAACTTTCATGAATAAAGAATGAGCGAATTAAAATTTATTCAGGAGCAAATCATGGCTTTAACTTGTGTATAACTGTCTGACAGTATTATGCATTTTAGATTGCACAATCCTCAGTAATTTGGACATATCCCGAGCTACAGAAGTCAAATTTAGGTGATTCAAAACTTAATGGAAATATAATTCAAATATCTACAGCTTTCATGAATAAAGTATAAGCCAATTCAAATTTATTCAAGATAAAATCATGGCTTCAATTTGGGTATAGTTGTTTGATCGTAGTTTGCATTATAGATTGCATAACCCTTAGTATTTTAAACATATCTTAAGCTACAGAAGTAAAATTTATGTGATTCAAGTTGATATGGAAATATGATTCAAATATCTACAGCTTTTATGAAGAAAGTGTGGGCAAATTCAAACTTCCTAAGGAGCTAATTATGGTTTCAATCCATGAATAGCTGTCTGACAGCATCAGTCTCAATAATTCAAAATATAGACATTGGACACATCATTTATACCTCTAATAGCTATATTTTTTAGTATAAATACCTCTAGAGCTAAATGGAAGTTAGGCAACTTGTTTTATCATTTATTATCTCTTAAGCTTTCATTGAGCTCTCAAATTCTCTTAAATAATTCTTTGTTTGTATAACTCTTATGAGAGTTGGGTGTGTGTTAGAAATAGAATTTCTTTTCATCTTAAATCTTGGGTTAGATTATAAGGGAAGTGAGATTTATTTCTAAAGGAAATGGTTTAAGTGTTGTCCATTGAAACACTTAGGTTTTGGTTTTTTAGTGAGCCTTGAAAACTCATGTTGTAAGGTTATAAGAGTTAGCCATAAAACTCTTGTATAATCTTAATCCTGTGAATAAGATTGTGGGTGATTGAAAATCCTAACTTAAGGATAAGTTAGGTGGAGATGTAGGATTGTTATTGAATTTGAACTCCTTAAATCTTTATGTTCTTCATTCTTCCTTCTCAACTTCTATTTAATTCTTGCAAAGAATTCTTTTAATTTCTCATTTTTATTTGATAGTCCTATTCACCCCCCTCTAGGACTCTTTTCAATAGCTTTCTTCCAATCTGGATCATCTAAGCCTTCCTGCACATTACTTAGAATATATACAATAGATAATTGATTTACAGTAAATGCATGTGATTCAGACAAATGGTTGGTTGATATGAAGTTGTTGATAGGGTATTTAGCTTTGGTATGAAGGTCCGGATCATATTGTTTTTTTGGAACTCTTTTATTGATCCTAGAAGGATAATAAGGCTCAATATTTGGAATTAAAGGAGACAATTTTACCTTATTATGCACCGCATCCGAAGTTTCTTTAGCTTTCGGTGTGGGTTGGGAAGATGTATGATCTTGATTACTCAGTTTTTCTTCAATGATCTGTCCGGGTGAGATGCTCGTACTCGGAACATCAGATGTCTATCTAGGTAAGATGCTCATGCTTGGAACACCAGATGTCTATTCGGGTGAGATGCTCGTACTCAGAACATCAGATGTCTATCAGGGTAAAATGCTCAAACTCAAATTCGTCAGAACACTTAAAATGCTATCTTTAAGCTCAAAGAGGTTCGGATGGTTCTCCCCTTGAAGAGAGCACTCGGAGTGGAAAAAGAAAGGACTATTTTCATGAAACTGAACATCCTGAGTAACATACATCTTTTTAATATTCGGATCATAACATCAATATCCTTTTTGTAAATCCGCATAGCCAACAAAGATACACCATATAGCTCGAGGGTCTAATTTACCGAGTGTCTGATGAACATATGCCAAACATCCAAAAACTTGAGGTTTGAGATTATTGAGGGGTGGAGATATGACAAGTTCCTGAAGTTTTTGAAGAGGAGTTTTAAAATCGAGTACTCATGATGGTGTTCGGTTTATGAGGTATGCAGCAGATCGAACAAACTCTCCCCAATATTCTCGAGGAACATTCATATCAAACAATGATTCTCGAAAAACTTCCAATAACTGCCGGTTCTTCTATTCGGCTATACCATTTTTTTGAGGAGTGCCGACACAAGATGTTTGGTGGCGAATGCCTTTCTTGTGGCAGAAATCATTAAGGATTGAGTTAACATACTCCTTACCATTGTCAGACTGTAAGACTCGAATTCTACTTTGGTATTGTGTAGCCACCATGTTGTACGGGTCCTGAAACTTGGAGCACACATCTCCATTATTGGAAAGTAGTGATACCCAAGTCATCTGGGTACATTCATCAATAAATGTTACAAAATATCGAGCACCAAATAGAGTGGGAATCCAAATAGGTCCCTATACATCAGAATGAATGGTCATAAATGGAGCTGAATTTTTATTATAACTTGGTACATAAGAAATTCAGTGGCCTTTTGCCAATTCACAAACATCACACTTGAATTTTGAGTCTATGGTATTCAAAAATAAATTTGGTTTTATTTGTTTAAGATAATGAAAAGAGAGATGCCCAAGATGACGATGCCACAAGATTACTTGGTCTTTACTCGAGCAACTTCTACCAACCTTATTAACTTGACTTGTCTTCCATTTTGAATCATCATGCAACTCAAGATAGTACAATTTTCCACGTTTAACACTAGAGCCAAGAATTCGGTGCATTGTAATGTCTTGAAATACACAATAATTAGGCCAAAATTTAATAGTGCAATTCAAGGTTTAGTGCTTTGGCCAACAGATAGTAGATTATGAGAAAGAGATGGAACAACAAGAACAATATCTAAATTAAAAGAGTCAGAGTTAGATACTGATCCCTCATGAGTGACTGGTGCTATGCCTCCATTAGCAGTTAGAATATCTTATTGGGTTGATGGACGGATAGATGTAAGATGGTGAGTGGAGTTTGTCATATGATCAATAGCACCTGTATCAATAATCCATGTATTATTTCGAGTAAGATTTTTCATACCTGAAGTGGTATCAGGATTACCACTTGGTTTAGTAGAAGTAGCAATTGCAGCCTTGCCAAGCTTCTTACGAGGCTTTTTGTTGAAATCCGTCCATTCTGGATATCCCACAATTTCATAGCATCGTTCCTTGGAGTGTCCAACTTCACCACAATGAGTACAGGTGTATGTGGTGAGCTTACTTGGTATCTTTCCTTTGAACTGGGGTCGAGTCTGAGCTGCTATAAGTACAAAATGGCCCGGCAGTATCTTCGACTCTTCCATCGTATGTCATTGGTTATGATCCCTCTGGACATATGCATAACTAGACTTGAGATCAAGAGGTGGATCCTTCTAGAGTATTTCACTCCGAGCATTATTAAATTCAGAATCAAGCCCCGTTAGGAAAATATGTGTTCGAAGCTGGGTAATATGTTTATAGAGTGATACTACTCCATTAACATCCTCCCCTTGTGCACACGTCCGGGCATCGATTTCCTGAAATATTCCAATCAATGCATTATAGTATACAAGTAATGGCTTACCATTTTGACGTGTTGTGAATGATTTCTAGTTCAATTCAAATATCTGGGTTTCATCAGACCCATCATAGAAGGTTTTTGAGACAACATCCCTTATCTCTTTTACTGTTGGAAGACAGATGAATCTATGCATCAATGTCGGACTCATTGAGTCAATTAGCCAACTTTTGACTCAATTATTATCAAAGAGCCAAGTCTCCAATGCTTTATCACTTGCTGGTGGCTCTAGCATAGTGCCATTCAGAAAGCCAGATTTATTTCTGGCTTCAATTCGCATCTCCATGATCTGTGACCATAAAGTATATTTTGTATCATCAAGAATAATTCTTGTGGGAAAGGGAGAATTATCTTGAAGGGTTTGAATAAAGTTGGGTGTTCTATGGGATACGATGGATGTGTTTTCGGTGGTCATGATTTTGAAGATTCAAAGGATTCAAAGGAAAAAGAAAATATAATTTGCAAGAATTTAATAAAAAATTCGATTTCAATGGGTATGCTCTGATACCATGAAGAATAAAATTCAAAGGAAAAGAAAGAAAATTTCAAAGGAAATATTTTTCCATTGATATTCAAAGCAGGGTTACACCCCTTATATATACATACAGGAATCCTAATCACAACCTAATTAGGAATAGAATAACATCCTAAATAGAATGGAACTTTATTCCTAATTGTATACAAATATTTACTTCCTAATATATATAATAAAAATATTTACTTCCTCAACATTTTCTACCAAATGCCTCAATTTTCATTATCAATGTTTGATTAATAAAATGATCAAACATACATAACACATTCCAAAACTTAATTGAATTTAAATCATTCATGAATTATAAAAGATAAAAATGTAGTTATTATATTAATTCATCATTGTAATTTTAATAACAAAGACTTAGCCAAAATATATAGTATTCAAAATTAAATAACAATAAGGAAGTAAATAAAACATCAAGCAACTAAATAAAGAAAAGAGAAAAAGATTGTGCTTGATAAACTCTTTAATACTCTATGAAGTTATTTGATAATTAAATGATCTTGATATCTTCCTTGAACCTTTGGCTTTGTCTTTTAAAATACTTAATACTTTAATAATAAAGTTCACAATTGATACTAATATTTCTAAGTAATAACTAAATGTTCCTCATGCCTAATACAGAGCCAAACTGATGTATTTATAGGCTTCCCCTCATTCCAACTCGTACTTCCTTTAAATAAATGTAATGAAATGTGAAAAGATATATTGAAAAGACATGAATGGCGACTTGGCACTTCCTGTCTCTGTGCCAACTCGACACCACTATGCTAACTCGACATAGCTGTACTGACTCGGCATAGAGTCTCTTCTGTCATGACTCGGCATATACCACTTCTCTTTTGTCTTGACCTTTATCGAGCCCTTCTTCATTCCATAGCATTCAAATGCATTTTGATGTATGGATTAAACTTAAAAAGGACATACAAAAAAAAATTGAAATGAGAATAACAAAAATAAGAATAATCATGCAATAATGGAAACAAACACAAGCAAAAACTAAGAAAAGATAAGCATAAACATACTAAATAACTATGCTAATTTTCATTGTAATAAACTCCCCCACACTTAGACCTTGTTTTCCCTCATGTAAGAAATAAAGACCTAAGTTAGAGAATTAACAAAATTTTTATCTTCTCTAAAATAAATGTAACTATCTCAACAAGTCATATTAATCATGAAAGAAGTTAAGAAAAAGATTGTTAATAAGTAAACTTCCAATGCTCAACAATGATAGATAAAACAAGCTTCATATCATAATTAATAAGTTTAACAATTTATCTCAAATTATCAAGAACAAAATCAAAGAATATAAAGTCAAAATGTTAACCAAGCTATTTAACTATAATGTTCATTTATCAAATTTAGGATTTGTAAGAACTAAAGTAGCCATTGGGACTAAGATTAAGCACACACACACTAACTAACTATTCTCATGGTGTATATGACAAGGTTTAGTGAGTATCCATGATTTTAGCAACTGTGACACTGTTTGAGCTCAGGGCTCTAGGGAACACACTACTATATCACAAAGACATAGCGTGGAGATGAGGAGTCGCCACCTAGGGTAATAATTGGAACAATTCGAAGGTGGTGGTAACTCGATTCTATAAAAGAGAGTTAGTACCACAACCAGAAGATTCTAGATATAAGATATCAACTTCTTTCAGTCTTGTATTAATTACTAAATTATTCCCTATTTACTTGTAATTTCATATAAATCTTAATTTAGCATATATCTAACTTTAAAGGCAACTAGTAATGAAAGAGCATATAAATAATGCATTCACATAGATCGCAACATCCCTAAATTAGTGTAATCTATATTGATTTTAATTTAAGTGAGCTAAGTTTATATTTTATTTATAAGTGAAATAAAGCTAAAGGTGGGCCTACATTTTAAGATAATTAATGAGCCTAAGTATACTTGTTTTAATTCTAAAATGTGGGCTTAAGTCTATTAATTTTAATGGAAATGAATTTGGTTAGATTAGTGGGTCTAATTATAATTAATTTTAATTTAAATGAAGTGATATTAAATCTATTTAGTTTAAAGGAAATGCTTTAATGGGCTGAGTTAAGTCTAAGTTAATTTTAATTAAACTAAAGTAGACCTAAGTCTATTATCCTATAATGGGCCTAAATTGATTTTAAAGTTATTTAAAACCTAAAATGGGTTAATTTTAAACGTGGACTTGGAGCTCAAAATGCACAAAAATAAACAAATAAGTCCAAAAACATAAAAAAAATACTAACACAATCAAATAAAAAGATAAAACAAGAAATTAAAATATTTCTTCTAAAAACCCTAATTTGATTTCATGCAACCTAATATTAATCTACAACCACCATTGATTTTATTAAGGTTTATCAAACGAACCCTAATTTACTAATCAGTTTTAAAGTACAGAAAAATAAAAATATTACTATTCCTACTATTGGGGCTATTACAATCCTTATCTACGTAAATTAGAACTCATTAATTACATGCCCAAATAAACCAAATAAATAATAAAAAAGAACAAAAAAAACATAGAATATTAAAAACCTAAAATCTAATTAAAAATGACTATAGAATTAAATCTATGGCATCCCATGAATCTTCATGGATCTTTCTCATGTATTCATCGCACAATTTTGGTTATGCCCATCAAAATCAAAATCACAAAACAAAATGAAAAATAGAATAAAAGAATTAGTAGATGATCAAATAATAAAAAAACAAAACCAAAGAGAAGAATAATATAGAAGAAACAAGAAAACAATGGGATGATGCTGTGCAGTTTAATTGCCCCTCAGAATAGGAATCACTGTTGAAAATTGACCTCTGGCTTAATTTTAGAAATTACTAGGACCTATGTGTTTTTTTAAAAAAAACTAAAGAATGTTTTCAAAATTTTTTTTAAAACTCCGCACTATTTTTTAGCAATCTCTCTTTTCTTTTTCTTTCTTTTTTTTGAACCAGCCTTTTCTTCTCTTGTTTTTTCTCTCTTCGCCTCTTTTTTCAAAGCAGCGTGCTTCTGCTTTTTTTTTTTTATGCCCAAAATCCCCTCTGTCCAAGAGTCTCAGCTCTCCTCTTGATAAAATTATTTATCTTTGATAATTTTTTTTTGATTTAATCCAAAATAAAGATAAATATATGATACACGAAGAAAACACGGGTCTAATAGGATAATAAATGGGTTAAAATTTATTTATTTTTATTATTTGTTTAACCAATAAAAAATTAAATAAATGGATTTTTCAAAAATAAAATAAAAAACCGCCGATTGGAATTATGGAAATCTGATAGGATTTCTGTATTTCCAATCAATCTTTTTTTCTTTAACTTTTAATTACAAAAAGGCTCCTAAAGAAAATTCAATTTCGCAATTAAACCCCTATAAAAATTGCAATTTCCTCCTTAAAACTCACAGTTTTAGTTCTAAAAATCCAAAATCAATATTTAGATATCAATTTCGATCAAATTTTCATCATAGGAGCTCTCGTCGCATCTATGCATTAATGCATCCTGAAATTAGGTGCTTACAAATGGCATTTTTAGACACTTCCTTCTTTTTTTTTTTTTGTTTATAGATACATTCTTTCCGAATGAATGTGATTAAGGAGTATACTCAATTACACACAACTTACTCGAAATGCACGACGTTAACAAGCATTGTTTATATATATATATATATATATATATATATATATATATATATATATATATATATATATATATATATATATATATATATTAAAATAAAAATGTATCCTCATCCATTATTAAAAAAATGAGTTGCTCGTATTATGGCTATAGTTTCCCTAAGGCTATAGTTTCCCTAAGGCTACTTCAATCTTTAAAATCTAATTTTAAATCCTTACCATCCTAGCCTAAGCATAGTTAAAAAGTTGACTAAACATTCTTGAGATTATGAAAATAATAATAAGAGATAAAACGAAAATTTAATACTTACTCTAAATGAAACTTTAATATTCTACCAATTAAGCATAAAAAGTTAGTTATTAACATAGCATCAAAATAAGATAAACTTGAAAAATATACTACTTATAAATATGGATAAGATAAAATAATGCAAAATATAGCATAGACACATATGCATATAAACATAAACATAATTAAAATAATAACTACTAATATCCCTTCCCCACACTTAAAAACACACATTATCCCCAATGTGAATTTTAAAAATTAAGGAAAGGTAAAAAAAACTCCCCTAAGCATCTGAAGGCGATGGTGGAGGAGAGTTGATGGTGAAACTAGAATAAGCGAAAAACTAATTCATCTTATATTCCATCCGATGTTGGCAGCGAGCAAGGTGGTGGTTCGAAGATACCATCCCACTCAATTGGTGTTGCATCTCCTTTTTATTTTTTAGAATTTGCTCTATAATATGTGAATTTCCATCACTAATAAATGCTCTAGGAGTACTAAACCTTGGAAAAATTAGATTATTGAGCATCTTTTTAACAACCTTTGTGTCATTAATAACAGTTGGTATTGCTTCCACCCACTTTGAGACATAGTCGACCATAACTAAGATGTACTTGTAGCCTAAAGAACTCAAAAATGGACCCATAAAATCTATGCCCTAAACATCAAGAACCTCAACTTCAAGAATTCCTTTTAAAGGAATTTCATGTTTCTTAGAAATATTACCCATTCTTTAGCACCTATCATATGTAATCACAAATTCTCTAATATCCTTGAATAATGTAGGCCACAAAAAACCAGATTGAAGTACCTTTGATGCTTCTTTTGATGCACCAAAGTGTCCACCTACATCCAAAGAATGACAATGTCTCAAAACATCTTGAATTTCATCTTAAGGAATGCACTTTCTAATCAAACTATCTGCACATCTCTTATAAAGTAATGGTTCCTCCCAATAGTAGAATTTACTACCATGCAAGAATTTCTTCCTTTGTCTATAATCCAACTCATAAGGAAGAACACCACTCACAAGATAATTTGCAATATCTGTAAACCATGGAATTTCCTTTGATGCTATACTAAGTAGATGTTTACCATGCAAGGTCTCATTAATTGGCACACTATCATTATTCCTCTTCAATCCCTCTTAATCAAGCCTTGATAAATGATCCACAACAAGGTTCTCACTTCCTTTCTTGTCTCTCACTTCCCAATCAAATTCCTGAAGCATTAGAATCCACCTTAAGAGCCTAGGTTTTGCATCCTTCTTACTTAGAAGATACTTGGGGGCAATATGATCTAAAAAAATAATCACTTTTTTCCCTACAAGGTGTTCTTTAAACTTATAAAATGCATAAACAATAGTAAAAAACTCTTTAAACAATAGTAAAAAACTCTTTCTCCATAATGGTATAATTGATTTCAGCACCATCAAGTAGTTTGCTAGCATAATAGATCACATAAGGCTTGCTTTCTTTTCTTTGTCCCAAAACAGCCCCTACCACAAAGTTACTTGTGTCACATATAATTTTCAATGGTTGCTCCCAATTAGGTGGCTGCAAAATAGGTGCTAAAATAAAAGCTTTCTTCAAGGCATCAAATGAATCAATACATGCCTCATCAAACTCAAAATTAACATCCTTAGCAAGTAGTTTGCATAATCGCTTTTCTATCTTGGAAAAATCTTTGATGAATCTTCTATAAAAGCCCATATGACCAAAAAATCTTCTTATATCCTTAACACACTTTAGAGGTGGAAAATTAGCAATCACTTCTATCTTCACTCTATCAACTTCAATACCTTTTTTGATACCGAGTGTGTAAGAATAATTCCCTCTTGTGCCATGAAGTGGCACTTTTCCCAATTGAGTACTAATCCATCCTCTATGCACCTGTTAAGAGCTTTAGAAAGATTTTCTAGACAATTTGCAAAGTTAATTCCATAAACGCTAAAATCATTCATAAAAATCTCTACACAATCATCAATTAAATCACTAAAAATTAAAAACTTGTATCTTTGAAAAGTTGTAGGAGCATTGTATAAACCAAAAGGCATACTCCTAAAGGAAAAAGTACCATATGGGAATGTAAAGGTAGTCTTAGCTTGGTCCTCGGGGTAAATGGGAATTTGGTAAAAACCACTAAGTCCATCTAGGTAGTAAAAATAAGAAAAGTTGGCTAATCTCTTAAGAACTTAATCAATAAAAGGCACTGGAAAATGATCTTTCCTAGTTGCTTTATTTAATTTTCTGTAATTAATGCACATACGTTATCCCGTGATAGTCCTTATGGGTATCAAATCATTATATTCATTTTTAATAACACTCATGCCTCCCTTCTTAGGGACAACTTGAACTGGGCTTACCTATTTTCTATCACTAATAGAATATATGATTCCATTGTCAAGCAACTTTATTACCTCTTTTCTCACCACTTCCTTAAGAGTAGGATTCAACCGCCTTTGACCTTCAATGGAAGGCTTAACACCATCCTATAAAAGGATTCTATGCATATTCACATTTGGACTAAGACCCTTTAAATCATTTATAGAATAACCAATGGCATCTCTATGACTAAGTAGCATGTTATATAAAGTATCCACATTAATAATAAGGAAAGATGAATTCACAATAGAAGGAAATTTAAAGTTAGAGTCAAGAAATACATATATTAGATTTGAGGGTAAAGGCTTAAGCTCTAGTTTTACTTCTTCATGTTGTTGAGTAGACTTTGGATCATCATCCTTTCTTAAAGGTTCAAACTTTGAAGTCCTATGAGGAGGAAAATATGGAGTTGACTTTAAAGATCTCACATTAGCTTATTACATAATGTATGGTTCAATGGGGTATTTTCTTAGACATTCATGTATCACCTTATTAATGCATTCATTAATAACATCAACTGAATCCATTCTACTTGCAAGTTCCTTCGTGTAGACTTCATAATCTTGAATTCATTAAACTCCATACACTCATTATCTACTTCTAATATAATTTTGCCTCTCTTTATGTCAATCATCGCACCCGCCGTTACCAAAAATGGTCTCCTAAATAAAATTAGGATTTCAAAGTATTCCTCCATGTCTAATACAATAAAATCAGTTGGTATAACAAACTTACCCACTTTAGTTAGTAAATTTTCAAGAATGCCAAGTGGATAAGTGATAGATTTATCCGCCATGGAAAGACACATTTGTGTAGGCTTAAGGTCTCCCAAGTCAAGCCTCCTATAGATGAAGAAAAGTATAAGATTAACACTAGCACCAATATCACATAAAGCTTTATCAAAATGAGTATCACCAATTATACAAGGAACGATAAAACAACCAGGATCCTTAAGCTTTAGTGGAGATTTAAAGTACATAGCTTTAGATTCTTCAACAAGAGAAACTAACCTATAGTCTTCAAGCTTGCTTTTATGGTTAATGATATCTTTCAAAAACTTACTTCAAGCTGGCATGTCTTTAATGGCATCCATAAATGGCACGGTAATGGTGATTTCCTTTAGATAATTCAAGAATTTTCCAAATTCCTTATCCAAGCTACATCTTATGACCCTTTGTGAAAAAGGTAGTATTTTAAAGTCTACCTTGTGTTCATCATCTTTAGGTGGTATGACATCTTCCTTATTACCCTTCTTTACACCTTCAACATTATTTTTACTACTTACAACCACATCATCATTCCCATTACTAGCTTTAATCTCTACTAGATCATCATCCTTAACCACTCTCTTATTCTTACTAGCAACTTTTTTAACTTCGTTACCACTCCTCAAAGTGATTAATTGGAAAGTCTCTTTTAAAGCAAACTTTGGTTGGCTACGAAGCTTTCCTAAGGGTTTAGAGTTAGAGGAAGAGGCTTGTTGGGCAATTTGGGTTTTTGGAGTTAACTTGCTTAAAAGTTTGGAGTTAATTTGCTTAAATTGCTCCTCACTTTGTTTGTTAATGGTCATTTATTAATTAACAAATTACTCCATGAGAGTCTCAAGGTTAGATTTGGGTTGTGTAGGGTTGAAAGCTTGTTTAATGGGAAATCTTAATGGGTTTTATAGTTTAGTGTTTAGGTTAAATAGGGGATTTAATTAAGAGGATGGGTTTGACCATAAAAATCCTGGATGGTTTCTCCATTGGGGATTATAAAAGTTTAAGTTCATTCCCTCTCTTTGGTTGAAAGCTCCTTTTATAAAACTCAGATCCTCATTAAAACCCATATTACATTGAGAACATGAATGAGGTCCTCTACATAACTCATAAACAACATTAGCACTTTCAACATAATTAATTTGAGATTTACTTACCAACTTAGTGAGAGCATCTAACTTTGCATTCAATAAATTGATGGTGTCAAGCTCCAAGACTCTTTTGGCTTTTGCCATTATTGTCTTATCACCTATGTATCCTTGAGATGCAAGTTCTTTAAGTAAAGTGACAACTTCCCTAGCTATTTTATCCATTCATTTCCCACTAGAGGCTGCATTAACAATATTCCTATTTTCATCTGTTAACCCATTGTAGAAAATTTAAGGGATTATCCAATCTAGCAAACCATGATGTGGGCATTGCCTTTGAAGTTCCTTGAATTGAACCTAAGCCGCATAGATTGTGTCACTTGTATTTTGCATGAAAGTAGTGATCTCATTATGAAACATAGTAGTTTTGTGTGGTGGAAAATATTTATGAAGAAATGCTTGCTTTAATTAGTCCCAAGTTGTTATTGATTCTCTTAGCAAACTAGTAAGCCAAAATTGTGCCTTCTCCTTGACTAAAATGGGAAAAGCCTCAGCCTTATTACATCATCAGTCACACCATTTATTTTAAAGGTCGCACACATGTTAAGGAAAGTCAATATATGACCATATAGATCCTCTCCTTGTAGACCTCCAAACTAATTATTTTGCACCATTTGAATAATGCTTGACTTAATTTTGAAGTTATTGTTAGCAATTGATGGAGCCACTATCCCTCCAAAACCACTAGTTCTGTCGAGTAAGGTAATATCAACTAAAGTCCTTCTTTTTGGTTCAATCATATTATTCAATTCCTATTTATCCACTCTTTTATGTCTTTGCTCCCTACATAAAGCACGTAAAATCAATTCAATTTCTAGATCAAAACATAGAGTATTATCACTAACACTTTTAGTAAGCATCATTAAGAGTGAAATCAAAAGTTAATAATTACTAATCAATAATATTATAAATTATAAAAAACAAATATAAAAGTAGGGCCCAAAACAATCTTTCTCTACCCTAAGTTAATAAAATTTTTCTAATAAATTCCTCGGTAATAGCGCCAAGATTTAATGTGGGTCCAATGTAATACCCTAGTCTCTAGACTAAATATAGAGTAAGTAGGGTGTCAAACACAAGGGAATTTGGAGTAAATTATGTATTAACCAAATAAATACTCAGATGGATAAGCAATAAAATAAAAGAAAATATTGAATGTTCTAAATTACAATTGAGAATTAATCAAGAACTATATTTATTAACAAACACATAAATACATGAAATGATTGGAGAATTTAGACAACAATCCTTAAAAATAATTCTCATTGTCAATTAAGAGTATTTTCATTTAGAGTCTATAAGTACTTTCATAACATTTTAGAGATGAACAAAAATCATTAAGTTCCATGCCAATTCTTAAATCCTTTAAAGTGAATTTCTTGCCTCCAAGTATCCTAACCTTTAAATGAATTCAACTCCTTTTTCGCCAAATGCCTCAATTCTCATTGTAAATGTTTGATTAACAAGATGATCAAACATAAATAATGCATTCCAAAACTTAATTGAATTTAAATCATTCATGAATTATAAAAGATAAAAATGTAGTTCTTATATTAATTCATCATTGTAATTCTAATAACAAAGACTTAGCCAAAATACATAGTATTCAAAATTAAATAACAACAATGAAGTAAATAAAACATCAAGCAATTAAATAAAGAAAAGAGAAAAAGATTGTGCTTGATAAACTCTTAAATACTCTAAGAAATTACTCGATAATGAAATGATCTTGATATCTTCTTTAAACCTTTGGCTTTTTCTTTTAAAATACTTAATACTTTAATAATAAAGTTCACAACTGATACTAATATTTCTAAGAAATAACTAAATATTCTTTATGCCTAAAACAAAGTTAAAATGATGTATTTATAGGCTTCCCCCCATTTCAACTCGTACTTCCTTCAAATAGATGTAATGAAATGTGAAAAGGTATATTGAAAAGACATGAATGGCAACTTGGCACCACTGTGTCAAGTCTGGTAACTCAACACAGAGTCTCTTATGTTATGACTCAACCCATACCACTTCTCTCTTGTCTTGACCTTTATCGAGCCCTTCTTCATTCCACAACATTCAAATGCACTTCGATGTATGGATTAAACTTAAAAAGGACCTACAAAACACAAAATTGAAACGAGAATAACAAAAATAAGAATAATCATGCAACAATGGAAATAAACATAAGCAAAAACTAAGAAAAGATAAGCATAAACATACTAATGAACTATGCTAATTTGCATTATGACACATTAACACCTACATCATATCCACCAGCATCATTTGAGAGCAATAGCTTCTTTACAGATTCCTTCTCAGCACCCCTACCGTACACTCCAGATGCATCCACTACTGAAGTTTCTTTAATTCTTTACCATAGTTGTTCCATAAACCCCCCACCTCTAAGGCCAAGAATATCCTTTTGTTTTACTATAAGTCTTGTAAACACTTGTTCTAGTTTTGAATTTATTCCTTTATTAAAAGATTAAAAGGAGAAAAAAATTTATACCTTAGTAACACTGGTTTGATACTCAGCCTCAATCTTGCACTGTAAATCTTCAGTAGAGATATCCTCTAAAAGGTCCTCTGCATCATAGATAACATGTTTAAGCTCCTCAATCCATTCCTTAACATTCTCGTTCCTAATTTGCTTCATCTCAGCATCATCAAGAACATCAATGACAAACATCAAGGTTAGCTTTAACCTCTTAAGAAGCTTGCCCTTGAGCTTATTTTTCTTAATGCAATTAAGAACCTCATGAGAAATAAGCCTATTAAATAGCACCTAAAGTGAAGTAGAAAGAAAAGCACACTCACTAGGGCTTTAGCCATGTTTTATGTAAAGGGAAGGAAATAGATGAGAAATATTTAGAAGAAATTGCCAAACAAAGAAACATAATGACTTGCATCAGTGAACGCATGAAGACTAGTGGAAGAATGACAATAAAGTTGCAAGCCATCATTTATAGTACCTGACAAGTATCATAACAGTCGTGTTACACAACTCCAATGTTCAGAGGTAGGTCGGTGCATGAACTGAGATAACTAATTAACAATAAATGCAATTTTTAGTTTGGTGATGAGAAGATATTATAAGCTATTGATGATTGCCCGATACTTAATAGGATTAGCTAGTATAGTACCTGAGTGAAAAGAGAGTTGTGTGTTACAAGTAGTGGTGTTTGCACTAGTTTGGCACCAATTATTTTTGTCTTTTTAAAAGTAGCTCCATGATATACTGATGCTGGGATAGTATCAACCCTTAATCATTTGAAACAATTTTAATCCCCAAGAAGTAAGATAAGTTCCTAAAATCCTTGAGAGAGAACCTTCGTGTAAGAATTTGAATAAACTTAATGATTTTATCCTACTTATTTCTAATTATGACTAAATCATCAACATAAATAAGAAGATAAATGATATAATGTGCATCTTTAAAAACAAATAAAGATGTATCAGCCAGAGAATTAGTAAACCTAAATTATAGAATAAAAGTGAGTAATTCATGATGCCAGGAATGCATAGCTTGTTTGAGTCTGTAGATGGCTTTTTTTTTTTTAAATTTACACATATAATCAAGTTTTTCCCTATCAATGAAACCACTAGGTTGATGTATAAACACATCTTTAGATAAATGCCCTTAAAGGAAGGCATTATTGACATCAAGCTATCTTATTGGCTAGCCATGACTAACTGGAATGCTGAGTACTATACGAACTATTGTAGGATTTATCACTGGATTGAAAGTATCATGGAAGTCCAGTCCAGGACATTGATGAAACCCCTTGGCAACTAAGTGAGCTTTGTACCTGTTAAGAGAACCATCAGATTTTCTTTTTATTCAAAAAATCCATTTACACCTAATTAAATTATAATATGAGTTTGGAGGTACTAGTTCCTAGGTTCCATTTTTTACTAATGCACTAAGCTCTTCTGACATGGCTTTACGCCATTTGGAATCTTTGAGTGCTTGGCGAGTAGTGGTGGGTTCAATTTCTACAAGATTTGGTAACTGGGCATGAAGATTCATTTTTCTGAGAGGTGTATGAATGTTGTTTTTAGACCTTGTAACCATGGTATAGGTGTAAGTGTTTAAGAGAGCAGAGGTTGTATATGATGTGTTTTGGGTATTACATAGGTTTTTTTAGGTACTGCAACCATAGATGGTATTTGTATTAGAGGTGGAAATTAGCTTACTATTGTGTTTGGTTGAGGTCGAGACTCTTTGGTTTTAAGATGCAAAAATAGGAAAACGGACTCTATAAATCTCATATGTCTTGAAACATAGATTTTGGATGTATTTGGATCAAGACATAAATATGTACTTTGGGTGAGTGAGTATCCAAGAAAGACACATGGTTTGGAGTTAAACTCTAACTTATGAGAGTTATAAGGTTTTAACCAAGGGTAACATAGGTAGCTAAATATCTTGAGTTTAGTATAGTTGGGAGTGGTGTTAAAGATCTTTTCATAAGATGAATGATTCTGTAAAGTAATCGTGGGTAGTCTATTTATAAGATACATTGCTGTGGTAAAGGCATATGACCAATAATGTAAGGGTATGGAGGCATGAGATAAGAGATATAGATCAATTTCGACGAAGTGCAAGTGTCTATGTTCTAACAAGCCATTGTGTTTAGGTGTATGTGGTGGTATGGTGAGGTGTGTTATGCCATAAGTAGAAAGAAATTGTGTTAATACAATGAATTCACCACCATTATTTAAGTAGAATGTTATAATGGAGTGAGCAAAAAAATTTTCAACAATGGCCTCAAAATGAATGAAAACCTCTTTCGTATTAAATTTTTATTTTAAGGGATAGAACTAGAGGTATTTTATGTAATGATCCACAAAAATCACATAGTATTTAAAACCATCAATGGACACCAATGGTGAGGTCCAAACATCCAAATATATAATCTGTAAAGGATGAAAGGAGGTTATTGTAGACTTTGCAAAAGATAATTTATGACTTTTATTCATAAGGCAAGCATTACAATGATCAGTAGAACACTAAAGAAGAATTTAAACTCAAGTTATTGGTAGATAAAATTTATTTGAGGATCAACATGGACGAATGGCTAAGTCGATGATGCCAGGTAGAGGTTGTTATCTTAACACTTGAAAAGGCTATGATGGGTTTAGGATTTGTCCACTCATGCATACCATCCTTAGTTTGGCTCATCAATAATGTTGTCCCTGTTAAGATCCTTCATAAGAAAAGAAGAGGGTAAGAAATCAATGGGAGAATTATTCAAATTATTAAATTGATAAATAAAAATTAAGTTTCTTTTCATACTTTAAACACATAGAACATTATATAATTAAAAAGATTTATAAGGAGTATTGAGAGTGGTTAAACTAGAGTGAGTTATAGGTAACTCTAAGCCATCTCTAATCATCATATCATTATAGCCTTTGTATGGGGAGTGTAGAAAAAGATTTTGCAAATTTGCTATAATATAATGAGATGCACCATTTTTTAAGAGCCAATTTTGATTTTTTGAGTTTGTTGCAGCATAGTTTGCTCGAGGTTGCATGGTGGTTGAGTGCTGGTGTTATTTAATTGAGCTGGTTGTATCTTGTATGATGGACAGTACTTGGCAGTATGACCCTAAATGCAACACAATTAACAAAACCTAGATAAAGTCATTATTGTCAATTATAGCAATTAGCATTGGTGTTTTGAGTGGTTCTATTGTAATGATTTTGAGCTGAAGAATTATTATTGTTGGTTTGGAGCCAGTTGGAATTTGTATGAGTCATGACATGGTCAGTAATTGGAAATATGGTTTCAGGTTTGGGAAGATTCAATGAGGCTTCAAATTTAGTAGGTTCTCATGGAGTTCTTCATATGTGATAGGGGTATCCTTGGCTTGAATCTTATCTATGAGATTCGTTATCATCAAATGGAGCTCTAAGAAGAGAAAGCTCATTAGTTTGAGCTTTAATTTACTAAAGAAAATTTGTTATAGATTCAACTCCTTTTGTCATATGCTTTATTTGGTTTTTCACTTGTTTGATGCATCCTCTTATTGGTTTGGCATAAGTGCTGGTAAAAGTAGACCATGCTTCTTATAATGTTTTTGCATTTGCAATAAATGGGATTATTGTAGGTGAGATAGAGCCAATAATGGCATTAAGAATTAATTAATCTTGGTGAACCTAAATGGTATAGGCAAGATTTGGAGAAGTTCTACCATTAGTTATTATGGTAGATGATGGACAGAGTTTGGAGCCATCAATATAGCCTAAAAGATTATAACCAATGAAAAGTGTCTGAAACTATAGTTTCCAAGAGAGATGATAACTTGCTTCCTGAACCTTGGAGTTTAAGTCCTATAAGGAATTACAAATGGCAAGGTGAGAGGTAGGGAGGATTCCTATAAACACTTTGATGCTTAAGTTAGAGAATATAGAGAGAGAGTTTAGAAAGATAAAGAGAGCAAAGAGTATGAGAGAATAAAATGAATGAGAATGAGGGATATAGGGTCCTATTTATAGGGATAGTGATGCTCAAACTTGAGAGGAATAGGATTCTTTTTCTTATAAAGGTCTTGTGCCTTTTAGAGAGTATTTCTTCTTTTCCAAGAGTCTCCTTAATTGGGAATCATTTTCCTATCTACTTTGGAAATTCTTTATTTACAAGTAACCCTTGTATAGAAAAATAAACCTTTAATAGAATAAAAATAGGTATATGGGGTATCAAAAGTCCTCCCTGAAAGTATGTTTAGATATTTATGTTTGATGTATTTTGATATAACAAGTCAGAAAGTTGATTCTTTTACTGGGAGAGAGAGACTGCATGTATGATTGCATCTAATGTAGAGGGGTGATTTGAGGTGGCCAGCCTCAATCACAGAAAAAGAAATTATGCTCGGTTTTGAGTTTTAGAATCACTGTATCAAAATATCTTACATATGAAGTGCTAGCTAGACTTAGATGCACAAATCCTATAATAAAAGATGCTCAGTGTTATAGAAATGACCTAAGGGATTAACCTATCAATATTATAGAAATGACCAGATAAAACCAGCTATCACTAGAGTTTTGATGCTCAGTGCATTAGAAGCGTGGCCCAAGTGTCATAGATTCCTGGTGTATTAGAAGCACGACTCGAGTATTGAACCTCAGTACTATCAAAGCAACATGATGGTGCCAGCTTCAATCACTAGACTTACATTTTTGGTGCATTAGAATTACGGTCTAAGTACTAAACCTCAATACTATCGAAGCAACCTAAGGGTGCCAGCTTCAGTCACTGGACTTAGATTCTCGATGCATTAGAAGTGCAGCTCCTATGCCAAATCTCAGTACTATCGAGGTGACCTAAAGGTGCCAGCTTTAAACACTAGACAAAGATTCTCAGTGCATTAGAAGCACGGCCTGAGTGCCAATAAAAAGGACAGCTGATAGTGGGATGAGAAGGATTATCAAATGCCATGTCTTTTAACATTATTTTGAATTTTGAATTGTGTAACTATCATGTCTATTCATGTGTCAGAAGATGAGATGTTTTAGTTTCCATAATGATAACTGCTCGATTAATGGGCATTTCTTTTTCCCTGAATACCCTTGATGTTGTATGAGAGAGGTATAAGTAACCATAAGGGCAGTAATGGTCATTCTAGAACCTTTCGCTCCTCTTTAAATAGGCTAGTCCTTTTGCTAGCTTCACTTTTTACTACCTTCTTCTTTCTAGTTTTCCTCTCAAGAGTTTTCTTTACTTGCTTCCTTTGCATTTTCTGCAGACTTGCTTTTTTCCTTCTAGTTAAAGTCTCTTCCCTTTTCTATCTTCTTCCTTTTTTTATTTATGCTTGATAGGATCTATGGCTCCATAAGAGCAAATTAGTTTTGATGTTTTTATATCTAGGATAAATGATAATATGCTCAAATGGTATAGGAGATGTTTTAGCATTTCCAAAGATTTTTCCTTACAAACTGTAGATAACAATTTCAAGGCTCATACCTCTCTTTTATACTGGCATAAACTAGTTGTATACTTTGATTAGTTAGGAGGGGGGTTGAAATTTCCTTTAGATCCTTTCTTTAGGAGTTTCTTAAATAGTTATAACATAGCTCCTAGCCAACTTTACCCTAACAATTACCAAATCTTGACCAGGTATATAGAGTTAATGCATAAGGAGGCTAGAGAACTGGATCTAGACATGCTCAGATATATATATAGCCTGAATAAGAAAAAGGGGGAGCTGATGTTTTCTTTATCAATTATTTTGAATCATAGTCTTTTTGCTAAACTTTTAGATCTTCATAAGAAATGGAGGCATAGATTCTTCATAGTTGAGTATCCATCCAATTTTATCAATATTTAGCGGATGTGGATCTATGATTGCCAGAAGGTGAAGCATCCCACCAAATTATTTGAAGAAGATAATAAATTGGTGCTAAGATTGCATATTCAGAGTATAGTTGAGGGAGCATCTATTAAGAATTTATCTCAGAGATATCTCTGAAGAGTCTACCCTGAGCATATAGATGTTAGTGGTAAGTTCTGAGGTTCTGGAGGTACATTTTAACTTTTGTTCCTTTTTATTTATAGATGGTTGACTATTTTGCTTTTGTGGACAAAATCTTTTTAGATAAGGAACCAAAGGAGTAAGTTGTACATCAAACTGAATAACCTGCTCAGGATGTGGAGATCTCAGAGGCTTATGATGATCCATGCCTGAGTGACAAAGGTAAAGCTATGCTCAGTGACACTCAAAAGGAAGCATCTGAGCTTCTTAAAAAGCGCTCCTAGAGTATGGAGTTAGATGATGAGGAATAGCTTGGGGAGGAGGTGTTTATTAAGCATCCCAAGCTTGTCGGATGCCCAGATTCAAAAAGATGGATCTTATCAAATGTAAAGCCCACTAAAGTCTCTAATTCATAAGTTAGAGATCATTGTGCTGAGTTTTTATGGTTGCTGAATGACATCCAAGGGTGGCAAGATGAGGGAAGGAACGAGCTATTCAACTCGTTGATTACCCATGCCTTAGAGGTAACCTATCTGATCTCAGCTGTAATAATCATTTCCATGGATGTATCAATTTTTTGATTTTCTATACTTGTCTGTCAGATGGCTCAAGGTTGCTGCTGGCGAAGGATAATCATTTGATCCTCTAGAGTGAGTATAATATCAAGGAGGTTGAGGTCGGTACCATTGCAATTGACTATGAGAAGAAGCTGGATATGGTGAAACGTGCCCCGAACTCACCAAGACTAATAACATGAAGTTGAAGTCAGAAATTACAGTGAGATTGAAGAAGGTCTAGGGGCTTGAGCATTCACAAGCTCAGCTCATATCAAGGATTAAGATGCAGGATGTCGAGCTTGAGACTCTGAAAAAAGAGTTGGCTAATGAAAGGAAATCTCAGGGTGATGACTTAAGAACTTATCAAAAGATAGTGAAAACATTTCTCAAGGCCTATAAATTTGAATGTCAGAGGGTATTGTTGACTCAGTGTCCAGATTTAGATTTTTTTTTATCTAGATAAGATAACTCCTAATGATCTAGTGCAGTTGGTTACTGCTAAAGATGCTGTTGCTAAGCCTACTCCTAAGGATCCTTGAGCCATTAAAGAAAAATCTATTTCCGAAGCTACTTCTTCTAGTGCCAAATTGACTTTGATCCTCAAACCTCAGTCTTTAGAAGATGTTAAACTCTATCCCATTGTCAGGATTGTGCCTCCCGGGTTTGAGGTTGACTTGTAAAATACTTTTAAAGATTTATCCTTGTAATTTAACATTTTCAATAATGAATGAAGTATTTTTATTTCTCAAACTTGCTAAACTCTGAATACATTTTATTGATAATATTTTTTAAGACTGTCTGAGTTCCAATATCGACTTAGCTCTTTTCCTTAATCATCCTTGATCTTGTATGCCAACTTGGTCATTTTTTTAATGACTTGGTAAGGAATTTCCTAATTAGATATGAGCTTGCCTATATCGGAGTTTCCTTTTCCAATGTCAGCCCTTCTGAGTATTTAATCTCTGACCTTAAACGGCTTCAGCCGGACATGTCTGTTATAATACTCCATGATCCTTTATTTCCTGAGCTTCCAGCATGATGGATGCTTTTTCTCTCCTCTCTTCAAGTAGGTCTAGGCATATTCAGTTGATATTGTTGACTTCTTTATCTAGATTCTTAGTTACCCAGTAGCTTATTGACCTAATTTCTATTGGATTACAACATCCATCCCATAAGTCAGTCTAAAAGGAATTTATCCTATAAAAGTTTTGGGTGTTGTTCTATACACCCAGATGACATTGTTGAGTTCTTCAACCTAATTTCCCTTCTTTTCTTCTAATATGTTCTTTAAACCTTACATGATGATCCTTTTAGTGATCTCTGTCTGGCCATTTATTTATGGAAAAGCTATTAAAGTAAATCAAAGCTTTATGTTAATATCAGAGTAGAATCTTCTAAATTTCTCATTGTTAAATAGCTTTCCATATTTTGTTATTAAGGTGTTCAATATGCCAAATCTGCAGATGATTTCCTTCTCGAAGAAATGTTGAATCTAGGCTTCAATGATGGTTGGGACAACTTCAATTTCTATCAACTTGGTGAAGTGATCTATAGCCATGATCAAGAACTTCTTTTAGGAGTTTAAAATAAGAAATGGGCCCAAGATATCAATTCCCCATACTGTGAATGGCCAAGGACTCCCAATTGGATGCTGAGTATTAGAAGGCTTATGGCTGAGGTGAGCAAACTGTTGACACTTGTGGCATTCCTGAACTAAATTTTAATCATCTCGGGACATGGTTGGCCAATAGTAACCCTAGAGCAATGCTTTTTTTTATCAGTGAATGATGAGATTCATGAGCTCCATAAATCCCTTTATAATTTTCCCAAAGCATGTAATTT
This sequence comes from Mallotus nudiflorus, assembly GCA_947683625.1. Classification (NCBI taxonomy): domain Eukaryota; kingdom Viridiplantae; phylum Streptophyta; class Magnoliopsida; order Malpighiales; family Euphorbiaceae; genus Mallotus; species Mallotus nudiflorus. The sequence continues at coordinate 166,816 of CANTUR010000147.1, read as the reverse complement.
CCTTCCTATGATGATACATACTTTAACCATGGATATGAGAGGGACCTTCTATAGAGTTTCCCTTATATATGGAGTAGTGCACAACTTTTATCTTTAACTTTTGAGCCTTCAATTTATCTTGTAGGAGTACCTTATGCTCAAGATACTAAATGATTGGTTTCATCCATTTTGCTACTTGGATATCCATGATCTCTGCCTCCTCAGTGCTTGGCTTCATCAATTCCTTACTAAGCTCAAGCTCTTTGAATGTTTGATTATCTAATACTACTAATTTGGCTAGTGAATCTACTTATGAGTTTTCACTTATGGGAATTTGGATGATTTCCCATTGTTCCTTATCTTGTTCTAGCTTCTTTAGGAGCTGTCTGACTTTCTTAACATACTTGGCAATGCTTAACTCCTTGATCTAATATATTCCTCTGATTTGGTTTACCACAAGTTTTGAATCATAGTATATCTTGAAATGCACGGCTCTAACCTCTATAGCTAACTTCAATGATGTGATGAGTGCTTTATACTCAGTTGCATTATTATGGCTTTGTACTTTATTTGAATTGGATATCTGATAGTGACTTTATTTGGCCCTTTGAGGATGACTCCAACGCTGAGTCCTCGGATGGATGAGGCTCCATCAATGTATAACTTCCACTCTGGCATTCAAAAGGAGCAAAGTCTTTTATTGTCATCTCTTGTACAAAGTCTACTAAGGTCTGGGCTTTGATCTCCTACCGAGGTTCATAACTAATGTCGAATTCTCCAAGCAATATCAACCATTGAATCAATTTACCAAATGTCTAAAGTCTTTGTAAGATTTTCCTTAGTGGGAAGCTAGATCTTACAATAATTGAGTGAGCCTGAAAATAATTCTTGAGTTTTTAGGATGTGTGTACGACAGACATAGCTAACTTATCCAATTTGGGATATCGAACTTCCAAACCTCTAAGTATTTTACTGATGTAGTACACTGGATTTTGCTGGCTTCCTTCCTCTTTAGCCATTACTGGTGCAATTGACTCCTAATTGATAGGAAGATACAGGTACAAGAACTTCTCTAGGGATTGGCTTTTTTTAGTAGAGTTGGTGAGGATAGGAACTTCTTAATGTCTTCAAAATCAACCTGACATTCTTCATTCCATACAAACTTCTTAGAGTTTTTTGAGGCTCAGAATAGTAGTAGACACTGTTTGGCTGAACAGGAGATGAAATACCCTAAAGTTGTTATTCTTCCATTTAGCTTCTAGAGCTCGTTTAATGATGTTGGAGCTTTCATTTTAATTATGGCCTTAATCTGTTCTGAATTAGCCTTAATTCCTTTGTGGGATATCATGAATCCTAAGAATTTTCCCTTATTAGCCCAAAGACACACTTCTCTAGATTAAGCTTGATATGGTATTGATTCAATATTTAAAGGATTTATTTAAGATCATCAAAGTGCTACTCTGTATGTTGGCTCTTGACAATGATGTTGTAGATGGTAGGGTTTAGTGCGTGTCTAAGATTTTAGCAACCGCAACACTGTTTAGGCTCAGGGCCTTAGGGAACACACTACTATGTCACAAAGTCATAGCATGGAGAAGAGGAGTCACCACCCAGAGTAATAACTGGGACAATTTGATTAAGGGTACTTAATTCTCTAAAAGAAAGTTAGCACCACAACCAGGAGATTCTGGGAACGGAATACTAACTTCTCTTAGTCTCGTGTTCATTTAGAATAATTTTATAAATGATTATTTCATCCTTTAATTACATGTAATTTTATTTAAACCCTATTTGACATCCATCTAACCCTAGGCATCTAGTTAATAAAATTACACATAAAAAATTCACTCAAGATCGCATCATCCCTAAGTCTAAACTATGTTAATTTTAAAAAAAGTTAGCTAAATTTACATTCTATTTACAAGTGAGAAAGGGACTAAATGTGGGCCTACATTTTTTATTAATTAGTGAGCCTAGATCTATTTATTTTAGTTGGTCTAAGGAATGGGCTTAAGTCTATTCAATTTTAAAGGAAAATTAAATTAATGGGTCTAAGTCTAACCTGGTTTTATATTAAGTGAAATGTGGGCCTAGGTCTATTTATTTTAAAAGAAATAAAATTAAGTGGGCTGAGCTAAGTCTAAATAAGTTTTAATTAACTAAGTGGGCCTAAAATCTAATTAACTTAATGGGCCTAAATTGATTTTAATCATTTAAAGTCCTAAACTATTTTTTAAGCCTATTTAAAGTGAGTTGGACCTAAGCGTGGGCTTATGGCCCAAAATAATATAAAAACCCAAAGAACATAACCCAAAACAAATAAAACATAAAAAAGATCAAACATACATTATAGTGATTTTCTAAAAAAAAATTAAATCAGTTACATGAAAACCCTAAATTAAGCTACTGCCACCATTGATTTTAATTGATTTTACCCAATTGAACCTAATTACTAATTAATTTTAAATGAAGAAAATTAAATCTTTCACTATTCCCACTACTGGGGCTATTATAAACTACATACAAAAACTAAAATTAATCAATTATAAAAAACAGTACAGGTTCATCCATGGCATTCCATGGATCTTCTGTTCAATTCTTGAACATTAGATTGTTTCCTCCTCAATCCCTGCTTAGATATCAAAACAAAAAAACACAAAAAATCATATTAGTGAAATTTAAAACTCAAATCAATAACAAAAATAAAATAAAAATAATTAAGGAAGAAAAGAATAAAAAAGAACACTGTGATGTTCTTAGATGTTGTTCAAATACCTTTTTTAGCCCCTCAGACTAGGATTTTCATCATTGTAATTGAAGTATTATTGATTCTGGACTGGAACTAAAAATAACGCTAGATCATTCTTGTTGAAAGAACTGTATAAAAAAAACAAAGGCTTTGACAAAATAAAAGAAATCAAAGTTTGTGGTGTACGGGGTGTTCTCAGTAGCATTTGGATTTTAGGGTTTTTTGCGCATTGCTTCGCCTTTTTTTTTTTGTAGTCTCTCTTTTTTTTCTTTTTTGTTTTTCTGTCTGTGTGTGAGTCTCTGGCCCCATCTGTGTGAGTGTCCAGCCCCCCTGCTTGCATGCAGACTCTTTGCTTTTTAAAGCAGAGTTTGCACGTACTGAATTCCTCCTTCGAAGGAACATAATACATTTGATAGTGTTTGTTTTTTATTTCAAAATCTTATGCATTTTGAACGTATAAAAAAACTTATCAAATAATAATAATGACAAAATTGAATTTTCAACCAATCAAAACACTAAAAAAATGAAAAAATTAAGAAAATAGATGAAAAATAGAAAAAAATGGACTTTTTACGCATCGGCATTGTGCAATTCCTACTGGCATTATAGAATGTCGATCGACATTGTGTAATGCCATTTTTTAAAACTTTTAATTACCAAAAGACCCTTGAAAAATTGACTTCCTTATAATCAAATCCTAAAAAATATTGCAATTTAGTCCCTAAAATCTAGAAAATCGACAACCAAGTTCAATTTTTGAATAAATTTCATCATAGGGGCTTATGTCGTAATTATGCATAATTGCATCTTGAAATTGGGTGCTTACAGATGTCATCCATATATACTTTTATGTTTTTCCTAATTTGATCTTAAAACACATATTTTATCATCCTTTAGTATGAAGCCCTAGCATTATTTAGTTTAAAGCACATAACTTTATAGCAATAAAGGCCTTCATGAGTGATAAACGATGTTTTCTCCTAATCCTCCTTGTTCATTGGGATCTGACGGTACCCTTGTGCAGCATCCATAAAGCTATACAAGTTGTGATAAGCAGTTAAGTCTACTAGCTGATCCATTATTGGTAATGGATAGTTGTCTTTGAGGCATGCCTTATTGAGATCAGTATAGTCCACACACATTCTATACTTCCCATTTGGCTTTTTCACTAGCACCATGTTAGCTGCCCATTGTGGGTGTGTTACTTCTTTAATGAATTCGGCTTCTAGCAATTTTTTATTTCCTTGGTGATCACCTTCTGTCTGTTATATGCGAAGTTCCTCTTTTTTTGAACAATAAGTTTAACTTTTAGTATGATATTTAGACTATGCGAGGCAATTCGAGGATCTAGCCCATTGATCTTAGATGCTTTAGAGGCAAAGGTGCCTAAATGTTTGATGAGGACCTTGCTTATTCCATGCTTAACTTCATCATTAAGCTCATTACTGATTCTTATTATCTTCCCTTCAACGATTTGTAAGGTCTAAACCTAGTCAACAGGCTCAGGATTGGATCCTTATTCTCAGCTTCTAAGGATTCTAAAGGGAATGCTTCCATTTGGGGCTTGACAACCAGCTGATAGTATTATTTGGCCATATTTTAATCTCCATGGATTGTTATAACCCAACCTTTAAGAGGAATCTTCATAGTCAAATGCCTGATACTTGTGATTGCATGAATTTCATAGAGGATTGGTTGGCCTATGATGTCATTGTATGTGAGAGGAAGATCTACCATATTGAACAGGGCTTTAATAGCTTTCACCTCCCCAGTATCTTGGTTGTCAAATTCTAACATTAACTCTACTAGTCCCATTGGTTGTGTGGCTCCACCATAAAAGCTTATAATAGGATTCTGAATAGCTTTTAAATCAGTGGTAGAACCTCCCATGCCTTATAAGCATTCTAAGAGAGTTCATTGACAACACTTCCATCATTAATCAACAATCTTTTTACTAAGTAATTATTGATAAAAGCACTCACCACTAAGACATCATTATAAGGATACTAAACTTATTTCTCGTCTTCTGGACCAAAAGTGATAGTATGCTTCTTTTTAGTGATGGGGCCTTCCTCCTTTTGAGTTCTTTTAGGCTTTCTTTCAATCGCTTCTCCTTTGATAATCATGTTGATAACTTTGGCTACTTCATTTTGAGCTTTCTTTTGCTCTGGCTTATCTCTGTCTTGGTCATCTAGCTCTCGGTTTCTTCTAGTTGTGTCAGTGAAGTTGTCATGTTTTCCATTTTATATTAGTTTTTTTATAGCATTCTTCAATTCTTGGCATGTCTCTGTCTCATGCCCATAGTCTTGATGGTATTGACAGTGGCCCTCCTAGTTGGACTCAACCTTCTAGCTGGAGTTATGCCCAACCCACTATATCCGATCCATATAAGGATTTTAGATCTAGAGGGTTTAATGGTGTGTGCTTCTCTACCTCTTTTCTGAATCCTTCTATCGAGTTTCTAAAGTTTGATCGATGGAATCTAGGCCTTTTTGGTTGTGACATTTTATCTTTTCTAATAGGTGCTTTCTTGTCATCTCGACACATCCACCTATCTTTTTCCATTTTTATCATCTTTATTTCCATAGCCATTACCTTAGCAAAGGTGCTAAGGCCTCTATAGCTACTTCATTAATTAAGTTTTTGATATCCATAGCTACTTTGTTAAATCTATCCAAATAGCTTCTTAATGACTATATAGCCTTTTGTCTACACATCTGAAGATCATTGATGTTTTTGGTGTGAGGAACATTGGTGATAAACTAAGTTTGGAATTTCTAAGCTAATTCCTTAAAAGATGAGATAGAATTCTTAGAAAGCCTGTGGAACCACTTTTGAGCATTCTTGGTGAGTGTACTAGGAAATATTTTGCACATGATTATATCATTTACATTTTAAAGTAGCATTTTGGTCCTAAAAAAGGATATGTGGTTAATTGGATCCCTAATCCTATCAAACTGATCTAATTGATGCAATTTGAACTTGGTTGGGATCTCTGTCCTGATTATTCAGCTTACAAAGGGTATCTTTCCTTCTAGAACACATTCATCTTCTTTCCTTGGTCCAGTACAAGCTTTATGCATGAATTTTTCAACTTTTTGAGCTATCTTTAGATCATCTAAGGTTTGGGATTGTTGTGCTAGATTCTCCTTTCGAAGCTTTATGACTTTCTCTATTTCCACCAGACATATTCGGGGCTGCTACTGGTGATGCTACATTATTCTCTAGATGAATTATTCCTGGATTACTACCTTAAATCAAGGCATTTAGTTATTGTTGTGTCAAAAGCATCTTGGTTTAGATGTTATGAATCATTGCTTCTTTACTTAATAGAGGTAGGTTAAGTGTCTGGGTTATTGTGTTTAGGTTCAGTGTGTTTACGACGAGGTTTTTGGTAAGCTTAGAAAAGGTATGAAGGGTATGGGTTTATTATTATACTGTTGAGGAGAATAATTAAGGAAGTTATTGCCTAGTGTTGGCCATCCTTGGGTATTACCAGTTAGAGTGTATGCTCAAAGTGGAGCCTATGATGAGGGTCTGACATGCTAAGAGGGTGCTGACAAAATTATTGGCTAAATGGGTGCTGATAGGTTACTTAGAGGAACAGGGACTAATGGGTTAATTTACATATCCAGGGTTGAGATTGGTAGTGGACTAGAAGTCATAATGACAATATCTTATTCAGTAGATGCTTAATGGCTTATAACTCAAGAGTTTCCCATAGATGATGCCACTTGATAACTTGCTTCTAGAACCTCTGAGTTTAAGCCCTGCAATGAATCAATAATGGGCAAGGTGAGAGGTAAGGAGGATCCTCATAAACCCTCTGATGCTTAATTCTGATAATGTAGAGAGAGAGTTTAGAGAGATAAAGAGAGCAAAGAGTATGAGAGAATAAAATGAATGAGAATGAGGGATATGAGGTCCTATTTATAGGGAAATTGATGCTCAAACCTGAGAGGAATAGGATTCCTCTTTGATGAAGGTCCTCTGCCTATTTAGAGGTCCTCTGCCTATGAAGGTCCTCCTTAATTGGGAATGCTTCTCTTATTTGGTTTGGTCATTTTTCATTTGCAAGTAACCCCTGTATGTAAAAATAAACCCTTAATAGAATAAGAATATGTATATGGGGTATCAAGAGATAATTGGTAGAAAATATAACTTTAATTTGATATTGTAGACACCCGATCCAATCGGGGGCGAATCGCTGGTGCTCGGTTTGATCGACCCATAATGAAGACTAATGATGAGAAAACTTGAAACTCGAATGCAAGAGAAGCTCAAAATCTTTTTAAGAATTGACCTAAGAGCCCAAGCCTAAGAACCTAAACCCATGCAAACACAAGTTTAAACCCATAACTCCAAGGCCCAAGCCCAAAATCCAAAGAGGCGATCGCCTCTTTAGTAGTTGGGTGAAGAGGTGTCGCCTCTTCTAGACCACTTACTACTGCATTAAATGAGGTTCATCAAGGACATTAAGTTGGTGGGCCCCCACTTATTCTTACTCTACAATTACAGTAGGAATAGTTAGTTTTTGGGGAAAATTTGTAGGCTAAAAAGGGGATGGTAAAGATAAAGAGAGTAGGGGTAGTGATTGAGTTTAAGAAATATAAAATAAAGAGGAGGTTCATAGAGAGTTTCAGAGGGGGGTTCACAGAGAGAGCTGAAAAAAATCTTAGAGGTTCAAAGGGAGAGAAAAAAAGGGAGAGCTCTGAAACAAGAAAAAAAGACATTCTGGAAAAAAGGGAAGGTCTTTAGAAGAAAGGAGGGATTAAGCTAGAAGGTTGATCTGTGAGAAGAAGAAGGTAGAAACCTTGCATTTGGGTGTGCAAAAATCAAGTTCATACCTATCTCTGAGGGCTAACTATTTTCATTGTAAGTCTTGTCCATTTACATTGGTTATTGCTTATTTGAAAACTAAGTTTATTGCCTGTGAGAGTCGTCTACGTTTGTTGGTCAGGTAATCATCTCTACGAAGAGGCGCCACCTCTTTGCGATGAGGCAATCGCCTCATGACAGAGATGATCATCTCATGATAGAGGCGATTGCCACTTTAACAGGTCTTCTTTCTCCACTTTGCTATTACCAATATCACTATTTATAAGAAAAAAAATTTTTGCTCAAATTTTTTTTCCTCTTAGCCATTTCATCAAAAGAGCGACACGAACATGTCCATCTATTTTGTTTACTCCTGTTTGGTGTGTTACTTAAAATTTTATGTGATTTTAGTTCCATTTCATATTCCTGCATGTTTTGTTTACTATTTCCAAAATTACTATTCATATAATTAGATTTTTGTGCTCCGAATTTGTTCATTTTTTAGTCACTTCATCAGTAGAATGACGAGAGCATTTCTATATATTTTGTTGGTTAAAATGTAGTATATTAGTTAGATTTTTACATGAATTTTGGTTGCATTTACATGGTTTTTATATATTTTATTATTATTTTTTACTATCTCAATTAAGTCCATTTGAGCCCATTTTTTATGCATAGAGGCAAATGCCTCTTTCGATGCCCCATGGCTAAAGGAGACGGCTCTCATGGGCGACGGCTCTTTAAAGAGGCGTCGTCGTATCTTTTTATTTTATTTTTATTATTATTATTATTATTATTTATTATTTATGTATTTTCATATTTCTATATTTTCAATCTTCTTTATATAATTATTTTGTTATCTTGCTTAATTAAATATTTGTGTACTTGTTATTATTTTTAATTCTATTTATTTTTGGTTTATTTTTCGTTTACTTTACCTATTTCTTGTATAAATTGTTGTAATCCCTAATCTCTTCCCCATTCATTTGGAATGTATGGTTGTAAATTATTACTTGTTTTATTTTATTGAACGTTGGGACTTAAAAGCATGAAATTAGATTATTGTGCAAACTTGGACTTAACTGTAAAACTTGAAAAATGAATGGAGGCAAGTGCAATTTTGAATGTAAATAAGGAAATAATTAAATAATTAAAGGTAATAAAACATAAAATATAAATGGAGGCCAACTGCAAGGTTGGGTGGCATTCCAAAAGCCCATACCCAGTTTCTAAACTCGATCTCTAATGATGGCTTATAAGAACCTCTCTGGGATCCAGTTGTTGTACAGTGTGTCCTGGCTTTTATTTGGGTGGTGACTCCATCTCTAAGTACGATTTATGACTTATTTTGTATTTCCTACTGGGACTCAAGCTCACACAGTGCCATGGTCGCCAACATGATAGATGCGCGCTAAACCATGTCGCCTACAGTGGTGACTCCACTAGGGATATAGAAGCTAATTCTCGTGTTTTGTAATTTATCATCTTTAATTATTCCTTTATTCCTATTGCATTCACTACACTTCTTGCATATAAATGAGCACTTCAAGTCTTTAATCAACCTAATGATAGTCATCATTTTGCTACTTATGTTTCACTCAAACCTGGTGGTAGAATATTTGATTATTATCACTCATAACATGTACCAATCTGCATTGTTTGACCTTTGAGGGGGGAGACATATATGGATGTATATCATTATGGGAACCAAAGCCTAAATACTCGAGGCTCAAACCCATGTAATGGCCTAGCAATTTTCCTTAAGAATTCTCCTAAATGTGTGTGTATTTTGCCATATAATGGATCCTTGAAATAAATCCTAAGCCCATTAACAAATGACCCAAGGAAAAATGGGCCCTCATGCCCAATTTAGGACCACTATAAACCAATTATGTCAAGATGGGCCTTTCATACCCATCATAACCCATTTCAAATGGACCTTAACAAAGTAAGCTTATGATGCTAAGGACCTTAGCCCCCTTAAATGGACTTGGGCTTTATTTAAAGGATCCATTACTTATTTGAATCATTTTAAGAGTTATTTTGCATACGTTAGTTTTATTATCCCCTATTGATAATTAAAACCCAAACTAAAAATCCGAGGATGAGAAACTCACCAATGAACACACGTGTGGGAGAAATAATGGCAGAGGTTATCATTTTAAGGTTTCATATTTTATTTCAATAATGTGTGTAAATTAAATGTGTTGGTGTTTTTCCTTGACAACTTCTTTTCCTTCTTCCTTACTTTAAAATGATAAAGCACACCTGCATATCATGCATACACATTATGCATATTTCTAACCTATAGTCTTGCAGTCATAGATCCTCCGAGCTCATCAGCTTGGATTCGCTCTGCCGCTGATCAACTAATCAGACATCCAAAAATAGAAATGGTAGGAAACTTCAATCTTGAGGCATTCAAGGCACAGTTGAAAGAAGAGATGTTGGCTAAAACCCCATCTATGATGAGGGAAATGATGGGGGAGACAACCAAGCTCATTAAAGAAAATCAACCGACACAGTCACCTAATACATAACCATCCAATCCGATCGATCTTAATAAGGAAATCCTAATAAAATAAAGGGAAGAAGATGACGTCATGGTATTAGCAAACCCAAAAAACTAAAGGGAAGTGAACCCAATTTAGGATGTGGAACAAACTGAGTGGGCTAAAGACATAACCAAGGCAATGAGCCAAATGCATATGATGATGAAGGAGAAAGGCTTGGATGTCCCTTTAGACTACGCTAATTTAAGCCTGGGTGGGGAAGATGAACCACTACCATAGAAGTTCAAATTCCTCGATATAAGGAAGTTTTCAGGGACTGAGGACCCTATTTACATCTTAAGTAGTATATGACTTACATGAAAGCGACTGAACTGACTACAACCCAAATAGTCAAATAGTCCCCCATGTCACTAAAAGGTACACCAATCCGATGGTATTATTCTTTAGAACCTCATGTCCAATCTGATTGGGAAGAACTTTGCTCTGTATTTGCAAAGCAATATAGCCTTAATGTGCAATTAGTGGTTTCTTGGAAAGAATTATAGAATACTAGGCAAAAGTTCAATGAGTCTTTCACTGAGTACCTGACCCAATGGAGAGGGAAGTTAGCTCAAATGAAGTAGAGACCTGTCGAGTCAAACCAACTGGAAATAGCGATAGAAGGATGTGTTCCAGCATTATCTAAAAAGTTGAAAGACCTTAAGATCCAAAATTTTGAAGAGCTACACAGGTTTGGGGTCTAAAAAGAATCAGATTTGGCCTAAGAAAAGAGATTCTTTGGTAGAAGGTCTAAGGACAAAAATAAAGCTAGTTCAAGTAGCAACATATGGATAAATACTATAAGACAACTAAGCAGCAATGTGCAAGCTAGTGCTTTTCAATGATGTTGGCAATTCTCTAACCTTGGGAGGCCTATGTCAAAGGTCTTTAAGAAGCTAATTAAAAAGAACCTTCTGCGACCCTTACCCTAGAGATCACCCATACCAAATTCCAACCCTAGACTTTATTACAAATTCTACCAAAACATTGGCCATCCCACTGATGAGTGCACACGATTGAGAAATGAGATCCAAGACCTGATTGATGCAAGAAAAATCACTAATCCTAACAATCAAAAATCAAACACTCAAAACAACCCTCTGCCTAATTACAGTAACATACCACTGCTAAACTCAACTATCTTCATGATTAAGTCCTAAAATCTTTCATCAATACCACCCCCATCTCACCAAAATTTGAACCTAATGACCTAAGCCAAAATGAACAACTCATAAAACTTACTATGAACATAATGGACATCTGGAGTTCTAATGATAAAGATAATAGTCCAATTGATTTATGGAACAATAAGGAGAATAAGGGGAACCAATTAGTTGGAAAAGTTAAGGGAAAAGGGAAAGAGGTTGAGACTGTGGAACCTGGATCAAAAAAGGAAAGGGATCTAGAAAAATAAGAGAGATTAGAAGAAGTAAAAAAAGAAGGGATTATTGCTAGTGTCTGGGAATTACTAATGCATTCAAGAGATCATTGAGAAGCATTGGTCTTAGCTTTGGATCAGAAGAGGATTCCCATCAGTTATACTCCTAAAAAAATGGTGAACTCGCTAATGGAAACTCCTTGAGGAACCATTGTATTCTCTGATGATGATCTACCCTTAGAGGGAAGGGATCATCACAAGGCTTTAATCATCAAAGTCGAGGTAAAAGGCAAAATGACTCATTATGTGATGATAGACAATGGCTCCACTATTAATGTGTGCTTACTAATGATTTTGCCAAAGTTGGGACTAAGTGTAACAAACTGAAAGCCCTTTGAGATCATCATCAAGGCCTATGATGACACGAAAGGCTAGTTGAAGGGACATTTAGAGCATTAGTCAAAATCGGGCATATTGAGACTTGGGTTAATCTGCATGTGATCAACATCCCTGTGACTTTTAAAATCCTATTAAGAAGGCTAAGGTTCCAACCCTCTAGGTGGTGTATCATCCATATTCCATCAAAAAATCAAGTTCCCATATAAGGGGAAGACAATTACCATTTCAGCAAAAATTGCAGCTGTTATCGCTGCATTGAAACTTACCCATAAAGAAATCCCTATCAGCCCTAGGTTTAAGGTTTTTGTGATTTATGAAGATGAGATAGACAAGAAGAAGGTCCTAAGCATGATGTGAAACATGAAATTCATGCCTGGTATGGGATTAGGGAAGGACCAGAGTAAACCATGAAGCTTTATAGAGTGCAAAGTGTCTGTTTTGAAGTAAAAAGTGGGGTTTGAAGGAGATGATGATTCTGTGGGAGGATTGGACATTTAGGAACAACTTGATAACTTAAAAAAGGAAGTTGCAGTGGAGAAGAAAGATCTATGGGAAAATTTTATGAGGGAGAGCACCGGTTATCCATACGCTGGAACCCCTGAACCTTTACTAATGGTTAGAGAAGTAATTTTGGGTTTTGAAATCTTCTCTGAATTTATGAATGGGGTAGAGAAAAATACTACTAATGAAACTCCTATAGAAGAGCTTGTGCTAACCGAGGAGGAAGGACCTGAAGAGAACACTACTACTTTGGAGGTGAAGGATACTGTTGATCAAGACGAGGTGATGGATCTCGAAACCTACATCCTTAACTCCATCATGGATTTGTTTTATGATGATGATTTTGATGTTTTTCTCTTTTCTTTGTTTGACACTAATGACCTTTTATTTACTAAAGTGAATGCAATAAAGTCTAACTTTGCTTATTTATGCGATGTGTTCCCTAACGGTTATTCTGTTTGTGATGATCATTTCATGCATATGTTTGACATTAATTCCATGCAAACTGAATTATTTAATTTAGGCACAAATGACAATCCTAAGAATATACTACTTGCTTCTAATTTAACTCATGATGAGAGAGAAAAAATGAAAGAGATATTGACAAATGGATAGAAAGTATTTTCTTGGGGTTCTGAGGATATGCCTAGTATCGATAAAGAAATCGTAGAACACAGAATCCCTATGTATCCTCACATATCACTAATTAAATAAAAACCAATAAGGCTGAGGCTAGAATGGGCTCTTTTGATTAAGGAAGAAGTCAAGAAACAACTAAAGGCAAAGTTTGTGGAAGTGGTAGAGGACACCTAGTGGTTGGGAAACATTGTACTTATACCAAAGAAGCATGGAAGGGTCAAAATATGTGTGGATTATAAAGACTTGAACAAAGCTTGCCCGAAGGATGACTTTCCACTACCACATATTGACACCTTGATTGATAACGCAACTTCTAGTGTAATGTATTCTTTTATGGATGGATTCTCAGGATACAATTGAATCATGATGGCAGTAATTGATAAGCTAAAGACATCCTTCACCACAGAATAGGGTATCTACTATTACACAGTCATGCCATTTAGGCTTAAGAATGCAGGAGCTACTTACAAAAGGATGGCCACCACTCTATTGTATGACATGATTCACATGGAGATAGAGGTGTATGTCAATGACATAATGGTAAAGTCTGTGACCAGAGAGGGACATTTTGAGGCACTAGACAAGATCCTAACAAGAGCAGAGAAGTACAATCTAAAATTGAACCTAAAGAAGTGTGTTTTTGGAGTGACATCTGGTAAATTACTAGGATAAATTGTCAGCCAAAGAGGGATAGAAATGGACCTGGATAAAGTTAAAGCAATCAAGGACATGCCTGCTCCAAATAATGAGAAATAAGTTAGAGGGTTTATTGGATAGCTATAATACATCAGTAGATTTATAGCTAAGTTAACTACAATCTGCGAACCAATTTTCAAGATACTGAAAAAGAATCAGCTAGTCATTTGGGATGATAAATGTTAATGAGTTTTTGAAGCTATTAAGAATTTTCTAATGAATCCTCCAGTTCTACAATTGCCAAAGCTGGGAAAGCCCTTGATCCTTTATCTAGCCATCGAGAAAGATGCAATAGGTGCAATGTTGGCTCAGGAAAGTGAAGGGAATATAAAGCACACTATGTACTATTTGAGTAAGAAGCTTCTACAATATGAAATAAGTTCCAGTCTTACAGAGTATAAGCAGTCTCTAAACACGATCTCCTTAGATACCTTTAGTAAACCTTGTCTCTTATAGGAAAATTAGCTAGATGGCTAGTTTTGCTCATTGAATTTGACATAGACTATGTAGCAAATAAAGTGGTAAAAGGAAGAGTAGTAGCATACTTTCTGGCTCATAACCCAGTAGATGATGAACATGAGTAGGAATTAGAGTTTCCTAATGAACATTTAGGGGCAATAAAGGTGCAAGGCTGGAGAATGTACTTTAATGGAGCCGTTAATAGCAAAGGGGCTGGCATCAATGTAATCTTGATCATGCCAGAGAGAGAAATGATCCCAATGGCAAAAAGACTCGAATTTGAAGTGATGAATAACTAAGCTGAGTATAAAGCATGCATTTTTAGGTTAGAGGCATTGTGTAGTGTGGGGATAGAGGATGTTATTAGTTATGGAGATTATATATTAGTGGTGAGACAGGCTTCTAAAGAATGGGAGGTGAAAGAAGACAGACTATGACTGTACTAGAATTATTTGACTACTATCTCGCTATCCTTTATTCAATGCAAATTCATCCACCTACCAAGAGAAGAGAATCAAATTGTAGATGCTCTAGCTATTTTAGCTTCTATATGGGAGAGTGAGAAGCAAACAATAGTTAAACCTTTAATCCTAGTTAAATCTTGAACTCCTTGCTATGAAGAGATAAGGGTAATGTCGATTGATACTGTTGTTGAAAAGCCTTAGTTTTATGAATTGCAAAAGTATTTAAAAATGGGACAGTTTCTAAAGGATGCCAAAAAGAAAGAGAGGATGTCCTTACGAATGCTATCTCAGCAATTTATTAGTCACAATGGCATACTGTATAAAAGAATGCCTACTGGGGTTCATTTGAGATCTGTTGACAAAGACAAAGCTCTAAGGTTAATGGAAGCAGTGCACAAAGGAGTTTATAGGCCATACATGAATGGGACAATCTTGGCAAAGAAGATAGCTCGTCAAGGTTACTTTTGGCTGACTATGGAAATAAATTGTGTCCAGTTTGTGAAAAAGTGCCATAACTATTAGACATATGGAGATGTTAGTCATCTGCCTTCTATGGAACTTTAAGGAATGACTTCTCTATGGCCCTTCACCGCTTGGGAATCGATATTATAAGAGAGATAAAATTGAAAGCATCAAATGGTCATCGATACATTATAGTGGCAATTGATTATTTCTCCAAATGGGTCAAAGCTAAGTCCTATACCACCATTGGCATGAAATAAATGGCAAGATTCATCGAGAAGAATATAATCTACAAACATGGGTTGCCCATCACATCATCACAAATAATGGTGTTCAGTTTCAGGCAGAAATGGTTGCCCTGTTAAAGGAATACAAGATCAAACATCACTGATCATCTCCATATAGGCCACAAGAGAATGGGGTAGTAGGGGCTGCAAATAAAAACGTAAAGAGGATCCTAGCCAAGATGATGGAGAATTATTGAGACTAGGCTAATTATCTGCAATTCATATTGTACGGGTATAGGACTACTGTAAGGACATCAACTAACATCACTCCATACTCCTTAGTATATAGGTGTGAGGTAGTATTGCCAACAGAAGTAGATATTCAATCATTGAGGGTCCTTTTGGAATTTAAATCCTGGAATATCAATGAGTAAAGAGCCGATTGGCATAGCTGACACTGCTGGATGAAAAAAGACTGAAAGCGATGTATCATTCCCAATTGTATTAGAAAATGATGGCTCGGGCTTATAATAAAAAGATTAAGCATGGAAAGATCAAAGAAGGGGATTGGGTGCTAAAGCTCATGAAGTCGATCATGAATGATCCACGAGCCAAGTTCAAACCAAATTAGGAATGGTCATATTTGGTGAAGAAACTATTCTCCAAAGGTGCTACTGTCCTATTAGACTTAGAAGGAAATGAATTCAAAGAGCCCATTAACCTAGAAAAGCTCAAGAAATACTTTCTATAAAAGTCTCGTTAGGGAGAAAACCTCACAAAAAGGCTATTTAGGCAAAAATTAGAGACAAAAATGAAAAAAATTATTAAAAAGTCCTACTGGGTTAAAAATCTCATAAAATTTAGGGACATGTAAAAGGAAAGAGAGGGCAAAAAAAATAGCTGGTTAGAAAACTTACAAGGGCAAGCTAACTAACAATATGAACTATGTCCGAAGCAAAATGTGTATGCATCATGTGCTTGAGTTAAATGAAATAAGATTATTAAAATTACTATTAAGCATTGCATTAAGTGTCTATTAAAAATCATCTAACTACCATAAAGGGAAACTCTACTTAACAAAAGTGAAATATTGGCTTAATTCATAAGCTAATTTTGTTTCCTTTTCTTTTATTGAGCACTCTTGATGTTGAATGCTTGTAACTTTATCATTCTTTTATTTCTGATAAACTCATCTTTTTATGTCTGTTACAATTATATCCATGCTTTATACTGATCATCGGTAGATGAATCTCTATCATAGTTGATGTTTCTCTGAATGCTTCTTCATGACTAAGTACTAACTAAGTTATCCAAAAAAATTTTAGAAAGAATCTCTAGTTCAAATGAATGGACTAGTCCAATTAGCTATTTCTGACTATGCTGACGACAGAGAAGAGCAGGGTCATAAAATGTGGCGGAGGCCAGCTATTGGAACATAGTGGGTATATGATCTGATAGTCATGAATTATAATCTCCACCACCAACACATATAGCGAATTAGAGTATCAAGGAATGTTGATAGCCAGTTCTGGACATCTTCGAGGATAGGGTACAACTTCCTATTTCAGCAAAGGTTTGCCCTGTAATGTATAATGTTCTAAGGAGGCTCAAGCAACCTTAGCTTCTCATGAAGCCACATCTATAAAAGCAACAAATAAATGAAAAATACTAAGAAAATAAAGGGTGATGATGAGAAAGGAAGAATTACCTCCAGTAAGAATGGGCTTTCTAAGAATTTCCTGTTTGATAAAAGGTTACCCAGGCCAATAATGGTTTCTACCAAGATAAAGGGGAAAGGGTTGAGTCCATTTTCGACTTGGTCCAGGATATAGAGGATTTTGGCATCATAATTGCTAGAAGTAGAGACAAGCAAGAATTGAGCATACAAGTGTAGAGCCATTATTCAAGGCCAATAGACCTCACCTCTATCTGCACTCACGATGATGTTAAGAAACGACTCCAATTGAACGTCTAAACCGAAGATGTACTATGATGAAAGTCAAGGTGAGAGGTTCAATATCTAAGCCATCTGATACTGAATGGAATGTGGATCTCGGACTTCAAGGGTAGGAATTTGAAGTTGACAAAAGGAATCCAAGTTATAACCAAGGATAGCTTTGAATTCTTTGGGTAAGGGGTAGATTTCTACTGTGCTAAACCGGAAGACATGTTTACAAAGATTCTAGAACTAAGATACAACATGAAGAAATGAGAAGTTGATTTTCCTTGCATGAAGGGATTTGAAAAAGGATAGGTGAAAGGGCTCCAATCTTGCCCAAGAGTTGCCATCCAAGATCTTCAGGATAGTTTGTAAGTGTTTGAGGCATCTTTCAGTCATAGTTCAAGTTTTGGGTGATATTCAGAATGTGTTTTAGGGAATTTTAGGAGGAGAAGGGGTTCTTAAATCATATTTGAAAATTTAAGTCGGTCATAAACTATCACTAAGGCGACACCTCATTACTAAGAGGTGATCGCCTCTTCAATATATGGCATAGTGATTATCGTACTTTAACAAAGGAGCAGACATGGGTGTGATGTGGAATTACTCAATTTTAGTTGTGAATGAAAAGCTATGATGTTCAAGTGTACTCATATTAATGCAAATGAATGAATTAAATAGCAGAAGAAATGTAATCATCTAAGCATTTAACCAAAATAGAGAAGTGAAATGCAAAGTTCTAAAAATTCCTAAAATAACAAATTGCCAACTATATCTAGGGCCCCTATCTAAACTATCCCTAGTTTAAACATCAGATTTGGTGCCCTTGGGGTCACCTCTAGAGCCATCACCTCCTCTAATCTCCTCATCGCTGCTCTCCTCGTCAATCTGGAGCACCTCGATCTGCCGCTCGAGAATAGCGATCCTGGCCTAACTAGCCCCATCACGATCCTATTCAAAGTAAACTTTAGGTTAGTAAATCATATATGCATGCATACATATAGACGTAGGAGAGATCTTTACCCTCCATTGCTAGGTGACTGTCATCATATGATCCCTCTGAGCCTTAATCATGCGATACATGTACAACCTTTGGTCCATGGAAAACTACATCATTAGTAGGATGTTAGAGACTAACAAATTCATTAAGAATGATCTAAGATATAGTTAAAAGTGAACTTACATTAGTAGCACCCCCTGGGATACAAGTAGGTGTGAGCTCATCATCTAAAGTCAAAAATTGATGGGATAGCTCTCCTGGAGGAACCCAGTAATGAACAAGTAGATCATGAGTGTGAGCAAAGTTGCCAGTAATGATCTCAGAGGCAAAAATAGTGGGAGGTCTCATCTGCTTAGCCGTAACCAAGGTCCCTTCTCTAGGTCTCTCTCTCACATACAGGAGGCCTAACATGAATCGTCGGTCTAGCAGGTATAGCTTGAAAATGAAGAATTATATTAGAACAGCACTATTGCAAGGCTTGAGTCGAGCATTGAATGCTTACTTAAGTAGTGGAGGCATTAGACAAGGGTACTGTCCACAAGAGATGGGTTCGAACAAAATCCATATACCGACTCTTGATCTGCATGGTGTGATCTACAGCTGGTAAACCAGAAATAGCCTAGATGAGATCGTCACCCTCCAACTCATGCATCCAAAGCATGCTCCTAAGAGGAGATTTGGGTACATGCCTAGCACTGGCACCCTCTCTTTAATTAAGGACCCACTCGTTGAGATACTAGACTCAACAGCTTGGCCCATACAAAAGTACCCTACTTTAGGACTATGGCCTGGAATGGGTCATCTCCACGTTCCACCTATATTTGTGAACCCATAAGTCATTCCAAATTTGTAAAAATACCAAAAGGTAAGCAATTTAAATTTTAGAAAATTATTAACATAGTTGGTAAATGTTTCAAGTACCATATCTTGCGTCAATAAGTTTAGGTGCCATCGATGGATATGAACTCAGGTCATGTTCTTCTTCAGGACACAACTAGTGCCCCATCTCTGAATGGTCAAAAGCTCATCCACTACATGAGTCACCCCAATGAGCAACTCTACCTCCATCACCCAGACCTATAAAAGAAGCAACATTAATAAGATGTTCAGTAAATGATAATAGAAATAAATCAGTCAAGAAAGAAGATGAAGTTTACTAGAACTGTATGCCAAAAGCTATAGAATCTCTTGGCTCTATGCACTAGATCATCCATGTTGTACAAATAAGCTAAGGCATAGCTGCCCCAATCATAGGAGGCCACCATATCCAAATCTCGTAAGAGTGGTAGGAACATCAAGTCAATGGAACTAGCGGGGTCAATGAAAAGAGTGGTGCCAAGCAGATAGACCAAGAAAGCCCGACCACCTGATCCACCTGGTATGGAGTGACCATCTTTGTGATCCTCTCTTAGGTATAGAAGCTCCGGATTGAATCAAGCTTGATGGTGTGAGATCCCTTCATGTCTGAGACTATACCAAGAACACGCTCGATGAAAGTAGTTCTCTCAGGAGTCAGCTAATGTAGAATAGCATCAAGAGGGATGAGATCCCTGGCACATGCTATCCCAATGATGGCTGTAAAGGAAATATGATCCAGGGTGAGCTCTCCAAAAAAGAGGTGAAAAGTATAAGTCATCTCAAACCATTGCTCCATCAGTGCATGGAGGGGCTGATAGTTGGTCCGACCCTACTCCGCGAGAAGTGCAACAATACAATTATCAAACCCAATCTCCTAGAGCCGGTCCTTTTGACCTTCCATCATGTCATTAAAGAAGACACGAGCCCCATGGAAGTTCCCCGCGCCCTTGAATGTCTGAGCATCAACTTGTAAGAAATTATGGAAGTTGAAATAAATTACAGTCAAATTTATGTTGTTTCTCTGAAGAAAAGAAAATAATAAATAAAATTAAAAGGAAAAGAGGCCCATTGCCTTGCTATAGAGGCATGGCACCTCATTAATGAGGTGATTGCCTCATGGCTATGGTGATCGCCTCTATGGAAGAGATGATGACCAGTTCCTACTCAGAGGCGAATCACCTCTAGGCGATGAAGCGATCGCCTCATCACGGAGGTAAATGCCTTTACACAATGAAGAACAACGAGAAAGCTTTCCAATTTTGATTAAATTCATAAAATTCAATCATAATTTGCCCTATTTTAATCCTAAATGGTAAACTATCACAAATAAATGCTAACCCGATATAAATTATAGGAAAAAGTGAGAATGTTTGGACACTAACCTCTCCACTCATAAGGGAGCAAATGTGGGATTTCAAATCCACTAAAAGAGGAATATAGTTTCCCTAGACCAATCCAAAGTTATGAGGAGCACTAGGAGGAGGTGGAATACGATCCCATCTGGGCGCAGGAGGTGTCCTTTCATCATCCATTTTCAAATAAATATGAGTGTGAGAAAGAGAAGAAAAAGAAAAAGAAAAGAGAAAAAAGAAAGGAAAAAGAAAGAAGTAAGGAAAAGAAGGAGAAGGAACCTTTTATAGGTAAAAAAAAAGATGTAATAATTAGGAATTTAAGAGAGATAAATGAATGATGATGACAGATGAATTTTTTTCCATTTCAAATTAACCTAAAGTAGTTAACATATTAAGACTTTTGACTCTAGTCGAAGCAGCAGTCGGATTACGAATAGTAACCAGAAGCGGTTAGCAAAGTTGATTTTTTTTTTAGTTCTCATCGAAGCACCAATCAGCAACACCTAGTTTAGTTGGCCCATGCATCGGGGGCAAATCATGAGTTCAATTTGATCAGCTTGCATCCTGGGATAAGCTATGGAATCAATAACACCTAATTTGGTCGGCCCATGCATCGAGGGCAAATCACACGTTTGATTTGATCGACTCGCATTCAGGGACAAGCTTTGAAATCAATAATACCTAGTTTGGCCACCCATGCATTAGGGGCAAATCGCATGTTTGGTTTAATCGACTGACATCTGGGAATAAGCTATGGATTTTCTCTAATCGAAGCATCAGTAACAGAGGTGACTGACCAAGCGATGAATTCCAAGAGTTTACAATGAGAAACAGACTGATCAGGCAATGAATTCCAGAAGTCTGCAATTTACTAAATGACCAATCGGGCCAGAAAAACCAGTGAATCACATTTCAGATGAGAGATTGGTCGGGCAATGAATTTCCAAAGTCTTTAATAAAGAAAAGACTGACCAGGCAATGAATTCTTAGAATCTATAATGAAAAACAAACTAATCAAGCAATGAATTCCTGAAGTTTGTAATTTACCAACTGACTGATCATGGCAAGAAAACTTGTGAATCATATTTTAAATGAGTGACTGATCGGGCCAGGAAAACCCATGAATCACATTTCAGAAGTGACTGATCGGGCCAAAAAACCCATGAATCACATTTCAGAAGTGACTGATCGGGCCAAAAAACCCATAAACCACATTTATTGAGTGGAAGGAGGGCCAAGAAAACCCAAGTTTCATGCCTAAGCTATAATGACTGGTTGATCGGGCTAGAAAACTCAAGGAACACAGTCATATTTCAAGTCAAAGGACTCACCTCTCAAGCAAAGCTCGAGATTCAAGTACGTCACCTATCTTTCACTTTTTATTTGCATTGTGCATATGATTTTCTCACAAAACTGCCTTGCATGTGTTTGGTTTCTTGAAACATTAGGGGGTAAACTGTAGATACTCAGTCCAATCAGCCCATGAATTAAGGGTGAACCATGGGTGTTCGATTTGATCGGCTCGTAATGAAGCTCGATTATGAGAAAAATCAAAACTTGAATGCAAGAGAAGTTCGAAATCTTTTTAAAAATGAACCTAAGAGCCCAAGCCTAAGAACCTAAACCCATGTAAACACAAGTTTAAACCCATAACTCCAAAGCCCAAGCCCATACGTCAAAGAGGCGATTGCCTCTTCACCAGGCCACTTGCTACTGCATTAAATAAGGTTCATTAAGGACATCAATTTGGTGGGCCCCCCACTTATTCTTACTCTACAATAACAATAGGAATAATTGGTTTTTAAGGAAAATTTATAGGCTAAAAAAGGGATGGTAATGATAAAGAGAGTAAGGGTAGTGATTGAGTTTGAGAAATATGAAAAAAGGAGGAGGTTCAAAGAGAGTTTTGTAGGGAGGTTTCAAAGAGAGTTTTGCAGGGAGGGTTTACAGAGAGAGCTGAAAAAAATCTTAGAGGTTTAGAGAGAGAAAAAAAAGGAGAGCTCTGAAATAGGAAAAAAAATACGTTCTAGAATAAAAGGAAGGTCTTTAGGAAGAAAGGAGGGATTAAGCTTAAAGATTGATCCTTAAGAAGAAGAAGGTAGAAACCTTGCATTCATGTGTGCAAAAATCAAATCCATACCTATCTCTAAGGGCTAACTATTTTGAGAAAAGTTTTTGTTTCCTTGTAAGTCTTGTTCATTTACACTGGTTATTACTTATTTAAAAACTAAATTTATTGCCTGTAAGAGTCATATGCGTTTGCTAGTCATGCAATCATCTCTGTGAAGAGGCACTACCTCTTTACGATGAGGTGATCGCCTCACGACAAAGATGATCGTCTCATGACAGAGGCGATTGCCACTTTAATAGGTCCCCTTTCTCTACTTTGCTATTACCAATATCTCTATTCATAAGAAAAAAATTTTATGCTCAAATTTTTTTTCCTTTCACCCATTTCATCAGAAGAGCGACATAAACATGTCCATTTATTTTGTTTGTTCCCGTTTGGTGTGTTACTCAAAATTTTATAACGTGATTTTAGTTCCATTTCATATTCCTTTTTTTTTTGCTATTGCCAAAATCACTATTCATATAATTATATTTTTGTGCTCTAGATTTGTACATTTTTCAATCACTTCATCAGTAGAATGACGGGAGCATTTTTGTATATTTTGTTGGTTAAAATTTAGTATATTAGTCAAATTTTTATGTCATTGTTTGGTTGCATTTGCATGGTTTTTATATATTTCATTATTATTTTTTACTATCTCAATTAAGCCCATTTTTTATGCATAGAGGCGAATGCCTCTTTGCTTTAAGGCGATGCCCCATGGCTAAAGGCGATGGTGTCGCCATACTATTTTATTTTATTTTTATTTTTATTTTTATTGTTTGTTTTAATTTTATTATTTATTTATTTTATTTATTTTCATATTTCTATATTTTTGGTCTTCTTTATACAGTTATTCCATTATCTTGCTTAATTAAATATTTGTGTGCTTGTTATTATTTTTTAAATCTTTTTATTTTCAGTTTATTTTTTATTTATTTTTCGTTTACTTTACCTATTTCTTGTACAAAGTGTTGTAATCTCTAATCCCTTCCCCATTTATTTGGAATGTATAGTCATAAATTATTACTTGTTTTATTTTATTGAACATTGGGACTTAAAAGTATGAAATTAGATTAATGTGCAAACTTGGACTTAACTGTAAAACTTGGAAAGTGGATGGAGGCAAGTGCAATTTTAAATGTAAATAAGGAAATAATTAATAATTAAAGGTAATAAAACACAAAACACAAATGGAGGCCAACCGTAAGATTGGGTGGGCATTCCAAAAGCCCATACCCAGTTTTTGAACCTGATCTCTGATGACGACTTTTGGGAACCTCCATGGGATCCAATTACCATACAGTGTGTCTCGAAATTTATCCTGGTGGCGACTCCATCTTTGAGTAGGCTTTATGACTTATTTTATATTTCCTAGTGTGCCTCAAGCCCACATAATGTCATGGTCACCAACACGATGGATGCATGCTAAATCCCGTCGCCTACAGATACATAATTTTTATTTAATAGAAAGTCTATTTTCTATTTTAAACAGGTTAACTTTTATTTTATCTCTCATAAAAATTAAATTAACTGAAATTTAATTCTAATTTAATTGAAAGTATGTTTCCTATTTTAATTAGGTTAACTTCTATTTTATCTCTAACAAAATTAAATTAAATTAATTAAAATGTAATTATAATTTAATTGAAAGTATATTTCCTATTCTAATTAGGTTAATTTCTATTTTATTTCTAACAAAAATGAAATTAATTAACATATAATTCTAATTTCATTGAAAGCATATGTTGAACATTTACATGATCAAATAATAATCCATCTTCATTTTGACTTTAACAAACATTTTTGAAACACTAATGATCCTCTTTTAAGTGTGATTATAAGCATAGGCACCAAATTACACTCAATGAAATCAAAATAATTTGACCAAGCTTTGGAACATGTTTGAGAGCATTCAAAACATAATTAAAGCCTTCAAAGACCCCTACACATGTCTTATAAAGCATGGGAATTTAATCAAGTCAGAAGGAGCGCAAGTGAAGGCAAAATGGACAAGTTTTAGTGAGGACAGTCTACGCTCATGACCCATGTCTGACCATGAGCGTCCAGAAGCAAAGTGGCTGATACGCTCACAGTCTATGCTCACGACCATGACCAGACCCTGAGTGTAGCCAACAGACATTTTTGCAAGTAACAGTTATATTTTTCAACACTCATGACCTCGAGCCTACGCTCACGACCATGAGCGTCTGAATTCCTACAAAAGTTGAAAATGCATTAAATGAAGAAGAAAGAGGTTGGGGATGAATTTAATGGCTTCCAACTACTACTTTTCACTCTCTAACTATAAATTAAAGACATAGAACTTCATTTAAAAAGTTACATAAGTTGGTTGAGCAATTAATCTCCTTGAACAATTTTCTCCATACTTAAAATTCTCAATTATTTTGAGTGTTGGTTCTGTGCTAGGTTAGCTCTCTTTTTCATCTTCTTTCTTGGGTTAAAAAAGGGAAGTGAGGAGTTAATGCTAGTGGTTTAGGTTCAAGTGTAAGCCTCAAAACATTTGTGATTATTGTTGGTTAGAGTTTAACCATCAAAAGCTCATTGTGTTATAAAGGTTAGAGTTGAACCATAAAACTCTTATAAACTCAATCTAGATCAATAAGATTGGAGTGGGCATTAAAAATCCTAACTTGGGGATAAGTTAGGTGGAACGTAGATTAAAATTGTGAATCAAACTCCTTAAATCTTATGTTGTTGAGTTCTTCTTTTGTCATCTCATTTAATTCTTGATTAAGCCTTAATTTTCTTTTAAATTCCAATTTGCCCTATTCACCCCCCCCCCCTCAGGGCCTATTTCAATTGGTATCAGAGCTAAACTTCTTGGTACTTAATTGCAAGAAGGTTAGATTATAGGTAATGAGGGTATGAACTTTTCTTATTTGAAACCTTTTTTTATAGGAGTGATTATCCCCATTGGAAGTTCAAAATGAGGCTATATATTGATAGTGATCCAATTAGACTATGGGAAGTAGTTCTTGATGGTTAAGAGCCTCCTAAAGCCATACTAGACAACATGGAAATCCTCATTGATAGAACTTAATGGACATAAGAGCAAAGGGAGGCAAACTACAAGAATATGAAGGCAATGACAATTTTACTTGCTTCCATGTCTAGGGAAGAAGGAGGGAAAGTTCAACATTAATTATTCGCTAAAGAAATTTAGGAGACTCTTGAGAATCATTATGAAGGCAACATTCAAGTGAGAAGTAAAAAGGTTCAATTGCATGTATATGAATATGAGCTCTTTAAGATAAAGCCTCAAGAATCCATCATCGAAATGACAAATAGACTCAATACCCTCCTTACCACCTTAAGAAAGCTTGGCAAACATTATTCCAAGGAGGAAATCAACACAAAGATTCTTAGAATCCTTCCTAAAAAGGATTGGGAATCTAGAGTGACTTCCATTGAAGAAGCTTATGACTTGTCAAAGCTTTCAACTGACATCCTTATTGGCAAGCTCTTGACCCATGAGCTCATCTTAAAGCAAAAGGAAGATGAAAAGGAGGAAAAAGAAGAAAAGAAGAAAAGCATTGCTTTAAAAGCCTCACAAGATGATAGTAAAGAGGAGAGTCTCGAAGACTCTAGTGATGAAGATAGTGACATTGCAATGCTTATAAGGAACTTCAAGAAATTCTTGAGAAAGAAGAATTCCTCAAGAACTAGAGACTTCAATAAGAAGTATAAAGGCAAGAAGAACAAAGAGGTTACTTGCTATGAATGCAAAAATTCGAGTCACATTAGAAGTGAGTATCCCAAGCTTAAATTCAAGAACAAGGGAGCAAAGGACAAGAAAAAGGCTTTTAAAGCTTCATGGGATGACTCCTCTGAATCAAAAAAGGAAGAGGAGCAATAAGAAGTGGCCAACCTTTGTTTTATAGCTTTTAAAGACAAAAATGAGGTACAATCTACTTCTCATTCTTCTTATGATGATAATGATGATGAGAGCTCTATTGTGAGCAAACTTATGCTTAAATGTAAAAGCTTACTCTCTAAGAAGAAGCTTTACAAACATGAGTTATCTAGTTTGACCATGGAAGCCTAATTCTAGTGTCCTATTGCGCAACAACCCTAGCGTGACCAGCTAGGTCGAACATTCTACAACTATCCTCCAAAACGTTTTTTCATAATAATATAATGAAAATTCATAATAAAATATGACAACATATATTATTCAAAATAAATAATCTCAATTAAATATATGAAAGCATAGATATAAATATTAACAATAATAAATATCATTAAATGAAATAAAGCATAATTAAATTCATATTTATTAAAAATATATAGATGCTCACAACATTTATCTACATGCAATGTATACATATAATAATAACTCATGGTTTAAGCGTGCTCCTCTACTCTGTCTTGGTTGGCCCTGTCCGATAGGCCTAACACACAAAGCAACTAAGGAATATAATAACAATAATATATTAGAATTGAAATCCTAATTTTTATACTTCTAGAACTTCTAAAGAACGACTCAATTAGGACACGACTCGAAAAAAATCCAAAACTCAGGACCGATTAGATATCACGTTTTACGAGAATTCTATCAAAAATTCGGTAAAGTCTCCTCTGTAAAATGGACATCTCTCTACTAAAAGTAGAGTCAATCCTGCAAGCAAACAAACTTTAAATACTCAAAAACCTCAACTTCTCGGGTTTGGCTCCTAAACTACAATTATTTCCTGACCGAGAACCAACAGAAAAAAAATAAATAAACTAATAATAAATACTAATAATTCACCAAAACTCGTAAAAATCATAAATACCACAATTCAATTTATTTAAATAATAAAAGCATTAAAGATATTTATTTTCAAAATAAATAATAAAATCCAAATTATAATTAAATAATATTAATAAAAATCCATTTTTCAAATATTCAAAATCACATATCATAAATTACAAATAATTATTTAAATTGTCCAAGTATATAATAAAAATAGCTAGAAATGCATTAAACCATAAAAATAATAGGTAAAATTATTTTTTGAATATATTACCGAAAATTATTATTAATTAGCTAAAAATAGTAAATAATTCATAAAATTATTTTAATACTATTTATTACTCAAAAATTATCCAAAACATAATAATTAACAATAATTTCACTTAAAAAAAATTTACTAATTTATACTAATTTTTCCAAAAATCCAATTTTTACATAAACATTTGAAAATTCATAATAAATATTTGGAACATAATTGCAATAAAATTTCTTAATAAAATATGCTTACAATAATTAATAGAATTTATTAAAATTAAAACACATTTTCGAGTCAGAAGTAGTACCCATGAACAGTAATCGAGCTCAGAATAGTGCTCAAATCGCAAACATGAATCGAACCAATTAAACACAAAATCAACAATTGAAACTAAGAACCCTATAATCAATTATCCATAACTAAAGTTGAATTTGAAGTTAATCGAGCAAATTACCTTAGGAAAAATGAAGCCCACGATAGTAGATTTCAAACAAGACCAGTGAGAGCTCCAACCATAGCTGAAAATGTCACTAGCGGCCTCTGAAAGGTAATGGTGCCAAAAAGGAAGAAGAGAGGAGAGGGAAGAGAAGACGGCGGCGAGAGGAGGGAAAGGTGGTGGCGACGAGCAAAGGAGAGGCAGTGATGTCAATGGTGGCGCTGCCTAGTTCCATCGCACAGAGGGGAGAGTCAGCTCGTGCTAGTTCGCAATCTGCGTAGAGAAGAAGAAGGGAAAGGGGTGGAAATAAAAGAAAAAAGGAGGGAGGGAAATTTTGTATATATATATATATATATATATATATATATATATATATATATATATATATATATATATATATATTTATCAAAAAGTAGAAAAGGAAAAATAAATAATAAAAATTAATATCTTTAATTTAAACATTTTCCTTTCTAATTAACTCACTACATAATATTAAAATATGTTAAAATACACTGCATTAACATAATTCACAAATAGTAATAATAATATATAACAATAAATTTAAGTTTTAATTTCAATTTAATATTAATACCATAATATAATAAAATAAATAATAACACTTGAATTTAATTTAATTTCATAAAATAACCATAATATAACAAATTAATAAAATATTTATTAACACTGCAAATCATAAAAATTAATTTAATAATTTATAAAAATTAGGGTTATAACAATCTTCCCCCTACAAAAATTCATCCTCGAATTTCAAATAAAAGAACTTAATACAATAATTCATTGAGGGAAAAGGTAAGGGTAAGCCACCTACATCTCAGCCTCGATCTTCCACGTGTGTTCCTCCATGTTGTTGCTCCTCCACAATACCTTGACCATCAAGATCTGCTTCAAACGCAACTAACAAACTTCATAATCCACAATTACAACTAATTCTTCCTCGTACATCAAATCTTCATTCACTTCCACACTCTGGGGCTGCAACACGTGTGAAGGGTCTTAAATGTACTTTCTTAGCATCGAGACATGGAACACTAAATGCACTTAAGATAAATTCAAAGGCAAATCCAACCATGCCCACTCTGTCCAAAATCTCGAAAGGTCCAATGTATCTCGGTGCTAACTTCCCCTTCTTGCCAAATCTCATCACACCCTTCATTAATGATACCTTGAAATACATAATCCCCAACCTAAAACTCCACATCCTTGCACTTTGGATCCACATAGCTCTTTTGTATACTAGCTGCAGTTTTTAATCTTCTTCTGATCAAAGTGACTTTCTCAGCTGCATCCTGAATAATCTCAGGTCTAGTCCACTCTCTTTCTCCAATCTCATCCCAACACAGAGGGGATCTACACTTCCTTTCGTACAGAGCTTCATACGGTGCCATTTCAATACTACTATGGTAGTTGTTATTGTACCAAACTCTACCAATGGTCAATGATGATCCCAACTACCTCCAAAATCCATTACACACATTCTTAATATATCCTCAAGTGTCTGGATCGTCCTCTCAGATTGACCATCTGTCTGAGGGTGAAAACCAATACTAAAATCAAGCCTAGTGCCTATTACTTCTTTCAACTTCTACTAAAATTGAGAGGTAAACACTAAACCTCTATCAGATACAATGGAAATAAGCACTCTATAAAGGCACACAATATGCTTAACTTACAACTTAGCCAACTTAGCTACAAAATAAATGGCTTTAATTGGTAAGAACTGAGTTTATTTGGTTAACCTGTTCACTATCACCCAGATGGAATTGTATTCATCATTTGAATGAGATAACCGTATCACAAAATCCATAGTAGTTCTCTCTCATTTCCACTCAGGAATAAGAAGAGGTTGAAGCTTCCCAAAAGGCTTCTGATGCTTGGCTTTCAACTACTGACAAGTCAAGCATTTAGAAATAAAATCAGCTACATCCTTTTTTAATCCATCCCACCAATACAAATCCTTAATGTTGTGGTACATCTTAGTAACACCTGGATGTATACTGTAGGTTGTAGAATGCACTTATTCTAGGATCTCTTCTCTCAAATTATCCACATCAGGAATGCACAATCTACCACTGATCCATAAAATACCTTCATTATCAAGTGTAAAATCAGTGAACTTTCCTTCGTGAACATTCTCCTCAAGCTCTACCAAAATAGGATCTCAGCTCTGAGTTACCTTAATCATATCCCTCAACATTAATTTGACTCTAAACTGAGCTAGCAGTCCTCCTAATCTACTAACCTTCATCATCAACCCCTGATCCACTAACTCATGCAACTCTGCATCTGCTACCACATTAGCCTTGCTTGGATGGTAGAGGATATCACAATCATAATCCTTCAGTAATTCTAACCATCTTCTTTAGCTCAAGGTCATATCTCTCTATTGGAAAATGTAATTCAAGATTTTATAATCTGTGAAAATCTCATAAGTCACTCCATACAAATAATGTCTTCAAATCTTGAGAGTAAAGATCATTGCACCCATCTCTAGGTCATGAGTAGGATAATTCTATTCATGCTTCTTCAACTGCCTGGAAGCATAACCTATCACCCTACCATTCTGCATCAACATGTAACCTAGGCCAACTCTATAAGCATCGCAATACACGGTGAACTTATCTTCTCCATTAGGCAAAGTTAGAACCAGAGCTGTGGTCAACTTCTCCTCCAATAATTGAAAACTGTCCTCACAAGCATTTGACCACATGAACTTCACATTCTTCTAAGTTAGGCAAATCATAGGTGCTGCAATTCTCAAAAAATCCTGCACAAATCTCTTATAGTACCCAACCAAACCTAGGAAACTTTAAATCTCAATGACTAATGTCAGTCTAGGCCATTCAGACACTGCTTCAATCTTTTATGGATCAACTTGAATACCATCTTTAGACACCACATGTCCATGGAATGCAACACTCTCTATCCAAAAATCACACTTCGAGAATTTAGCATAAAGTTGATGTTCTCTCAATGTTTATAGTACTATCCTTGAGTGATATACATGCTCCTCCATACACTTCAAATACACAAGTATATCATTAATGAAGACTACTACAAACTAATCCTCAAACGATCTGAACACCCTATTCATCAAATCCATAAAAGTAGTTGGTGCATTAGTTAACCTAAAGGACATTACCAGAAACTCGTAGTGACCATATCTAGTGCAGAATGTCATTTTAGGAACATTAGCTTCACTGATCTGCAACTAATAATAGCCTGACCTCAAGTCAATCTTGGAAAAGAATTGTGCACCCTGAAGTTGATCAAATAAATCATCTATCCTCGGAAGAGGATACTTGTTCTTCATTGTCACCTTGTTCATCTCTCTATAATCAATGCATAATCACAGCATACGATCCTTCTTCTTCTTCACAAATAGGACTAGTGCACCCCAAAGAGAAACACTGGGTCTTATGAAACTTTTGTCTAGAAAAGCTTACAACTTCTCCTTTAACTCCTTCAACTCTACAGGAGCCATTCTATAAGGTGGCATTGAGATAGGAGTTGTGCCTAGAACCACATCTATACAGAATTCAATCTCTTTACGAGGTGGTAAACCTAGCGACTCATCAAGAAAGATATCAGGAAACTCATAAGCTATTGGAACATCTGAAATAGATGTCTTCTCTATTAAAGTATCCCTGACTAGTGCCAAGTATCCCTGACAACCTTTCCTCAACATCTTTCTAGCCGTGATAGCGAAGATTAGATTCTGAGGTGCAAAACTCTTATCACCCATAAACTTAAACTCTTCATCATTCAGAATTCTAAAAATCACCTCTTTACTTTGAAAATCAACTATGACATAGTGTTGAGATAGCTAATCCATACCAAGAGTCATATTAAACTCCATCACATCCAACAACACCAATTCCACTGACAATTCTCTACCTTCCACTAAAACTAGACACCTAGAAAGAACAACATCAGTGTCCAATAAATCACTTAAAGGAGTGGCAACATATAAAGGAAATGCCATCCTCAAAGCTTGCCAACACAACTTCAAAGAAAAAATAGGAGACACAAAAGAATGTGTGGCACTCGAATCAATCAAAACACTAGCATCCAAGTAAAAAATTGGGAGTATACCTGCAACAATGGCATTGGATGCTTAAGCATCCTGCTGGGTGAGGGTGAAAACTCTAGCCTATCCTCGACCTCCCTACTGGCTGGTGGAAGCCCAGCCAAAGCCTCTGGCACTACCTCTACCTCCTCTGTCATGCCCCTACTGGGCTATAAACTGCGATGTATTAGGATATTGAGCTAGAGGCAACTAATAAGGAGCTGGAACTACACTGGCAATAAACTATTACAAAAATTGCTACTGATAGCCAAAATAGGGACATGCTCTAGCAAAGTACCCCATTTATCCACATCTAAAACATGTCAATGGAGCCATATAATAGGGTCCCTGATGGACTCTCCCACACATATGGCAAGCACTGGCCAGATCATGTGCTACCATATCCAGAACTCTGTCCACTGCTGCTACCGGTAGCACCAGCACCAAATCTGATAGGCCTATAAACTCCACCATGGCCATGGCTCCTACCTTGGTGATATTTATGCTACTATCTCTAGTCCTACTGAATAGAGCCTCTCTTTGCTGACTATTGGAGTCTATTTGAAATGTCTAAAATGGTGTGCTATGAGATCCTCAAGTCTGAACACCTCCCATCTGATAATAGTCAGGCATGACTCCTTGCCTGATCAGTATGAGCTTTATCTCCTTGGCCAACTTTATGACAAACTCTAGAGTAAGGCCTAAAGTAGGCATCCTAGTGAATGGGGAACCCAATCCAATGACATAAGTGGTGATTGCAAAATACTGATTCTTAGCAAATCCTCTGCATAATGGCCCAATCTAAGGAACTCTCTGGTGTAGTCCTCCACTGACCTGTCGCCTCTATTGATATTAGTCAATCGGAGTCTGAAGCTTATCCGCATAGGCTCTAGGCAAAAATGACTCATAAATCTCTCTCGAAACTAAGCCCAAGTGAATTTCATCATGTGCAGTTGGATGACTTATACAAACTAATCCAGGGTTGGCCTCTCAATAGACAACTCAACAATTATAATCCTCTAGTACTCAGTGTGAGCAATCCGAGCCTCATCTCTTAGCATGTTGTAAGCACCCAATTTCATATGCAATTGTGCACAATTGTGACGTAAGCCCCTATGATGAAATTTATTCAAAATTTGAACTCGGTTATCGGTTTTCTAGACTTTAAGGACTAAATTGCAACATTTTTAGGATTTGATTGCAAAAAATTAAGTTTTCAAGGGTCTTTTGGTAATTAAAAGTTAAAATAATAAGAATAATAATAATAATTTTTTAAGATCGGCATCATTAATATCAATCAACTATGTGTAATGTCGACTGGCATTACATATGTCGACTGGTATTATGCAATGCCGACTAACATTGCACAATGCCAATGCGTGAAAATCCTGTTTTTTTATTTTTTTATCAATTTTTCTCTTTTTTGATTGGTTAAAAATTTATTTTATCTATTTTTTAATAGCAAATAACGTGATCAAAACGCGTAAAAAAATTTGAAAATTAAACAGATAGAGTCTATTTCTTGGAATTGAGGAAGGTCAGCTCACAAGTCTCTGCTTTTAAAAGGCATAGACTGCGTGAGTGTGGGGAGGATAGCGTGAAAAAAACCCTACTGCGCAGAGACTTTACTGAGAATTATGAAAAAAACCAGAGACTTTACTGAGAAGAAAACTGGCACAACACTCAAAATATTGATTTCTTTTATTTCTCAAGACCCTAGTTTCTTAATACTATTCTTCAAAGGCTTTGAAAAGAATGATTTCTGCCTCTGAATGCAATCAGCCCTTGTCCAGAATCAAACAACAAGTTAAAAAATGGTGACAATCCCAATCTGAGGGGCTATCCAAGAGCATATGCACAACATCTTATTTCCATTTTCTCCTGTCTTTTGATTTTTTTTAATTCAATTTAATTTAATTGTTATTTTGTTATTTTACTCATTTGGCTAATATGATTTCTGTGATTTTTTTTTTTGTGTTTTCCTTTTAGAATCCAATTGGGGATTGATAAAGTCATTGCCAGATATCTAAAATCAAATAGAGGATCCATGGAATGCCATGGATTCTAAACTATTATTAGATTTTAGGGTTTGATGTTTATACGATTATTATTTTTTTCTGTGTTTTGTGTGTTAATTAATTTTAATTTTCAGTACTAGAATATTGTAATAACCAAAATAGTGGGAATAGTAAAATTTTACTTATATATTTTTAAAATGAATTAGTAATGTAGGTTCAATTGGGTAAAAATCAATTAAAATCAATTATGGGTGTAGATTAATTTAAGGTTGCATGTAAATTAATTTAGGTTTTTTAGAAAATCATTAAAATGTATGTTTGATCTTTTTTTGTGTTTTATTTGTTTTGGGCTTATTTTTTTATGTTTCTATCCTTTTGAACCCCAAGCCCTTGATAAGTTTAAACTCACTAAATAAAATAGGCTTAAAATGGTTTATATTAATTAATTAAAATCAATTTAGGCCCATTAGGTTAATTTAGACTTAGGCTCATTTTTTTAACTAAAATTAATTTAGACTTAGTTTAGCCCATTTAATTTCATTTCCTTTAAAATAAATAGACTTAGGCCCACATTTCACTTAAAATAAAATCAAGTTAGACTAGGCCCACTTATAGAGTCCTATTTCTTTAAAACTTATAGATTTAGGCCCACCTTTAGATAATTAAAATCAATAGACTTGAGCTCACTAACTAATAACAATATAGGTCCACCTTTAGTTCATTTTCATTTGTAAATAAAAATTGTAAATCTAGCTAACTTTTAATAAAATTAACCTAGTTTAGACTTAGGGACGATGCACTTAAATGCATTTTTTATATGTGATTTTATTAACTACATGCCTTAGGGTTAGATGGATGTTCAAATAGGGTTTAATAAAATTGCATGTAATTAGAGAATGAAGTAATAATTTATAAAGTATTTATAAATGAACACAAGACTAAGAGAAGTTAGTATTCCATTCCCAGAATCTCCTGGTTATGGTGCTAGCTTTCTTTTAGAGAATCGAGTACCACCTTTCGATTTGTCCTAATTATTACCTTGGGTGGCGACTCCTCATCTCCACGCCATGTCTTTGTGACAATGGTTAGTGTGTTCTCTAAGGCCCTGAGCCCAAATAGTGTAACGATTGCTAAAATCTTGGACACACGCTAAACCCCGCCATCTACAAAAGCAGAAAATCCAGAGGATTTGTAGTCCCATCAAATGATATCCTGCTGACTCTGGCATAAAACAAGGCCTCTGGGTCAAACATGCCCTACTGATACGCAGGCTGCATTTACAGTATAGCCGAAGGTATAGCATCTTCCTCATATTTATGCTCTATAAGTTCATCATCTTGTAGCTCTCTCTTCCTACAATGACCTGTTGCTCCTCGAGGTCCTCCTCTACCTCTGTGCCTAACTGGCAACTCAAAGGGTAGAACCTCATCCTAAAAAGATTCATCATCTTCAACCTCAACAACCGGTGGAGCAATACACACTCATCTCCTCATTCTGAAAAGATAAAAACCAAAAAAAATCAGATAAAAAAGACAATAAATAAATGACAAACAGACATCCTAACAGTTATGCATAAAACTGCAATAAGGAAAACTTATCAAAGACATAATTGAACCTAATATAATGCAGTAGTTTCAAAGAAAATGCAACTCTACTAACCTAGGTCCACAACACTAAAACCTAGGCTCTGATACTAACTTTGTCACGACCCAAACCGGGGAGTCATAACCGGCACTAGGGAATGGGAATTCTTATGAATCCAGAACCTGTAGCAAGCCTTAAAAATAAAACACATGCAAACATAACACAAAATATCTTAGAATTAAAACTTTAATTAATAAAAGGGATCCATATCATAACATAATAAAAATATTTATACAATTATTCAAATGCATAAATACTATCTAATACAATACATATACTACAATAAGAAGCACTACTACTACAACATTTACTAAAATACAAGAAAAGTAACGGTTTAATATTTACATAAGTCAGCCGGAGAGGAAAGAGTTCAGCGAATAGATCTAATAGGGAGGAATGAAGTAGAAGATCCTGAAAAAAAATTGAGGGGGGGGTCAAACCTCACTAAGCGAATTATTATTATCTATATATACGCAACCTAAAGACATAAACACTCAAGCATTAGTATAATAACATATATATTTATTTAATATATACATGCATTTCATATAGATGCTAAAAATCCACTTTTATTATAATACAAAATGCACAAGAATTTTGATCCCTAAATTTTCATAACCTTGATTACTATGATTCACTAGCCAACAGGCTTCCATAATTACAAAATATTCTTTTATCCAACTTTTGGTAGTGAACTAGCCCCAAGTACACAAAGGGTCAACTGAGGATTCGCAATTCCACTACCGGTGCTAACTGGCCCCAAGTACCTTATAGGTCAACTGAGGATTCGCAGTCACACCCCTTATCATCCATAATTCACAATAATCATAATTTCCATATCAACATTCAAAGCCTAATTCTAGCATATTGTTGCGCAACAACCCTAGTGTGACCCGCTAGGTGGCACATTCTACAACTATCCTCTAAAATGTTGTTTCGTAATAATATAATGAAAATTCATAATAAAATATAACAACATACATTATTCAAAATAAATAATCTCAATTAAATATATGAAAGCATATATATAACTATTAACAGTAATAAATATCCTTTAATGAAATAAAGAATAATTAAATTCATATTTATTAAAAATATATGGATGCTCACAATATTTATCTACATGCAATGTATACATCTAATAATAACTAAAAGTTTAAGTGTGCTCCTCTACCCTGGCTCAGTTAGCCCGATCCAATAGGTCTAGCACACAGAGCAACTAAGGAAAATAATAACAATAGTATGTTAGAATTGAAATGCTAATTTTTATACGTCTAGAATTTCTAAAGAGCGACTCAATCTAGGACACGACTCGGTAAAAATTCAAAACTCAAGACCGACCCGATGTCACATTTTACAAGAATTCTACCCAAAATTCGGCAAAGTCTCCTTTGTAAAATAGACGTCTCTCTACTAAAAGTGGAGCCGATCCTATAAGCAAACACACTTCAAATACTCAAAAACCTCAACTTCTCAAGTTGATCCCCCAAACTACAAATATTGCCCAACCGAGAACCAACATAATCAAAATAATTAAAATAATAATAAATACTAATAATTCGCCAAAACTCATAAAAATCATAAATACCACAATTCAATTTATGTAAATAATAAAAGCATTAAAGATATTTATTTTCAAAATAAATAATAAAATCTCAATTATAATTAAATAATATTAATAAAAATCCATTTTTCAAATATTCAAAATCAAATAGCATAAATTACAAATAATTATTTAAATTGCCCAAGTATATAATAAAAATAGCTAAAAACTCATTTAATCATAAAAATAATAGTCAAATTTATTGTTCAAATATATTATCGGAAATTATTATTAATTAGCTAAAAATAGTAAATAATTCATAAAAATTATTTTAATACTATTTATTACTCAAAAATTATCCAGAACATAATAATTAACAATAATTTCACTTAAAATATAAAATTTAATAATTTATACTAATTTTTCCAAAAATCCAATTTTTACATAAACATTTGAAAATTCATAATAAATATTCAGAACATAATTTTAATAAAATTTCTTAATGAAATATGCTTAAAATAATTAGTAGAATTTATTAAAAATAAAACACATTTTCGAGCCAGGAATAGTACCTGTGAACAATAACCGAGCTTGGAATAGTGCTCAAATCGCAATAATCTCCAAAATTGAATTTAATTACATTTTTGGAAAGTTTACAACTTCAATTTAACTAATCTATAGTCAATTTAACATGAATCAAACCAATTAAACCCAAAATCAACAATTGAAACTAAGAACCCTAGAATCAATTATCCAAAAGTGAAGCTGAATTCGAAGTTAATCAAGCAAATTACCTTAAGGAAAATGAAGCCCACGACACCAGCTTTCAAATGAGACTAGTGGGAGCTCCAACCACCGTCGAAAACATCACAGGAGGCCTGTGAAAGGTAACGTTACTGAAAAGGAAGAAGAGAGAAGAGGGAAGAGAAGACAGCGATGAGAGGAAGGAAAGGTGGTGGGGCAAGTAGAGGAGAGGCAGCAACATCAATGGTGGTGCTACTTGGTTCTGTCACACAGAGGGGAGGGCTGGCTGGCATTGGTTCATGATCTGCATAGAGAAGAAGAAGAAGAAGAAGAAGAAAGGAAAGGGAAGGAAAGAAAAGAAAAAAGTAAGGAGGGAAATTTTATATATATATATATATATATATATATATATATATTATCAAAAAGTAGAAAAGGAAAAATAAATAAAAAAAATTAATATCTTTAATTTAAATATTTTCTTTTCTAATTAAATTCACTACATAATATTAAAATATATTAAAATACACTGCATTAACATAATTCACAAATAGTAATAATATTAAATAATAATATAGAACAATAAATTTAAGTTTTAATTTCAATTTAATATTAATACCATAATATAATAAAATAAATAATAACACTTGAATTTAATTTAATTTCATAAAATAACCATAATATAACAAATTAATAAAATATTTATTAACAATGCAAATCCCAAAAATTAATTTAATAATTTATAAAAATTCAGGTTATAACAATAGGATCTTATCTGAGTTCACTCCAGGTAATAAATCCCATCTTGGTCGAACACTCATCCCTACATTTAACTGACTAAAGCCACCACACGCCATATACCCATGTGTGATTAATACAAGTATGTAATCAATAATAAACTCTAACCACTCAAATGTGGATGACCAAGTCACCATAGGTCAAAGGACTATATGCACCATTATGACCTAAACAGTGATCATTAACTATAAGTGAATATCCTTGCAATCACAAATCTAACATCACTATTCGATTCCCCCATCACACGAGTATCCACATATCTATTATGATATCTCATATCATGTAGCATGAGACTCACTACCTCCCACTATTAGGATCACATACTAATCAAGGAAAATAGACAGAGGTGATAGTCTAATTAATATTACCCAAATATTAATTATTCGATTATAAACTATTTATAACATATGTACTAAATAAATTTGTAACTCATATTATCAACTCTTAATAATAAATTTATTTAACATTATGCTAAAGGGTAAATACTCAAATAAACAAACTCTTTATTTAAAAGAATATTATATTGCCATAGGGATAAATTGTAATGTCATTATCAAATACAAGAATGGCTCTAGGGAACATCTATGCTAGCACAAAGTTCCTTAAGTCTCTTCAGACTAGAAAAAAGGACAAGATTGGAGAAGGTGAGACTTTCTCTAATTTATTCATTTCTAAATATTCTAGAAGCTCATCTAAGGTATGGGTATTGGATACCGATGCTAATTCTTACATATGTTCTTCCTTGCAGGATTTAGCAAGTGAAAGATAGTTAGAGTCAAATGATGTGACTTTAAAGCTTGGAGATGGAGCAAGTGTTGCTGCTTAAGCTATAGGAACCACCTCTATTGACTTGTATAATCATGTTTTGTTATTGAACAATGTTTTATATGCACCTCATGCTTATAAAAATATCATCTCTATTTCTAGTATGTCTACAAGAGGTTATAAGTTTTTATTTGAAAGAGATGTATGTACTATCTATTTTAATAATGAGATAGTTGGCATGGGTTATGTAATACATGGTCTTTATTATATTGATAATAAATCCAATAAAAATCATTATATAACCAATATGAATGTTATGAATACAATGCTAATTGATAATGCCTTTAATCCAAAATATCTATGGCACTTACGATTAAGTCACATTGCGGATAATAGAATCACGAAGTTGGATAGGATGGGAATCTTAAATAACCTTGAATCCACATCCAATCTGACTTATGAGGCATGTATCCAAGGAAAGATGACCCAATCACCATTTATTGGACAAATGGAAAGAGCTAAAGAAATTTTGGAAATCGTACATGGTGATGTATGTGGGCTATTCAACCAAATGGCAAGAGGCAGCTTCTACTACTTCATTACCTTTATAGATGATCTATCAAGGTTTGGACATTTATATTTGATGAAACATAAAAATAAATCCTTTAAAGTTCAAAGAATTCAAGGTTTAAGTAGAGAACTAAATGGGGAAAAGTATTAAAATCCTTCGATCACATCAAGGAGGTGAATACTTAAGTACCCAGTTCATGGAGTTCCTTAAAGAACATGGCATTATATCATAACTAACTCCACCTAGAACATCTCAACTCAATCGTATATCTGAAAGGAGGAATTAAACTTTATTGGATATAGTTCAATCAATGATGAGTTTCACAGATTTGCCAACTTTCTTTTGGGGTTTTGCATTGCAAACTTTCGTGTACTTATTAAATCGCATTCCATCTAAGTCTATTTCTACCACACCATATGAGATATGGCATGATAAGGCACCAAGTCTTAAACATGTTAAGATTTGGGAATGCCTAGCCCACATTAAAAGGTTAAAAATAGACAAATTTAATGCAAGGTCAATTCAAGGTAGATTCATTAGATATCCTAAAGATAGTTTAGGGTATTATTTCTATCTTCCTGCTGAACAAGTTGTTGTTGTAAGCAAAGATGCCATATCTCTTGAGAAAGAGTTCCTTTAAGAAGGTGGTAAAGGAAGGAAGATAGCATTAGAAGAAGAGTCTTCTAATGATGCCAATCAAGTTGATTAAATGGATATAGATCAATCCTAAGAGTCTAATCCCATTGAAAATATCATCACACCAACTCTTAAAAAGTCAAGTAGGGTATCTCATCCACTGAAGAGATGGTTTTCTGCATGATATGCAAGAGTTAAATATGCATAAAGAAGACAATCATGATGATGATCCAACAATATTTGAAGAGGCTTTATCAGATAAAGATTCTTCAAAGTGGCTTAAAGCAATGAAATCCAAAATGGATTCTATATATGCAAACTAAGTCTGGACACTTGTTGATCCACCTAAAGGTATTATACGTATAGCTTGTAAATGGATCTTCAAGAGAAAGATTGGTGCAGATGAAAAGGTTAATACCTATAAAGCGAGGCTTATAGCGAAAGGGTTTGGTCAGCTATAAAGAGACCTTCTCATCGATAGCCATACTTAAATCCATTCGAATACTTCTTGCCATAGCTGCACACTATGATTATGGGATTTGGAAAATGGATGTCAAAATTGTTTTTCTCAATGGTTATATTGAGGAAGAGATTTATATGGAACAACCTAAAGGTTATGAATCTAAGGAAGGTTCCAAAGTGTGCAACCTTAATAGATCAATTTATAGTCTAAAGCAAGCTTCAAGGAGTTAGAATCATCATTTTGATGAAGACATACGATCATTTGGTTTTATCAAGAATGAGGATGAGCCTCGTGTGTACAAGAAGGTTAGTAGGAGCCAACTCACTTTCCTTGTATTGTATATGGATGAATTTTATTAATTAGGAATGACATTAGCATGCTTACAAATGTGAAACTATGGTTGTGTAAAACTTTCTCCATGAAAGACTTAGGGGAGGCTACCTATATTCTTAGCATTCGACTCTATAGAGATAGATCGAAAAGAATTATAGGTTTATCCTAAAGTCTTTACTTGAAAAAGGTGTTGAAGAGGTTCAACATACTTGATTCTAAGAGAGGATTATTACCATTTAGCCATGGTATCCATTTATCAAAGGGTATATCACCCAAGACACCTGAAGAAATGGAATAAATGGCCAAAGTTTCGTATGCTTTAAGTATAGGAAGTTTAATGTGTGCTAAGTTATGTACAAGGCCTGATATTGCCCATGATGTTAGTGTAACTAGCAAGTTTCAATCCAATCCAGGTTTGGAACACTGGATAGCAATTAAGTCAATCTTTAAGTGGTTGAAAAGAACTAAAGATTTTATTTTAACTTATGGAGGAGGTGATTTACAAATAGATGGATTACATATTCTAATTTCCAATCAGATATTGATGATAGAAAATCTATCTCTAGGTTTTTTTTTATCTGTAATAAAGGTGTAGTAAGCTAAAAGAGTTACAAGTAAGGTGTCACTGCTGATTCCTCTACAGAAGTCAAGTATATAGCTACATCAGATGTCGCTAAAGAAGTTATTTAGATTAAAAAGTTCATTACTAAACTAGAAGTTGTTCCTTCCATTGAGTCCCCAATTCCTCTTTATTGCGATAATAATGGAGCCATTGCTTTGGCAAAGGAACCGAGGTCTCACCAGAAATCCAAACACATAGAATGGCGCTTCCATATTATCAGAGAACTTATTGGAAAAAATGCATAGTCGTACAAAAGGTAGCTTCAACTAATAGTATGGTTGATCCATTGACTAAGGCACTCACTCAGTTAAAATTAGATCATCATCTTGAGAAGATAGGTCTTAAATATTGTAGTGAATGGCGCTAGTGCTAATGGGAGATGTTAGCATATACGTGCCTTAGTGCCATTCTTGTAATGTATAATGACATTGTAAATTATCCCAAATGGCAATATAATATTCACTTAAATAAAGTGTTTATTTATTTGATTATTTGCCCTTTAGCATCATGTTAAATAAATTTATTATTAAGAGTTGATAATATGAGTTACAAACTTATTTAGTACACATGCTATAAATGTTTATAGTCATATAATTAATATTTGGGTAATATTAATTAGACTATAATCTCTGTCTATTTTCCTTATTTAGTATATGATACTAATAGTGGGAGGTAGTGAGTCTCATGCTACTTGATATGAGATATCAAAATAGACATATGGATACTCATGTGATGGGTGGATCGAACAGTGACATTAAATATATGATCACATGGATATTCATTTATAGTCAATGATCACAATTTAGGTTATAATGGTGCATATAGTCCGTTGACCTGAGGTGACATGGTCATCCATATTTGAGTGGTTAGAGTTTGTTATTACTTACATACTTATGTTATTCACACATGGGTATATGGCGTGTGGTGGCTCTAATCAGTTAAATAAAAGGATGAGTGTTTGACCAAGATGAGATTCATTACCTTGAGTGAACCAGGATAAGATCCTATGCTATCTAAGTCTTTTCTTGATAAATAAGTTCCTAGCTAGGACAAATATAACAATCTGAAAGTGATTCGGTGCTAGAAAGATTTTCTAGTGTCTGTTATGTTTTATCAAGAAATAGAACTTGAGATGAGCTCATATAATATATAGCTATTAGAGCTTGAATAATCCTTAACTCTAGGTTGTATTAGGATCTTTTAATGAAGAGATTTTAGTGCACAGTAATTATGACTAAAGGGTTTGCATGAATTAATAAATACATTCATATTTAAGTAGGTAGTTGTGATATCAATGCTAGGGGTCATTCATAACTTATGAGAACTAAATATGAATAATTGAGATTTTCATATTTAGAATTGAAAGGAGCTTCAGATAATATCAAGTGTTGATATTATGTTCTTATTGCCAACTAGACATAAATCTAGTAAGTCACACCTAAAAGGTTTTACCAAATCTCTTTGTATTAATCTAATTGTTAATTAAAAAGTTTAATCAAATAATTAAGATTAATGAAATTGGATTTTTGTTTAAAGCAATGATTCTAGCATATCATGAAATCAAATTTCAATGAAAGGTTTTTATTATTAATATATGCTTAATTAATATAAGATATTAATTGAGATATTAAATTAATAAAGGATATATGTTGTTTCTTAATTACTTGGATTAATAGCCCAAGTTTTATGGACCTAGGCCCAAAAGAGTTTTGGACTAAAGATTAAACCAAGTAATAGACTAAACCCATTTATCTTGTTTAAGCCTACTTGTTTGATGGAGTCGGCTTTAGGTCAAGTGTTGACCCAATGGATTAGCCCAACTCCATTAAATGAAATATTATTTGATTTTATTAAATCAAATAGAAGATATATATATATATATATATATATATATATATTAATTGACATTTGTAACTCCTAGGTAATGTAGAGAATTACAAGAGTTGTAATCTCTATATATATATTAATTGACATTTGTAAGTCCTAGGTAATGTAGAGAATTACAAGAGTTGTAATCTCTACATTCTCCAAGTTTGGACTCTAATGACTTATTGACTTGTTAATTAATCATGACAAGTGGGTTAAAGGTGATGTCATCTATCTTTACTTTAATTTCTAACCAAGTATATCTAAAAGCAAAAAGGAAGATATTAATGGTTAGTTGGTAGAGAAAAATGTGGGAGTCATCCATGAAAAGAAAAAAGATACACAACATATACTAAAAAACCTAGAGCTTTTATAAGGATTAAGTAGTGGATGCTTAAAAGGTCAATTAAGAGAGGGCTCTTGCAATTACTTGATCAAGACAAGAAAGAGATTTATTAAAACTTGGTGTTTCAAGCTAGAGGTATCACAATTAGGAGACTTGAAGAGTTTATTCAAGAGTTGAATTAAATGAGCCAACCATTTTAGTAGATTAATTATGGTCTGTACTAAACACTTGGGAGATTATAAGTATTCCACAACTTAGATTTTCTAAGTTTTGTATTTATACATGTTGATGTATATTAGCTATATGTTAAATTGCAAATTGGATCCTAGGGTTGGAATTCTTGATGAGATCAAAGGTTACGTTGAGGAAATTTTTTAAAATTTGCTCTAATTAGGATTTGATTCCTAATAGCATAACTAATTCCTAATAGGCACAACACAACAGAGTTA
The DNA here is from genome assembly GCA_947683625.1 of Mallotus nudiflorus. NCBI lineage: Eukaryota > Viridiplantae > Streptophyta > Magnoliopsida > Malpighiales > Euphorbiaceae > Mallotus > Mallotus nudiflorus. The sequence continues at coordinate 121,901 of CANTUR010000147.1, read as the reverse complement.
TTAATAAATATTCTATACAACTTATTATACATGTAAAGATGATTCATGATGAAAGTTTGACCCAACTTGTGATTGCATAGGTTCAGTATTAGACCTAACATTTCCACCACTCAATGAGTTACCTTTATTCTTACAAGATATCCTATTATACCGGACTTACTTGTAAATTTTACAAGTCATTTCATATCCTTTCCTCAATAATCTTCCTAATGTAGGGATTTTTTTGGCTCAAAGTTGTCCTTCCTTTGATTCTTTTTTGGTTAGCCTAGTTATTTCTTCACTATTGGTGGCTCAATTGGGGCATAGTCATTAATTTTCCAAAACTTAGATCCCCTAAGAGGTTGCATTGCAGCTTCATATGCACTAAGGAAACATTCATTCTTATAGTAACCTAAAATATAATTTTTGGGATCTTTATTTGCATGTAATATTAAGCACATTGCGTGTGGATATAGAATCCCAGTGATGTCCCAAGATCTACATGTGCAACTTCTACCCTCAATCATAATAGTATATTGGTCTTCTCCATATGTAACTTCATATCCATTATCACCATTGAAGATCACATCACATTCTATGCTAATTAAGAAATTCTTTTCAAATCTAGCCATGCAATGAGGTGAGTAAGGCTAATTCCACTTTGTTATGATCCCTTTAAATTTAATAATTCTTTGCATTAATTTCTTCCTTATTTCATCCAAAAGAGTGATAATTGGTTAATCTCTTAATTCAATGATCCATGAATTGAACGTCTCTGAGACATTATTGTCAATCATATCACTCTTACACCTTGCACTACAATAAGCCCTACACCAAAATTATGGATTGTATTTCAACAAGTCTTGAAAAATTTCAACACCATACATAACTAATTTGTTTAGATTTTCCTTGAATTCTTCTTCATAGGTTCTCCATGCACAAGTCCAAAACTTCTTCTTCAATTCAGTGCCTCTCCATTTTTTGCTCCAATTGCATAGATGTGTCGAGCACACCATCTATACTCAGCTCCTAAAAGTGCCTCTTTCACAGCAGGCAATAACCCCTACAATCATAAACCATATAAGCACAAATATAAAAAATTGTCAAGTCAATGACATGATTGACTTGTAAAAATAGTGACTTGTAAACAAAAATGTAAAGAAAATTCTTTTCATAAACATAAATAGAATGCAAAAAAAAAAATAAACATTTACTAACCTTTTGCATATCTAATATTATAGTTAATCTTTTCCCATCACCAAGTCCCAAAACTTGAATTACCTAATCTAGAAACCATCTCTAATTAACTTTGTCTTCCACATCTACAATAGCTTAAGCAATTGGAAACATATGATTGTTTCCATCTTTTACAATAGCATAAAGAACTTGTCATTTACATTTTCCTTTCAAAAAAGCACCCATCCTTGCCTATTATGGGTCTGCAACCCCTTAACCACCCAGTCTTACAAGCTTGAAAGCAAATGAACATCCTCCAAAAAATTCTTTTGCCTTGCTAGAGACCTTCAAGACATAATTGGATGTCACATGCACTACTTGGATTGCTTCTCTTCACCTCAATTGCATACACCTCTAAAATTGCACACTATTTCATAAAATTTCCTGCTAATTCATTTCTAACAAGCTTCTTCACCTGCTTACATTTTGCTATCAAAACATCAAGCCTTCACTCTTCCTTTGCAAACTATTTCATATCTTTAATCCTTAAATCAGGTTTTTGCTTTAGCCTTTTGAGAAAATGATCTGCTAAAAATCTTGAACTTGCCCTTGGATTTGTGTAAATTCTTCAACATAAGTGATCTGAATTAAAAAATTTCACAAGAAGACATTGGTCTTTATGATTTTTGCTCACATAAATCCTAAATGGGCAGCCCTCTTCACACACAACAGTTATTCTATTTGGCTCTTTTTTTTTAATCTTAGGCCATGTCCATTCATAATTAAGTACTTTGCAATAGCTTTTTGAAATTCCTTAGCAAATGAGAAGGTCATTCCTAGATTGAATGAAGGAAATGGAATTTTTGGATCATATGCCCTCATTTCTTCGTCTTTCTCATGCTCACTTGAGTTCGAAGATGCATTATTGTCTTCCCTTCTATTATGATTTTCTTATTTTTCCCTTAGTTCTTTTTCAATTTATTCCCTCATATTCTTATCTATCTCCTTCTCTCTAACCCTCTTAAACTCTTCTAAACCTTCATTAACTACTTCTTTCCCTTTTCTCTTTTCAAATCTATCTTTCTCCTTAATCAAGTCCCCCCCCCCCCATAATTATTAGTTTCTATAGCATTCCTATAGTACTCATTTGCACAAACATCCTCCACATCACCTTTATGTTCACCTACATCCTCCTCATGACCATTATGTTCACCTACATCCTCCTCATCACCTTCATGTTAACCTACATCCTCCACAACCCTTCATGTTGACCTACATCCTTGTCTATGCACTCATTCATAGCATCATTAAGTGCTGCCTCATTCAGATTTATTTTAGGTAAAACATCATTAGCTTCATGTGTTTCCTCTACCACATTATTACCCTATTCTAAAGGCATTACTAATAGAGGTCATCAACACCATGCTCAACATAATATAGATGTTTACATTATACCCTTTACAACATAAAACATGATAAACGTCATTGTTATTTTCAATTAGAAATAAACCATAGTTCTTCCCCAATTCAAGTATATACACCCTGCTTACTTATAGGAACCCTAAATCTTCTTGAAACTTTGCCTTAATATCTATTACTAACATGTAATCAGGATCAAAGTTAAATAATTTTTTAACTCTACCATTTAAATATTCTAACTCATTACCATTCATTACCCACATACCCCCAAAATGAAAATACATGTTTACAAGTTCACTCATTCTGCAAACAAAACCAAATAAAAAAATACCAAAAATCAAAGCAAGTTAGTTACCAATTTAATTTTTATTTACTCTTACACTAACCCATACATGCAAAACCCTAATTTTCATTCTTTGTAATGCCAATGAATCAACAAAGCAATTTTTTCTATTCATTTTCATTTACATAATACAACATACACCTTGAAAACATCATAGATTCATAATGTCCATCACTAGCCAAATAAATTTTACAAAAAAAAAGGTGCAAGAAAATGTTAACCATTGGTTGAGGTAAAATACATACCTATTTCCCTTTATAGCAATCGACAATTTTTCTTCAACAGTTGCCCCACTTTGGATTCACAGACCCATATGATAGTAACACTTAATTGTAAAGGTTTTTATTGCTTGTGGTAGGAGAAGATAGTTTAAAGTGAAAGTGCTATGTTTTTTTTATATAAACTATATGCCTTTTAGAGAAATAATACTAGGTTTATTTTTTTATTCAACACATGCACACACTGATGAATTTTTCCCACTTCATTTATCATCTGGTCCATAAACTTTAATGTCTGCTTAAGATTCCATTTAACTTAGGGACATTTGGGCTAGTTTTGAAACTTTATGGGCCTCAAAATGCCAAGTTAAACATTAGGATGTTAAGTGCTCAACTAGCCATAGTTTAAGGGTTTTTTGTACCTTTTGTCTATATTAATAGATTCATAAATAAAAGTGCAAGTTTAACACTGTTGTTTTGTAATGAATCTCTGTTAGAGCCTACAGGGTCTAACGAAGCTGGTCGAATGGTTGGTTCTTGTAAGCATACAAGTTTTTCAAGTAATATAGAATAAGTGCAAGTCGACCCCATGAAGATTGAATGTCTATCCAACTATTAATTATGTTTTTAACTTATCTAAGTATCAAATATCAAGGGAATTATAATTGCTAAATTTTAATAGCCAAAATGAAACTAAATAATAAAATCTATTAATTTAAATTCTAACAAGAAAATGATAGAATAATGTTGGGAATTGTATCACTATATTTTAATTAAGCCAATTACAAGAAATTAGTCTTTTTACTATTGCAATTCTCAAAGGTTTAAAGGTAGTAATTAATATTTCTCAGGTAAAAATTACTTAATTTATTTCTATTAATTGAAAATGCTTTAACTAATTCTCATTAAATTAAAACCTAATCAAATTTAGTAGATAAATCATAAAGCACAAACAATTAAAATTAAAATAATTTAAGTTATTTCTAGACTTAAATCAATTAATCAAACATTCATATTTTTATTAAGATTAATATTTCTCAATAATTAACCTTAATTAAATTAAAATAAGTTTAATAATCCTTAACATAAATAAAATTAACTAAACATAAGATTCATCATGTTCTCAAATCCAAAAATAAAATACATTAAGAACTTAGAAAAATAAATAAGAGAGAAAGAAAAACCCTTAGCTCTTCAACTCTTGTTGGAACTCTTATAGCCTTCTTCTCCAGTAGTCTTCTCTTCTTCTTTTTTTTCACCATTTATCCCCTTCTCTATCATAGCTCTCTTCTCTTATACTAACATATTTCATAATATTCCAACACATCTTCCCATTTCTAGTCCATATCTCCTTCCCTACGATAATGCTTTCATTATTATTTATTCTCTTATATATGTATGTGTGTGTGTGTGTGTATTGTTGACCTTAGCAATAATCAATCTTAATTTTGATCTTAACAAACTTAATTTTGAGCATCTAATTTGTTTGTTTAAGTGTGCTTAAGTTAGGACATTATTGTAAGTTAAAATGAAGTATGAATATCTTGGGATAATTCGACCTCTGAGATTTAAGGAGGCTTTTGACATCCTTAGAGCTTTATAATGAGAAAGTTATCTTCTTAATATTTGAATTAGAAATTTTAAGCTTTTTGAATTGAGGTTACTTGTATAAATCTGAGTTTATGTGGGTATGCAAATATTAAGTCGAAGTCAACATATGCAACTGCCATTTTAAACTGCATAGCTCTTAGTATTTCAAAAATATCTTGAGCTAAAAATGTTCAATTGAAGTGATTAAAAATGACATGGAAAGCTAAGTCAAATATATAAAACTTTTATGGGGATAGTATAGGCAAATTTAAACTTCTCCAATATAAAATCATGGCTTTAACTCATGCATAGTTGCATGACAGTAGTCTACCATTTTAGATTGCATAGCTCTTAGTATTTCAGCAATATCTTGAGCTAAAAAATTTAAATTGCGATGATTCAAAATGATATGGAAATATAAGTTAAATATATACAACTTTTATGAAGAAATTATAGGTAAATTTGAACATCTCCGATAGCCAATCATGGTTTCAACCCGTGCATAGGAGTCTAACAGCATTACTTTCAATAATTCAAAATTATAAATATTGGATTCAAAATATAGATGTTGGACATATTATTTGCATCTCCAATAGCTATATTTTTTAGTGTTTATTGATATAAACACCTCTAGAGCTAAATGGAAGTTAAGACACTTTTTGCTTATTATCATTCTCTATCTTAACATTCATTAAAGCTCTCAAATTCTCAAATATTCAATTTTTGTTTATAACTCTTATGAGAGTTGGTTGTGTGTTAAAAATATAATTTCTCTTCATCTTAAATTTTAGGATAAATTAGTAGGGAATTGAGCTTTATTTCTAAAGGAATTGGTTTAAGTGTTGTCCATTGAAACACTAGGGATTTGGTTTTTTGAGTGAGCCTTAAAAACTCACGTTGTAAGAGTAAGCTATTAAACTCTTGTGTAATCTCAATATTATGAATAATATTGTGGGTAATTGAAAATCCTAACTTGGGGATAAGTTAGGTGGAGATGTAGGATTGTTATTGAATTTGAACTCCTTAAATCATTGTGTTCTTCATTTTTTCTTCTCAATATTCTTTTAATTCTTGCAAAGAATTATTTTTAATTCCAATTTTTATTTAATAGCCCTATTCACCGCCTCTCTAGGGCTTTTTTAATTAGTATCAAAGCTTGAATTCTAGGAACTTCATTATTAGAATACAAGATCATGGGGAGTGAATCACAAAATATTTCTTCACTTAGACCATTCTTCGATTGTAGTGACTATCCTCATTAGAAGTTCAAAATGGAGCTATATCTTGATTGTAATTCCATTAAACATTGGGATATTGTCCTAAAATGTTGGAAACCACCTACAACTTGATTGTGTGGTACTGCTCTAGTAAGGAGTCAATGGAATAATGAGTAAAAGGAGAAAATCATAAAAATAAAAAGGCGATGGTCATTCTAATCTCTTCTATGACAAGGGAAGGAGGCAAGCTTCAACATTGCATGTTAGCTAAAAAAATGTGGGAGACCTTGGAAAATCATTATGAAGGCAACGTATAAGTTAGAAGCAAAAAGGTTCAACTTCATATGCATGAATATAAAATTTTCAAGATAAAGCCTTATGAGTCAATCACAGAGATGACAAATCGACTTAATGCTCTTATCACAACCCTTAAGAAAACTTGGAAGTATTTCTCTAAAGAAGAAGTAAACAATAAGATTCTAAGAATCCTACTTAAGAAGGATTAGGAATCTCAGGTTACTTCAATTGAGGAAGATTAAGACCTCTCAACTCTCTCTATCAACATGCTTATTGAAAAGCTCTTAACACATAGCTATCAGTTAAGCAAAGAGGTGAAGAGCAAGAAGAAAAGGAAGAGAAAAATAAGAGTATTGTCTTGAAAGCTTCACAAAATGATAGTGAAGAAGAACATGTTGAAGGTTTTAATAATGAAGACGATGAAATTCCCATGCTTACTAGAAACTTCAAGAAGTTCTTGAAAAAGAAACATTTATCAAGAATAAAAGACTTCAATAAAAAGTATGAAAGAGAAGGTAAAAATAAAACCAAAGACGTTACTTGCTATGAATGCAAGAAACTAAGTCACATCCCAAATGAGTGTCCCAAACTTAAAAGCAAGAGTAAAGGAATAAAAGAGAAAAGCAGGGCTTATCAGGCAACTTGGGATAACTCCTTCGAATCAAAAATGGAAGAGGAACAACAAGAAGTAGCCAACCTTATTTCATGGCTCTTGAAAGCGAAAAAGAGGTACCATTTATATCTAATTCTTCCTATGATGATGATTATTGTAATGATGATGATGATGATAATGATATTGAAAGCTCTATGGTAAGGAAACTCTTGCTTAAATGCAAAAACTTATTATCTAAGAAGAAGTATTATAAGCATGAGTTATCTAGCCTAACTAAGGAATTTGAAAAATTGAAAAATGAATTTTTGAATCTTGTTAAATTAAATGATAAATTGTCTAATGATTTTAAAACTTCAAATTCCTTGGAAGATCAACTTAAGAAAGCAAATGATGAAAATCAAAAGCTTTCAAGAGAAGATTTAAATTTGAAAAATTCCATTGAGAAACTTATGAAGGGAAAAGAATCTTTGAATAATATTCTTGACTCTCAAAAATTCCATGGAGATATACATGGAATTGAATATACCAATGGAGTAGCTTCCTTGCATCTCACACTATAACTCAAAAGAACTTTAGGAGACACATACCATAACATTAACAAAGGCATGCTTCACATATTAAGAATGCATATGCTCCTAAGAGAAATAAGTTTGCAAATGTTGAATGCTCATATTGCATGATCAAGGGACATACCAATAATATGTGCTTCTATAGAAGGACTACACGTGAACTTGCTTCTTACAAACTATCTTAAAACTAACCAACCTAGACCAAGAAAGGTTTGGGTTCAAAAGAATGCTTAAATTATCTTGTGTCGGTGTGCTTGAAGTCCATAAGATCAAAAATAAATGGTATCTTGATAGTGGATGCTTAAGGCACATGATGGGAGACAAGGAGCAATTCAATAAGCTTAATGCTGAGGATAGAGGACACGTTACTTTCGGGGACAATGCAAAAGGAAAGATTATTGGCATTGGAGAAATTAGTAATCTTCAATCCTTAACTATACACTATGTGTTGCTTATTGATGGTCTTAAACATAACTTACTTAGTATAAGTCAATTATGTGATATAGGAAATAAGGTCACTTTTTATCCTAATAATTGCTTTGTTAGTAGTCTTGATAAAGACAAAGTAATTTTTAATGGTGAAAGAGTTGATAATGGTTTATGTTATTGATTTGAATAAAACTGATAACAAAGATATTAAATGCTTGATGCCAATTTCCCATGACACATGGACATGGCATAAAAGGTTAAGGCGTGCAAATTTTGAGCTATTGAATGATCTTTGTAAACATTAACTTATGATTGGTTTACCTAAGCTTGAATTCACTAAGAATAAACCTTGTGATGCTTACCAAAAAGGAAAACAATCCAAGTCCTCATTTAACCTAAAAAATTTAGTATCCACTTCTAGGCCACTTGAACGTATACATATGGATATATTTAGACCAACTAGAGTTGCTAGTCTTAGTGGTATACACTATGCATACGTATTAGTTGATGATTACTCTAGATTTACTTGGGTATATTTCCTTGCTCATAAGAATAATGCATTTAAAGCTTTTGAAAATTTTGCAAAAAGAGTTCAAAAAGAAAAAGGTTTTTGTATTTTTTTTATTAGAAGTGATCATGGAACCGAGTTTAAAAATTCATTTTTCAAAACCTTTTGTGATGAAAATGGTATTTCACATACATTCTCTTATCCTAGAACTCCTTAACAAAATGGGGTAGTTGAAAGGAAAAATAGAACTCTTGTGGAAATGGCTAGAATAATGCTTCATGAGTATAATTTGCCTCTATACTTTTGGGTGGAAGTCGTTAACATGTCTTGCTACATTTCAAATAGAGTTTTGAAAAGACCAATTTGAATAAAACTTCTTATTAGCTATAGAACAATAGAAAACCCAAAATCTCATATCTAAGAGTATTTGGATGTAAGTGCTTTATATTAAACACCAAGGATAATCTTGAAAATTTTGATTCCAAAGCCGATGAAGGAATTTTCCTTGGCTATTCTATTTCCAGTAAAGCATATAGAGTTTTTAATAAGAGAACTCTAGTAGTTGAAGAGTCAATGCATATTGTATTTGATGAATCAAACTCACTTGGTCCTAGAAAGGATATTTGTAGTGTTGATGATCTTGTAGATAATTATGAGATTATGGAAACTCAAGAAGAAAATGTTAGTGAGCCTTTGGAACTTGAAGGTCCAAGCAAGGAGGACAAAGAAGAAATGTCTCAACCTACCTTAAAGGATGAACTTCCAAAGGATTGGCAATTCAAGAAAGAGCATCCTCAATACCTTATTATAGGTGACACTATAAAAAGGGTAACTATTATATCTCAATTAAAGTCTATTATTAATTTAGCCTTCATTTCTCAAATTGAACCCAAAAGTATTGATGATGCTTTGTGTGATGAATTTTGGGTCTTTGCTATGCAAGAAAAGATAAATCAATTTAAGAGAAATAAGGTTTGGACCTTGGTTCCTAGACCGAAACATCATCCTATTATAGGTGCCAAATGGGTGTTTAGAAATAAGATGAATGAACAAGGTGACATAACTAGGAATAAAGCTAAACTAGTAGTTAAAGGTTATAATCAAGAGGAAGGCATTGATTATAATGAACCCTATGCCCCCATTACAAGGTTAGAAGCTATTAGAATGTTACTTGCATTTACATCATTCATGGATTTCAAAATTTATCAAATGGATGTTAAAAATGCATTTTTAAATTATTTTATTGAAGAAGAGGTGTATGTTGAACAACTTCTAGGTTGTGAAAGCTTTGATTTTCCAAATCATGTATTTAAACTTTCTAAAGCATTATATGGATTAAAACAAGCTCTTAGAGCTTGGTATGAAAGATTGAGCAAATTCTTGTTAGAGAAAGGTTTATCTAAAGGAAAAGTTTATACAACTCTTTTCATAAAGAAATCCAAGCATGATTTATTAATTATTCAAATATATATTGATGACATTATATTCGGTGCTACTAACCATTACTTGTGTGAGGAATTCTCTAATCTAATGCAAGGAGAATTTGAGATAAGTATAATGGGTGAACTCAAATTCTTTCTTGGACTATAAATCAAGCTATGCAACAATGGGATTTTCATCAATCAAACTAAGTATGCAAGAGGCATTCTCAAGAAGTTTGGCATGGATGGAGCTAAGATAAGTAAAACTCTAATGAGCACCACAACCAAACTTAACAAAGATGAAAATGGCAAACCGGTTGATGAAAAGCGATTTAGAGGTATGATTAGATCCTTTCTTTATTTAACTATTAGTATACCCGATATTATGTTAGCTACTTGCTTATGTGTTAAATTTCAATCAAGTCCTAGAGAGTCTCATTTGAATGCTATCAAAAGAATTTTCAAATATCTTTGTGGTACAATGCATTTAGGACTTTGGTATCCTAGGAGTCAGTTCATCCTTTGACTTGATTAGCTATTCTGATGCGGACTTTGCCAGTAGTTTACTAGATACAAAAAGCACTTCCAGAACTTATCAATTTTTAGAACAACATTTAGTTTCTTGGTTTAATAACAAACAAGTTTCAATTTCCTTGTTCACTACTAAAGCTGAATATATTGCAACAAGTCTTTGTTGTTCACAAGTTTTATGGCAAAAACAATAATTATTAGACTATGGTGTAAAACTTAATCACATTCCAATCAAATGTGACAATACAAGTGCTATCAACCTTAGCAAAAATCTCATTTAGCATTCTAGAACTAAGCATATAGACATTAGACATCATTTCTTGTATGATCATGTTCAAATTGGTGATATCTCACTTGAATTTATTGACACAAATAATCAACTTGTAGATATCTTCACCAAACCACTCAATGAAGAGAGATTGAATTTCATTAAGCATGAACTTGGCATGATTTATGGTTCTAGTTTATCTTGATTTTATGTTTAATTGATGGTTGAACTATTTTCATGTGAAATCATGTTATACTTATTGATTACTTTAATTGATAAATGTTTTGATTTTGATCATAAAATTTTTTATATGGTCGTCAGTTTATATTTGGTTTATCTTTTTAAATTTTCTTTTGCATTTTATCAAATGAGGAGAAATAATTTAAGTTTACATGTGTACCTAGTTAATTTTTTTTAACATATGTACTTTTTTTTATTTTAAAACTCCCTTAAAAAAATGTGTTTATGTTAGTGACATTATATTTTGGTTTGATATGGGGAGAGAAAATTTGTTTAAATTTTTGCATGCATATTAACATTGTAAGTATGGCTAATTTTATCATATATCATATGTGACAAATGGCCTTGTTTTACTTACTTTGTTTATGTATGACATAGATTTTATAAAGATTTTGTGTATCTTTATTTTCATTTCCCTTTATATCTTTCTCTTTTCTTTTTATTTTTGACAAAGGGAGAGAAATATATTTGAGTTTATTATTTCTTACTATACATGTGTATAATATTTTATTATTGTGTTTATATATGCATAATTCATGTATAATTTCTTCTTGTGAATTTTTTTTATCTTTGATAAGACATGAATATTTTTACAAAGATTTGGTGTATCTTTGCTTTGTTCCTGTAGGAATTTTGGTCTCTTTAGTTTCATTTCCCCTTATATCTCTCTTTTTTCCTTTTGCCTTTGTACAAAGAGAAGAAAATATGTTATGGATAATTTGTGTTTATTTTTTTTATATGTTAAGTGCTACATAATTGATTAGCTAGCTAAACTCTATATGATCATATGATAGATAAGCTCGTCTAGCATCAACATTATTGTTATATGTACTATTTTTGTAATGCATTTTAGGGGCACTATATGCATATATGTTTGAAATTATTTCCTCATATTGCCTAACATTTATTTAAATGATCATGTTACCATAATTTATGTTTTTAATACATTTGTCATAAGAATATCATGTTTTTATCCCTCTTACTATATTTTATGTTGTTTTTATTTTTTATTTTTTTGTCAAGGGGAATAATCTATAAATTTATATTTCTTATCATGTCCATATTTATAGGGAGAGAAATAAAGAAATATATTTTATTTCATTTGGTATCATTATTATCACAAATATGACCACATACTTTACTTTGTATTATTTTTTATCAAACTCAAAATAAGTTTGTCAAAATCAAAAAGGGGGAGATTGTTGACTTTAGCAATAATAAATCTTAATTTTGATCTTAATAAACTTAATTTTGAGCATTTAATTTTTTCTTTTAAGTGTGTATAAGTTAGGAATCTATTAAAAGTTAAAATGAAGTATGAATATCTTAGGCTAATTCAAACTCTGAGATTCAAAGAGGCTTTTGACATCCTTAAAGCTTTGTAATAAGAAAGTTATCTTCTTTAAATTTTAATTAGACATCATAAAAATTTTGAATTGATCTTACTTGTCAAAATTCGAGTTCATTTGGGTATGCAAATATTGAGTCGAAGTCAACATATGCAGCTGCCATTTTATATTTCATAGCTCTTAGTATTTTAGAAATATCTTGAGCTAAAAATGTTCAATTGAGGTGATTCAACATGATATGGAAATCTAAGTCAAATATATATAACTTTTATGAAGATAGTATAGGTAAATTCTAACTTCTCCAATAGAAAATCATGGTTTCAACTCATGCATAGTTGTCTAACAGTAGTCTACCATTTTAGATTGCATAACTCTTAGTATTTCAGCAATATCTTAACCTACAGAAGTCTAATTAAGGTGATTCAAAATGATATGAAAAGGATAAGTCAAATATCTATAACTTTTATAAAGAAAGTGTAGGCAAATTCGAACATCTCTAGTAGCCAAGCACAGTTTTAACCCGTGCACAGCAGTTTGATAGCATTACTTTCAATAATTCAAAATAATAACTGTTGGATTCAAAATATAGATGTTGGACATATTATTTGCATCTTCAATAGCTATATTGTTTAGTATTTATCTATATAAACACTTCTAGAGCTGAATGGAAGTTAAGACATTTTTTGCTTATTATCATTTTCTATCTTAACATTCATTAAAGCTTTTAAATTCTCAAATATTCACTTTTTGTTTATAGCTCTTATGAGAGTTGGTAGTGTGTTAGAAATTGAATTTCTGTTCATCTTAAATCTTTAGATAAATTAGTAAGGAAGTAAGATTTATTTCTAAAGGAATTGATTTAAGTGTTGTCCATTAAAACACTTAGGATTTGGTTTTTTGAGCGAGCTTTGACAACTCATGTCGTAAGGTTGTAAGAATGAGCCATAAAAATCTTATGTAATCTCACTCTTATGAATAAGATTGTGGGTGATTGAAAATCCTAACTTGGGGATGAGTTAGGTGGAGACGTAGGATTGTTGTTGAATCTAAACTCCTTAAATAATTGCGTTATTCATTTTTCCTTCTTAACATTCTTTCAATTCTTACAAAGAATTATTTTTAATTCCAATTTTTATTTAGTAGCCTTATTCACCCCCACCCCCCCCCCCACCCCCCCTCTAGGGCTTTTTCATATATATATATATTCTCTCCATAATTGCTTGTCTCCTTTTATGATTGCTTGTTCATGTCGTCCTTTGTCTATCTCTAGCTTTTCTCTTTTATTACTAATATATTCCATATTATCCCTACATATCTTCTCTCTCATCATTAACCCATATCACCTTGTCTACTATTTTCCATCTTCATTGTTGTTTCCTCTCCATTGCTATAATTTATCCAAACACCATAATAAGGAAAAAAACGTATGTCGTCTCCACTTCCAAAAAAACAAACATAAATAAATAAATAATTAAATTCTAATAAAATATAATAATAAATACTATAAACATAAAAAAAACATGCATCAAAACAACCTAAAAAACTATTAAACTTAACATATAATCAAATACCCCTACACTTAACTTCTTGTTTATCCTCAAGCAAAATGAATACAATACGTGTCAATAACACGAACTCAACACATTAATCAATTTTAACTTAACCAATTAACAATATATATCCAACTAATATAAGATTTAAATCTTAAAAACAAAACAAACAACTCATAATCAAGAACATATATATAAATTAACAAGTGGATAGCAAACTCTCTTGTTAAGATTTAAAAAGAAGAAAACAAGTTAGACAACTCTTTAACTATAATTACTTTTAATAAGACACAAGGAATATATATATATATATATATATATATATCTTTCCTGCACTACTTAGTGTGGAACCATTCGAAAGGTCCTTTTAGGATACTTATACTCTTTTAAGAGCATTGAAGTAAATGAGCATCTATAAATTTGAATAAAATATTTTAGCTCTCGCCACAACATAATTCTTCTTCAGGTTATTCTTTTTTTTTTCAAGCAATTCCAATGACTCAAGCTATCTAACCCATAACTTTTTTAATTCCTCTTAAATTATAAACATTTACACATTCAAAAAGAGAGTAAGCATTAGATTCATTAACGTGCAAAAAAATGTCCTTAACCAAAAATTTCTCATAATGCTCTAAAAACTTAAATCAAACATTAAATGGAGATTAAATAAATTAATCAAGAAAACTAAACCAATGTGTCAAGCTTATGAAATTGATAAGTTGCAAGCATTAAAGTTATGGGAAAAATTGATCATACTCTTACCCTATGCATGAACATAATCAATAAAAACAATAAAATAAAATAAAATAAAACACATCAAATGCAAAATAAAACACACAAATTAAATGTCATGTATATGCAAAATGCACCCTCTCCACACTTAAATTTTACATTGCCCTCAATGTAAAATGTAAATGTGATACACAAAACAAAGAAACACTAAAAAAATTCAAGAAATAACTCAATAAAGAAAGTGAAAAAAACTCCCCTAAGATGGTGATTTTGGTAAAGATGGAGGTGTTGGTGAAGGTACTTCTAAACCCAATAATTCAATGTATTTGAGAAGCTTGTAATTATAGTAGCCTATTTCAATCTTTAGAAAATGAATTTAATAATCCAGCTCATCATGTTAGTCATTGATTTTCTTCTCCATTGCTTCAAACTTATCATCCATTTTCTTTTCCATGGCCTCTAGCTTTGCAAAACTCTTTGCCAACCACTATTGTTATTTTCAGTAGAATTATCTTCATCTTTATGAGCATTTATCTCCACCACTATTGTTATTTTCAGCAGAATTATCTTCATCTTCATGGGCATCTATCTCCAGAGTAGGAATTAGTGCTCGATCTTCTATTGTACGACGTAAATAATAAAATTTACAAGTATTTAGTGCCCGTAACTCATCATGACGTGTAATAATCTTAGCATGAGATAAAAGATAACGGTGCAATGTACCCACTTCTACAAGGAACATGTTAGTAATAGATGGATAAAAAGCACTAAAATGCAAAGCAAGACTGGTGTGATATCCCACATCAGTTGGGAAGGAGAACGAAGCACGCCTTATAAGGGTGTGGATACCTTCTCCCATCAGACGCGTTTTAAAATCGTGCGCTGTGGGCTGGGCCTGGGCAAAGTGGACAATATCTGATGCGGGTTGGTCTGGGCTGTTACAATGGTATCAGAGCCGGAGCCCGGATCGGTGTGCCAGCGTGGACGCTGGGCCCTAAGGGGGGTGGATTGTGATATCCCACATCGGTTGGGAAGGAGAACGAAGCACGCCTTATAAGGGTGTGGATACCTTCTCCCATCAGACGCATTTTAAAATCGTGCGCTGCGGGCTGGGCCTGGGCAAAGCGGACAATATCTGATGCGGGTTGGTCTGGGCTGTTACAACTGGTCACAATGTGACCCATAGAAAAGACAACACGAGATAAATTCACAATATTTCATAAACTATGAAATATAAAATATGTGTTAGAGACTTTGGTTTTGGCATGCATGCACCATAGAAAGAATAACTTTGGGTTTAACACTTTATTTCCATCAGTTTTCCTAAAAATTGCATAGCACGTAAACTTGTGAATGATTAAATACTGATGATCAGTAATTAACCCATTAGGTGTAATTTGTGCACCTCTATAATCATCTTGCCCTAAAATTTGATGCTAAAAAGCCTTGAGGTCACAATTTTTAGGGGGATGAAAAATACCACTTTTAGGAAAACCAAACACTTGATGCATAATATTATAATTCACATGATAATTTTTACCAAACAACCTAAATCACAATTGCTTATCACTCTCTCTAATAAAATGCAAAGTGGTTAAGAACTTAAGAGTGATTTCTCTATAGGTGTTAAATGGTGTAGGAACAAATTTAGACTACCTTAATCTACCACATAATCTATATATATCATCCTTAATGCCTAATTTACTCAAAATATCATTCTCATAATATTTGCAGGTGGAAATTTTTCTTGAGGTAAGAATTGCATCCCTTTTACCCTCTTCATGAGTTTTGATAGGAAATGTAGCACTATACTCCTGAGCAAGGTCAATTACCTCTTTATCATCAATTACATGCTTCCCCTTGCTTGCGCCTTTCATAGAACTCCTAACTCTCTTTACTACGTTTTTGGTTCTTGGCATTATGAAGGAAAGAAAGAAAAATGACAATGAAAGAAATTATTGTGAAAATGAAATGATGAATGGGTAATACAAAGTGAAGAATAAAATTGAAAAGATTTTAAAGGGAAAGAAGCAATTTAAAAAAGAAAATAAAAATGATGGGAGAATAAGAATGAAAAGAGGGAAAAATTGGAGTGTTTAGGGATTTGAAAGGAAAAGAGAAAATGTGAAAATTTGGAAAAGGAAGAGGTAGGGCTATTTAAAAAAAAGAATTATTACTTTGAAATTTTTTTTAATAATAGAAACTTATTAAACATTCTTAAGCATAAAAAATCACATAAAGACAATGAATAATAAAAATAAAATAAATAGATGATATAAAGTGGTTAATTGTGAAAGTTTTGAGCAACTTTAGCCAAATTGACAAATTTGCAATTTGTACTTCGAGCATGACCAACTAACATCACCAATTTTATATCCAATTTTGCAGTTCAAATCACCATTAAATCTACAAGAAATTCAAAGTACCCAATTATTGAATTTTTTTATTTGTGTTAAAACAACTTAAATTCAAAAGACAAAAATTAATAATAAAAAAATGAAGAACGAAAAATATCAAGCAATGAATAAAATAAAATAAAATAAAATTCTAATTTTTACAAGTCTCTAGCATGACCAAAACCAAAATTGTTTATTGAGGTTGATGAACGAAAAGAATTTCCTTCCCCTTGGAAATTAGTCCTCTTTAATACACTTTGCACCTTTGTCTATTTACTCAAAAACACTCTCCTTTTGAATTAATGAGTTCAAGTGCACTATGAGAGAAGACTTGTTGCACCTTGAATGGACCACTCCACCTCGATCTTAACTTACCTAGAAACAACTTTAGTCTATAATTAAACAAAAGAACAAGATCACTAACTCTGAACTCCTTCTTGAGAATATTAGCATCATGCCACCTTTTTGTTTTCTCCTTGAAAAGCTTGGTGTTCTCATATGCTTGAAATCAAAACTCATCCAACTCATTGAGTTGTAATAAATGTCTTTCACCATTGCCTTCATGTCAAAGTTTAGCGCCTTAATAGCCCAATAAGCTTGATGTTCAAGCTCCATCAGCAACTAATAAGCTTTCCCAAAAACTAATCAGTAAGGAGACATACCAATTAGAGTTTTATATGTTGTACAATATGCCCATAGAGCATCATCCAATTTAGACGTCGAATCTTTCCTCGAAGAGCCCACTATTTTCTCTAAAATTTTCTTTATTTCCCATGTTGGTGACCTCCACCTAATCGATGGTTTGAGGGTGATATAGGATAGTAACTCTATGGTGAACTTCGTAACTCTTGAGTAATAACTCAAACTGCTTATTATAAAAGTGCGAGCCTCTATCACTAATCACAGCTCGAGGTACTACAAATCTGCTAAACAATTTCTTAAAAAATCTTATCACCACTTTGGCATCATTTTTAGGTGACGGAATGGCTCCCACCTACTTAGACAGATATTCTACCCCAAACAAGATACATTAGTTCCCAAAAGATTATGGAAAGGGACCCATAAAATCCAATCCCTGAATGTCAAAAATCTTCCCTTCTTAAATTAATATGAGTGGAATTTCATTCCTTTTGGAGATATTCCCATATCTTTAGTATTTATCACAGTGTTCCACATACTCCTTACTATCTTTGAATAAAGTAGGCCATAAAAAACCACTTTCCAATACCTTTACAATAATTTTTTTTTCTTTAAAATGCCCACCATATGCAGAATCATGACAATGAGACAAAATTTCTAATATTTCAAATTCAGGAACACACCTTCTAATCAGCCCTTCTCTATAAATCTTATAGAGAAATGAATCCTCCCATAAATAGTGCTTCACCTCATAGAGGAAATGCTTCCTTTGTTGATAGGAGAATTCTTGTGGTAACACTCCATATGCTAAATAGGTGGGGATGTCTACAAATAATAGAGCACTAAAATGTTGAATTACTAACAACAAAGCATCGGGAAATTCATCATTGATATCCTCTTCTTGCTTCACTTGTTCATAACCCTTTAATCTGGACAAATGGTCAGCTATAACATTCTCAAAACTTTTATTGACTTTGATCTCCAAGTCAAACACTTATAAAAGTAACACCCAATGGATAAGACATGGTTTTTCATCCTTCTTGGCCAAGAGATATCTTATTGAAAATAATAACCTTTAAACTAAGTAAGTGTAACCTAAATTTGTCAACAGTAAAAACTACTGCCAGCATCTCTTTCTCGATTGTGGTGTAGTTCAACTAAGCCTATGTAAGAGTTCTACTTGTATAGTATATAATATGGAATTTTTTGTCATTCCTCTGACCAAGTACCGCCCCCATAGTGTGGTCACTAACGTCGCACATGATCTCAAAAGGAAGTTCCCAATCTGGAGGTGAAATACTTAGGGCTGAAACCAAAGCTTCCTTCAACCTATTAAAAGCATTTAAATAATATCATTAAAATTAAAAGGAGTAGCTTTAACTAACAATTGGGTTAAAGGCTTACCAATCGAAGAAAATTTTTAATGAAACACCTATAAAAACTCGCATGTCCTAGAAATCCTTAAACTCCTTTAACTATTGTTGGAGGTGGTAACTTCTCAATAATCTCTATTTTAGCTCAATCTACATTGAGCTAAGGGTAGATGCTCAAATAGCACCCTAATTCTTCCCCTTGCTTTAGCAGGTTTTAATGCTCTGATTGCCCAAGAAAGTTATTATTTGCCATCTCTACCAAAAGTGAAAATGCAGTCTCAACTATTTTTTGCATCAAAGAATCTCTAACTGCTACATCAATAGTGTTTTTAGTGGATTAGGTAACACCATTATAAAAAGTTCTGATAAGCACATCCCTTGGAAAACTATGATGAGGACAACTCCTTAATAACTCCTTAAATATCTCCCACACATCACTTAAAGATTCCATATCAAATTGTTAAAAGGTGGTGATATCTTTAATAATCTTTACCATCTTTGAGGTGGGAAATTGTCACGACCCAAAACAGGAGCCATGACCGGCGCTAGGGAACGGGAATTCTTTCGAATTCGGAACCCGTAGCAAGCCTAAAAATAAAATAAAGCATGCCATAATAACAGTAACAGTATAATATGCAGCGGAAAATAAAAATCATAATATCGTAATATCATCCATATCAACTGGATTTAATTCAAAACTCATCACATCACATATATATAATCTTTAATACAAATCCAGTTTCAACATAATACATCTCTTTAAAATAAAATACATGAAATCCAATACTTTAATTCACAACTACTGCAGTGTCTAGATAAAATAAATAAGACTCAAGTAGACAATTTACATAAAGAAGCCGGGGCGGAAGAAATCCGGCGTATCGACTTGCTACTGAGGTCTGAGGAAGTTGACTCTCCTGAAAAATAGTCAACGGAGGGGAGTCAGACCTCACTGAGTGAATTACTATAATATATATACATACACACTAAGTGATAATGCATACAGTCAACAGTATATATGTAATATGTATATATACAGGCAAATTCATACAGATGCAGAAAATCATTTATATATATATTTTACTGAAAAATCCCAATTTATGAAGGATCACATAGAACCCTAGAATATCGCAACCTCAGAAAATAGTGTTAAACAACACTCAAGCCATACAGGCTCACTTATTCCAATATATCCACTTAATCCATTTGGACAGTAGACTGGCCCCGAGACACTAAGTCAACCGAGCTCCAGCAGTCTGACTGCCAGTGTGATTGGCCCCGAGACACTTGGTCAACCGAGCTCCAGCAATCACACCTCAAACCACATCTCACATATCAATATCCACAAATAAGTTAGTATTATAGCCTAAATACTATAGGCGTACCGGTACGTACTCGGTCCTAGTGCTGCCCACTAGGTAGCACGTTCTATTGATATCCTTCATCATTAATAACGTAAAACATTCATTCACAAAAATAAATGATGCATGAATTTAAATAAAACAACAATATAAACCATATATATACCGGAAATATACCAAAAGTAAACCAGGTATATTTCGAGTATATATATATCAAATACATTCAATCAAATTATAAATTAAGCTGGAAATATATTTAAAAACATTTTAAATATATTTTATTCACAAAATATGCATATAATTTAGTATATACCAAAAATAAACCGAAAATATACTTAATATAAACTTAAGAAATAATCAAATTATTTATGCATATTTAATCAACATAAAACAAGCATTTCTAAATCATGCATCCTAAGCATATATATATAGTATAGTAACTCACCTAATGCGCTCCACGAGACAGGTCCGACGGGCCTGGTCCACTAGCCCTCGGTCTCGGCGCAACTAAATAAGCAATAAATAATCGACATCAGAATAAACCTAATAGAAATCCTAGAATTCAATCTAGAGTATTAAACACAGAATCGAAAATTAGGGTTCGACTGGATATCACATTTTATGAGAATTCTACCGAAAATCCGGCAGAACCTCCCCTGTAAAACGGACATCTCTCTACTCAAAAGAGTAGAGCCGACCCTGCAAGGAAATACACTTCAAAAAAATAAGCTCAACACAATCAAAATCCCACGGTCGGACTCCAAACTACAGTCCACCGACCGGGGTCCACAAACACAGAATGATTCCAGATATACCAAAAATATCCTTAAATCACAGAAATACATTTTATAGGTAAAAATTACATAATTGACCTTGAAACACTATAAAAACCGATTAAAACTCATTTTATTAGAAAAATCGTATATTATATATATAATTGAAAATAATTCCCGAAAAATAGTTTTAATTAGTTAAAAATACCAAATATTTCGTAGAAATCATTTTTATACCTTAAATAACTAATAAAACCAATTAAATTACATTTTTAGACAATTTAGGGTAAAATTACCAAAATACCCCTATATATATAAATATACTTAAATTACTTCAAAAATTCACCAAAAACCATACAATTATCCAAAATTAATTTTATCAACATATTTATCAATAATATTAATATTTAAACTCAATTAACCAATTAAATTCAAATTAAAACACATTTAACCTAATTTCTCAAAATCACATAAACTTCAATAATTCAAAATAAATACTTAGAAATTCATAAAAATTCCAAATAAATTCCTATAATTCATTTCATCACCTAATTCAACCATAAACTCCAATTTCATAATTTAAATAATTAATTTCCGAAAATTAGAAAATAATATTAAAATATTCAAAAATACCCAAAAATCCAAACAATCTCAAAAAATTCTACAAAAATTCATACATGAATATTAAGCTACTAGGAACAACATTTGTGAAGGAAGTTTCCATGAATCATCCAATTCGAAGCTCAAAAAAAATGAAAACCCTAATGTGACCGAATTGAGTTTTAGCTCAAACCTCAAAATCACTTGATTTCAGGCCAAAAGGAGCTTAGAATTGGAATCACCGGAGCTCAAGGAGTCGATGAGGACCGGCGGTGCACGAAATGGTGGCCGGAATCGCAAGGTATGAAGAAATGGAGCTTCGGCCGGAAATGGAGGAGAAAGGGCTTGCCGGCGCCGGGGAAGGGAGCTGGGGGCGACGGAGTGGCTGGCTGAGGAAGGTGGAGCTCCTGGCGGCACACCGACGGCCGGAAATCGGAAGTTGCAACGGTGAGGAGTGAGGTGGGTGGTCGGGCGCGCGGGAGAGAAGGGAAGAAGAAGAAGAAGAAAAAGAAAAAGAAAGAAAAGAAAAGAAAGAAAAAGAAAAGAAAAAGAAAAAGAAAAAAAAAGAAAAAAAAAGAAAAAGAAAAAATAAAATAAAATAATTAAATATTAATAAAATAATAATAAAATAATTTAATAATAAATAAAATAATTAAATAACAATAAATAAATAAATAATAAAATATTAGGGTTATATATATTAAACCCTAATTAAATAAATATTCACACACGGCTCTATTTAATAATTTAAAAATACGCATGAGTTCATGCAAGTCCGTAAATACATTTAAAATAATTAATAATAAATTGTTTACGTGAAAATTTCCCCGAAAATGCAAGTCCCGGGAAAATTTTACGTAAAACACTGAAAATAATACACCGTAATTAAAATAGGTTTAAAATACATATTAACTCGTAAAAATATCATATAATGCACAGAAATTATTAACACTGCATATCCCGGTACAGTGTAAAAATATTTTTAAAAACACGGGATATTACAGAAATCTTTTGCTAGAAAAGCTTTTACCAATAGATCCTATATAGTGATTGAAGCTGGTGTCTGTGAGTTCAACCATGCTTTAGCTCTATCCTTTAGTGTAAAGGGAAAGTGCCTCAAGCATATAGCATCATTCGATACCCCATTTTACTTGAATGTGTCACATATCTCCAAAAAATTAGCAATATGAGCATTAGGATCTTCATTTGGCAAGCCATAAAATTGAACACTTGATTGGATCATTTGAAGTAAGGCCGGTTTAATCTCAAAATTATTGGCATTAATTGTTGGCTTTATAATACTTTACCATGTACCATCTAAACCTAGCATGGCAAAATCTAAAAGTTTTCTTTCTTCTTCTCATTATTCTACCATGGTACTTGATTCCTCTTGAGAATGCCTCTTATTCTCTCTTTCAAATTGTGTAATTTATGAAATAAAAATGAGAGGATTTATCCCTATTCTTCAAGTATTATGCATACACTAAAATAATTAATTAAAATAAAATAAATAATAATAGAAAACAAATAAATAAATGAATATCCAAATTTAAAACAGAAATAGCTTAAATCAAGTAAAACAAAATGAATTATGTTGTTAAACTTATTTAATCCCTGGCAATGATGCCAAAAACTTGGTTGGTTCTCACAAGCATACAAGTTCGTCGAGTAATATAGAATAAGTTCATCAAGTAATATAGAATAATCAAACCTCTATGTCTAAATGATTTCATACTGCAACTTCAAGGAAGAAACTGACATGCTTATATTGTGGTTTCTATAGTCACTCAATAAATCAATGTTATAAAAAACATGGATATCCTCCTGGTTTTAAATTTACTAACAAAAATCAAAGTGGAATAGTGAATCAAGTTGGTACTCTTGCTGATGCTTCTGAACTGAATTTCATTAAGAATGTCAAAGACACTAAAGGTAAATAAGTTCTAGCTAATGATGCTCAAACAAATTCTTCTTAATTCAGTTTCACTAAGGTGCAATATCATCAGTTGTTAGGGCTCATACAAAAGAATGTCAACTTAACTGGAAATGCACCTATTGCTAGTAGTATTACTGCTAGCTTTGATCCTTTACCACAAACACATATTTCTTATCTACTAAAAGTGATGTCAGCTGCACTAAAAATACCCAAACATATTTGGATCTTGGACACTGGCACCACAGATCATATTACTAATTTAACTTTGAAATTTATAACCTGCAGACCTGTTTCAGGCGTATTTGTCACACTTCCAAATGCTGAAACCATATCAATATCCTACATTGGAAATATTTGTTTAGCACCTACTTTGATTTCACATAATATCTTATGTGTACCTAAATTTTCTTTTAACCTTCTATCAACTAGTAAACTGATGAAAACCTCTAATTGTTTTCTCATTTTTTTTCCTTCCATTTGTTATATTCAGGACATATAGAGGTGGAAAATGATTGGTTTAGCTATCACGACCCAAAACAGGGGCCATGACCGACACTAGGGAACAGGAATTCTTTCGAATCCGGAACCCGTAACAAGCCTTAAAATAAAATAAAATATTCAATAATAATAACATAAATGAAATAATCTGCAATGGAAATAAATCATAAATAAAACAAAATAATAATCTGGCAATGATATTAAATCGAACATCCTTGTCTCATATATTAATAATCTTTTAATACAAATCCAGTTCAAATCTTTAAAGTACATAACTCACATAAATAAATACATAACTCTTTAACAATTTTACAACTACTGTAGTGTCTAGATTATAAAATAAAACTCAGATAAGCAGTTTATATAGTGAAGCTGGGGCAGAAGAAATCTGGCGTATGGGTCTGCTACTGAGGTCTAAAGACGATGACTCTCTTGAAAAATAGTCAACAGAGGGGAGTCAAACCTCACTGAGTGAATTGTTATAATATATATAAATGCATACTAAATGACAATGCACACAGACAATAGTATATATAATAAATATATATACAAGCAAATACACACAGATACGGCAAAATCATTTTATAAATTTTTACCAAAAATCACTGTTTATAAAGGATCAAATAGAACCCTAGCAAATCGCAACCTCAAACAGTGTTAAACAACACTCTAGCCATACAGGCTCACTTATTCCAAATAAATTCACTTGTTCCATTTGGACAATAGACTAGCCCCGAGACACTAAGTCAACCAAGCTCCAGCAGTCTGACTGTCAATATGATTAGCCCCGAGACACTTGGTCAACCGAGCTCCAGCAATCACACTCCCAAATCACATCTCACATCAAATCAGATCAATCCAATCAATATCTACAAATGGTTAGTAATGAAGCCTAAATGCTATCAGTGTACCAGTACGTACTCGGTCCTAGTGCTGCCCACTAGGTAGCACGTTCTATTGATATCCTTCATTAATATATACAACATACATTCATAAATAAATGATGCATGAATTTTAATAAAATAGCAACATAAACCATATATATACCAAAAATATACCAAAAGTAAACCAGATATATTTCGAGTATATGTATGTCAAATAAATCCAATTAAATTACAAAATAAACTAAAAATATACCATGAATATTCATAAAAACATTTTAAGAATAATTTTTTAATAAAACATGCATATAGTTGAAAATATACCAAAATATACTAAAAATATACCAAAAGTAAACCTAAGTAATACTTAAATCATTTATGCATATTTATCAAAATAAATCATACATTTCTAAAACATGCACCCTAAACATATATATATATAATAACAACTCACTGTTTATTGCACTCCACGAGACTGGTTCGAGGGGCCTGGTCCACTAGGCCTTAGTCTCGACGCAACTAAACAAATAAACGACAACAGAAATCAGAATAAACCTAACGGAAGTTCTAAAGGCTCGATTTAGAATACTAGACACAGAATTAGAATGGAAATTTGATCGGACATCACGTTTTACAAGATTCTACCAAAAATCCGATAGAACCTCCCCTGTAAAATGAACATCTCTCTACTCAAAGAGTAGAGCCGATCCTGCAAAGAAAACACACTTCGAAATAAACACAGAACACAACCACAATCCCTCGGTCGAACTCCTAACTACAATTCACCGATCGAGGTCCAATATTTATAAAATACCAAAAATACCCTTATAAAATAAAATACATTTTATAAATCCAAATTACGTAATTAACCCTAAAACATGTTAAAAATCGATAAAATTCATTTATTTAGAAAAATCATATACTATATATATAAAATAATTCACGAAAAATAGTTTTAATTAGTTAAAAATACTAAATCATTTGTAGAAATCATTTTTATACCTTAAATAACTAGTAAAACCAATTTAATTACATTTTTAACGAATTTAGCATCAAATTACCAAAATACCCCTATATATATAAATTTACTAAAATTAATCAAAAATTCACCAAAAATAATATAATTACTCAAAATTAATTTTCTCAACATATAATTCAATAATATCAATAAATATACTCAATTAACCAATTAATTTCAATAAAACACATAATTAACCTAATTTTCCAAAATTACATAAACTTAATAAATTCAAAATAAATATATAAAACTCACAAAAATTACAAATAAATTTCTAAAATGCATTTAAAAACCTATAATTAACATAAAACACAATTTCATAATTTAATTAATTAATTTTCGAAAATTAGAAAATATTAATAAAATAATCAAAAATACCCAAAAATAAAAATAAATTCTAAAAATTCTACAAAAATTACCACATGTAGATTAAGATACAAGGATCAAATTTTGTGAAGGGAGTTTTTATGAATCAACCCAATTGAAGCAAAAAAAAAATTCGCAAACCCTAATAGGCCGAAATGAAGAAATTGAAACCTAGGAAAATCTGGACCATTTTAAGTAAAACAAAGCTTCAAATCATACTCACCGGAGCTCAAGGAGAAGATAGAGATCGGTGGCATCGAGTTTGGTGGTCGGAATCACGTCGATCGGAGCTTGATCGAGTTTCGGCTTCTCTTTGCTTTTCCGGCCAAAACACGCCGGAATAGGGAGCTTCAGGCGTCGGGAAAGGTTGGAGGTGGAGAAGGATGAGACGCACATCGACGGCAAGAAAACCAGCTTAGAACGGCCGAAAATGGTGGAAAATGGCATCGGGTGTTTTGAAGAGGAAGAATGGCAAAGTTGTAAATATATCAAACTTTTTTATTTTGATTAAAAATTAAGTATATATATATATATATCCACACTATATATTATAATAATATATAATCTCACACACATTTAATACTCACCTCACATATTTTTTAATATATTTTAATAATTTATACACTTATAATTAATTAATTAATATTAAACTAAATAATAAAAACTAAGTTAATTAATTAAACCCTAATTTAATTTAAATAAATACACATATATACATTTTATTTAGCACTTAAAAATTATATATGAGTTCATGCAAGTTTGTAAAACTAGCCAAAATAATTAGTATTAAATTATTTACGTGTCAATTTCCCCGAAAATAATATTTTCAGGAAAATTTTACGTAAAGTACTTAAAATAATATAAAATAATTAAAATTAGTTTTAATAAATATCAAACTCATAAATATATCATAAATATATACAAAATTTATTAACACTGCATATCCCGATGCAGTTTAAAATTATTTAAAAACTCAGGATATTACAGTCTTCCCCCCTTATAAGAATTCATCCCCGAATTCTAGAAAAGAATAATTACAAATCAAGAAGGAAAGAGATACAGGTAAGAAGCTCGCATCTCAGCTTCAGTCTCCCACGTATGCTCTTCAACTCTGTTGCTACGCCACAGAACCTTGACCATCGGAATCTGTTTTAACCGCAACTGTCGAAGTTAATAGTCAACGATCACCACAGGTTCTTCCACAAATGTCAGATCTTCGTTCACTTCTACGTTGTCAGGCTGCAACACGTGTGAAGGGTCTGAGATATATTTCCTCAGCATCGAGATATGAAACACCGGATACACCTGTGATGTACTCGGGGGCAAAGCCAACCGATATGCAACAGTGCCAACTCTCTCCAGAATCTCAAATAGTCTGATGTATCTCGGTGCTAACTTACCCTTCCCGCCAAATCTCGTAACACCCTTCATCGGAGACACCTTCAGGAAAACAAAGTCTCCAACCTGAAACTCCACATCTTTGCGCCTAGGATCCGCATAGCTTTTCTGCCTGCTAACTACGATCTCTAATTTGTGCTTAATCACAGCGACTTTCCCTGCAGCATCCTGAACCATCTCAGGTCCAGTCAAAGCTCTCTCCCTAATCTCATCCCAACTTAGAGGGGATCTACACTTCCTTCCATACAACGCCTCATACGGTGCCATGCCAATACTGCTATGGTATCTGTTATTATATGCAAACTCCACAAGTGGAAAATGATCATCCCAGCTACCTCCCAAATCCATAACACACATCCTCAGCATATCTTTTAGTATCTGGATCATCCTCCTAGACTGACCATCTGTTTGAGGATGAAAAGCAGTACTGAAATCCAACCTAGTACCCATCGCTTCCTGCAACTTCTACCAAAAATGAGAGGTAAAAACTGAACCTCTATCTGACACAATGGACACAGGTACTCCATGAAGGCACACAATATGCTTCACATATAGCTTCGCCAATCTAGCTACAGAATAAGTGGCTTTTACAGGTAAGAAATGTGCAGACTTCGTCAACCTATCTACAATCACTTGGATAGAATCGTATCCATCCTTAGAATGAGGTAAACCAACCATAAAATCCATAGCTATCCTTTCCTACTTCCACTCGGGAATAGGAAGAGGCTGAAGCTTCTTAGAAGCACCTGATGTTCAGCTTTTACTTGCTGACACGTCAGGCACTTAGCAATATAATCAGCGATATCCTTCTTCAGTCCGTTCCACTAGTATAAATCTCTGATACTGTGGTACATCTTAGTGACACCCGGATGTACGCTATAAGCTGTAGAATGTGCTTCCTCTAGGATCTCTTCTCTCAAATCATCCACATTAGGAACACACAGTCTACCACTAATCCACAACACACCATCATCATCGAGTGTGAAATCAGTGTACTTTCCTGCTCGAACATTCTCTGCAAGCTCTTCTAGAATAAGATCTCGGCTCTGAGCTGCTTTAATCTTATCCCTCAGTACATATCACACCTTAAATTGAGCTAACAGTCCACCTGACCTACTAATCTTCATCATTAGACCTTGATCCACCAACACTGGATCAACGGTCTCCTTTTTACACTGATGTGAGCAAGACTGCCTGAGGACTTTCTACTCAAGGCATTTGTTACTACATTAGCCTTGCCCGAATGATATAAAATCTCACAGTCATAATCTTTCAAAAATTCCAACCATCTCCTCTGCCTCAAATTCATATCTCTCTGCTGAAAAATGTACTTAAGGCTCCTATGATCAGTAAAAATCTCACAAGTCACCCCGTACAAATAATGTCTCTAGATCTTAAGAGCAAAGATCACTGCAGCCATCTCAAGGTCATGTGTAGGATAATTCTAATCATGCTTCTTCAACTGCCTCGAAGCATAGGCTATCACTCTACCATTGTGCATCAACACATAACCAAGGCCAACTCTAGAGGCATCACAATAAACTGTGAACTTGTCCATACTATTAGGCAAAGCTAGGACTGGAGCTATGGTCAACTTCTCCTTCAACAACTGAAAAGTATTCTCACAAGCTTCTGACCACTTGAATATAACATTCTTCTGATTCAGGCGAGTCATAGGGGTTGCAATTCTGGAAAAATCCTGCACAAACCGCCTATAATACCCTGCTAAACCCAGAAAACTCTGAATCTCTGTAACAAAAGTCGGTCTAGGCGACACTGCCTCAATCTTCTGTGGATCAACCTGGATACCCTATTTAGACACCACGTGTCCAAGAAAAGAAACACTCTCCATCCAAAAATCACACTTCGAGAATTTAGCATAAAGCTAATGATCTCTCAGTGTCTGCAGTACAGTCCTCAAATGATATACATGCTCCTCCATACTCCTCGAATAAACTAGTATATCATCGATGAAAACTACCACAAACTGATCCACATACGATCTGAATACCCTGTTCATCAGGTCCATAAAAAGTTTTTGGTGCATTAGTCAAACCAAAAGACATCACCAGAAACTCATAGTGGCCATATCGAGTGCGGAATGCCGTTTTAGGAACATCGGCTTCACTTATCCGCAGTTGATGATAACCCGACCTCAGATTAATCTTGGAAAAGAACTGTGCACCCTGTAACTGATCAAATAAGTCATCTATCCTCGGGAGAGGATACTTGTTCTTCACTGTCACCTTATTCAACTCTCTGTAGTCAATGCACAATCTCAGGGTACCATCCTTCTTCTTCACAAACAAGACTGGTGCACCCCAAGGAGAAACACTGGGTCTGATGAAACCCTTATCCAACAATTCTTGCAACTGCTCCTTCAACTCTTTCAACTCTGCAGGAGCCATTCTGTAGGGTGGCATAGATATAGGAGTAGTACCTGGAACCACATCTATACAAAACTCAATCTCTCTATGAGGTGGTAAACCTGGCAACTCCTCAAGAAAAACATCAGGAAACTTACAGGCAACAGGAACATCTGTGAGTGACAACTTCTCTACTGAAGTATCCCTAACCAATGCCAAATATCCCTGACAACCTTTTCTCAGCAACTTCCTAGCTGTAATAGCAGAAATAAGATTCTGAGGTGCTGAACTCCTATCACCCACAAACTTAAATTCTTCTTCACCAGGAATTTTGAAAGTCACCTCTTTATTCTGACAATCCACCACGGCATAGTGCTGAGATAACCAATCCATACCCAGAATAACATTAAATTCCATCACATCCAACAGAATTAAATCGGTGGGTAATTCTCTATCTCGCACGAGAACTGGATAACCAGAAAGAATAATATCAGTGTCCAAAGAATTACTCAGAGGAGTGGTGACAGGCAAAGGAAAAGCCATCCTTAAAGCTTGGCAATAAGACTTGAAAGCAAAAATAGGAGAAATGAACAAATGCGTAGCACCCAAATCAAACAAAACCCATGCATCTAGGTAACAGACAGAAACAATACCTGCCACGACTACATTGGATGCCTGAGCATCCTGTTGAGTAAGATGAAAAACTTTGCCTTATCCTCAACCTCCCTGCTGACTGGTAGAAGCCTAGCCAACACCTCTAGCACCTCCTCTAGTACCTCTACCACGACCCTGTTGGGGAACAAGCTGAGTGGAATTTTGATGTTGGGCTGGAGGTAACTGAAATGGAACAGGTACAGTACTAGCAATCAACTGCTGAGGAAATCACGGAATCTGCAGCTATTGATACCTGGAGTAAGGACATGATCTGGCATAATATCTTGTCTGCCCGCATCTGAAGCACGTCAGTGGTGTCAGGTAACATGGTCCCTGATGGACTCTACCACAGGTCTGGTAAACACTGGCAGCTA
Organism: Mallotus nudiflorus; assembly: GCA_947683625.1. Taxonomy (NCBI): domain Eukaryota; kingdom Viridiplantae; phylum Streptophyta; class Magnoliopsida; order Malpighiales; family Euphorbiaceae; genus Mallotus; species Mallotus nudiflorus. The sequence goes on along the minus strand of CANTUR010000147.1, from coordinate 90,819 downwards.
ATCCGGAACTACGACCACTACTGCTGCTCGAAGCACCTGACCCTAATCTGGACGGTCTACACTGACCTCCACGGCCATGTCTACTACTCCGATGCACTCGCTGTTGCTGCCTCTGACTCTACTGAGTCGGACCTCTCTACTGACTACTCGAACCAACATGAAAACTCGAATACGGAGTAGCCTGCAATCCACCCAACTGAACACCCAGCTGGTAGTAATCAGGCATCGCTCCCTGCCTAACTAGCCTCAGCTCAATCTCCTTAGCCAACTCTATCACAGACTCTAGAGTAACGCCCGCTATAGGCATCCCAGTAAATGCTGAACCCAATCCGGTGACATAGGTAGTGACTGTGAAATACTGATCTCGCATCAGATCCTCTATATATCTACCTAGCCGGAGAAACTCTCAGGTGTACTCCTATACTGATCAATCACCGTGAGAAATGTTGGTCAATTGAAGATGATAACTCAGGTGGAGAGGCTCTGGACAGAATCTCCTCATAAACCACTCTCTGAACTGAGCCCAGGTCATTGTCAACATGTAAGGCTGGATCATTTGAATAAACCAGTCCAAGGCTGGTCCCTCAATAAAAAGCTCAATGATCATAATCCGCTGGTACTCGATGTGAGCAGTCCGAGTCCTAATCTCGATCGCATGCAGAAAATCCAGAGGGTCGGAAGTCCCATCGAAAGTAATCCTGCTAACTCTGGCATAGAACAAGCTACCTCAGGGTCAGACATACCCTGCTGATAGGCAAGCAGAACAGGCTGAACAACTGGAGGCACAGGAATATCCTCATACTCAGGCTCAACAGGCTCCTCATCCTATATCTCTCTCTGCCTACGGCAACTTGCCACTCCTCGAGGTCTACCCTGCCATGACCTCTATGTCTAACTGGCGACTCAAGAGGTAATACCTCATCCTAAAAAGACTCATCATCCTCGGCCTCAATGACCTTTGGAGCGACACGCGCTCGCCTCCTCATTCTGAAAAGATAAACAGAATAATTTAGACAAAATAGAAAATGGAGGAATAACGCAGAAAATTAAAGCAAGGATTACTTATCAAGACATACTCGAACCTAATTCACTACAGTAGTTACCAAAAGAAAACACAACACTGAAACTAGGGCCACAACTCACACAACTAAAGCCTTGACACAGAACTCTGCTCTAATACCAACTTTGTCACGATCCAAAACAGGGGCCATAACCGGCGCTAGGGAACGAGAATTCTTTCGAATCCGGAACCCGTAGTAAGACTTAAAATAAAATAAAACATGCAATAATAATAACATAATTAAAATAATCCACAGCGGAAATAAATCATAAATAAAACAAAATAATAATCTACCAATGATATTAAATCAAACATCCTTATCTCATATATTAATAATCTTTTAATACAAATCCAGTTCAAATCTTTAAAGTACATAACTCACATAAATAAATACATAACTCTTTAACAATTTTACAACTACTGCAGTGTTTAGATTATAAAATAAAACTCAGATAAGCAATTTACATAATGAAGCCAGGGCGAAAGAAATCTGGCGTATGGGTCTGCTACTGAGGTCTGAAGGCGATGACTCTCCTGAAAAATAATCAACGGAGGGGAGTCAGACCTCACTGAGTGAATTGTTATAATATATACATGCATACTAAATGAAAATGCACATAGTCAATAGTATATATAATAAATATATATACAAGCAAATACACATAGATGCAGCAAAATCATTTTATACATTTTTACCAAAAATCACTGTTTATGAAGGATCAAATAGAACCCTAGCAAATCGCAACCTCAAACAGTGTTAGACAACACTCTAGCCATACAGGCTCACTTATTCCAAATAAATTCACTTGTTCTATTTGGACAGTAGACTGGCCCCGAGACACTAAGTCAACCAAACTCCAACAGTCTGACTGTCAGTGTGATTGGCCCCGAGACACTTGGTCAACTGAGCTCCAGCAATCACACTCCCAAATCACATCTCACATCAAATCAAATCAATCCAATCAATATCCATAAATGGTTAGTAATGAAGCCTAAATGCTATCAGCGTACCGGTACGTACTCGGTCCTAGTGCTGCCCACTATGTAGCACGTTCTATTGATATCCTTTATTAATATATAAAACATACATTCATAAATAAATGATGCATGAATTTCAATAAAATAGCAACATAAACCATATATATACCAGAAATATACCAAAAGTAAACCAGGTATATTTCGAGTATATGTATGTCAAATAAATCCAATTAAATTACAAAATAAACTAAAAATATACCATGAATATTCATAAAAACATTTTAAGAATAATTTTTTAATAAAACATGCATATAGTTGAAAATATACCAAAATATACTAAAAATATACCAAAAGTAAACCTAAGTAATACTTAAATCATTTATGCATATTTATCAAAATAAATCATACATTTCTAAAACATACACCCTAAACATATATATATATAATAACAACTCACTGTTTATTGCGCTCCACGAGACTGGTTTGACTGGCCTGGTCCACTAGGCCTCGGTCTCGGCGCAACTAAACAAACAAACGACAACATAAATTAGAATAAATATATCGGAAGTTCTAAAGGCTCGATTTAGAATACTAGACACAAAATTAGAATGGAAATTTGACCAGACATCACGTTTTACGAGAATTCTATCAAAAATCCGACAGAACCACCCTTGTAAAATGAACATCTCTCTACTCAAAGAGTAGAGCCGGTCCTGCAAAGAAAACACACTTCGAAATAAACACAGAACACAACCACAATCCCTTGGTCGGACTCCAAACTACAATTCACCGACCGAGGTCCACAATTCACATAATATTTACAAAATACTAAAAATAACCTTATATAATAAAAATATATTTTATAAATTCAAATTACATAATTAACCCTCAAACATGTTAAAAACCGATAAAACTCATTTATTTAGAAAAATCGTATATTATATATATAATTTGAAAATAATTCACGAAAAATAGTTTTAATTAGTTAAAAATACTAAATCATTTGTAGAAATCATTTTTATACCTTAAATAACTAGTAAAACTAATTTAATTACATTTTTAACCAATTTAGCGTCAAATTACCAAAATACCCCTACATATATAAATTTACTAAAATTAATCAAAAATTCACCAAAAATAATACAATTACTCAAAATTAATTTTCTCAATATATAATTCAATAATATCAATAAATATACTCAATTAACCAATTAATTTCAAAAAAACACATAATTAACCTAATTTTCCAAAATTACATAACTTTAATAAATTCAAAATAAATATATAAAATTCAAAAAAATTACAAATAAAATTCTAAAATTCATTTCCGCACCTATAATTAACATGAAACACAATTTCATAATTTAATTAATTAATTTTCGAAAAGTAGAAAATATTAATAAAATAATCAAAAATACCCAAAAATCAAAATAAATTCTAAAAATTCTACAAAAATTACCACATGTAGATTAAGCTACAAAGATCAAAGTTTGTGAAGGGAGTTTTCATGAATCAACCAAATTGAAGCTAAAAAAAAATTGGAAACCCTAATAGGCCGAAATAAAGAAATTGAAACCTAGGAAAATCTAGACCATTTTAAGTGAAACAAAGCTTGGAATCATACTCACCAGAGCTCAAGGAGAAGATAAAGACCAGTGACATCGAGTTTGGTGGCCGAAATCACATCGATCGGAGCTTGATCGAGTTTCGGCTTCTCTTTGCTTTTTCGGCCAAAACACGCCGGAATAGGGAGCTTCAGGCGTCAGGAAAGGTTGGAGGTGGAGGAGGAAGGATGAAAGGCACACCGAGGGCAAGAAAACCAGCTTGGAACGGCCGAAAATGGTGGAAAATGACGTCGGGCGTTTTGGAGAGGAAGAATGGCAAAGTTATAAATATATCAAACTTTTTTATTTTGATTAAAAACTAAGTATATATATATATATATCCACACTATATATTATAATAATATATAATCTCACACACATTTAATACTCACCTCACATATTTTTTAATATATTTTAATAATTTATACACTTATAATTAATTAATTAATATTAAACTAAATAATAAAAATTAAGTTAATTAATTAAACCCTAATTTAATTTAAATAAATACATATATATACATTTTATTTAGCACTTAAAAATTATATATGAGTTCATGCAAGTTCGTAAAACTAGCCAAAATAATTAGTATTAAATTATTTATGTGTCAATTCCTCGAAAATAATATTCCCGAAAAAATTTTACGTAAAGTACTTAAAATAATATAAAATAATTAAAATTAGTTTTAATAAATATCAAACTCATAAATATATCATAAATATATACAAAATTTATTAACACTGCATATCCCGATGCAGTTTAAAATTATTTAAAAACTCGGGATATTACATTAGCTAAGGAGGCAAGGGGGTTGTATCTGTTTTAAGACCCTGAGTACACCACGACAACATTGAATGTTTCAAAATCATCAATTCTAAATCATGTTAATAAAGTGCATTCCAAAAATTTATGGCATTCCCAATTTGGTCATCCATCAGTTCCAAGAATGAAAGCTTTACAAAAAATACATTCTCTTGTTACTTTTAATAATTTAGATTGTGATGTCTGTCATTTTAGTAAAAAATGAAAACTTTCATTTCCTATCAGTTTAACTACTTTTATTAATTGTTTTGATCTTATACATGTGGATATTTGAGGTCCCATGTCTATTGTTTTTATGTATGGACATTGCTATTTCCTTACAATTGTAGAATATAAAAGTCGTTATGTTTAGGTTTTTCCAGTGAAACATAAATCAGAGTCTCAAACCTTGATTGAAAACTTTTACACTTGAATTGAAACTCAGTTTAATGTCAAAATTAAGTGCATCAAGTCTGATCATGAGAAAGAGTTTGATATGTTTTCCTTTTTCAAATCAAAATGCATAATTCACTAAACGTCTTGTGTGTATACCCCTCAACAGAATGGTACTATTGAGAGAAAGCATCAACATATTTTAACGTTGCTCATGCCCTTCGTTTTCAATCTAATATTCCTCTTATGTTTTGGATTGATTGCGCTCTTCATGTAGCTTATCTCATTAATCTAATTCCTTCTCCAATTCTTTAAAATCAGACACCTTATCAATTTTTGTTTAATAAAATTCTTGATTTTGATCATCTACTAATTTTTGGTTCTCAATGTTTTGTTACTCCTCCACAATCTCATTTATAAAAATTTGATTCAAAATCTATGGAGTGTGTATTTCTAGGTTATCCTTCCTTTTCTAAAGGATTTCGTGTTTATGACTTATCCACAAAATAAGTTTTTATTTCTAGACATGTTCAATTTAATGAATATAAATTTCCTTTCCTTCCTAACTACTCTCACTCGCATGATAGTTATGATAAACATGATCACGTTACGGATATTTCAGACTTACAGATCATATCTGCTGTCACGACCCAAAACAGGGGCCATGACTGGCGCTAGGGAACGGGAATTCTTTCGAATCCGGAACCCGTAGCAAGCCTAAAAATAAAATAAATATGCAATAATAACCATAAAAATATAATATGCAGTGGAAAATAAAATCATAAATATTACAATATCATCCATAACAACTGGATATAATTCAAAACTCATCACATCACATATATAATCTCATAAATGTATAATCTTTATACAAATCCAGTTTTAACATAATACATCTCTTTAAACAAATACATAAAATCCAATACTTTAATTTACAACTACTGCAGTGTCTAGATAAAATAAATAAGACTCAAGTAGACAATTTACATAAAGAAGCCGGGGCGGAAGAAATCCGGCGTATCGACCTGCTACTGAGGTCTGAGGAAGTTGACTCTCCTGAAAAATAGTCAACGGAGGGGAGTCAGACCTCACTGAGTGAATTACTATAGTATATATACATACACTCTAAGTGATAATGCATACAGTCAACAGTATATGAGTAATATGTATATATACAGGCAAGTTCATACAGATGCAGAAAAATCATTTTATATATTTTGTCTGAAAATCAACTTTTATGAAGGATCACATAGAACCCTAGAATATCGCAACCTCAGAAAATAGTGTTAAACAACACTCTAGCCATACAGGCTCACTGATTCCAAATATATCCACTTAATCCATATGGACAGTAGACTGGCCCCGAGACACTAAGTCAACCGAGCTCCAGCAGTCTGACTGCCAGTGTGATTGGCCCCGAGACACTTGGTCAACCGAGCTCCAGCAATCACACCCAAACCACATCTCACATATCAAATAATCATAATCAAATCGATATCCACAAATAGTCAGTAATAAAGCCTAAATACTATAGGCGTACCGGTACGTACTCGGTCCTAGTGCTGCCCACTAGGTAGCACGTTCTATTGATATCCTTCAGTGATAAATAATAAAACATTCATTCACAAAAATAAATGATGCATGGATTTAAATAAATCAACAATATAAACCATATATATACCGAAAATATACCAAACATAAACCAGGTATATTTTGAATATATATACGTCAAATAAATTCAATCAAATCATGAATTAAACTAAAAATATATTTAAAAACATTTTAAATATATTTTATTAATAAAACATGTATATAATTTATTATATACCAAAAATATACTTGAATATAAATCATGTTATTTATGCATAATTAGTCAAAATAAAACATGCATTTTCTAAATCATGCATCCTAAGCATATATATATAATATAGTAACTCACCTAATGCGCTCCACGAGACAGGTCCGACGGGCCTGGTCCACTAACCCTCGGTCTCGGCGCAACTAAACAAGAAATAATTAATCGACATCAGAATAACCCTAACAGAAATCCTAGAATTCAATCTAGAGTATTCAACACAGAATCGGAAATTAGGGTTCGACTGGATATCACGTTTTACGAGAATTCTACCGAAAATTCGGCAGAACCTCCCCTGTAAAACGGACATCTCTCTACTCAAAAGAGTAGAGCCGACCCTGCAAAGAAAATACACTTCAAAAATAAACACCACAATCAATCATAACCCCTCGGTCGGACTCCAGACTACAATCTGTCGACCGGGGTCCACAAACACAGAATATATATTCAAATATACCAAAAATATCCTTAAATCATAAAAATACATTTCATACGTAGAAATTACATAATAAATCTTGAAACACTGTAAAAATCGATTAAAACTCATTTTATTAGAAAAACCGTATATTATATATATAATTGAAAATAATTCTCGGAAAATAGTTTTAATTAGTTAAAAATACTAGATATTTTGTAGAAATCATTTTTATACCTTAAATAAATATTAAAACCAATTAAATTACATTTTTAGACAATTTAGGGTAAAATTACCAAAATACCCCTATATATATATATATATACCTAAATTACTTCAAAAATTCACCAAAAATCATACAATTATCCAAAATTAATTTTCTCAACATATTTATCAATAATATCAATAATTAAACTCAATTAACCAATTAAATTCAAATAAAAACACAATTAACTTAATTTTACAAAATCACATAAACTTCAATAATTAAAAATAAATACTTAGAAATTCATAAAAATTCCAAATAAATTCCTATAATTCATTTCAACACCTAATTCAACCATAAACTCCAATTTCATAATTTAAATAATTAATTTCCGAAAATTTGAAAATAATATTAAAATATTCAAAAATACCCAAAAATCCAAACAATCTCCAAAAATTCTGTAAAAATTCATACATGAAGATTAAACTACCAGGAACAACATTTGTGAAGGAAGTTTCCATGAATCATCCAAATTGAAGCTCAAAAAAATCGAAAACCAAAAGTGGCCGAAAACTTCAACTCAAAACCTAAGCAATTCTAGACCATTTTAGCTCAAACAAAAGCTAGAATAACACTCACCGGAGCTCAAGGAGAAGATAGAGACCGGCGGTGTCGAAAACGGTGGCCGGAGGAGGGAGAAACGATGGTGAGGAATAGTGGTGGCGTCGGGCACCCACGGGAAGAAGAAGAAGAAGAAGAAGAAAAAGAAAAAGAAAGAAAAAGGAAAGAGAAAGGAAAAGAAAAAGAAAGAAAAAGGAAAAGAAAAAGAAAAAAAAAAAGAAAAAAGAAAAAAATAATAAATTTTAATAATTTAATAATAAATAAAATAATCAAATAATAATAAATAAATAATAAAATATTAGGGTAATAATAAACCCTAATTAAATAAATATACACACACAAGCTTTATTTAATAATTTAAAAATATGTATGAGTTCATGCAAACCCGTAAATACATTTAAAATAATTAATAATACATTGTTTACGTGGAAATTTCCCCGAAAATGAAAGTCCCCGGGAAAATTTTACGTAAAATACTGAAAATAATAGACAATAATTAAAATAGGTTTAAAATACATATCAACTCATAAAAATATCATATAATGCATAAAAATTATTGACACTGTATATCCCGGTACAGTGTAAAAATATTTTAAAAACACGGGATATTACATCTGCCCCTACTCCACCAAGCTTTTCTCACTCAACTTCCACCAATGATGTCTCTTCACCAACCTACAAATCTACCCAAGTTACCAGACCACCCAATTATCTCCAAGATTATCATTCTATTTTTTCTTCCACTACACCGCATCCAATTGATCATGTACTTTCCTATAACCGCCTTTCACCTGGTTTTCTTATGTCTCTTAAATATTAGCCACCACTGAACCTAAAAATTATAATGAAGTCATTCAACGTGAGTGTTGGCGTAAAGCCATGCTTGAAGAACTTTCAGCTTTGCAAGCTAATCACATATAGGAGTTGACTATGCTACCAAAATCCAAATAACCTATCGATTGTAAGTGGGTTTACAAAATCAAATATCATGCTGATGGATCTTTTGCCCGTTATAAGAAAAAATTGGTTGCCAAAGGTTTCATGCAAATCTCCAGCATTGATTATCTTGATACATTCTTATCGATAGCTAAAATGAGCACTATTCGGGTTCTCTTAACTTTTGTAGCTATAAACAATTAGTTTTTACATCAATTGGACATTAATAATGCTATAAACAATTGGTTTTTACATGGTGACTTACATGAAGATGTGTACATAGCCTGGATTTTAGTCCGATAAACCTAGACAAGTTTGCAAATTACTTAAGAGTTTATATGGTTTGAAGCAAGCTAATAGGCAATGGAATGCTAAATTAATGTCTGCTCTTCTCACTCGAGGCTTTGTTCAAGCGTCCTCTGATCCTTTTTTATTTTTGCGAAGGCAATCATGTCAAACTTGATCTCTCATTTGTAGTTTAACAAATTTCCCAATTTCTAGAATGTCCAACTAACATTCATTTCGCACAGCTCATCATTTGTTGCATTATTTGAAGGGAACACCCGGCCAAGGCTTATTTTTCCCTTCTGCTAATGACTTGACTTTAAAAGCTTTCTCTGACTTTGATTGGGCTATTTGTGTTGATACTCGTCACTTCGTTACAAGGTATTGCATTTTTCTTGGTTCCACTCTTGTGTTATGGAAAACAAAAAAGCAGCAGACCATTTCACGTTCTTCAGCTAAGGCATAATACAAAGCTCTTGCTCATGTCGCTTGTGAACTCCAATGGCTCCAATATCTTCTTCAAGATTTCCACTTTGATCTTAGCCCGGCTCTCATCTATTGTGACAATATTTTCGTGATTAAAATCGTTGAAAATCCTGTTTTTCATGAATAGAAAAAAAACACGTAGAAATTGATTGTCATCTTGTTCATCAACAATTATAGCATAATCACATTCATCTTCTACCTGTTTCTTCTCACCATCAACTTACCGAATGTCTCACAAAAGCTCTCACACCTGCTCGATTCAAAGCTGCTCTAGTCAAGATGGGTGTCCACAATGTGTACACTCCATCTTGAGGAGGGCTCTCAAAACATAACACTTACATGCTACTACTCATGCTCTATTGATTGCTGCTTGTCTCATCAGATTAATCAGATGGCATGGGTTTATTCTGTTGTAAATACACGAGAGTTAAGTCTCTTATAACTAATTTATTTTAGGTGGCATATAGTGATTGGTTAGTTAGAGGTGGCATGTAGTGATTGGTTAGTTAGAAACTTCTATAGAAAGCTGTTACAATTTATTGTATATATTATTGTTAGTAAATGAAGAGAACTCACGAGCTTCACATTTCACAAATTATAATATTGAGCTGCTTGCCCTTAATGAAATCAAGAAAATATCAAATGGCACCTGAAGCGAAGCAGAAAGAAAAGTACCAACCACCAGGGCTCTGGCTATGTTTCATTCATGCAAAGAAAAAGGAAAAGGATTAGAAAAATTTTAAAGAATTTGCCAACAATGGAAATAAAAATGACTTAGTTGATGTTGTTAAGACCTGTTTCTGGTTCTGTAATTTCCAGGTCAACCTTGTACTTGTATGCATTAAGATAAACATGTCCAGTTCGAAGAAGGTTACTTAATTATTGAAAAAACATACAATTGAAAAATATCAATCTACATTAATTATTAATGTTTAAAAGTTAAAAGAATCATTAAATTTATGAACCAAAATATATAACAAAACAATAAAGGAATAGAATCAAGCAGTATACATGAAATGATCTTTTTTGAAAAAAAAAAAAGGGCTCCTAGGTGAATTTTTTACCGTCAACCGTAAAATGTTCTAGCGATAATTTCTGGATGTTATAAGATAAAAAATGTAAATGCTTATGAATATTTAAATCAGATTTTTTATTTTTTTAATCTCTTACTCGATATCAGTTTTTTTAATTAAAAATAAAAACATCTTACTAATAATTTTTGAATTACTTGATTGAAAACTATTTTCATTTAAATTAGATTTTAAATTTAAGTTTTAATATATATATATTAGTCAAAATTCAATTTCGAAAGAAATAAAAAATATTTTCATTTAAATTAGATTTTAAATTTAAATTTTAACATACATATTAGTCAAAATTCAATTTCGAAAGAAATAAAAGAAAGTATGAATTTAATTTTATTAAAATTTTTCAGTTTATAGATTTCGACCGTCCACTATTAAATTAACATTTCTGATCCTACCCACAGAATTTGGTGATCTGCTTCTTTCTCTGTGTGTCTCTACCTGGAATCACACTTTGCCTTTGTTGTGGTTTTTGTATCAAGCATCTACAAAAGTCACCTCGTTTTTAGCCGTTAAATTTTAATCCAACATTAATCATTCAGTTAAATGAACATCCAATGTTTCATAGCTTTCTATCGGACACTTTGAATCTGAGTTTGTTCCCACATACATTATTTAACAGGAAACTAAAATGCACTTTTAGCCAAGGAAGAAGAAAAAGAAGTGATTAAAATGTACTTATTAAGCTTAAAGAAAAACGATAACAGTTTAAACCAATCTTAAGAGCCAAAAATTCGTGCGTGAAATGTGAATGCTTGACACTTAAGACCGGAACCTAAGAATCTTTGGCTTTTAAGCAACCCTTATTCCAAGCAATTCTGGAATTCTCTTTTATGAATGGATTTCGAGCTCGTACTCCACATTGTCTTTCTTCTGTACTTCTCCAGCCTGAAGCGAATTGATGTAGTCTGATAGGACTCAACCATGCCAAAAGCAATCACACATGCTGATCTTGCACCAGGTCCCCGAAGCACTGACTTGGGTAGCAAAACAGCTGCATTTCTAACAGTTCTGACCATTCTCTGTGGCCTTTGTTGCTTTGTTCTTTGTCTCATTGCCGAAGCCACTCGTACTCAGGTAACCCTTTTTGATATTAGTCACACTTAAATCCTGACGTCCACTCATAAAATGGTTTCATTTATAACTGAATTAAGTCACAATAGTCAGGTTTCTGTTTACTTTATTGTAGGTGACATGGGTGGTTAGTGATGGTGGTAAAGAAAATGCTGAGAATTATGAATGTATATACAGTGGAAGTGGCAAAACACCATTGTTATGTGCTGCTATTGCATTTGTCGGACTAGCAGTTGCCATGGTTGTGGAACATGCGTTCATGTTAATTGCAATCAGTAAATCACCTCCTTCAGCTTTAGTTACTTGGGATCCCAATTCTCCTCCTGCTAGGACCATAACTTGGCAAGCAGGATTTTTCTTTGTTGCAACTTGGTATGAGACCGACCATTTCTTATCTCAACCTCTCTTTTTTTACCACATTCTGATTTAGATTGTTTCAATTATCTTGCAGGGTATGCTTTGCTGTTGGACAAATCTTGCTGTTAATTGGACTAAGCGTAGAATCAGGGCACTTGAAGAATTGGTCTACACCAAAGCAAAGTTGCCTCATCATCAAACAAGGCCTATTCTCTGCTGCTGGAGTGTTATCATTGGTAACAGTGTTTCTTGCTGCTGGGTTATACTTAACTGCACTGCGTGCACAGAGAATATCCCAAGAACATGAATATTTTAGGCAACAGATACTTGAAGCCTCCGCCCTCTATGCGTCTCCCCCACGATCACCTCCCCACCAAATCACTGCCACTGCAAGAGAAAATCCCATTGCTAGACGAAATCAGACTGTGCAGCCTCCAGTCGTAGACTCTGCAGCTTTTAGCAAGCACTTGAGTACAGTGTAACGCGATTGAAGAAAAAAATTATTATTATCTCTTTATGCAACCAACTAGCAAAGCTCAAAATATAGATTTCATAAGCGTATATATACACAAGTACATGAATCTGTAACTCATTTATTTTTGTGAATATCATTCTTTTTGCGATAAATTCATGACTTTAAGACGAGTTCGTCCGTTGGAGAAGATGAAATAGTGAAAGTCTTACAACTATTTTTTTTCTTTGTTCTTCCATGTATACATGTTCCACTATAATGTAATGAAAAATAATGGCAGCATTAGAATAACATTTGCAAAGCCAGTGTAGAGTAGCAGATGATATTTTATGCACTGAAAAAAGTACCTGAGCAAAAAGCCCGATGAAGAATCATAAGAAGAGCGGCTTAAAGAAACTTGATATTTCATGGAATTAGATTATGGTCGATACTGATGCAGGGGATGTGTGAGATCTTGGACCAGTCCTCACCTTTCTCCCCTTGACACCGCTTTTTTAGCAATGGACAATCTATTACCTGAAATAAAGAAAGGGACTTTGGCAGGCCCTCATCTGGCAATCGTTGAAGCTCAGGGCTATCAAGAATGTATAACTCCTTCAGATTTGTGATTTCATAAAGCCCTTCGCTGTTGAGTGATATGAGATGCGGATAATCTTGGAAGCAGAGTGTGTTAAGAGTGGCAGGCAGCAGTCCCTCCTCCGGAAATGAATGGATGTCTTTGCACTCAACAGAAATTTTGACATATCTTAGAGAAGTCAATTTCTGCAAACACCATTCTCCTCGGCTGGCAAACAATTTGGGACTCCCGGTGATGGAGAGCTGTCTTAAATTGCAAGGCAAGCCACCTTCTGGAAATGATACAAGTTCTGGGCAAGAATATATGCCCAAATCCCGAAGCAATGGAAGGTGCACATCCATCCTTTCTGGCAGTGACTTCAGACTTTTACAACGGAGAATATAAAACCAAGTGAGGTTTGGGGCGTGCAGTCCTCCTTCTGCTAATGACACGAGTTTAGGACACCTATCGATACGAAGGTAACCCAGAGATTTCAGATTGGATCGGGGCCTGCAGGGTAATGAAAGAGACTCCAAATTTGGCAAGCTCTTGATTGTGAGACGCTTAATATTTGGGAAGATGTCCAGACGTAGAATCCGCAGAGAATGGCAACTGCTGTCAATTAACAGAATTTCAAGGCGTTCATAGTACAAGTGCACTGGGAACTTTAAGTAGCCACTGCTCTCGACCTTAAGCGTTTCCAGTGTGGTTGATATATGGTCCATTGGAACAATATTGAGGGATAAACAGTCGGATACTGTCAGGCTTTGGAGACAGGTATTAGCATCTGCCATTCTATCAGATAGAGCCCAACCTTCAAGTGTTATCCCTTTCAGGTGCGGCGGCAGATCCTTCAACAGGATTTTATCACAATATCTCAACTGCAAATGATGAAGAGTTGGGGCATTAGGAAGATAAGCTACTAGCTGTGGACATTCACTGATAACAAGTTCAGTTAAAGAAGGCAGGCTGCTGGGGAGTTGCTTGGCTAACTTGGGACAATTCTCTAAATAAAGCTGCCTAAGACAAGGGAAAGCTCCACTTCCATCATCTTCATCAAATGGAAACCATTCCTCCCACTCCAACATATCCTTAAACCTCAAAGTTTCAAGTGACTTAAACGGCCGCATTATCGCTGAACCACCACTCCCATAAAACTCAAGCCCCACAATCACTACTGAATCAAATCCCATAACTGAAAGTTCCTTCAGAGAATGTAGCTGTCCTAGTGATGGCAACGAGATGCAATTTTTGCAATTACTGAGACAAAGGAGAACAACATTGGATAATGACTTATCTGCCAGCCAACATGGGAACTCAGTGCTGCCATAGTTCTTGATTGTGAGCTCTTTCAAGCCTACATGGGGTTGCAGCTTTTCCAACACATCCCTTTCCTTTCTTGAATCATTAGAACTAGCACCCCACTCCAAGGATAATCCCTCAAGGCCCTTCTTATCCTTGACACCTGCTTCTAAAGCATCCATTGGACCCTTCACATTCTGCAGATCCAAGATCAAAAGGTTTCCACGAAGATCATTAAGTTGGCTCAGCTCTCCAATAGTTGTCCCACTCTGCTCGCCAACGGCAAAGAGAGTCAGTGTTTGCAGACGTTTTAGTTTGCCTATATGCACTGGCATCTCTTTTATGTTGGTTCCAGTAAGATCAAGGTGACATAAGTTTACAAGTTTATGCATATCTGCAGGCAACTCCGAGAACTTCTTACATTCGCATAACCTCAAAGTCAGTAAGTTGTATAGAGTAGCTGTGGAGTCGGGTAACCGGCTAATCGCAGTGCCGGACAGGTCCAACATGTGCAGATATTTCAAGTTTCCAATCGACTCAGGCAATTCTGTGATGCGATCATACTGTGATAATGACACCGCCCGCAAGCATTTTAACATTGGTAATAAATCATGCAGTACCTTGTTGGATAAGTATGCCCAGGTTTGAGTTGGATCCAACTTAAAAGGTAGAAAAGTGCGAAGATACTTAGCTCCAACAATACCCTCAAACTTCCTATATGGATCTCGATGAGTTTGTGAATATGACAGATGACGAGTCTTTTCTGTGATGCTATGAGAGTTGTCACCTTCAAGCCTGAAGCAAAATTCTCCGGAGACAAATTGAGCAAGATCATGAACAAGATCATGCGTGACATAGGTTGTATTTTTGCCACTTGTTCTCTGGAAAAGAGACCTTGAAACAAGTTCACGGAAGTGCAGCTCACCTACTTCTTCCATCGTTTTGTTCTTCACATGCTGATGCAAAAGATTCTCTGCCACCCACAATTCGATCAATTGCTCCTTTTTAAACTCGTAGTCCTTGGGAAGTACTGAACAATAAGCAAAACATCGCTTCAGGTGCGAGGAAAGATGA
This sequence comes from Mallotus nudiflorus, assembly GCA_947683625.1. Classification (NCBI taxonomy): domain Eukaryota; kingdom Viridiplantae; phylum Streptophyta; class Magnoliopsida; order Malpighiales; family Euphorbiaceae; genus Mallotus; species Mallotus nudiflorus. The sequence goes on along the minus strand of CANTUR010000147.1, from coordinate 75,260 downwards.
AGGTAGCTTATTCTAAGTACTGGTAAAATGGAATCTGAAATATCCCATATGTCACTCTTCAGTATCTCATTCCATTCCATTGGAGTTGATTTAAAGCGTAAAACGCCGCCGAGTGTTTTTGCTGCTAAAGGTAGGCCTTTGCATCTTCTAATGACTTCTTCGCGCATCATTTCTGGGGTACACTGTGCTCTGCTATCGTCATTACCAAATGCATGTCTAGCAAATATTGACCAACAATTATCATCTGTTAAAAGATTTAGATAATATGTTGGAGCAGTACGCACAACTTCTGCAACACCTTCATTGCGTGTGGTCAAAATCATTTTACTTCCTCGCAAGCCAACCTTAAAAGGAGTGAGTAATCTGTCCCAATCAAAATAATTATCGTTCCATACATCATCTAAAACGATTAAAAATTTCTTCCCTGTCAAAGCTTCCATCAGCTTAAGTTGAAGCCCATTCAAGTCCTTGATGTCAGTAGTTGACGATGTGACTTGCTGAAGAATTGTCTTTGTTACTCTGAAAATATCAAATTCTTCTGAAACACAAACCCATCCTTCGAAACTAAACCACTCCTTTACTTCACAATCGTTGTACACAAGCTGAGCGAGGGTGGTTTTGCCGAGTCCACCCATGCCCACTATAGCAACAACGCCTACATCATATCCACCAGAATCATCTGAGAACATCAGTTTCTTCACAGATTCCTTCTCAGCATCCCTGCCGTACACACCAGATTCATCCAGTACTGAAGTTTCTTCAACTCTCCGCCATGGTTGTTCCACAAAACCCTCTCTAAGGCCAAGGATATCCTTTTGTTTTGCGATAAAATTTAGTCTTGCAAGCACCTCTTCTAATTTTGAATTGATTCCCTTGTTAAAAGGATTAAAATTAGAAGAGAAAAAATTTTGTACCTTGGTAACACTGGTTTGATACTTAGCTTCAATCTTGCACCGCACAGCTTCAGTAGAGATCTCTTCTAAAAGGTCCTCTGCTTCGTAGACAACATGTTTAAGCTCCTCAAGCCATTCCTTGACATTCTCGTTCCTAATTTGCTTCACCTCAGCATCATCAAGAACAGCGTTGACAGACAGCAAGGTTATCTTCAACCTCTTGAGAAGCTCACCATTGAGCTTATTTCTCTTGATGAAATCAAGAACCTCATGAGAAGCAAGCCTATCAAACAGCAACTGAACCGAAGCAGAAAGAAAAGCACCACCCATTAGAGCTCCGGCCATGTCTTATGCAAAGGAAAAGGAAAAGGAAATGGATGAGAAAATTTCAGAAAAAGTTGCCAACACAAACAAAATGACTTAGTTGATGCTGTTAAGACCAGTTCCTGGTTTGTTGAATTAATTTTGAGGTCAACCTTGCTGTTCCTTGAATCAAGACAAACATGTTTAGTTCGGAGTTTTTTTTTTTTTTTTTTTAACTAGCAAAGGAAAAGTCAAGGATGGAATATATAATGTCTTGAAGGGAGCAATGCCACTGGCTACTCAACTTTCGACTTGGAGGAGGTTAGTTAATCGTTCTTCCATGAATCAAGATAAACATGTTTAGTTCGAAGAAGGTTGGCTTTTTTTTCTTTTTCTTTTTTTTTTTTCTTTTTTAACTAGCAGAGGAAAAGTCAAGGATGGAATATATGATGTCTTAAAGGGAGCAATGTCACGGCTACTCAATTTTTAGCTCTTAGGAGGTTAGTTAATTGGCCCGTGGCATTTCCCCTAGCTGTTGTAATCAACTGATATAGATTGTTCTTGATTAAATTAGTTCTTGGATTCGAATTTTAGTGTATGTAATCGTATTGAATTAATTATTAAAAAATTATTGCTACTCTTGTGGTCCTATCTGTATCAAATCATATTAGTTAATGTGCAATGAATTTTGAAAACTGGAGTTTCAAACAAAAAAAATAAAAAATAGGACAATTAAGTCAATGAAAATATAGTAAAATGATAACTTTGTTTGAGTAGTATTTTGAGGTATATACTTCGATTTATATTATTGTCGATAAAAGGAAAAAATTATTTTCTAATGTGTGCATTTATTATATAGTTAATCAAAACTCAGGTTATGTAACCTTCTCCCCATTAAAAAAACAATTAAACGTATAATTGAAAAATTGTCAATAATTGGGATTGTTTGCTGCATACACGTTAATCATTGATGTCTAAAAGAGCCCTTAAAATTTATGAACTAAATTTAAGTTACTAATATTTAAAGGGCATTAAACTCTTATTAATATGATTTTTTTTTTTTTTGAAAGTTCTTATTAATATGATTGGAGCTTGATAGAACCATAAATATAATAGTTCATCCAATCCAATGCCTGTATTCTCAAAATATATATATATATATATATATATATATTATTTTGATGCTTCCTGGTTTGCCTGGAATTGTCCATAAAGATTTTGGGCTATTCATGGCGGCTGGTAGTGGGTCTAATCGTGCCACCTAATATTAACAAAATCCAATTTGTACACCGAAATTGTAGCCCAACAATCGCCTTACATTTTCCCAAATAAATGGGGCAACGTCTTTTTTTCTTTCCTTTTTTTTTTTTTGGTGAAACTTTTTTTTTTTAACTTTTGTGATGCTAAATCATTATTTGATGATCATGAAGAATTAAAAAAAAATCATACGAAAAAACTGTTGCTAATTCTCAATAATTTAATTTTAAAAAATTATATATTATATAAGTTATTTTTTAATTAATATCATATATAATTTAAGTTATTTTTTAATTAATATCATATAATTTAAGTATTATTATACAATAAAAAATAGTCTTCATTCTATATAAATGACAACATAATAAATAAATTTTATTATGTACATGTCTATATCTATAATAATCTTATAAAACAACCATGTGTGAAACACGTAAATAAAAAATTTATTTAACTCGTGATATATAATAAATAAATAAATATATTATTATTATTATTATTAAATAAAATTTTTGAAATAATAATAGTATTATTTATTTATATAAAAATTGGACATTAACTTAATATAGCCATAATTCATTACAATATTTAAAAAAAATATTTAAATAATTAAATGATATTACTTCAATGTTTCTTATAATTAATTTTTCTCAACTCTATAAATAATTTCATATAAAAAAATATTATGCTTATAACTAATCATAAAATAATAAAAAAATTATTAGTTATTTGTTAATAAATATTTAACAATAATAAAAATTATATTTTCTATAACAATTTAAATATTACGATCCTATTAAACTTATAATTTATTACAATTTTAGTAAATTTTTTATTTAAGTTATGACTCTTTATTTCTTTACTATTTTTAATATTAATACTTTTATTTACATAAAAATTAATTGAATGTAATTTTTAAATTCAACTAATAATTAAATGATAAATATTAATTAATTTTTTTCATTAAATTTTATAAAAACATCTAAAAATAATAATTATACTACTTTTCTTATAACTATACTTTCAAACAAACTATATGCTATATTTTTTAATTATTAATTTTTAAAAATATCTACTTTTAAAAAAATCATATACTTTTCCTATTGTCATAAAATTTATTAATTTTGATTTTAATTATTTACTTATTAAATTTAATATAATAAAACTTATAAAATTATGTTATTTAATTTGATTTAGATTAGATAAAATATAAGTTGTCACAACTAAAATTTGGGAGTCATTATCAGTGCTAGGGAACGGGAATTCACATGAATCCAGAACTCATAGCAAACTTTAAAATAAAAACTCACACATAATATACTACAAAAATACCTCAAAATTTAAAACTTTAAATAATATAAAGAAATCTACATATAATATAATAAAATATATTCATACAATTATTCAAATATAGAATCTCAATCTAAAACAAAATCTGAAACTACAACAAGAATGCACTACTACTACAGCGTCTAATAAAGTACAAGACAAATGATAATTCAATATTTACATAAGTCAGCCGGTGAAAAAAAAGTCCAGTGATGAGAACTAATATGGAGGTCTGAAATAGAGAGTCCTGAAAAAATATATTTGAGGGGGTTAGACCTTACTGAGTGAATTATTATTACATATCTGCACGCAACCTAAAGACAAAGATATTCAAGCATCAACATAATAATTATATATTTATATTTATTCAATGTATACATACATTTCATGCAAATGCACGAAATCACATTACTTTAAAACAATTTAATACATAAAGGTTTCGATAGAGTATCAAAGTAAAACCCTAAAATTTTTTACAACCTCAATTACTATATTTCACTAAGCAACAAATTTTCCATAACTCAAAAAATATATCTCTTATCCAACTTTTGGCTGTGGACTGGCCCCGAGTATACAAAAAGATCAACCGATAATCCACAGTTCCATTACCGGTATGATTGACCCCCAGTACACTGTAGGTCAACCGAAAATTCCCAATCACACCCTTTTTTCTCCATTCACAATAATCATTGTATCCATATTTCAAATTAATCAAAATTTATAGTCTATCATCTAGCGTGTTGTTGTACAATAATCCTAGTATGACCAATTAAATGACATGTTTTACAACAATCCTCCAAAACATTTATCATAAAAAAATTAATTAAAATAAATCATATAAATGTGAAAAATATCTAAATTTCGAACATAAAGTTGACATTTAAATATGTATACATGTGTGTATATATATATATATAATCTTATATAAGTGCATACATGATAATGATAATAAAAATTAATAATAAAATAAAACTTGTTGTAACTAATATATGAAATTAATATCATAAAAATATGGGCATCAACTATGAATTCTAAATGTCATGCATACATATAATAACAACTCACAGTTTGAGTGCACTCCTCTACCTTGACTCAGCTGGCTCAGTCCGATAGGTTTAGCTTGTGGTATAGCTAAAGAAAAATAATAAAAAAATATATTAGAATTAAATTCCTAATGTTATACTTCTATAATTTATAAAGAACGACTCGATCTATGACACGACTCAACTAAAACTCAAAATTTAGAACTGATTCAATGTCACATTTTACGAGAATTCTATCAAAAATTCGACAGAGTCTTATCTGTAAAATGGACATCTTTCTACTAAAAGTAGAACCGATCATGCACGCAAACATACTTCAAATAACTACAAAGGTTAACTTCTCGGGTTGGACCCCCGAACTACATTTATTGTCCAACTGAGAATCAACAAAATCCACAGATAATAAAATAATGTAAATGCCAATAATTCACCAAAATTATAAAATTCATTTAAATACCACAATCAATTTATTTACATAATAGTAAAAACATAAAAGATATTTATTTCCAAAATAACTAATAAAATTTAATTTATAATTAAATTATATTAATAAAATCTATTCTTCAATTTTTGCAATTCAATAGCATAAATTACAAATATTTATTTAAATTGTTCAAATATATAATAGAATGGCCAATAACTCATTTGAACTTAAAAATAATAAATAAATTTGTTATTCGAATATATTTCCATAAATTACTAATAATTAGCTAAAAATAGGAAATAATTTATAAAAATTATTTTAATACTATTTATTACTCAAAAATTATACAAAACATAATAATTAACAATAATTTCAACTAAAATATAAAAATTACTAATTTATACTAATTTTTCCAAAAATTCATTTTTCATATAAACATTCAAAAAAATTATAATAAAAATTTGGTACATAATTTAAATAAATTTTCTTCATGAAGTTTGCTCAAAATACATCAAAGAATTTATTAAAAATATAAATTTTTCTCGAGCTACGAACAGTAACTGTGAATAGTATTTGTGCTTAGAATAGTGTCATTTTGAAAATCAATTCCAAAATTAACTCTAAATACATTTTAGAAAGCTTATAATTTCTATAACAATAATCTAAAATCAATTTAACACAAAATTAAAAAATCAAAATTCTAAAACCTATAATTAATCATCCAAAATTGAAGTTAAATCTAAAGTTGTTTAGACGAATTACCTTAGAAAAAATGAAGCCCAAGATGATAGGAAGAGATTGAACCCAAAAACTTGGCTTGAGGACTTTGGAATTAACGTTGGTGAAGGAAAGAAAATCTGGCCAAAATGAACCAAGAAGAGGAGAGAGAGAAGGGAGCTTCGCCGGAGCTAGGGGATGCCGTTGGCTAGTGGAGGACGAACTGGCAGTGACCAGAGTGGCGTTGTTGGTTGGTGGACGGCAAGTGGTGGCGGCGTTGGGCGTGGGGAAGGAGAAGAGAAAAGAAGAAAGAAGAAGAAGAAGGGGGCGACAATTTCAATACTACACGTTTCAATTTTTTTATTTTTATTTTTTTAAGTTTCAAATTTTTTATTTTTTTTTTAACCATAACATTAACTTTAATATATATATACTTAAATAAATTCATATATATATAATATACACTAAATTAATAATTTTACTAAAATACTCTTAATAATAAATTTATAAAAAAAAAACTCATTTAACACTAATAAATAATCAATAGTTTACTTAAATAATAATATTAATAATTTTAAAATTATATTCAACACCAAAAAATTCAAATTTAATTTCACCAATAATCAAATATCATAATTTAAATAAAATAATTATTAACACTACAAATTTAAGAAATTTAATTTTATAATTTATAAAAATTTAGATTATAACATAAGTAGACCTAATTAAAATTTAAATATATATATATTTTTAACAAAATTATCACTAAATTTTTAGTTAATTTAATTTGGTTAAATATAAAATATAAATTAACTTAATTAAAATAGGAAATATGCTTTCAATTAAATTATAATTATATGTTAATTAATTTCATTTTTAATTAGAAATAAAATAAAAATTAATTTAATTAGAATATAAAATATACTTTCAATTAAATAATAAATATATTTTATTTTATTAGAGATAAAATAGAAATTAACCTATTTAAAATATGAAACATACTTTCAATTAAATTATAATTATATTTTAGTTAATTTAATTTTTTATTAAAGATAAAATAGAAGTTAACTTAATTAAAATAGAAAGTAGATTTTCTATCAAATTAAAATAAAAAGTAGACTTTCTATTAAATTAAAATTATATATCAAATTAAAATTATATTTTTATTAATTTAATTTTACTTTTATTAGTAAATAACAAAATTATCCAATTTTTATATAATAATAACTGAATTTTTTTTCATAATTTTGCTTATTTCCTCTTTCGTACACTTATATATATTATGAGAGGGGGGAACAGACAAAATTACGAAATAGTTTTCACTCATTATTATATAAAAATTGGATAATTTAGTTATTTACTAATAAAAATAAAATATATAATTTTAATTTGATTGAAAGTCTATTTTCTATTTTAATTTAGGTTAACTTTTATTTTATCTCTAATAAAAATTAAATGAATTAAATGTAATTCTAATTTAATTGAAAGTATATTTCCTATTTTAATTACGAAAATTTCTATTTTATCTCTAACAAAAAAATCTAATTGAAAGTATATTTTCTATTTAAATTAGGTTAACTTCTATTTTATTTCTAATAAAAATTAATTTAATTGAAATATAATTGAAAGTATGTGTTCTATTTTATCAATAATAAAATTAAATTAAATTAATTAAAATGTAATTATAATTTAATTGAAAGTATATTTCATAGTTTAATTAGGTTAACTTATATTTTATCTCTTATAAAAATGAAATTAATTAACATATAATTCTAATTTAATTGAAATTATGTTTCTTATTTTAATTATGTTAATTTTTATTTTATCTCTGATAAAATTAAATTAATTAAACTTTTAGTAGTAATTTTATTAAAGATATATTTTTTCTATTTTAATTAGATCTACTTATATTTTATCTAATATAAATTAAATTAGATAACATAATTTTATAAGTCTTATTATATTAAATTTAATAAGTAAATAATTAAAATTAAAATTAAAATTAAAATAACAAATTTTATGAAAATAGGAAAAATATATACTTTGTTTTAAAAGTAGATATTTTATAAATTAAAAATTAATAAATAAAAAATAAAAAATAGAGCATATAATTTATTTGAAAGTATATTTTATGTAATAAAAACAGTATAATTATCATTTTCAGATATTTTTATAAAATTTAACAAAAAATAGTAAAAATTAAATTAATTAATTATTAGTTAAATTTAAAAATTTACATTAAATTAAATATTGAGTAAATAAAATGATTAATATTAAAAATATTGAAGGAATAAAGTATTATAATTTAAATAAAAATTTATAAAAATTGTAATAAATTATAAATTTAATGGGTTTTAATATTTAAATTGTTATATAAAAAAATATAACTTTTATTATTTTTTATTAAAAAAACTAATGAGCTTTTATTATTTTATAATTAATTATAACCATAATGTTTTTTTCTAAATGAAATTAGTTTTAGAGTTGAACAAAATTATTTAGAAAAAATATTGAAGGAATATTATATAATTATTTAACTAAAAAATTTATAAAAGTTGTAATAAATTATAATTATATTAAGTTAATATTAAATTGTTAAATAAATAATATTGTTATAATTTTTAAAATTTTATTTGATGATAATAATAATAATATGTTAATTATTATTTACTATATATAATGAGTTTAATAAATTTTTTGTATATATATATAAAATTGTAAAACTCTTTATTAATTAATTAATTTCAAAAAGTATTATTTTTATGTATTCTTTTTATAAAAGATAAATTTTATTACTATTTTCAGCTTAATTTAATTTCAGCCAATAGAAAATTGAATTTTTTATTTTTTGAGAATTTGTGTGATTATAAATAAAAAAATTGAATTTGTGTGATTATTTGGTTAAAAAAATTCAGAAAACCTCAATTCCTCATTGTATATATATATATATATATATATATACGCTAAACAGTCCACTCAAAAAGCTTGGCTTATGCGCTCTTTTTACAGTCACTACTAATCGAATAAAAAAAAAATCGATCGCTCTCTTTTCGCCACTACCTCAAAGTTTTTCAAATTTCTACTTCTAATCATGTCGTTGAGACCCAGCGCTAGAACAGAGGTTCGCCGTAACCGTTACAAAGTCGCCGTCGACGCCGATGAAGGTCGTCGGAGAAGAGAAGACAACATGGTGGAGATCCGAAAGAATAAGCGGGAAGAGAGCTTGCAAAAGAAACGCCGTGAAGGCCTTCAAGCTCAACAGTTCCCTCCCGCCTCTAACCTCTCTCCTAATATAGAAAAGAAGGTATTTTTACTTTATACTAAACCCTAAAAAGTTAGGTGTTTTTGCGTTAAACTAGTGTCTGATTTTAATTTAAAGTTTTTTCTTTTTTTTTTTTCAGTTAGAAAGTTTACCTGCAATGGTGGCTGGTGTTTGGTCCGATGATAGAAACATGCAACTTGAAGCTACGACGCAGTTTCGAAAGCTGCTTTCAATTGGTAATTTAATTATTTTTTATGCATTTGTTGTATTATGTTATGTTGATATCTGCTATATGTATAATTATGCTAAACTTTACTGGCATTTATCATTGAACAGAACGAAGTCCTCCTATAGAAGAAGTTATACAATCTGGTGTTGTTCCTCGCTTTGTGGAGTTTCTTGTTAGAGAGGATTTTCCTCAACTTCAGGTTTGTGTTCGTCTCGGTTATTTGTTTAATCTTGGGTTGGATTGCTATTTGCTAGTACATAACTGTGTGATATTTTTGTGGAACTTGTATAGTTTGAGGCTGCTTGGGCACTCACAAATATTGCCTCTGGAACCTCAGAGAACACAAGGGTGGTGATTGATCATGGTGCAGTTCCAATATTTGTAAAGCTTCTTGCTTCTCCTAGTGATGATGTGCGGGAGCAGGTATGTTATGCAGTTTTTTTTTTTTTGAAAGTATTTAGTTTATTAGTGTTAGGTACAGTTTGCATTTGAATTGTGGGATTTTAAGGTAAGGCTTGATGAAATTGTAGGCTGTGTGGGCTTTGGGGAATGTTGCTGGTGACTCACCGAAATGTCGTGATCTTGTTCTCAGCAACGGAGCACTGCTTCCATTGCTGGCTCAGTTGAATGAGCATGCAAAGCTTTCAATGTTGAGGAATGCTACATGGACACTATCAAACTTCTGTAGGGGCAAGCCACAGCCTCCGTTTGAGCAGGTTATTGTCTGACTGTGCCTTGTTTTCTTGTTGAAGCTTTCTTATGCTTGCTCTTGGAAATTTAAATCTCATGACTTGGTGGGCAGGTGAGACCTGCACTTCCAGCACTTGAACGTCTTGTGCATTCAACTGATGATGAAGTATTAACTGATGCCTGTTGGGCACTTTCATATCTGTCTGATGGTACAAATGACAAAATTCAAGCTGTTATTGAGGCAGGAGTCTGTCCCAGACTTGTTGAGCTACTTCTGTGAGTGTGACAATTTATTGATTGCTTTATTTAGTGTTTGCTTTTGTCGTTATATAAATTTGATGGATTAATGTACCTAAAATGTTTCAGCCACTCATCTCCTTCAGTGCTTGTTCCTGCTCTTCGGACAGTTGGAAATATTGTGACAGGGGATGATATGCAGACTCAGGTCAGCTTGTCAATAGAATGTATTTTGTTATTTCATCAATGTCTTCTGTAAAAAGTCATTAATTATTCTCGAATCTGCAAATCATATTTAGAGAAACAATTTTTGGCCCTTAGCTATAATGGGACAAGTTATGCATTAATCACATAGAATTGTGGTGATTGTGGAGATCACTTCAAGTGTGTGTGTAATGTTATATAGAATTATTGGTTACACCATTGTGACATAAGTGTTAATGGTGTTTCTGCATGAGCAATATTAATGTCTTAGATTTAAACAAATAATAATGCTTGCTTCTGTTGTGATTCCTTTGTTACTCAACTTACATCATTGTTGGCAAATGATAGCTAAATGTATTGGATTTTGGTTACATTGTTGTTAGCAAATGGCTAAATGTAATGAATTTTTGTTCTCAGTGCATAATTAGCACCGGTGCACTTCCATACCTTTTAAACCTGTTGGCCCATAATCATAAAAAGAGCATCAAGAAAGAAGCATGCTGGACCATCTCAAACATTACAGCTGGTAACAAGGAACAAATTCATGTGAGTACATACAACTCAGGAAGTTTGTGTTTAAAATCATTTAATATGATTTTGCATTTCCTATTATTCAAGTTTTCGGGCTTGTGCTGATCTTCATTTTGTATTTACCGTCATGGTTTGCATGGATTTTTCAACAGAATTGAGTTTTTTTCTTTCTTGTCACCCTTTGAGTGTAAATTTCATAACCTTAGTGCGGATCATTTCTGAATGATATAGGCTGTAATTGAGTCTGGCTTGATGAGCCCTTTGATTAATTTGCTTCAAAATGCTGAGTTCGATATAAAGAAAGAAGCTGCTTGGGCAATTTCAAATGCCACTTCCGGTGGTACTCATGAGCATATTAAGTATGTATTACTTGTTTTCTTAACCCTTTGATTTCACATACCTCATTTCCCTTGTAACTCAATCTAATTGCTATTATTGTGTAATAGGTATTTGGTGAATCAAGGGTGCATAAAACCGCTGTGTGATCTCCTTGTATGTCCAGATCCAAGGATTGTCACTGTATGTCTTGAAGGGTTAGAGAACATTCTTAAGGTTGGGGAAGCTGAAAAGAATTTGGGAAACAGTGGAGATGTCAATTTATATGCACAGTTGATAGATGATGCCGAGGGATTAGAAAAGATTGAAAATCTGCAAAGTCATGACAATAATGAGATTTATGAGAAGGCGGTTAAGATTCTTGAGACATATTGGTTGGAGGAAGAGGATGAGACATTACCCTCAGGTGATAATGCGCAGCAAGGATTTCACTTTGGTGGTAATGATCCATCAGTTCCATCCAGTGGGTTCAACTTTAGTTGAAGGTATGTCCATCTTATATACCTAAAAGCATTAATATATGCAGATGATCACATCAAAGAGTAAACAACATAGAATTCATTACCTAGTACCTGTGAATTGTATGTAGCTCTTGGTAGAATCTAATCTTGCTTTTTAGCTTCAAATGCCATACAAATGAAGTAACTAATGGCATAAAGTTTAGGTTTATTGATTAAGTTTACTAATTTGCAGGGACCTGTAAATTGGAATGGGACAATTCATGATGTAGGCGGGAATCATGTTGGTGTCAAGTCAGTCTGTCAGAGTCACAGCTCTGTGTGTTGAGGTCAAACTCCGGTGTCATGTCCATTGTTGTTGAATTGGAACTGGACAATTCATTCTACAGCGTCCAAGCTCTAGCATCCATTGTCATATGGTAGACCGCATCACTTGTATGAAAATGCCCACATACAACGATATGCTAAGCTGTGGATAAAAAATAAGTTGTTGCATGAGCATGGTCTCTGAGATGAATCACTGAATGGATGCGCTATAATTCTGGACCACGGTACAATTGTGTGTTGGGTCAGTCCATATTTTATCATTCCTGTTTGTGCTAGTAATGTTTACATGATTTGTATTCTTTTTTATCTTTCGACAAACCTCATTTTCCTTTATGTATTTCAACTGGTCAAAGACTAAATAGTAATATTTTTTTCCCATTTGTGGTATAATGCTTTTGTTAATTAATGTGGTTCCTATTTTATTTTTCAAGGAATTCTTGATGTTTGTTTTGAACTGGCTGCAGTCAAACAATTTTAGGTCTTTCACTGTGAAATGATACGAGTGACTATTACTGAAAAAAAGAGACATGAAGTGTGGCAGATTCCATGACTGCTGCTTCATTTTCACCAACGGAAGGAGTTGCCCATCTCTCTTATTGCTTCTTTTGTGAATGATGTGAAGCTAAATGAAACCTTGGCAATCTATACAATGGAAGTTGAATGTTTTTAATCTTCTAAATTATTGACGGGAAAAACTAACGTGCACAGATAACTATGCCCTACGGGCCAGTATTATGGAGGGGTCAGGTTATCATCTTTGTTATGGTTTTAGCTGTCAAGCAATCGGCAATTGATTTCCTCAGACGATGGAAGCAAGTCTCGACTTATGTTGGATGGAACAATTATTCCTATGCATGTAATACAGAGATGATCCTCTTCACATTTTCAACAGGCGCTAGCTTTCTTGAAATGATTTTATTACAGACTGAAGATGCAAAGACGTGCCTCTTCTACAGCAGCAGGCCTTGCTCAACTTTTGTAAATTTTTTTTCTTTTATGGAATGCTGTTTGTTGTGGATAGGGAAGTGAGAGAAGAAAAAATAATAAAAGCAAAAGCCTATTGGCTATTGCCCATTAATATATCATTTAATTAAAAGGAGATCATATAATTTTAATATCGATAATTGTACAATTTATTTTTTTTAAAATAAATAATAATATAATTCGAACCATACATTTTATAATATTTTTAAAAAAGTTAATATTTAACTGTTTAAATATGGTACGGAGTCATGTTATTTTTTGTAAGTAAAAAAACAATAAAGAAATTCACTCAAAGTTTGAGGTTTAATTATTATTATTCATATCATATAGCTATCAAGTGGTCCTTGGTCTTCAAAAATCAAAAAGGATCTAACGAGCTCTCACTTTCTTTCTCTGTCAAGTAAATATCTAAAGAATTTTAATTTTTGTGCATTTAGTTATTGTACTTCATTATAGCTTTAATTAATTCTATCTTAAAAACTCTTTTTTATCATTGTAATTATGAATCTTTACTCATCATCATGTTTTTATTTGTTTTAAATCATTGGGTTAATAGTTTATTAATAAATTGTTTTTTAAATAAACAAAAATATTTTGATAATCATTCAAAAGATAAAAATTAATGGTTCTAACTTTTGATTTGCACCGCATATTGTGGTAAAACTCAAATTTTATATTTTAAAATATTTTCAAAAAAGAATTATCATTTAATTATATTTTCACTGTTATATTAATTTTTCTTTTTTTCCTGATTATTATGTTGTAATTTAATTTGATGAATGATTATAGAACCCCGTCTCATCTCTTATATGTGGGTTTAAATAAAGCTGCTTGTATAATCCAATGCCACCTATCTTTCTTTTCATGGCTTGTCATGTATACACATTTTCTAGATTTCTTTTTATTATCATCATTATTTTTTATTTCTAACTATAAAATCATAAAATTTTAAGAATTTTCAATCAAATCTGACGCTGTAAATTTTACATTATGATATTCAGTTCTGTAAAATAAAATATCAGCATTAAATTACCGGTCTAATCATTCAATGGTGAAAAATAAATCTAACAAATTTCACCACTTATTAGAGGAATTATAAACATAATATTCTTTTTACTTCTAATTTTGAAGTCATTTGCAGTCAATAAAACATTGTACAGTTTATTATTATATTATAATCTTCGAGTCCTCATTCATGAGGACTAACCCCACGTGGATTGATGTGAAGATTTGGGAGGGAAAGAATTAATAGTAAATTTCAAATTCAAACAGACAACATCTAAGCCACACACAATTTAATGTCTTAAAATTTAACATTATAATATAGAGATATTTTGATAAAAAAAATTTGCAGATATTCGATTCGAATCATTTAGATCAAATGCAATAATCATAAGAATTTAAAAAAAAAAAAAAAGTTACCAAGACATAATTTTTCTAATAACACTAATCCTAAGTATACATGTCAATAAACAACAAAGATTAGGAATTGATTAACCGGCAGTTTTTATAACTCTACTCAAATTGAATTTGATTAGTTAAAATACAGTAAATTCTAAGTATTAATATTTTAAACTAAAAAGAAAAAAAATGATCAAAGAAATCAGTTATTTAATTATTTTCTTATTCCGATAAAAAATTTAATATATATATATATATATCTAATTAGTTATTTAGTAATTTGTTTTCATGCATATGGCATGTGAGAATATACATACATGTTGTCAAATTTGATTTCAATCTTTGAAATTGCATATAAGAAAGAATCAACAGTTGACAAATGAATAGTTAAAAGAGATGTTTACATTTTGGCTGACCCAATCAAACGGTTTAGATTCAACACATCAAATCCTGATTTCTGACCCATCCAATAATATGAATGTACCAACCACCACCCAATCATTCCTTCATTATCCAATATCACAACATTAAAATACTATGAAACAAAAGAATTTCCATTTAGGAGCCAAAAACCCTATTCAATGGCGCCAACATTTTTTCTTCTTCACACCAAAAACCCAAAATTAAAAAAAAAAAAAATAAAGGGAAATGGCTGCAAAAACTGGCGCCCTTTTTGTTCATTTTCATTGATTATTTTAGCTTTTGTTGGTGGGTTTTGGCGGGTGTTTTTATTGGCATAGTTGCTGTTCTGTGCTGTGCTGTGCTGTGCTGCGCTGCGCTGCGGGTCAATAAGGTTTCCACAAAGGGAGGTCAGTTCAGTCATTTCACCCATGCCCTCAAGTGCTAGGGTTTCGAGTCCCATTTATAAAGCGTTTTTCAGATCTGCTCGCTGGCTTTTGTGTTGTGTGTGCGTGTGTGGTGTGTGTATGCGCGCGACTGTGTCTGTCTCTGTCTCTGTCTCTGTCTCTATCTCTGTCGGTTCGGTTCAATTCTTCTTCTTCTTCATTTGCGCCTCACACTCTGCTTCTCTATCTTCATTTTTCATGCCGGTTTCTCTTTTAGGCTATCAGTTTCTTTATTGTCCATTTCCTTATTCTTGATCCTCTGATCATTTGCTTGATCTCTTTTACCCATACCTAACAAATTTTTTTAGATCTTTTTCCTGTCACTTGCTCAATCATTTCAGTGCTTTTGCTCCCATACCCACTTCTAGTCTTCAACTTAATCCAATCAATCACCAATCTTTTTCAATACCCATTTCAGCAGATCTCTTAAAAATGTTGATTCCAAGTGAAAAAGTGAGTCACCTTTAGCTGGGTTTTCTCGTTCTCGGTTCTTGATCTTGTCTTCCATCTTTAGCTGATCAGGTTCTGTTTCATCTTTCTTGTCTAGCAGGAACTAGAGTTCGAGGATATGAGTAGCAGATCAACAGAAGGAGAGAATCAGCAGAAGAAAACTTGTGCTGATTGTGGTACTTCAAAGACACCACTGTGGAGAGGTGGCCCAGCTGGTCCAAAGGTAAATAATCATAATCTATTTGATCAATCATTTACAGATAGATCAGCGGTTGGTTTGATCAACCCAGTTCTTAAAAACTTTGATCTGATTCTGATTTTGCTTTTAATGTTTGATTTGCAGTCACTGTGCAACGCATGTGGTATCAGAAGCAGGAAAAAGAAAAGAGACAGCTTGGGTTTAAACAGAGCAGCAAATCTTGACAAGAAATCTAGAAAAAATAGTTCAAATAATGGAAGCAATAATCACAGTAATAGCAACAGGTTAGGAGATGGATTAAAGCAAAGATTGTTGGCTCTGGGCAGAGAAGTGCTGATGCAGAGATCAACAGTGGAGAAACAGAGAAGAAAATTAGGAGAAGAGGAACAAGCTGCTGTGCTATTAATGGCTCTGTCTTATGGCTCTGTTTATGCTTAGTAGGGGTAATAATGGAATTTTAAGGAAAAAAAATAGGAATTGTTGCTATTGTATCACTATTAGTAGGCTTTAGCTGACCCAAATATTGAAGTTTAGTGTATTTTGTGATTTTTTTTTTCTTGGGGTTCTTTATTAGTTATTTTTTTAGGTGCTCTTGTTTTTTTTCTTTTAATATTAAGATTTGTGCTAACTGTATTTGGGAATTTTGGAGGAAGTTGAAGAAATGAAAAAAAAAAATGTTGGATAATTGTGAAATTTCTATATTTCCCATTTAAATTTGTGTGATGTTCCCCTCTAAAACATATGCACATTTATCATAAATTTTCAATTCTACATGCAACATTGTGTGGGTAGCAAAAAAATTGGCCAATTGAAAAAATAAATAATAATACACAATCCAATGGATTCAAATTCTGCTCTCAATTACTCATGTGATTATGTTTTTTCAGAATAAAAAATGAAATTGCTGCATTTTTGTGATAGAAAAAAAAATTGCTTATTAAATTGATGAAAAAATAAAAAAGGTTGAAGCGGGAAATGTGAAATTTATTAAGTTTTCCCGGCTGAAATGAAAAGCAAAATTCAAAGTATCGTTAGTACGGTTTGTTGACTAAGAGAAGCGCCATCATATTTTCTTAGTAGCCAAACAGACCGAGTGTAACGAACTTTTGTAGGTTTGAAAGTTTTTTTTTTTTATTAATTTCTTTTCCTGTAAAATAAAAGAAAAGCTTTTTTCTTTTCTATAGAAAAAACAGTATTCTCGTTCGGAAAAAAAAAAAAACAATTCCATGTGGCAGCATCAGATAAATTTCATTATTGTAACCAAGTTATTTTTTATATTATTCTATATAGATTTGAGGCTTAAAGTTAACATATCAAATCAGATGTTAAATGACAAATATACCTAACTAATACCCATCGAAATCAAGTGATAAATTTTCTCACTTAAATAAAGTTTTTCACATATTTAAAAAATAATAATGTTTTGAATTTCAATTATATTATGTACAATTATATTAAATTAATTATCAAAATAATTTTATTATTTTTATAATCTTATATGAATCAAATTCAATAAATTTTAAATATTGGAATGTAATTCATACTAGAAATCATAACGTTATAAACAATATTGTGCAAATTGAATTGTGAGTAGTGAAATGAAATGAAAAAAAATTTATGATTTGGTTACTATAACGTGAATGGCCACAACACTAAGTTGTGGGATCATTTGTCATAGATTGAAGATTTTTCAAGCTGGTGAATTACCGAAAAGGGTTTACTAAGAGTAAATGCAATATTTTTGTTCAAAAAAAAAAATGCAATATCTACAAGTTGTAGCCAATTGGTGAGTAGTAGCACTACTACATAGTACACAAACACAACGAGAGTGCCACCCTGTACCTATATATATTTGTCACATATTAAATAGATGCTTGTGCCATTTTTCAACCATACAACTGCACATTCTATTACCAGGGCAGAACTAGGACATTCAAGTTAGGGATGAAAAGTCTTAACAACTAAGTTAATTGAATAAATTTATTAGTAAAAAAAAATTCTTATCAAAATTGTGAATAATATCCTAAAATATAAAAATGATTCATAGAAATATTTGTATGTAAAAAAATCATTAAAATATTCAATAAACATATAATAGCTGCATATTTTGATATAAATATCATAATAAAATTCTAAAAAAAAATTGACTAACAAAAAAAGTGGACATTTTCTATTTAAAAATTATCCACGTCGATTTTTCATAAAGTAAAATTCATTCATGATCATTTTTACATTAAAAGATTTAGCTACCCCTTTTTCTATATAAATAACTAAACTTTTAGCAAGATGCTCATTCTCTATTTGACTACGAAGTCTTATTTTTACAAGTTTTATTGCTGAAAAAGCTTGCTCAGTTGTTGCTATAGAAACTGAAAGAGTCAACACAAGATGCACTAATTTATCAACCAAATAGTAGATCTTTGACTTTTCGGATACTACAAGACTCCCTGTATGACTCAGAAATAGATGATAAATTCTAAAAATCTAGATGCTTTGGTATATAAAGCTTATAATGTTGTAATTGGAATCTCAAATGTACCTTTTCTTGCTCGGTAAAATCCTTGGGATAAAACTGCTAAACCAATTTGCATACATCATCAACTTTAAAGGAGCTATAAGCATTCTTAGGGTTCAAAGATGAACTCAAAGTAAGCAATTCTAAAGCTTGATCATAAAATCTACTTGACAATCTATTGTAACATAAAAAATATCAACTTTAAAATGATGCTCTAATGTTGTGATAGATTCAACTTGACAGCAAGCCTTACCTCGATAACTTGTATATAGAGCCTCTAGATTTGGAATGCCAATCTCATTTTCTAAATAGAATGCTTTCACACTTTCAAGTAGAGGTAGCCAACCATTATCTCTCAATCCTAGAATGAGTGCTTTTGTAGTTGAAACCAATTGTATGGCATTTACAATATCTTAGACTTTTCCTACAAAGCTCGACAAAGAATATATGTGATTCTCATAAATCATTTCATTAAGTGCAATATGAAAACAAACTTAAATGAATTTAATGCAAGATAAACTACTTCAGCATCACGACGCTGAGAATAGTTATCACCCTCCTTGGAAATGGTATTGATAACAGAGCAAGTTGCATTAAACATTCTTAGCAAGCTACAAATACAATGAAAATGTGAACCCCATCAAGAATCCCCAGCTTTTTGTAAAGTACCCAACCGATTTGCTCCTTTTCCAGTCTCAATTTCATTATTAGCAATCATGCTTTCAATGATAATTTCTTCAGCATCTTATAAATCATCATTTCTTTTAGACGAACCAACAATAACATTGATGATAAAAGATAAGTTTGTGAAAATTTGATGAATAGATTTGACTTCTTTATATGCTGCAACCAAGGCTAATTGTAATTTATGAGCATACAATGCACATAATAAGCATAAAGGCACTCTTTAAGAAATAAATCTTGAAGTCCATTCCACTCACCTCACATATTGGTAGCACCATCATTTACTTTTTTTCAATTATTAAAACCTTGAACTATAAAAGCATTTGATCCAAAATGGGATGTAGATTCCTTACCAAAAAGGTAACAAGGTAGGCTATAGATAGCATCCGTCTTTGGTGAATATTCCAACCAATAAGGATGCGCATTTACCTAAGAAGCTTGAAATCAACGACGACATTTATCTGATATTGAAAATGGATATTCTAAAAGTTTTGGTTGATACAGACCAACTTTAAGATAGGCACGTTTAACTTCATCTCTTTTACTAACATGAAAATCTCATATTAATGGACGTATACTTGAATCACGTTTTAAAATTGTACTATCCATTGTTTCAAGTTTAATTCATATATAGTTATATGGATGCTCTTTAGAATCATAATCGACTTCATTAAGATTTAATGGCAAGGGTGTGTCAATTGTTTAAGCATTATCATTTGATGCCAAAGCTTGATTAGTTTCCAAAACTGCTACTTTTTCTTGTTGAAAAATGAATTAAAAGTTCTTTGATTTTTCATGATAAAGGTACTACCAATATCTAACCTGAAAAAAGAAGTATTGCAACAATTTAAATTTTTGAATCCATTATAATATAAACTCTTTTACTGCTCATGATGTGCTTAAATTTAACAATAATCCATGTCAACTCAGGAATATACAGTTAAATTGTATAATATGCATATGAAATATAGTATCCCTTCACCCATACCCACCAAAAGAAAGTTTGCTTGTAAAGTGTTAGAAGCTGTTCTTTATGCATTATATTATATATTGCAAGAGTAATTTTAGGAAAGATTAATTTCGGATGTTATTCTTTATGCATTATATACAACAATAACACATTAATTTCAGTCCAATTGCACACTTGACTTACCATGCATTCCTCTTTTTTCATGATCTTTGGCCTTTGATCTTAAACTTGCCTTACTTGTGAGAGTTTCAGCAAATAAAAAGTATTTGTTGACTTCAGTTTATGTTAGTTTTCTTCAATTCATGAAAAGCAAATGTGACCTTTAATAGCTATAATTTAATTCCCTAGCTACATTTAAACAATCAACCGTTCAACTCATCTATTCTAACATTAAAAACAGGACTGCTTTACATAATATCCAAAAGTCAAACTACAAAGAACACTTGCTATGTTACAAATAACTAATGAATAATACCAAACCAACTTAAAAAATGACAAAAAAAAGTGGAAACAAAAGAAAGTTCTCCTGCAACACTTTATAACATAAAATTTATAAATTACAAATTATAAATACTATTTATTTGTAAATTTTAATCTTAAGCCTTAAATTTAAAAAATTTTATCAATTGAACATTAATGCATAATGCATTTAGTAATGGTGTTTGAATTATATATGTGCAAAAGAAAAAAATTTAGTCATTAAAAAAAAGAGAAATAAATTTTTACCTTAATATTTAATGAGATACATATCTTGTCTCATATTTGAGGAAGTTATCCATTTTGAAGCACTCTATTTTCGCACTTTATATGAAAATAGAGTTAAATCTTGGACAGTTGAAGAATGTGATCATGGAGAATAAAGAAGAACATTGTCACGACCCAAACTGGGGTTATGACCAATGCTGGAGAACGAGAATTCTTTCGAATTCGGAATCCGTAGCAAGACTTACAAAAATAAAAACATGCATTACATAAATAAAAGCATGACTGAATTAAAATTTTTTGAATCAAAATATAAAAATAAATACTCATTATCTTTTCATAAATAAATATATATTCATACAGTGTTCAAATAAAATTCTCAGAGAATAAAGTATCAAACAAAACAATACTCTACTGATACAATAACATTACTATTGCAGTTTCTAGAATACAAATCAGAGTTCAAAATATACATTTACATAAAATAGTTAGGACGGAAGAACACCGGCGGAAAACTCTACTTCTAAGGTCTGACGATATAGGATCTCCTGAAAAAAATAATTGAGAGGGGTCAAACCTCACTAAGTGAATTATTATAGTATATATACATGCATCTAAACCATATCCAGTCAAACATTCTTATATATATATATATATATATATTCATACATTTCACACAAATGGTAAACTCTGCTTTTATAAATATAATAAATGCAGAAAACATTTATTTTAATACATGAAGGATCAAATAGAACTCTATTAATTGCAACCTCAATCAATCATATCATTACTCTAGTCATACAGGATCACTTAAATCCAAATAGATCACTTATTCCATTATGGACAGTAGACTGGCCCCAAGACACTAAGTCAATCGAGCTTCAGCAGTCTGACTGTGAGTGTGATTGGCCCCGAGACACTAGGTCAACCGAGCTCCAGCAATCACATCATCAATCATATCACATCTCAATCATAATATAATTACCATAAATAATTCCTCACTCAAACCTAAATCTATCGCACCAGTACATACACGGTCCTAGTGCTGCCCACTAGATAGCACGTTCTATCGATATCCTTCATTTAAAATAAAACATTCATATGGACAAACAAATAATGCAGAATAATAATCATAATGGTAAAATAAACCATATAAATACTAGAAGTATACCTAAAATAAACTAAGTATATTTCGAGTATATATATGTCAAATAAAGTCAAATCAAATATGAATTATACCAAAGATAAACCAATGATATACTTAAAAACAATTAAGTATGAATTGATAATATAACATGCATTTATTTGGAAATATATAAAAAAATATACCAAAAATATACTTAAAAATAATTTAAGTATAAATCAATAATATGACATGCAATTATTTAGGAATATACCTAAAATATACTAGAAACATACCTAAAGTATATTAATCATTTAATAAAACAATTATGAATAAATATATATTTAAAACATGTATTTAATATTGACATATATCCAAAATATACTAAAAACAAACCTAAATATCTAACATACATATATCAAAAATAAACTCTAAATATACCAAATATATATTAAATGTATATGAAAAATATGCAAACATATATATATCAAGATATACTAAAAATAAACCGAAAAAATACTAAATCATATTATAAATTAAACTAATGTTTAAAACATATAATGAAAATCTTAAGTCATGCATCCTATATGCAATACAAATATATATAATATAATAACTCACTGGTTCACGCTCCACGAGACAAATTCGACGAGTCTGATCTGTTAGGCCTCGGTCTCAGTGCAGCTAAAAAAATAAAATAATATCAATAATCAGAATAAACTTATAATTCTACACTTCTAGGATTACTATAGAACGACTCAATCAAAAATTTAAAACTAGACTCGGATCGGTTGTTACATTTTACAAGAAATCTATCGAAATTTTTGCAGAGTCTTCTCTGTAAAATGGACATCTCCCTATAAAAGTAGGGCCGATCCTGTAAAGAAAACACGCTTCTAAAATCACCAAATACTCAACATCTCGGGTTGGGACTTCAAACTCCATAAATATCCAATCGAGGTTCACAATACACAAACCAACAGTATTAAACAGTAAAATAATAAAAATCATCAAAAATCCATAAAAATATTTATAAGTCTTTTTTTTCCAACTAAAACATAAAAGTCTAATTTAAATAATATTTGAAAATAAAAATTCATAAATGAAATAAAATTCCTATTTTACAATTAAATTAACATAGATTGTAAATAATATTTAAAATCACAATTTAACATCACAAAAATAATAAAATACACATTTAGCCTTAAAATAATAAATACACTTATTATTCACATAATACTCTAAAATTATCACAACTTAACTAATAAAATCTCAAATATTATATAATATTAATAAAAATTCAATTTTACAATTATTCAACATAACATCGTAAAATTCACATTTAATTGCTTAAATAGCTTAATTATATAATAAAATTAGTTTAAAACCCATTTTATTTTCTAAATAATATATATAATATATTATTTGAAAACAATTTTTGAAAAATAGTATTAATTATTTAAAAATAATAATTAATTTGTAAAAATCATTTTATTACCTTAAATAATTATAAAATCAACTAAAATATAATATTTAACTATAATTAACATAAAATTACACATTTATCCCTATAATATAAAATATCCAATATACTAATTAATTTCCTCAAAAATTATAAAATTATAAAATCATTAAAATTATTTAATCAACATATATTATACTAATATCAAGCAAAACACATATTTATCCAACAATTTCCATAAAAATACATATTTAATCTAATAGTTCAAAATACACATAAATTGTATAAAATTACATAAAAATTATATAAATTCATAAAAATTATTTTATCAATAAATAACCTTCTAAAATCAACTAAAACACAAAATTAAACTCTAAATTCAACCAAAATACACATTTAACTCAAAATTCCAAAATTACATAAACTATAAATATTTTTAAAAATTACACAATATTCTCAAAAATTATTTTCTTTACTCTAAAATTAATATTAACTCATAATAACACTAATTCAATAAATTTTTTAATTAAATAAATTAATTTACGAAAATTAGATCTATAATAATAAAACAATAAAAAATTAACAAATTTTCAAATAAATTCTAAAAAAAAAAAAAAAATTCATATAGATTAATCATCTAGGAACAACATTTGTTAAGGTAAGTTATCCAAAACACACAAGATCAACTGAAAAAAAAATGGGAAAACCCTAAAGCTTAAATAAAAAAATCAACTAAAACTCACCAAAGATCAAGTTAGAGCTAAAATCAAGCTCGGAATCAACCTCCTCGGAGCTTAAGGAATCAAACGGCACCGAAAAAGCTAACTCCTGTCGTCTATGATGCCTCCGGTGACAACCAACACAGCTGCTACTGCTGCTGATTCCACAAGCTCCGATGTGAAGATGAAGAAGACCAAGGCGGCGATGGCAGAGGAATGTAGGTGGTTGGCGTGAAGAATGGAGAGGCACACCGACGATAAGAAGTCGGATGTGCAAGAAAGGAGGGTTG
The DNA here is from genome assembly GCA_947683625.1 of Mallotus nudiflorus. Classification (NCBI taxonomy): domain Eukaryota; kingdom Viridiplantae; phylum Streptophyta; class Magnoliopsida; order Malpighiales; family Euphorbiaceae; genus Mallotus; species Mallotus nudiflorus. The sequence goes on along the minus strand of CANTUR010000147.1, from coordinate 50,676 downwards.
GTTGCATTTTGGTTCTTCGTTCCCTGTGTTTTGTATGTATATATATATATATATATATATATATATATATATATATATATATATATATATATATATATATCTTTATATTATAACTTATATAATATAACTTTATATTATAATAAACCTCCACCACACAATAAATAAATATCTCTCACACAGACACATACACACATATATGTATAAGCACACATATACATTAACACTTAAAAATATAACTTTTACATAAACAATAAATAATAATAATACCAATAATGTAATTCAATAAAAATAATGATAATAAAATTATAATGCACTAAGAATTAATATTAATAAAATAACACTATCAAAAATAATAATTATCAATAATGTAAATCAATAAAAATAAAATAATAATGATGTACTTAAAATATTAATAATACTCAAATCATGTAAATTAATAAAATAATATTAGTACTTAAAAATAATATTAAAATAACCATGCACTAAATTAATATTATTAAAATAATAGTATTCGAAAATAATAAATATACATAATAGAATTTAAATGTCCAAAATAATAAATTTCAAATCAATATATTTATGTAGAAAATTCAATTAAACATACAATAATAATAATAAATCACAAAATAATTAAATATAATTTTTAAATTTTATTAATATTGTATATCTTATTATGTAATAAAATAATTTAAAAAACAGAATTATTATAAACATGGATGATATGATACAAATTCGTACACTGCAGGGGAGAGTAAAAGGAGGTTGGTAAGTAGTGAAAACTAAAAAGCCACAAAAAGATACTTACAAGTTAAACTTTATTTTATTTTTTTAATTAATTTATCTTGGGCTTTTCTAATTAAGTTGAAGTTTTGTAGAGCCCATATTTCAAAATTCATATATAGAAATTTTTTTCAAAATTCATCGCCCCATACCATTGTTAATGGTTCTGCCATGACATTACTTATTGGCCGCCCTTAATCTAATAGTAGAAGGTTTTGATACCCTTATAGGATGGAAGGATTAGAACTCCCGCCCCACCCTGCCTCAATTTTAATGAATGAATGTTCAGGTCATAATACATATTCTTATACTCTTCATAAGAATTTTTTTTGCCAAGTACAATTTGGGAGAGTGGGAGGTAAGGAGGGACTCGAATTCAGATATTAGGAACTTTGGCCACTTAGATAAAGCCGCACAGATTTCATAAAATTTATTTGATATACACACCAATTTTAATTTTGAAAGTTTGTTCTGTGACAATTAAAAAAACTCATGAAGTGTTTTTTTTTTTTCAAATTCCTTCGGCTCTCAAGTCCTCTCCCCAGTAGCCCATTTCCTCGCACTTCCTAGAACAATTGGTGGTGAACAGAGAAATTGCATACGGCAAAGCTACTTCTCTAATGTTTTATTTTTTTAATACCATCACATATGCAGAGTCCACAATTATTCTTATTTGATTAAGTTTAATTTGTGATAGATTATAAGAGTAGTAAAAGTTGTCCAACATTTTATTTGACACGAATATATATATCACACTTATGCAAATAGTTTTCTATGTGCTAATCACAACAACCACTGGTTCTCTGGTACTCTATTTTTATAATTTTTTTTTGAATCAACTCTATTTTTATGATTAATTTTGCATAATTTGAATCATTATTTGGCTGCGTTTACTGAGTAAAATAAAAGAAACTAAAGTACTATTTACTCAGTAAAACAGAAATAATAATAATAATTCGAGGAAAAAGTGTATGTATATAATATGACTACTACTACTAGTCACCACCAATAACAAAACTAAATTCTGGTCCATCATAGCAGCCACAACCACCTATAAAACCCAACCTCCCCAACAACCAAAATAGTCAGAAATTTACATCTCCAATTCATTTTAGTTTTGCCTAGTGTTAATTGAGAGCAATAATGTGAGCTACTAGTTAGTCTATCTCCAAGGCATCAATGTGATTCACAATGACTAGACTATGACAAACGAGAAATCTCTGTGTGGCTGTGAACAAAGATTAGGTTAGATTGATGGCAGAATATGCGAGAGGGGCAACAACAACCAAATTCCGGCCATCTTTATTTTGATTTAAAGCTGATTTTCAACTCTATTTTGTAGTGAAATGTGAACCCTTTTTTTTTGGTTAATTATAATAGTACCCACATGGCTCATAGGATGCCTTTGTCCCCACCACCCATCATATTACGTGCCGTCCAGCTAAATTTTCCTATGTTTGTTCCCTTTATCAAATGGGATAACACGATTGATTCGTCATTGTCCTCATACCCAACTCCTCCACCCTCCTTCATCCACGCATTAATCATTGATTTCTCTCCTTTTCCTTTCCACCCGCGCATAAAATGTGTCTGTGAGTAGCGTTTTTTGTCCAAATGCATGGACGATGAAGTGTTTGTCTTGTGTCGTAGGATATCAAAATTAAATTATAAAATCTTAAAAAAAATGAGGGGAGTTCTGTTCGAATCCACCGACATTAATGATCCGGCCATGGCCTCTAAACCTACATGAGTGCCATATAATAAGTAATTGCTAAGCAAATTTGACAAAGGAGCACAACTTTGTTCACATGGGGAAGGCTAATTCTAGTGGTGCAAACAGCTAGCACAGTGAAAAGAGATGAGATGATGAGGTTGGATTGGATTGGATTGGATTGTCTACATTGCTCACATTCTCCAAAGAAATTTTATGGTTTTCTGGCGGTCAACGATTTCATCAAAAAGTTATATCAGTTACAGCTCAACTCACACTCAAGAATTGAGAAATACCCTGTCAGAAACACACCACAAGTAGTATCAGAATTTACATATCACAAAGATCCTTCAAGTACCTGATTCCTGACTGCTGTTTGCTAACAGCGTGTCGCCAGGTCACAAAACATAATATCCCCTTTTGCCACAATTTTTTCTTACTATTGGAAATGTTTATTTATTTTCATCTAAATAAAGCAAAAAAAAAAATTAACTATTTTCATTTGTAATTTAGACTTCATTAAAGGTCCAGCCAAGAGAAGAATGGACGCTCCTGCTGCAAAATGAGCCCGTTTTGGTAAGCAAATTATTGAAAGTTTATCCACATCCCAATAGTATATAAAATACCACATTGCCATAACATGAATTATTATGGACATTTTTTTTTCCTAAACAACCGACTCGAAAAAATGATAAAAATCTCTAACAAGAGCGGGACTCAAACCATTTTAATTGGCCATTGTAATTAAACTCAAATCAAATCAATTAATATGGGAGACGAAAGCTAATTTAATTACTATTGGTGGGTATTAATTAAGCTCCAAAAAGAAAAAAAAAATACAAGAGGCCAGCTAGCTCTATCTTTATTAATGACAAAAATGACTAATTAAACAATTATTTATAATTAATCTAAAACAAAAACAGAAGCAAAGATAGGTACAATTTGTCTACCAAATTACACTCTAGCAAGATTAGGGGGAAAAAAACAGAAAAGGAGAGAAATGAGTCTGATTAATTTACTTGACAACTGTTGTCTGCTTTCTCTTCAACGTCATGCTGTGTAAAAAAGAAAGATAATTTTCTTGAAGACATTTGCTCCCACAACAGTCTCACTTCTTCTCGTTTCTTGATTCTTCCTTTATTTTTTTTTTCCTTTAAAGATCAAAGTTTCAAGAATCTTTTCTATTTTTTTTTTCACCTCAGTTGCATATCATGAGTAGATCTGCCGATCTGCTGCATTATTCTAATTTTCTTTAATTTCTTTATGATCCCCGTCAAAATAAAGAAAGTAAAAAGATGACTAAAACAACAACACTACTGCCAACAGAACCCAGCAGCTTTAAAGAACCAGATACGGAGGGAGGAGGTGGGTTATAATAATAGAAAGGAAAGTAAGGCACAATTGGGTTAGGAGGTGGTGGAGTCGGGTAGTTTTTGTAACTTGGTGGAGGATAATAATAAGACCCGCCGCCGCCGCCGCCGCCTTGTGGTGGCGGTGGAGATGAGTAAGTGTAAGTGGCAGGTGGAGGTGGAGAGTAGTAGTAAGAGCCGGGTGAACTTGGAGGAGATGGTGGTGGTGGACAGTTAGAAGTGGAGGCAGGTGGTGGTGGAGATGGTGATGGCGGTGGTGGAGATGGAGATGGTGGAGGTGGGGATGGAACTGGGTTGCAACATGTTGAGCACATTGTGCATGCAATCTGATACAACATTCTTGATTTAGGAAGAGGTGAAGGATTAGCAAAGGGTAGCATGACCAAGAGCGGCAAAAGAGAAAAAGTTATGATCTTGTGGATTATTTCCATTCTCGAAACAATTAACATTAGACCAATTTAGGACTCAAAGAAATGTTCTTTAATGCACAAAACAAGAACACAAGAAACCCAACAAGAAGAAGATGAAGAAAAGAAGTTTCTCTTGAATTCTTGAGGGAAATGATGAAAGGCCAGAACATGAGTGAGAGAGGAAGTGAAGTGAGAAGTGAGTGTGGGTTTTGTGCTAGTGTCTCTTATCTTTGAAGCTACATCATTCACCATCATCATCTTTTATGATGGTTTTTTTTTTAAATAAAAATAAAGAAAAGGGTTAAAAAAGTAAGGAAAAAAAGTGGGAGGAGCCTAAAAATTTCTTAAAGATGACACCGACACGTTTTACTTTAGAGAGGGAAAGGGTCATGTGTTTTTTTTTTTTTTTTCTATTTCAACAGTTTTAAAGTATCATAATATATTAAAATTAATTCTCTCTCGATTCAGTATGAATCTTAAAAGATAATAAAAATTTTATATCAAAAGATTTAAAACAACTCCATACTTAAAATTTAAATTTAAAACTTTTAATTAAGTCGAAAAAATTTCGCACCAACTTATCTACTAGAGTACATGTGTGTATGTTTTAACACACGAATCAAACGCGTTGTTCATGGTTAATTATGTCAATTCAAGGTAATTGGCAGGGCAAAATGGGTATTTAGGAAGTTGTTAATAAACAGTGTCCTAAAACGGTACAGTGTGATGAGTCGTTAAAGATGGCTTGACTTAAAGTAGAAATGTTCATACGTGGAGGATTCTTCATGGTTCGATGTTTGATGACGTGTCAGGTAGTGAGAAAGACGTCAATAAGACGCAAGTTCCACGTGGGTTCTTCTTCATCTTAAGTACTCTTGTTTAGTGCGTGGTATGTATGTGGTATTATTGTATGGTCCATGACCCTTTAATTTGAGTTCATGGTAGGAAATTTCCTGCCAAAGTAATTAAATTTTAGCCCTGCAGTTCTTAATGATAGATAAATATATTTTAAATTTCAGTTTATGATTTAGTTATCATTATTTTGTTTATTATTGATGAATTAACATTATATTTTAAAGTTAAAAAGTGTGAAAAATTATTAATAATTATTGGAATTAGTCAATAGATAATTATTTTTATTTAAATAATATTTTATATTTTAATTATAAAATATTCAATTATGTTAAATTAAATGTTACAATTTTTTATTATTTTTATAATTTTTTCTAATTAAACTGAATTAATTAAAATTTAATAAATTATAAATAAAATATGGTAGAATTTTATAAAATGTGAGTTGGTAAAATGCATTGAAGAAACAAAATTAAAAAATCACTTTGTAAAAAAAAAAAAAAAGAAGTAGCGGATACCAATTGGGTAGTTGGATAATAGTCTTGCCCATGCCCTTGTCCCTATAAAAATAGGGCATGTCAAATAAGAAAAATAAATAAAGATAATGGCAGTGGCAGACGGTAGAAGAGGCCAATTCCAATTCATCTTTGCTACAAGTACAGTTCGTGGCTGCCCAGTAGTTGCATGTGAAGTTATATTATATATGTGTAACATATATTCACATTTATGATTTTGGAACGTTCTAAATTATATAATATGATCATTAATTATATATTTTGCATGTCAAACGTAATTATGAAAAGAAAAAAAAAGAAATTAAATAAAGACAAATCCTTAACAAAGCAACAACAAAGAGACTCTTCTCCACTCTTCTGCTATTGATCATCCGTCTTGCTCCTTTAAGTTTTAGGGATTAATTTCTAACCATTTTTTACCAGAAATTTATCTTTTCCTTTTATCATGTTATACATATTATGTTGTTTTATTAGACTAAGTGTTACTTCATTTAATTTTAGGGTTAAATTTCTTTTTTAGTCTTCTATAAAAAGTTTAATCTCTCTCAATGAGATTTTTGGATTTGTAAGACATGAAAATCAATCCTCTCGTGGTAGTAAATAAAGTTGATGTTCTTAAGTTCAAAGGAGCATTCCTTCTTCGACCACGTTGGTGAGTAGAAGCTTGATGTTTTCAAAGCGATATTCTGCTTGGTTTGTTCCTTCTCCTGGATTTGTGAAGTTTAACTCAAATATAGAATTTAATCAAGCTCTGCAAATGGCTTCGATGGCTTTTTCTATTTGTGATCAATGAAGGAAGTTGTTGAAGGGATATCTTTTCTCTAAACCAGCTTATTTAGCTTTGGCAAGATAACCTATGGCATTCTTGATAGTGGTGTCTATGGCAAAAGTTTGATTTTCAATATGCTATATTCGAATCGGCCTCCAAGCTTTTGTAAAAGTTATCAAAGTTCTATATGCTCCACAACATTAGTATCTCTTCAAGTTTGTTAGAAAAGGCAGCTAATATTGAATGAAAAGCTGTTATGTTAAAAAAAAACTTAATTATGAAAAGTTTTAAATTAAAAATTAATATTTTTTAATCAAAATTCTTCTCTTGATGAATTAGAAAAAAAAAATCCATGCATGCCCTTGAAATTTTACAACAACGAATTAAGGAATTGTGGTATTACTTTTTATTCTTTCAATTTTCATTTTTATTTGATAAAGTATACTTAATTAATTCATTAACATTGAATGCATAGTTTGAATTGGACCGATTGGTTCTTTGATTTCTTTGAAGGGTACAATGCAGCCATATATAAAAAGAAGGGTAGACAGCTTTCCAGGCTGGTTTTGGTGGCTATTGTCTAGCTACATCACAAATTAAGCCCCACTACACAAAATTTTGAATTGTGGGTTCCATAGTTGATTATAATTGATCCTCTTCTATTAGCCAAATTGGGAATCTTTTATATTAGGATTATAATCACACACTTTTAATTAATTCTAATTAAATTTAATACTATATAAAATGTTAAAAGAATGTTATAAATATATATGAGATTGATGGAGAGGTTAAGTGAAGTGGAAATAAAATGAAGAATTTTCTTTGGTATCTTTATAGTACAGTACAGTTGAAAAGACTAGAAATATTGATTAACACAATGGATATAGTTAAAGAATGCTTTAACAAAGATGAGCTAATAACCGCCAGCGCACCTTAGCGTAGCTTTTTTTTCCTACTCCCAATTTGTAAACTCAAGTAAGAACTGTAAAGGTGTAATTGATGTGGACAAATAACTTGGAAAACAAATATTAAAAGTAGTAAAATGTGTATATAGAATCTTGCACTTTACTTCAATTTTCTTTTCGATTGCTTTCTATAGTGTTTTCTAAGGGTGCTACAGCTTCTTCTTTTTTATAATGACCTTTTTGTTTAGGTTCTTTCGGATCATGATTGCTTTTAAGTGTTGGATTTGATTCAACCATCAATAGGATATTATGCTAGCTCCTCTTTTCTTTCATCTAGAGCCTAAACAAGCTTAATTTGCAGAATTTTATTGTATGATGGACCTATTATTAGTTGGTTATTATGGAAAAAGTAATCAAGGTTTTGGAGTTGCACAATTAGTCTCAAAACGAGTAGCTTTTTGGTACCATGTATTGACATGACAACAAATTGTTTTTGGACACTTATTTTCTTTTTATTGTGTTGGTTGTCAATTTTTTCTTCATAAGAGAAGTTATATTGAGCATGTGAAGTAAAAATTTTCCGAATCATTTTTTTATAGAAATATCGTACGATGTCAAATTGTAAAGTTTAAATTATGATATTAATAGTTTGTAAAATTAATTTTTATTTAATTACAAAACTTATTATTCTTATTAGATAGTTTACTAATATTTATGTAACACGTTATACATTTACTAATATTACATATCATAATATCTCATATTATTAATACTAAGTATTATTTGTTCACATGTAGTTACAATATACATATATGTGTATATACATACATACATACAAACATTTACTTTAATTAGTAAGCATATGTATGTTACAAGGAGAGAGAGAGTGACAATTCGGCCAACAACCTATGCTCCATATTTTAACTACCATACTTCATGCTTCAAAATGGCTAAAAAACTAGACTTCTTAATCTAAAAAATAATTGCAATTTTGATGAGTCGTGACTCAATAAATATAAACATCAATTAAATTTTAAAGGCTACTGATAACTTGTTTCCGGAACACTTGAGTTTAAAACCCTGCAAATAATCAACAAAAGGCAAGGTGAAAGGTGGGGAAGATCCTCATAAACACTCTGATGACTAAGTCAGTGAACAGAGAGAGAAACCAAGAGAGAAAGCAAGAGATAATTATAATATCAGAGAATAAGATGATAGGGAATGAGGGGTATGAGAACCTATTTATAGTGATATTTAGACCTGAAAAGAATAGGATTCCTCTTAAGATAGAAATCTTAAACCAAATAGAAGAGTATTCCTTTTTTGCTTAGGAATCTTCTTGAGGCAGAGTCCCTTCTGTAAATGGATTCAACTACCTTTTCTTTCCGAGTAACTCTATTCAAGAAACAAAACTCTTTAATTAAACATGAATATATATGTGTGGTATCAGCTACTTAAGCAAACAGTTAAATAATCTTACAGAACAAACATAAGGTTCAAATATTGCATATGTATGTGCTTGGGTTCATTTTATTTGTTGTGACCTTACAAGACAATATTGCATCGGGTTCAAGTGAAACAAGTGACAAGTTACAATTGATTTTGCTGGCTAGCATATAACAAGTGAATCAAGTGATATCCTTTGATCATTAACCTTTACCAAGTAATTTGCAAATATCAATCAAGCTAGTCACAACATCCTTTTATATCAATATGTAAATGTTCAATTGCAAATTTGTAACAAATAATTACCACAATCATATATTTATCATTTGTCACATATTCACATAAGCACAAGTAAAACAATCTATTGTTCATTGTAATAACCCTGGTTTTAAATTATTTTATTAAATATTGAGATATGCAGTGTTAATAAAGTTTAAAAATTATATTTAATTATTTCACTAATTTATGATTTATTATCATTATTTTAAGTTTAATTGAATTTTCTACATAAATATATTAATTTGGATTTATTATTTTGGACGTTTAAAATTCTATTATGTATGGTTATTATTTTTGAATTCTATCATTTTAATAATGTTAATTTAGTGCATGGTTATTTTAATATTATCATTTTTAAACACTAATACTATTTTCTTAGTTGACATGATTTTGAGCATTTTTAATATTGTGAGTACCTCATTATTATTTTATTCTATTAATTTACTTTGTTAATATTTATTAATTTTGATAGTGATATTTTATTAATGTTATTTTGAGTGTTATTTTATATTATATTCTATTGTGTGTATTATTATTAATATTGTGTGAGATTATGTATGTGTGTGTGTGTGTGTATATATATGTATATAAATGGGATTTTTTTTTTTTTTTAGTGGTAGAGATTTGTTTAAACTAAATTTATATTATATTATGTCATAAAATTATAATATATATATATATATATATATATATATATATATATATATATATATATATATTCCCTCACACAAGAATAAACCAGACCAAACCCATCCTCCCACCCCATCTCCGCCTGTCACTGTGCGTGACCTCCCTGCACCGCCACACTTCCACCACCGGTCGATCATCAGCCTTCCCACCTCCCTCTGGACACCGGCAACTGCTGGAGAGGCTGTTGAAGCCAAGGGACAGCAGCATCAGCTGCAGCAGCTCCTCCTCGCAAGATGGTTGCCTGCAGCAGCAGCCCTCTGTCGCGACGCTAGCTCCGCCACCACCTCCACCTGCTGTCACTAGACATGGCAGCAGCTCCAGCATTCTTCAGTTGTTGATCTTCTTACTTGGTAAGTGTGGGTTGATGTTTGGAAAGGGTAGTTGTTAGGTGGTTGTTTTTGGTAGTTTTTAGGTTGATTTTGAGTTTAGTTAATTTATATATTATGTATTTAATTATTCAGTGTTTAGTTTAATTATTTGGTTAATTTTGAGTTGATCCAAATTGTTTTGATTAATTTTTTTTGATTATTTTATATTTAATTATTAATTATTAAAACTTTTGTTAATTAAGTATTTTAATTATAAATTTGGTTAAATTATTGATGCTATATATTGTTGGTAATTATAATGTTGAGAAATTAATTTTTTGAGAATTATTATATAATTTTCAGAAATATTTATAGTTTATGTAATTTTGAAGTATTGAATTAAATGAGTATTTTGGATGAATTTAAAGGTTAATTGTGTGTTTGAGTTGATACTAAAATGTTATTTATTTATAAAATAATTTTTATGAATTTATATAATTTTATAGAATTTTATATAGGTTATGTGTATTTTGGGATTAATAGATTAAACATGTATTTTTATATAAATTATTGGTTAATTAGGTGTATTTGTTGATTTTAGTAAATAATATGTTGAAGAAATAAATTTTGAGAAATTACATAATTTTTATTGAATTTTTGAATATTATTATTACTTTATGAGTATTTTGTATATTAGGGGCATTTTGGTAATTTGGTAGTGATTTTAGCTAAATATTAAATTTAATTGGTTTTAATGAATATTTGAAGTATAAAAATGATTTTTATAGATTAATTACTATTTTTAACTAATTAATACTATTTTTTTTAAAAATTATTTTCAAATTATATATGATATATTATTTTTGTAAATAAATGGGTTTTTAGTAACTTTTAGTATGTCTATGGATTAATTAAGTAATTTGGATTTAGAAAATGGATTTTATTAATATTGGTGTATTTTTCAAGAAATATCGATTTTTACTTATATTATATTATCATGAGGATTTTTAAGTAATTACGGGTAAAATAATTATTTTAAATGTTTTTAATGCTTAAATTGCCAAATTTTGATATTTAAAGGGTAATTTTGGTATTTTTTGAATTTATATATTTTATTGTATCTTGTGGTGAATTGTGAACCTCGGTCGGTAAAAATTATAGTTTGGGATCTCGACCGAGGAATTGGGAGAATGTTATATTCGTAGTGTGTTTTCTTTGCAGGACCGACTCTACTCTTTGAGTAGAGAGATGTCCGTTTTACAGGGGAGGTTCTGCCGGATTTTTGGTAGAATTCTCGTAAAACGTGATATCCGGTCAAATTCCTATTCTAATTATGTGTCAAAATTTCTAGATCGAGTCTTTAGAATTTTCGTTAAATTTATTCTGATTTTATGTTGTCATTTATTTGTCTAGTTGAGCCGAGACCGAGGCCTAACGGATCAGGCCCGCCGAGTTTGTCTCGTGAAGCACTAACATGTGAGTTATTATACTATATATATATGCACATTAAACAATTAGGTTTAGGTTTAATACATTTGAGTAATATACACATGTTTTAAAATGTACACTTAGACATAATTATTTTATTAAATGATTAGTATACCTTAGGTATAGTTTTAGTAGATTTTAGGTTTATTCTTAAATAATTGCATGTTAAATTATAAACCTACACTTAAATTATTTTTAAGTTTATTTTTGGTATATTTTTATTTATTTCCAAATAAATAAATGTTTTATTTATTAAATTAAACCTAGCACATTAGTGGTATACTTAGGGTTTATTTTTTTTATATATGCATGCTAGATAATTAGGTTTATTTCTAGTATATTTGTGAATATATGTTAAACACAAACACATATTTAAATGAATATTTATACATAAATATTTTATTAAATGATTTGTGTACTTAGGGTATATCTTTTGTATATTTAAGTATATTTTTTTAAGATAATGCATGTTATATTATTGTTACTCATTTAAATTGTTTTTAACTATATTAATGATTCATTTTTAGTTTATTTCATATTTTATTTGACATATATATATATATATATATATATATATATATATATTTATTTATATATTTACTATTATGAATGATTTATTCAAAGTGAAGGATATCAATAGAACGTGCTTCCTAGTGGGCAGTACTAGGACCGTGTACCTACCGGTACGATAGATAAGGATTGAGTGAGAGTTAAAATTGGGTGATTATAATTGATTTAATTGATTTGACTAAGATTAATGGTATGTTAGATAGTGTGATTGCGGGGCCAATCACACTGACAATCGGACTGCTGGAGCTCGATTGACTTAGTGTCTCGGGGCCAGTCTACTGTCCATAAGTGAATTGAATGATCTATTGGGTTGATTGATATGTGAGGTGATAGATAGTGTGATTGCTGGAGCTCGGTTGACCAACTGTCTCGGGGCCAATCACACTGACAGTCAGACTGCTGGAGCTCGGTCGACTTAGTGTCTCGGGGCCAGTCTGTTGTCCAGATTGGAATAAGTGTTCTATTTGGAATCAAGTGAGCCTGTATGGCTAGAGTGATGATGGGATTGTTTAAGGTTGTTATTATTTAGGGTTCTATGGATCCTTCATAAATTAAAACAAACGTTTTCTACATTTAGTATATTTATAAAAGCAGAGTTTGACATTCGTGTGAATTGTGTGTATATACATACATATATATATAATGCCTGATTGTTATGGTTTAGTTTGCATGTATATATAGTATAATAATTCACTCAGTGAGGTCTGACCCCCCCTCAATTATTTTTTTTCAGGAGATTTCATATCGTCAGACCTTAGTTGTAGAGTTCCTCGCCGGTGTTCTTCAGTCCCGGCTATTTTATGCAAATGTATATTCTGAACTTTGAATTGTATTCTAGAAACTGCAGTAGTAGTGTTATTATATTGGAAGTGTATTATTTTGTTTGGATATTATATACTCTGAGAATTTGTATTTGAACATTGTACGAATATGTATTCATTTATAAAAGGATTTGGAGTATTTATTTTATATATTGATTCAGAAAAATTTTAATTTGGTCGTACTTTTATATAATTATTGCATGATTTTATTTTCTAAGGCTTGCTACAGGTTCCGGATTTGAAAGAATTCCCGTTCCCTAGCACCGGTCATGACTCCTAGTTTGGGTCGTGACATTCATCAATACTCATATAAGACAGCATAAAGCAACTCAATTGTAGTTCCATAGAAAATATATTTCAGTCAAGCTATAACCACAATTCCACATTCATATTCACATAAGCATACCATTTGCACATTAGAATCCAATTGATACATTTACTCACCTCCTTAAGTAACAAACACTTTATAAACAACTTATATCACCTTCTTGAGCTTCACCAATGTTTTAAGATCCTAAAATATAATGTATATTTAATCAAGAATATGTCTTCAATGAGTGTTGATGCTTAGTATGTAATTAGGATATGTTCTACACATGTAAGCTTAACATTTATGTATATTCTTTCTTGTTAGATAGTTTGACCTTGCTAGACTTGAGAGTGAATAACTTTCACCTCATAACTACAAATTACTTTATTCTATTTTTCTACAAAACTAGAAACATAAGTTATAACATATGAAAAATTCATATTAAACTGGGCACTACACAATTTATGGCAAATTTTTGAATTTAGACCTGTGTTATGCACACAAATAGTTTGAGTAGTTCTAATTTAATTCAAAATTTCTTAAGTTATACAAATCCAATTGCAAAACCATTTTTTAGTCACTTTTTTAACACATAAAGGAACAATTTTTATGTTTTATGTTTCATCTAATTCAGCCTCTAAGGTCCTCATATTAATTGGAAAAAACTAGACTGCCTAAAGATGTAGCAAGTAGAGTCAACCCCACTCTAATGACGATTTTTCATTACACATATATTATCTCAAAAACTATTTTATAGGCTTTTAGATAACATATAAAGGAACAAAATTTATGTCTATCACTTTATCTAAATCAGTCTCTAACATCCTCAAACTAACCAAAAAACATCAGGTAGCCTACTAGAATTGCTACCCGAACCAGTCTCAAATAAACTGCCATATAATTTCACATACTTATTATTTCACAAAACCATTCTAAAGGCATGAAGATCAGACATAAACCTAAAACTTTCATGTTTTACACTTCTCCCAATTCTTCTTTTATGGTTATGAAAACTAGAGTGCAATCTTCTGCTCTAAACCAGAATTCTCAGCATGAAAACCATATTCATCTTTAAAATCAATAAATTAACCTATATTCCTTTTAATTCTTCCTAATTACCATGATCGACATGTTATGAAAAAAGAATTATATAAGAAAGTAAAATAAAAATCACTTATCTTTGCCAAAATAAGAAAACCCTAGAATCGTCTCCTTTCCTTCCTTCTTCTCTTCTTTTGTTTTTTTCTGTCTTCACTTTTCTTTTCTCTCTTTTAAGTTCCAGCCCCTTTTATTCATTTTTGTTTCTATTACAAATGATATTCCATTTTTAACCCTTAAACTTACTATTTATTACCTCTAACTATCCTTATATTTATTTTTAAAAAAATATATCACACAAGTCATACATTGTGTCATATTTTATATTCTCACATATATGATATATTATATATGTGAAATGCACATATTCAAATGACATATTTCATGATGCATATGTTCATATAAAACTATCAATGGGTGAAGATAGAGATGTTACAATTTAAATGCTATATTTCTTTTCAATAACATAAATCTATTATTGTTTTAACCGATTAAAGTGGTTTAATTTTTCATGATAGAATTTAAATTTTGCTTTCTATATTTAAATGTCCATTCTTATTAACACTTGAACTAAGCATACATATATGTGTAGTTCATGCGCATGCGCCGTACAAATCTATTTGTTGGATTTTATAATTCTAATGAATTTTTATATAGATAGATATCAGAACCATACAAAAATGTTGACCCTAATGTCACGGGCTCAGAGTTTTAGCGCAGGGACATTCACCCGTGCGGCACCCCGAGCCTCCTGCATCCCCCAGTTTAAGCCTTTTACATCTCTTATGCTCACTGGTTTTGCCCTCTCATGGGCTCATCAAGGGAGCGGGGACAACTCTCGACCAGTGTTGTAATATCGCAAGTTTTTAAATATTTTTATACTGCATCGAGATATGCAGTGTTAATAATTTTATATATAATTATGATATTTTTATGAGTTGTTATATAATTAAAACTAATTTTAACTGTTTTATATTATTTTAAGTACTTTACATAAAATTTTCCCGGGACTTGCACTTTCTGGGAAATTGACACGTAAATAATTTAATATTAATTATTTTAAATAGATTTACGCATTTGCATGAACTCATATATATTTTTAAAGTGCTAAAATAAAGTGTATATATGTGTATTTATTTAAATTGAATTAGGGTTTAATTAATTACCCTAATTTTTATTATTTAGTTTTAATATTATTTAATTATTTTTAAGTGTATAAATTATTAAATATATTAAATTATGTGTGTGTGGAGTATATTTAATGTGTGTGAAAGTTTATATTATTATAATATATAGTGTGAGTATATATATATGCATATATACATAATATATTGTTAAAAATCAAAACTTTGCCAAATTACCATTTTGCCCCCGACTCCTCTCACCATCTCCGGTCGCCCTCCTCGCCAACCCACCATTTTTCACGTCGTTTTCTTCCCGTCGGTGTGCCTCCTGGTGTGTCACCTTTGTCCTCAACCATCCTCGCCACCTACAGCAGCCGTTTCCGGCGTCGGAGGAGCTCATTTTGGCCGAAAAGCCGAAACTCTTCCTCACCGTCGATCGACTTGATTCCGGCCACCGTTTTTGACACCGCCGGTCTTTATCTTCTCCTTGAGCTTCGGTGAGTGTGATTTCAAGTTTTGTTTCACTTAAAATGGTCTAGATTTGCCTAGGTTTCATTTTTGCAATTTTGGCCTATTAGGGTTCTTGATTTTTTTAAGCTTCAATTTGATTGATTCATGAAAAATTATTTCACAAACTTTGATCCAAGTAGCTTAATCTTCATTCTGGAATTTTTGTAGAATTTTTGGGATTTATTTTGAATTTATTTAGTTTATGTAATTTTGATAAATAGGGTTAATTATGTGTTTAATTGAAATTAATTGGTTAATTAAGTATATTTATTGATATTATTCAAATATATGTTGAGAAAATTAATTTTGTGCAATTATATTATTTTTGGTGAATTTTTGGATTAATTTTAGTATATTTTTATATATAGGGGTATTTTGATAATTTTACACTAAATTGGCTAAAAATGTAATTAAATTGGTTTTAATAGTTATTTAGGGTATAAAAATAATTTCTAAAAATTATTTAGTATTTTTAACTAATTAAAACTATTTTTCGTAAATTATTTTCAATTATATATATAATATACGATTTTTCTAATAAAATGAGTTTTTATCGGTTTTTACTGTGTTTTAAGGTTAATTACATAATTTGGACTTATAAAATGTATTTTTATTATATAAGGGTATCTTCGGTATTTTATAAATATTCTGTGAATTGTGAACTTCGGTTAGTGATTTGTAGTTTGGAGTCCGACCGAGGGATTTTGATTGAGAATTTTGTGTTATTTTCGAAGTGTGTTTCTTTGCAGGGCCGGCTCTACTCTTTGAGTAGAGAGATGTCCGTTTTACAGGGGAGGTTCTATCGGATTTTTGATAGAATTCTCGTAAAATATGATGTTCGGTCTCGAATTCTGATTTAATTCTATGTCTGGTAATCTAGATCGAGTCTTTAGAACTTCTGTTAGATTTATTCTGATTCCTGTCATTATCTGTTTGTTTAGTTGCGTCGAGACCGAGGTCTAGTGGACCAGGCCCATCGGACCCATCTCGAGGAGCGCAATAAATAGTGAGTTGCTATCATATATATATATATATGCTCTAGGGTGCATGATTTTAGAAATATATGTTTTATTTTGATTAAATATGCATAATGGTTTAATTAGTACTTAAGTTTATTTTTAGTTTACTTTTGGTTTATTTTTGGTATATTTTAAACTATATGCATGTTTTATTAATGAATTATGTTTAAAATGTTTTTAAATATATTTCTAGTTTATTTTGTAATTTAATTGGATTTATTTGACGTATATATACTCAAAATATATCTAGTTTAATTTTGATATATTTCTAGTATATATATGGTTTATGTTGCTATTTTATTTAAGTTCATGCATCATTTATTTTTATGAATGTACATTTTATATTTTAATGAAGGATATCAATAGAACGTGCTACCTAGTGGGCAGCACTAGGACCGAGTACGTACTGGTACGCTGATAGCATTTAGGCTATAATACTAACCTAATTGTGGATGTTGATTATATTGATTCGATTTGATATCTGATGTGAGATATGATTTGGGAGTGTGATTGCTGGAGCTCGGTTGACCAAGTGTCTCAGGGCCAATCACACTGACAGTGAGACTGTTGGAGCTCGGTTGACTTAGTGTCTCGGGGCCAGTCTACTGTCCAAATGGAATAAGTGAATTTATTTGGAATAAGTGTGCTTGTATGGCTAGAGTGTTGTTTAACACTGTTTTGAGGTTGCGATTTTCTAGGGTTCTATTTGATCCTTCATAAACTATGATTTTAAATAAAAATATATAAAAATGATTTTATTGCATCTGTGTGTGTTTGCTTGTATATATATTTATTATATATACTTTTGACTGTGTGCATTGACATTTAGTATGCATGTATATATATTATAGTAATTCACTCAGTGAGTTCTGACTCCCTTCCGTTGACTATTTTTCAGGAGAGTCATCGTCTTCAGACCTCAGTAGCAGACCTTTACGCCTGATTTCTTCTGTCCCGGCTTCATTATGTAATCTGCTTACTTGAGTTTTATTTTTATAATCTAAATACTGTAGTAGTTATAAAATTAAAAAAATATTGTATTATATTGGTATGAGTTATATATTTTAAGGATTTGAACTGGATTTGTATTAAAGATTTATTTATATATATCAGATGAGTTATTGATTCAAATCCCGTGGTGGATTATTATTATTTTTATTTATGATTTATTTTCGCTGCAGATTATTTTAATTATATTATTATTATTATTGCATGTTTTTATTTATTTTAAGGTTTGCTACGGGTTCCTGATTTGAAAGAATTCTCATTCCCTAGCGCCGGTCATGGCGCATGTTTTGGGTCGTGACAAGTGTGGTGCCTAATTAGCACGCCCATCCAAGGAATGGACGATTGCTCGACACGTACTCACACCCTTTTTGCTATCCCGCATCCCACACTAAGCACAACCAGCAAGCATCTCGTGCAGTCCTGCGTGTCACGACAAACAATTCGTGACATTCTTCCCCACTTGATTTCATAATGTCCTCGCTGCGTGAGGAAGACTCCTCCCCCTTTTCTTTTTAATTGGCCAGGATTTGTGCACAATTCCCTGTCTACTCGCCCTCTTACACTAAGGCTGCGATCCACTTGCAATTACCCTCCGTTGCTCAAGGTGTGCCAGCGTGGATACGAGCAGCTTTCTAGAACGTTTTAGAGTCTTCCCACGTGCCCTTGAACTCCTTCCTTGGCCTAGGTATTTTTTCCTTGAGTTTAGCAACTCTAGCAACCCTCTAACATGTTCTAGAGGCTTCTCACATTTTTCTAGGCGCTTGGCATGCTCTTGGTGATAAGCAGCCCTCTTTAATTTGTTTTGGCCAAATTTCCTTGCCGTACACATGCACCGCAGGCCTTAGGGCGGATTAGACTTCGCGGGTCGTAACACTAAGCTATGAACAAAGACAAGGTCCTTATTAGTTATTTGACAGTCAGCTACTGCCTTATTCCAGGGGCCCTTGATGATTCTATCACAAGAATTATTTCAGTGCAGTTTATTCTCATCTCACATGCCTTGTATATACAGTGACACGTCTTTTTTTCAACGAACAGTGACACAAGTCTTAATCTATGTCCAAAGACAAATTAAATTATGTTCGCAACCCACTTCGATCATGATGGTTTCCGCTGAGAAAATGATTGCAAATATAATTTTGAGACTCATTATATATAAATAATGTGATGGCAAGCTTCCTATTTACAACTTGAAAGTGATTGTTTGCAATTATGCATACAGTTCGAGAACTGAATGTAACAGCAATTGACTATTCTTTTGGAAATCAATTAGCCACCCCACAAGAAACTGTTGAAGCTAGGCTTAATAGATTTAATATTCACAATACTAGAGTCTCAGTTTCAATTCAAACAAATGTCCAGGATGTAAGGAAAATAATCATCATATCACATGGACGAGTGTAAGGGATCTTGTAAGCATAAAAAGAACAATCTCCTTGTGCCCATAAGATTGTGTAATTGCAAATAATTTTCATATATATCAAGTGGTTGCAGCAGCTATACTTGGAGACGGTACACAAATAGCTTAGCAGATTTTGATGTTTTTGCATATGCCATAAGTTTGAGGTGGTACTCTCCTTTTATACCACCAGACCATTCATTAACATTTAAAACCTATGACTTGAAAACATTCAGAGTAAGACATGCAGAGTTTGAATACTGACATTATTAATCTATGAAATTAACTGATTTAAAAAAAAAGAATTATCTACAATTAGTTATTATATGTTTAACTTTTTGGTAAGGAAAATATGGCTTCTTTTTTTTTTTTTTTCAATTTGAGAGAAAGGGATAAGAATGATTAGGCAACAATATGGCCATATGTGCAATCATCTAAACAGAAGCCGAAAGAAACGAAAAAATGAAGGCCCATGATTGGCTATTATACTAACTATAAGTCCATGATAGAACAAGTGTGGGTTCATGTGATGGATCCGGCTATAAAGATGAAGTAATAGAAGAAGATGGTCTGAGAATGTTAAAGTTTTGGAACATGAAGTGGATTTGTTTGTCTTATTTATCTACATTGCTTGTTTCCTTTTTCCACCTTGCGAAAGAGTTTTTTTTTTTTTTTTTTTAACATTATATTTTAGTGATGGTAGACGGCAAGGTTTAGTACGTATCTAAAATTTTAGCAACCGCGATATTGTTTAAGTTCAGGATTCTAGAGAACACACTAACAACTGTCACAAAAACATGATGTGGAGATGAGGAGTCACCACCTAAGATAATAATTGAGACAAATCGAAAAGGTAGTACTCTATTTTCTAAAAGAAAGCTAGCACCATAATTAGGAAATTCTAGATACGGAATACCAACTTCTTTCAGTATTGTGTTCATTTAGAATTATCTTATGAATTATTATCTTATTCTCTATTTACATGCGATTTCATATAAACCTAAAACAATTAACTCCAAGGCAAATTAGTCATGAAATATACAAGTAAATAATGCATTCAACAAATCACATACTCCCTAAGTTAGTCTAATCTATATGAATTTTAAATAAATGAGCTAAATCTACATGTTTTAAATTAAATAGAACCTAAAGATCTAATTCCTTTTGATTTTAATTAAATGATCCTACGTCTATGTATTTCAATAAAAATGGGTCTAATTCTACATGTTATGAAGGTATTTAAATTAGTGGGTCTAATTCTACATGTTTTAATTAAATAATGATCTTAAATTTACAAATTATGAAAAAGATTTAAATTAAGTGAGTTAAGTCTAAATTAATTAAACTAAATTAGGTGGGCTTATGTCTAATTAACTAAATGGACCTAAGGATATTTCTAATTTAAAATCTAATTAATTATGGACCTAAAAATATATTTTAATTAATTAAACCTAATTAATTATTAAGTGAGATGAGCTAAAAGAATTACCTAAAATTAAATAAATAAATCAAGACCTAAAGTGGGCTTAAGGCCCAAAATACATAAAAATAATAAATAAGTCCAAAAATAAATAAAAACATAAAAGAAAATGTAAGCACCCAATTTCGGGATGTAATTATGCACAATTGCGACGTAAGCCCCTATGATGAAATTTATTTAAAAATTGAACTTGGTTGTTGATTTTTTGGACTTTAAGGATTAAATTGCAACATTTCTTAGAATTTGATTGCAAATAAGTCATTTTTTCAGGGGTATTTTGATAAGTAAAAGTTAAAAAAAATAATTTAGGATCAATATTAGTGTAATGCCGACTGGCATTACACAATGCCAGTCGGCATTGCATAGTACCGATGCACAATAATTCCATTTTTTTATTTTTTTACATATTTTTTCTTATTTTTATCAATTTTTTCAGTGTTTTGATTGGCTGAAAAATTCAAATTTTTATATGATAAGGTTTTTTTAAAAATAGAAACGCAGAAGATATATATATATATATTGAAATCAAAACAAACGCTATCTGATCATCAATTTGTTCCTTCTTTAGAGGAAGTTCAGTACGTACAAACTCTGTATTTAAAAGCAAAGTTTGCATGCATGTGTGAAAGAAAAGGGGAGAGAGAGGTTTTGGCTGGAGGGACTTCTTTTTTCTTCTAGTTTTTAAAAAGATTTTTTACAGGAAGAGACTAAGAGAAAGAAGACACAGTGAGAAAAAAAGAGACTGCAAGCATAAAACTCTAATTTTCGATATTGAAATTTCTGAAGGTAATAGTTCAGAATCAACAATATCTTAATTTTAACGGTGATAATTCAATCTGAGGGACTCAAAAAGAGGCATTTGCACAACATCTAAATCTCCAGTGTTATTTTTCTATTTCTTTTATTACTCCTTTTTTTATTTTTTGTTTATGATTTCATTGCTAATTTGCTTTTTATTGTTTTGATGTCCGTATGTGGATTGAGGTGGAGGATACTGCCTATGTTTAATTGAACAGAAGATCCATGGAATGCCATGGATGAACCTGTATTGTTTTAATAATAGTTCGTAGGATTTTAATTTTTATTCTTCATTTTTGGTATCCTATGTAGTTTATTTTTAATTCATGGGTGTATAATTATTAATTTTAATTTTGTACGTAGTTTGTAATAGCCCCAGTAGTGGGAATAGTGAAAGATTTAAATATTCTGCACTTTAAAATTAATTAGTAATTAGGTTCAATTGGGTAAAAATTAATTAAAATTAATGGTGGTTTTAGTTAATTAGGGTTTGTATGCAATTAAATTAGGTTTTTTAGAAATCATATGTGAATGTGTGTTTGATTTGATTTTTTTATGTTTTTTGGGCTTTTTATGTTTGTTTTTGGGCCCCAAGCCCACGTTTAGGTCTAACCCACTAAATAAATAGGCTTAAAAATGGTTTAGGACTTTAAATAATTAAAATCAACTTAGGTCCATTAGGTGAATTAGATTTTAGGCTCACTTAGTTAATTAAAACTTGTTTAGACTTAACTCAGCCCACTTAATTGCATTTCTTTTAAAATAAATAGACCTAGACCCACATTTCGTTTAAAATAAAACCAGATTAAGACTTAGGCCCACTAATTTAATTTCTTCTTTAAAAATTGAATAGACTTAAGCTCATATCTTATAAAGACTAAAAAATAGATTTAGGCTCATTAAATAATAAAATGTAGGTCCACTTTTATTATATTTTATCTGTAAATAAAATGTAGATTTAGCTAACTTATTTAAATAAAATTAACATAGTTTAGACTTAGAGACAACGTGATCTTGAGTGCATTTTTTCTTGTAATTTTATTAACTTGTTGCCTTTTTGGGTAGATGGATGTTAATTAGGGTTTAATAAAATTGCATGTAATTAGAAGATGAAATAATCATTATAAAATTATTCTAAATGAACACAAGACTAAGAGAAGTTAGTATTCCGTATCCAGAATCTCCCGGTTGTGGTGCTAATTTTCTTTTAGAGAATCGAGTACCACCAATCAAATTGTCCCAGTTATTACCCTAGGTGGCAACTCCTCATCTCCACGCCATGTCTTTGTGACAGTAGTTAGTGTGTTCTCTAAGACCCTGAGCCTAAACAGTGTCGCGGTTGCTAAAATCTTGGACCGCGCTAAACCCCGCCATCTACAAAAATAATTAAATAAGATCAAACAAATAATTAAATTATTCCTTACTAAAACCCTAATTTTTTATTAACATGCAACCTAAAATTAATCTACTTCCTCCATTAATTTTAAATAATTACCTAATTGAAAACCTAATTTTTACTAACCAATTTAATCAAAATAAGGATTAGGCTAGACCTTTATATTTAGAAATGTTATTTCTGTGCTTTTATCCTTTTAAAGAGAGATTTGGCATGAGCGTCGGCTCTTAATACCCCTTGTTGATATGAAGGCCAAGACTAAAAAATTCTAGGAAAAGAAACTCGCCATTGAACACGTGTGTAGAAGGAATAAGGTTAGAAGGCTTATGCTTGCATGTTGCCCGTTGATTGCTTCTTGATACTTGCTACTTGCTACTTGCTAAGTGCTTGTCTGCTATTTATTGCATAAACACATGCATCATGCATACATGCATACATACAGTCCATGCATCATACTAATACCTTATTTTGCAGCCATCATAGATTCATTTGGGTCTTCTTGTGTCTGGGGATGAAGAGGTGGCAGATTGACAAGAGTTGATTTAAGTCCAGAGTCTATAGCTCAAAGCATTCGTCACATACTAGAGAGACTAGAGGGGAGTCCAATCAATCCACTATTCTTAGAAGTTAAATCATCTCAAACTGAACAGACTGATATAGAACAACAACTAGAGATGTGGACCTTGGAGGACATTAAGGGAGCTTTGATGGATGACATGAGAGCTATGATACAAGATGAACTGAGACAAGCTTTGGCTGGACTAGTACAACCTGTTATTGAATAACCACCTACTGCTACTGTTGAATAACCACCTGCTGTAGGAGCTCCACCTATTGCTAATAATGCTGGGGGGCAACCTACTGCTAGAAATATGCCTAATACTGATGTGAGACTAGAAGACATTAAAAACTACATGGTAGAAAAGGTGAAAAGAAAATCACTTGAATTGGTTCAAGACCTTAAGTCTAAGCAGATGCAAGCACTGACTCAGAAAATGTCCAAGATGGACGAGCTAATTAGAGGATAAGGAATAGGATATTCTTTTGACTTTGATGATATGCTGCAAATGGAGGGTGACAAGCTACCTGACAAGTTCAAAATGCCTCAACTGTAGAAATTTGATGGGAGGGGAAACCCTAGAATTCATTTGAGCCAATACACAACAACCATGAGCACTAGTAAAGCACTATTGTCAGTAATTGCTAGGCTATTTGTACTGTCTCTGGAAGGAATGGTTGTGAACTGGTACCATGGGTTAGAAAAGTCTATTAGAGCTTACTGGAAGGAACTATATATTGAATTCTTGAAATAATATGATTATAACACTTGATTGGAAGTGTCAATCAGGGATCTAGAGTTGACTAAATAGATATCAAATGAGTCTTTTTCTGATTTCTTAACTTGTTTCATAAATAAAGCAGGGATGATGAAAAATAAGCTTATTGAGAAGGATCAAGTTAGAATAATAGTTTGTAATGTGTCACCTAATTTGGTCGAGAGGTTACAGATGATGAATTCCAAAACCTTCGTGGATTTGTATAATGATGGGTTACAAGCTGGGGAAATTAAGAGTAAGAAAAAAAACTACTAGAGGCACAGAAATTCAAAACTACCCACTGGGGCATACAACAAGGAAGTACTAGCCGAGCTGTGGAGGTGCATGCAGTTCAGCAACCCTGAAGGTTCTCCAATTTTAACCAACCACTCTCCAAAGTCCTAGAGAAGCTAATTCAAAAAGGCCTGCTCCAACCCTTGACCTTTTCCAAACCCTTGAATCCAAATCTCTTTTGTTATGATCCAAACAGTTACTACAAGTTTCATCAAGTAGTTGGCCATTCCACAGATACCTGCATTCGCCTAAAATATAAAATTAAAAACCTGATAGACTCTGGAAAAATCACCGACCCTGAAAAATCCAATTCCAACCCAAACACCAAATGCAACCCTTTCCCAGACTACCGAAATGTTCCACCACCAGCCACCATGATGATCAACTCAGGGGTTAGCGAAGAAGAAGTGCTAAGCTCCTTCGAGGACCCCAACCTTGTATCCAATGGAGAACCTTTCAGACAACCATAGAGAGGAGTGAAAAATTTACTGGGCTAGACCTCGGGCAAGTTTGATTACAGAGTATTCTACTCGAAACCACCCTCTGTCGATATCCCTATTGAATCAATTAAGCCCTTAGGTTGGGAAGATGAGTTTAATGATAAGCCAGTAAAAGAAAAGCCTAAAATTCCCAAGCAATTGCCAAGAGGAGTTGAAGATCTATAAGGACAACCTTCGGGCAAGTTCGATTACAAAGTATTATATTCTAAACCCGCTTCTGCTGATATACCCATGGAAGAGATCGTGCCGATAGGATGGGGTGATGAGTTTGAAGAAGATGAATTCTTAACCCCAGAACTATCCCAAGAAGGGGTTGAAGAGCTGTTAAGTGAACATATGGACAAGATGAGGGAGTTAAAAGAAAAAGAAACATGCACAGTGGAAGTTTGGAAAATGGGAAAAGAGAACAGATTATTGGGGCCGTGGACATCTAGTATGATTCTGATGAAGAAAAACCCACTGGAATCAATGTATGGAGTGATACTCTAAATGTGAATCATGTTACTAGAAGCAAGAGGAATTACCGGGCAACAGAAAAGCAAAATGAAAGGGTTTTAGAAAGGGAAGAAACAGAAGATGCAGAAGTAAAGGAAGGACAGAAAGAAGACCTGATCCTAGAACAACTCAAGAAGGCTAAAGCGAGTGTGAGCATCTGGGAATTACTGATGCATTCGGGTAGTCACAGAAGGGCTCTGGTTAAAGCCTTATTGAATATGAGCATTGAAACGACAACTATGCCTGAGGCTATGTTAGCAAAGGTGACAAAAAAGAAACATGGGCTAATAACATTTTCAGATGATGACTAGCCTTTGGAGGGAAGAAACCATAATAAGGCATTATTTATTCCAGCTGAAGTAAAAGGGAAGAAAACCAACTTTATGATGGTAGATGATGGTTCAGCTATAAATGTATGCCCGCTAAAGATCCTACCTAATATGGGCCTGAAAGTAGATGACTTGATAGCTTCAAACCTCATAATCAGAGCTTACGATGATAGTACTAGGAATGTGGAGGGAACATTTCAGGCTTTGGTCAAAACAGGGCCCTTAGAGTCGACTATTGAATTTACTGTGCTGGACATCCCTATTACCTATGCCCTATTGTTGGGAAGGCTATGGTTTCATGCCTTGGGAGGAGTACCTTTAACTATGTACTAGAAAATAAAATTCGCTCATGAAGGAGATGTCGTGATAATAGAAGCTGAAACCAATGCAGCTGTGGTAGCTATACTTGATAAACAGAAGCAAGTGTGTGTTCTGCTTGGTTTCTAAGTTGCTGGAATATTTGATGGGATTAAAATGGATCCCAGGGTTGCAAAAATGGTGGAAAGCATGAATTGTTGACTTGGACAAGGGCTCGGGAAGAATGAACAAGGAATTCCTAGACCCCCGAACATTAAGACCCAGGACCATACGAAGGGTTTAGGATATACTGAAGTAGGACCAGCTAGGGGAAGAGTAAAGAACAAGGAGAACGCAAAAAAGAAATAAGCCCTTTCGAAGAATTAGACCATTAAGTGAGAACTTCATCAAGTTATGGGAAGGCAAGTATTATCTAGGCACCAAAGAATTTGTTAACGTGGCTGGAAAGGATGTCCTTGGATTTGAGATCTTCAAGGAGCAGATTGTGGAAAACCTAGTAGCCAGCAACAAAGAGGAAGTCATGAAGCAAGTAACTGAAAGGATGGGTGATGATGTTGTTAAGGAGCTATTGTGTCTGGCACCTGAGTAGGAACCACCCCAGGACTTAGCTACTGTCATTAGTGATAGTTTTATTGATGTTTTTATAATGAAACTGATGTAATAACGTCCGGTCTATTTGAGGATGAAAATTCTATTTTGTTTTAGTGATCGATGATATAAATTTGGATTATGCTTGCTTAAGTAATGTACATCCTAATGGTACTATGCATTACGATATTGATTGCATCTACTTGTTTGACATAAATTTAATTTAATTAGATTTATTCAGCATGGGCATAAATACAAATTCAAAGAACATACATATATCACATGGTGTAACTTCTGAAGATAGGAAATATGAGAAAAATATATAAAAATATAAAAAAATATAAAAAAAGAAAAAAAAGAAAAAATAAAAAGAGAATAAAAGAGAAAAAAGAATAGTAAGGTAAAAATTAGAGAGGAAAATTCATGACTGATTGATAACAGGAGATATATCATGTGATGTAATGAATGTTCTTATTTTTTCCCTAATGAAAGATTAAAATTGAATCCTAAATTTTTTGTTCAAACATCACATATTAGTCTTCATTATACTGCTTAAGTATCTGAATGGAAAAACAATACATGATGAAAGCTAAATCAGAGCTATGAGATCACTATTTTAGTTACATTTTCTTTTTGCCACCTCTTTTGTAATTTTCCTTATAAGCCTAGTGTCCCCTTATGCCTTGAGAATTCAGGTGGCTCAGTAACTTGCTTTTTAACCCATACATTATAACTGTCATCAATTATTGCATTAGCATCAAGCCTCCTATTCTACTCAAGAATTCTTCGAAGTGCAAGTCCAGTTGATTTCATCATCCAGAACTTGCTTTAATTAGTTTGCCCACTCCTATGCATCTTCAATACATGAGATTGTACCTAATAAGGTTAGTAAGATAAAGGGCCAACAACAATAATGACCAAACCGAGTCTCTTGTGCATATGAAGAAAGTGATTGCTAGGATGAATTCAAAATGAAGCTGGGGGAAAAATGTAACTCCAAGACAAGTTAGGGGTAAAATGGTAAATACAACAATAGAACTTCAAATTTAGTGAAAAAAATCTCAAGGCAGAAAGGAGTATACTACAAGCATACAGATATAACAGTTATCATACAACAAAAGCAGTAACAAAAAGAAAAGTTCAATAGTGCATTAGTCAATCATGAGCTCCGATGTAAATCCATGGACCCCACTCACTGGCCTGGTTATTTTTCCGATAGACTATATCAGAAGCTCAAACATTAGAATTACCAATAATGAAGCATCAAGTGCTCAAACCTACAAGCTGTTGATGAGGCACCTCATTCTCACACTCCAAGCTGTAAACATAGCTTTGCTCTAAACAGAAGACCTATTAGGATCATGCATGTTATGCATAACATGCATACACTTGCATACATTTATTGTGAAATACTTTCTTTGCATAATAAAGTCTTTGAGCTTAGTCAAGATTGTCCAAACACTTTGCTACTAAAATTCAAGATTAGTATTATAAAAGTGCAGGAAAGTAGTCAGAGTATTCACAGGTAAAGCATCTGAAGGAATCAAAATAAAAGGAGTGAAATTACCAAGAAGCATCATCCTGGTGACCTCAAGAGGCTAGATAAGACTTTCAAGCTCCTCAAACTCAGTATCCATCTCCATAGTCTCATTAGGAGCATCATTTGGAATAGCCCTCCATAACAGTTAGACTATTGTAGGGTGTGGAATATGGTAACGAGAAGGTCCAACATGTCAGCGATACATGCACTCGGCCCTAAAAAGGGAAGAATGCACTCAAAACTTAAGACGAATGCACTCTGAAGACTTCTTTGATTATGAAAAAAAAACCTCTAACTCATAGATCTTCTCTTTTGCAGGAAATGTTAGGAAAAGGAATGAAATGATGGAGCCCTCTACCAAAGCATCAATAGAATAGCAGAAAGACAAATTCGGCCTAAAGCCACAACCTCAATGGCAGAATATCATGACCCTGTGATTCGAGACATCATCACCACAATAAAAAAGGGAAGAATGCACTCAAAACTTGAGACGAATGCACTCTAAAGACTTCTTTGATGGTGAAATGAAAAACCTCTAACTCCCAAATCTTTTCCTTTGCAGGAAACATTGGGAAGAGGAATGAGACCTTTTACCAAAGCATCAATAGAATAGCAGAAAGACAAATTCAACCTAAAGCCACAACCTCAATGACAGAATAACATGACCTTGTGATCCGAGACATCATCACCACAATCAAAAAGGGAAGAATACGAAAGAATAACATTGCATTTTGATAAAATTTCTTCACTTACAAATATACCATACTAACTTATGGTATTTTGTGTAGGGAAAATAAAAGAGAACGAAGAAGAGGAAAGGAAATCGATACATCAATAAGAATGTCTAGGATAGCAAATGCCAATCACTAGTTAAAATCTCACTCAGTGTGACAAACAGCCTGACAAATGGCAAAGGAAAGTAGTATAACTCTATCTATTTTGATTCTGCAATAAAGTACAAAGAAAATTTATAAAATTGAGAGTAAATTCATCCACTTCATGATATCATGTGCGAAAACTTATCTCGTGACCTTTGATTTTAATGGCTTTCTTTTATTAGCCTCTTAAAATTCAGATGTTTTGTTGACAGTTTTATGCTGAAAATTTATAAAACTCTAATCGATCTAATGCTTACTTTACACCTAAACGAGGGGAAGAATATGCAAATACAAAATCTATGGATTTGCAGTATAAATTGGTTGAATTTCAAATTGTCATTTTAGTATTTTGAATAATAAATGTGCATATAATCTACTTCAATGCTCAGAAATGAGTACGAGTACAAATCCCTCAACGTTATCCACGTTGAGTAATACAAGAAATGCGGGGGGAACACTAAGAGGAGAATCAGAATAAGAGTAAGCATAATGTACTCCAATGCCCAAAAATGACCAAGAGTATCAACGTGAACTTCTAGCGGTATCCATACTGAGTGATACAAGAAAGGTGGGGGAATACTAAAAGAGGACCCACGTTAAAAAAAAACTTGCTCTATTTACTCCAATGCTTTATAAGAGTATGAATAACCAAAGGACCTTTCCAACAGTATCCACACTGAGTAATACAAGAAAGGTGGGTGTCACGACGCAAAACAAGGGTCATGACCAGCGCTAGGGAACGGAAATTCTTTCGAAGCTGGAACCCGTAGCAAGCCTTTAAAATAAAATAAAAGCATGCAAAATATATTAAAATAAATAAAATATTATGCAGCGGAATTAAATCTCATAAATAAAATAATAATTCGTCAACTCATTTGATAACATAAAATTCATCTCATATATATATATAATCTTTTAATACAAATTCTCAGTTTCAACTTTTAAAATTTAAATCTCATACATATATAATACATACAGCTCACTTAAACAACTACTGCAGTGTCTAGAATATAAAATAAAACTCAGGTAAGCAGTTTACACTATAAGGCTGGGGCGGAAGAAATTCGACGTAAAGGTCTGCTACTGAGGTATGAGGACGAAGACTCTCTAAAAAAATAATTCAACGGAGGGGAGTCAGACCTCACTGAGTGAATTGTTATAATATATATACATGCATAACTAAATGACAATGCAAACACTCAACAGAGTATATATAATAAATATATATATAGGAAAATACACACAGATGTAGCAAAAATCATTTTATATAAGACTGAAAATAATGTCCATTTATGAATGATCAAATAGAACCCTAAATGATCGCAACCTCAAATAGTGTTAGACAACACTCTAGCCATACAGACTCACTTATTCCAAATAAATTAACTTGTTCCATTTGGACAGTAGACTAGCCCCGAGATACTAAGTCGAGTGAGCTCCAGCAGTGTGACTGTCAGTGTGATTGGCCTCGAGACACTTGGTCAACCGAGGTTCAACAATCACACTCTCAAATCACATCTCACATTAATCAAATCAATCCAATCATAATCCACAAATAGGTTAGTAATTTAACCTAAGTTCTATCATCATACTGGTACGTACTAGGTTCTAGTGCTGCCCACTAGGTAGCACATTCTATTGATATCCGTCATTTAAAATAAACCCATACATTCATAAAATAAATTATGCATGACATTAATTAAAATGACAATATAAACCATATATATACTAGAAATATACCAAAAATAAACCAAGTATATTTCGAGTGTATATATGTTAAACAAATTCAGTTTAATTATAAAATAAACCCGAAATAAACTATATACATACTTAAAGCAATTTAAGTATAAATCATGGATAAAACATGTATTTAATTCAAAATATACCAAAAATATACTAAAATATACCTAAGCATTTATTAAATCATTTATGCATAATTCATAAAATGTAAACGTACATTTCTAAAAACATGCATCGTAATACACGTATATATAAAATAACAACTCACAGTTGTGCGCTCCACTAGATGGGTCTGACGGGCCTGGTCCACTAGGCCTCGGTCTCGACTCAACTAAACAAATAAATGACAACACGAAATCAGAATAAATCTAACGAAATTCTAAGAGACTCGATCTAAAATACCAGACACAAACTGGGAATAGGGATTTGATCGAATGTCATGTTTTACAAGAATTCTACCAAAAATTCGACAAAACCTCCCCTGTAAAACGGACATCTTTCTGCTCAGAATGTAGAGCTAGTCCTATAAGAAAATACACTTCGAATATATAGCCACACAACCCTTCGGTCGGACTCCCAAGCTACGATTCTACCGATCGAGGTTTACCATTCACGAGATATACACAGAATACATAAAAATTTTAAAAATACTGAAAATACCCTTTATATATCAACATATAGGTATTTAAACACTAAAAAAAATTATTTTACCGATAATTACATAAAAACCCTAATTTTAAAAAAATATTATTAAAAATCGATAATACTTGATAAATTCACAAATATTAATTAAATTCATTTAATAAATCCAAATTACATAATTAATCCAAAACCATATTAAAAATCATGAAAAACTCATTTATTTATAAAAATAGTATATTATATATAATATGAAAATAATTTTTGAAAAATAGTTTTAATTAATTAAAAATAGTAAATAATTTGTAAAAATCATTTTTATACCTCAAATAATTATTAAAACCAATTTAATTTAATTTTCAACCAATTTATTACCAAATTTCCGAAATCCCCTTAATATATCTAAATTCACATAATATACTATAATTATTCAAAAATTCACTAAAAATTATACAATTGCTCAAAAATTAATTTCTCAACATATAATTCGATAAAATCAATAATTATACTCAATTAACCAATTAATTTTAACAAAATACTCATTTAACCTAATTTTCCAAAATTCACCTAAACTAAATAAAATCATAATAATTACACAAAAATCAAAAAAATTACAAATTAATTTCTAAAATTAATTTCAACCTCTATAAACACCATAAATCACAATTTTTCAAATTATTTAATTAATTACGAAACTTAGAAAATATTAATAAAATAATAAAAAAATTCACAAAAATCAAAATAAATTCCAAAAATTCTATAAAAATTCCAGGATGAAGATTGAGCTACTAGGAGTAACGTTTGTGAAGGAATTAAGCTTGAATCATCAAGATTGAAGTTCAAAAAATTCGAGAAGCAAAAGAGGCCGAATTTTAAACCAAGCTTAAATCCTTACCAATTCCAGTTTTCAAGCTTCCAGAAGCTTAGAATCGACTTCTATAGAGTTCTAGGAGCAAAACCACACTAGAATCATCAAGAACGATGGTCGAAATCCAATCAATATCCATAAATAGGTTAGTAATTTGAGAGTGTGATTGCTGGAGCTCGGTTGGCCAAGTGTCTCGAGGCCAATCACACTGACAGTCAGACTGCTGGAGCTTGGTTGACTCAGTGTCTTGGGGCCAGTCTACTATCTAAATGGAACAAGTGAATTTATTTGGAATAAGTGAGCTTCTATAGTTAGAGTGTTGTCTAACACTATTTGAGGTTGCGATCATTTAGGGTTCTATTTGATCCTTTATGAACGGATATTTTTCAGTATTATAAAGAGTGTTTTCAGCATCTGTGTGTTTTTGCCTATATATATACTTATTATATATATTCTGTTGAGTGCTTGCATTTGACATTTAGTTATGCATGTATATATATATTATAACAATTCACTCAGTGAGGTCTGACTCCCCTTTGTTGACATTTTTCAAGAGAGTCTTTGTCCTCAAACCTCAGTAGCATGCCTTTACGCCGGATTTCTTCTGCCCTGGCCTTATTGTGTAAACTGCTTACCTGAGTTTTATTTTGTATTCTAGACACGGCAGTAGTTGTTTCACTGAGCTGTATTTATTATATATGTATGAGATTAAAATTTTAAAAGTTTGAACCGAGAATTTGTATTGAAAAATTTTATGTTATAGGAGATGGATTTATGTTATTAAATGAGTTGATAAATTGTTATTTTACTTTTGAGATTTAATTCCGCTGTATAATTTTTTATTTATTTTATTATATTGCATGCTTTTATTTTTTTAAAGGCTTGCTACGGGTTCTAAATTCGAAAGAATTTCCATTCCCTAATGCCGGTCATGGCCCCCTATTTTGGATCGTGATAGCGAGGGAATACTTGGATAAGGAATAAAAGCACAAAAATAATTCAAATACTGTTTTGATACTTCGAATTCAATTTTTTTATGCTTAATTTCCATAAGTTTTGTTTAGCAAATTCACCCTAAAATTAAGTGTGGAAGTAAGCTCTTCACTTGATAAAAATACACTCTCGGTATAAGGTGGTTAACGATGCCTCTGACCTTTGCAAATGGCAAATAAATGACAGTCATAAAAATAAAAAATAGTGAGATTCATTAAGTGCATGCTATCTCATGATAAAATGCTGAATTTTCTCATAAATTGTCAATATTATAGTGTTCTTTTATACATTCATCATGATTGAAACTAACTTCAATATGTCTACAGGAATTATAAAACTAGAAGGAAGTGTACAGTGGAATTAAAATTAGTCAGCACAAAGAATTCAAAGCATTAAACTCAAATAACCAAAGATAAAAATCAGCAAGCAGTTACGGACTGTAGCAACATCAAAGGCGAGTAATGAAAGGATTGCAGTTAATTTGCAAGCAATTATAGATTGCAACATCATCAACGAGTAGTTATGGACTGCAGCATCATCAATGAGCAATGGAAGGGTTGCAGCTAATCGTGAGCAGTTATGGATTGCAACATTATCAGTGAGCAATGAAAGGGTTGCATCATCATCAGGGAGCAGTTATGGACTGTAGCACCATCAGCGAGCAACGAAAGGGTTGTAGCTAATCGCGAGCAATTATGGATTGCAGTATTGTCACGACCCAAAACAGGGGCCATGACCGGCGCTAGGGAACGGGAATTCTTTCGAATCCGGAACCCGTAGCAAGCCTAAAAATAAAATAAAGCATGCCATAATAACAATAAAAATATAATATGCAGCGAAAAATAAAAATCATAATATCATAATATTATCCATATCAACTGGATATAAATAAAAATCTCATCCCATACATAAAATCTCTTTAATACAATCCAGTTTCAACATAATATATCTCCTTTAAAATAAAGTACATGAAATCCAATACTTTAATTCACAACTACTGCAGTGTCTAGATAAAATAAATAAGACTCAAGTAGACAATTTACATAAAGAAGCCGGGGCGGAAGAAATCCGGCGTATCGACCTGCTACTGAGGTCTGAGGAAGTTGACTCTCCTGAAAAATAGTCAACGGAGGGGAGTCAGACCTCACTGAGTGAATTACTATAATATATATACATACACACTAAGTGATAATGCATACAGTCAACAGTATATATATAATATGTATATATACAGGCAATTTCACACAGATGCAATAAAAATCATTTTATATATTTTATCTGAAAAACCTCTTTTATGAAGGATTACATAGAACCCTAGAATATCGCAACCTCAGAAAATAGTGTTAAACAACACTCTGGCCATACAGGCTCACTTATACCAAATATATCCACTTAATCCATTTGGACAGTAGACTGGCCCCGAGACACTAAGTCAACCGAGCTCCAGCAGTCTAACTGCCAGTGTGATTGGCCCCGAGACACTTGGTCAACCGAGCTCCAGCAATCACACCCAAACCACATCTCACACATATCAATAATCACAAATGGTTAGTAATATAGCCTAAAGCTATAGGCGTACCGGTACGTACTCGGTCCTAGTGCTGCCCACTAGGTAGCATGTTCTATTGATATTCTTCATTAATAATATAAATCATTCATTCACAATAAATGATGCATGAATGTAAATGAAACAACAATATAAACCATATATATACCAAAAATATACCAAACATAAACCAGGTATATTTTGAGTATATATATGTCAAATAAATCCAATCAGATCATGAATTAAACTAAAAATATATTTAAAAACATTTTAAATATATTTTATTAACAAAACATGTATATAATTTATTATATACCAAAAATATACTTGAATATAAATCTCATTATTTATGCATATTCAGTCAAAATAAAACATGCATTTTCTAAATCATGCATCCTAAGCATATATATATAATATAGTAACTCACCTAATGCGCTCCACGAGACAGGTCCGACGGGCCTGGTCCACTAGCCCTCGGTCTCGGCGCAACTAAACAAGCAATAAATAACCGACATTAGAATAAACCTAACAGAAATCCTAGAATTCAATCTAGAGTATTAAAATACGGAAACAGAATTAGGGTTCGACTGGATATCACGTTTTACGAGAATTCTACCGAAAATCCGGCAGAACCTCCCCTGTAAAACGGACATCTCTCTACTCAAAAGAGTAGAGCCGACCCTGCAAAGAAACACACTTCGAAAAACGAGCTCAACACAATCAAAATCCCACGGTCGGACTCCAAACTACAGTCCACCGACCGGGGTCCACAAACACAGAATAATATTCCAGATATACCGAAAATATCCTTAAATCACAGAAATACATTTTATAGATAAAAATTACATAATTGACCTTGAAACACTATAAAAACCGATTAAAACTCATTTTATTAGAAAAATCGTATATTATATATATAATTGAAAATAATTCACGAAAAATAGTTTTAATTAGTTAAAAATACTAAATATTTTGTAGAAATCATTTTTATACCTTAAATAAATATTAAAACCAATTAAATTACATTTTTAGACAATTTAGGGTAAAATTACCAAAATACCCCTATATATATAAATATACTTAAATTACTTCAAAAATTCACCAAAAATCATACAATTACCCAAAATTAATTTTCTCAACATATTTATTAATAATATCAGTATTTAAACTCAATTAACCAATTAAATTCAATTTAAAACACAATTAACCTAATTTTCCAAAATCACCTAAACTTCAATAATTAAAAATAAATACTTAGAAATTCATAAAAATTCCAAATAAATTCCTATAATTCATTTCAACACCCAATTCAACCATAAACTCCAATTTCATAATTTAAATAATTAATTTCCGAAAATTAGAAAATAATATTAAAATATTCAAAAATACCCAAAAATCCAAAAAATCTCCAAAAATTCTACAAAAATTCATACATGTAGATTAAGCTACTAGGAACAATATTTGTGAAGGAATTAAGCATGAATCAATCAAGAACAATTCGAAAAAAATCAAAAACCCTAATAGGCCGAAATTTACAAATCGAAAACTAAGCAATTCTAGACCATTTTAGCTCAAACCAAAGCTAGAACAACACTCACCGGAGCTCAAGGAGAAGAAAGAGACCGGCGGTGTCAAAAACGGTGGCCGGAATCGACGTGATCGACGGTGAGTTGATTTTCGGCTTCTCCGGCCAAAATCACTCTCCCGACGCCGGAAACGGCCTCCACAGGCGGCGAAACTGGTCGGGGAAGATGGTGGCACACCGGACGGCACACCCACGGTGAAGGAACGGCACGACAGGCGCTCGGAACGGCGAGGAACGGTCGGAGAAGAAAGGAAGGAGTCGGGGGCAATATGGTAATTTGGCAAACTTTTTGATTTTTGATGTATATATGTATATATATATATATTATACTATATATTAAAATAATATTAAATTACACACATCAAATATACACCACACACATAAAATATTAATATTTTAATAATTTTTACCAAATAAAATTAATTAAATAACAATTAAAACAATTAAATACTTAATAAAATATTAGGGAATAATAAACCCTAATTAAATAAATATACACACACAGTCTTTATTTAATAATTTAAAAATATGTATGAGTTCATGCAAACCCGTAAATACATTTAAAATAATTAATAATACATTGTTTACGTGAAAATTTCCCCGAAAATGCAAGTCCCGGGAAAATTTTACGTAAAACACTGTATATAAAACACAGTAATTAAAATAGGTTTAAAATACATATCAACTCGTAAAAATATCGTATATATACATATCCAAAATTATTAATACTGCATATCCCGATACAGTATAAAAACATGTAAAAACACGGGATATTACAGTCTTCCCCCCTTACAGGAATTCGTCCCCGAATTCTAAAAAGAAAAGATCAAGAAGGAAAGAGATACGGGTAAGAAGCTCGCATCTCAGCTTCAGTCTCCCACGTATGCTCTTCAACTCTGTCGCTACGCCACAGAACCTTGACCATCGGAATCTGCTTCGATCGCAACTGTCGAACTTGATAATCTACGATCGCCACAGGTTCTTCCACAAACGTCAAATCTTCACTCACTTCTATACTGTCAGGCTGCAACACGTGTGAAGGATCTGAGATATACTTCCTCAACATCGAGATATGAAATACTGGATGCACTTGTGACATACTCGGAGGCAAATCCAACCGATATGCAACAGTGCCAACTCTCTCCAGAATCTCAAACGGTCCAATATATCTCGGTGTTAACTTACCCTTCCTGCCAAATCTCATCACACCCTTCATCGGAGATACCTTCAGAAAAACGAAATCTCCAACCTGAAACTCCACATCTCTGCGCCTAGGATCCGCATAACTCTTCTGTCTACTAACTGCGGTCTCTAATCTACGCTTGATCACGGCGACTTTCTCTGCAGCATCCTGAACCATCTCTGGTCCAGTCAAAGCTCTCTCACCAATCTCATCCCAACTCAACGGGGATCTACACTTCCTTCCATACAACGCCTCATATGGTGCCATGCCAATACTGCTATGGTAGTTGTTATTATATGCAAACTCAACAAGCGACAAATGATCATCCCAGCTACCTCCCAAATCCAGGACACACATCCTCAACATATCTTCCAGTGTCTGGATCGTCCTCTCAGACTGACCATCTGTCTGAGGATGAAAAGCAGTATTGAAATCCAACCTAGTGCCCATCGCTTCCTGCAACTTCTGCCAAAAACGAGAAGTAAACACCGAACCTCTATCTGACATAATGGACACAGGTACTCCATGAAGGCACACAATATGCTTCACATACAACTTTGCCAATCTAGCAACTGAATATGTGGCTTTCACAGGCAAGAAATGTGCAGACTTCGTCAATCTGTCTACAATCACCCAGATGGAATCGTATCCATCCTTCGAACGAGGTAAACCGACCACAAAATCCATAGCTATCCTTTCCCACTTCCACTCGGGAATAGGAAGAGGCTGAAGCTTCCCAGAAGGCTTCTGATGTTCGGCTTTCACTTGCTGACACGTCAAGCACTTAGCAACATAATCAGCAACATCCTTCTTCAATCCATCCCACCAGTATAGATCTCTGATACTGTGGTACATCTTAGTAACACCTGGATGAACACTGTAGGCTGTAGAATGTGCTTCCTCTAAAATCTCCTCTCTCAAGTCATCCACATCAGGAACACACAATCTACCACTGATCCACAACACACCATCATCATCAAGTGTGAAATCAGTGAACTTCCCTGCTCTGACATTCTCTGCAAGCTCTTCTAGAATAGGATCTCGGCTCTGAGCTACTTTAATCCTATCGCTCAGTACAGATCATACTTTAAACTGAGCTAACAGTCCACCTGATCTACTGATCTTCATCATCAGACCTTGATCCACCATCAGATGCAATTCCTGGATCAATGGTCTCCTCTCAACACCAATGTGAGCAAGACTACCTGAAGACTTCCTACTCAAGGCATCTGCTACCATATTAGCTTTACCCGGATGGTAAAGAATCTCGCAATCATAATCCTTCAACAGTTCCAACCATCTTCTCTGCCTCAGATTCAAATCTCGCTGCTGGAAAATGTACTTAAGGCTCTTGTGATCAGTAAATATCTCACAAGTCACCCCGTACAGATAATGTCTCCAAATCTTCAAAGCAAAGATCACTGCAGCCATCTCAAGATCATGTGTAGGATAGTTCTGCTCATGCTTCTTCAACTGCCTCGAAGCATAGGCTATCACCCTTCCATTCTGCATCAACACACAACCAAGACCAATTCTAGAGGCATCACAGTAAACTGTGAACTTATCCACACTATTAGGCAAAGCTAATACTGGCGATGTGGTCAACTTCTCCTTCAACAACTGAAAACTATTCTCACAAGCTTCTGACCACTCGAATCTAACATTCTTCTGAGTCAAGCGAGTCATAGGGGCTGCTATCCTGGAAAAATCCTGCACAAACCGCCTATAATACCCGGCTAAACCCAGAAAACTCCGAATCTCAGTAACTGAAGTAGGTCTAGGCCACTCAGATACTGCCTCAATCTTCTGTGGATCAACCTGAATACCTTCTTTAGACACTACGTGCCCAAGAAAAGAAACACTCTCCATCCAGAAATCACACTTCGAGAATTTAGCATAAAGCTGATGATCTCTCAGTGTCTGTAGTACAATCCTCAAGTGATATACATGCTCTTCCATACTCCTCGAATATACCAGTATATCATCAATGAAGACTACCACAAACTGATCCACATACGGTCTGAATACTCTGTTCATCAGGTCCATAAAAGCTGCTGGTGCATTAGTCAAACCAAAAGACATCACCAGAAACTCATAATGGCCATATCGAGTGCGGAACGCTGTCTTAGGAATATCGGATTCACTGATCCGCAGCTGATGATAACCCGACCTCAAGTCGACCTTAGAAAAGAATTGTGCACCTTGTAACTGATCAAACAAATCATCTATCCTCGGGAGAGGATACTTGTTCTTCACTGTCACCTTATTCAGCTCTCTATAGTCAATGCACAGTCTCAGGGTACCATCCTTCTTCTTCACAAACAAGACTGGTGCACCCCAAGGGGAAACACTAGGTCTGATAAAACCTTTCTCCAACAACTCTTGCAACTGCTCCTTCAACTCTCTCAACTCTGCAGGAGCCATACGATAGGGTGGCATAGATATAGGAGTAGTACCTGGGACCACATCTATACAGAACTCAATCTCTCTATGAGGTGGTAACCCTGGTAACTCCTCGGGAAAAACATCAGGAAACTCACAAGCAACAGGAACATCTGTGAGTGATAACTTCTCCACTGACGTATCCCTGACCAATGCCAAAAACCCCTGACAACCTTTCCTCAACAACTTCCTAGCTGATATAGCAGAAATAAGATTCTGAGGTGCTGAACTCCTATCACCAACAAACTTAAATTCTACTTCACCAGGAATTCTAAAAATCACCTCCTTATTCCTGCAATCTACCACGGCAAAGTGCTGAGACAACCAATCCATTCCCAAAATAACATCAAACTCCATCACATCCAACAAAATCAAATCAGCGGATAATTCTCTATCTCCCACGAAAACTGGACAACCAGAAAGAACAATATCGGTGTCCAAAGATCGCTCAGAGGAGTGGCAACAGACAAAGGAAAAGCCATCCTCGAAGCTTGCCAACAAGATTTAGAAGCAAAAACAGGAGAAACAAACGAATGCGTGGCACCCGGATCAAACAAAACCAAAGCATCCAGGTAACAAACAGAAAGAATACTTGCCACGACTGCATTAGATGCCTGAGTATCCTGCTGAGTCAGATGAAAGACTCTGGCCTGACCTCGACCTCCCTGCTGACTGGTAGAAGCCTGGCCAACACCTCTGGCACCTCCTCTAGTACCTCTACCCACCGACTCTGCTGTGGAACAAACTGAGTAGAACTTTGATGCTGGCTGGTGGCAAACTGAAATGGCACAGGTGCTGCACTAGCAAATCGACATGCTGTGGGAATCGTGGAATCTGCTGCTGCTGATATCCGGAATAAGGACACGATCTGGCAAAATGTCCTGTCTGCCCCGCATCTGAAGCATGTCAGTGGTGTCAGATAACACGGTCCCTGATGGACTCTACCACAAGTCCTGACAAACACTGGCCGCTGATCCAGAACTACGACCACTGCTGCTGCTCGACAGCACCTGACCCAAATCTAAACGATCTACGCTGACCTCCACGGCCATGTCTACTGCTCCGATGCACTCGCTGCTAGCTAGTCTCTGACTCTGCTGAGTCGAACCTCGCTGCTGACTACTCGAACCAACATGAAAATCTACGAGTATGAGTAGCCTGCAATCCACTCGACTGAACTCCTAGCTGGTAATAATCAGGCATCGCTCCCTGCCTAACTAACCTCAGCTCGATCTCCTTAGCTAGCTCAATCACAGACTCCAGAGTAAGACCTGCTGTGGGCAATACCAGCAAAAGCTGAACCCAAACCAGTAACGTACGTAGTAACAGTGAAATACTGATCTCTGCATCAGATCCTCAGCCATATCTACCCAGACGAAGAAACTCTCGGGTATACTCCTCTACAGATCGATCTCCACGAGAAATACTAGTCAGACGGAGACGATAGCTCAAACGGAAGAGGCTCTGACAAAATCTCCTCATGAATCGCTCTCGAAACTGAGCCCATGTCATCGTCATCATATAAGGCTGGATCATCTGAATAAACCAATCCAAGGCTGGTCCCTCGACAGACAACTCAACAATCATGATCCTCTGGTACTCGGTATGAGCAGTCCGAGTCCTAGTCTCAATCGCATGCAGAAAATCTAAAGGATCAGAAGTACCATCAAAAGCAATCCTGCCAACTCTGGGCATAGAACAAGCTGCCTCTCAGGGTCAGACATACCCTGCTGATAGGCAGGCTGAACTGGC
The DNA here is from genome assembly GCA_947683625.1 of Mallotus nudiflorus. Taxonomy (NCBI): domain Eukaryota; kingdom Viridiplantae; phylum Streptophyta; class Magnoliopsida; order Malpighiales; family Euphorbiaceae; genus Mallotus; species Mallotus nudiflorus. Next base: position 8,614 of record CANTUR010000147.1, on the reverse strand, counting down.
TAACAACTGGAGGAACAGGAACATCAAACTCAGGCTCAACAGGCTCCTCGTCCTGTAACTCTCTCTGCCTACGGCGACCTGCCGCTCCTCGAGGTCTACCTCTGCCATGACCTCTACGTCTCACTGGCTGCTCAGGAGGTAAAACCTCGTCCCTGAAAAGACTCATCATCCTCGGCCCTCAACGACCGGTGGAGCGACACGCGCTCGCCTCCCCCATTCTGAAAAGACAAACGGAAAGATTCAGACAAAATCAGACAACGGAGGAATAACGCTGAAAACTACAGCAAGGAATACTCATCAAGACATACTCGAACCTAATACACTGCAGTAGTCCAACAGAAAACACAACTCGAAAACTAGGGCAACAACTCACATAACTAAGCCCTGACACAGAACTCCACTCTGATACGAACCTGGCTCTGATACCAACTTTGTCACGACCCAAAACAGGGGCCATGATCGGCGCTAGGGAATGAGAATTCTTTCGAATCCGGAAACCCGTAGCAAGCCTAAAAATAAAATAAAGCATGCCATAATAACAATAAAAATATAATATGCAGCGGAAAAATAAAAATCATAATATCATAATATTATCCATATCAACTGGATATAAATAAAAATCTCATCCCATACATAAAATCTCTTTAATACAATCCATTTTCAACATAATATATCTCCTTTAAAATAAAGTACATGAAATCCAATACTTTAATTCACAACTACTGCAGTGTCTAGATAAAATAAATAAGACTCAAGTAGACAATTTACATAAAGAAGCCGGGGCGGAAGAAATCCGGCGTATCGACCTGCTACTGAGTCCTGAGGAAGTTGACTCTCCTGAAAAATAGTCAACGGAGGGGAGTCAGACCTCACTGAGTGAATTACTATAATATATATACATACACACTAAGTGATAATGCATACAGTCAACAGTATATATATAATATGTATATATACAGGCAATTTCACACAGATGCAATAAAAATCATTTTATATATTTTATCTGAAAAACCTCTTTTATGAAGGAATTACATAGAACCCTAGAATATCGCAAACCTCAGAAAATAGTGTTAAACAACACTCTGGCCATACAGGCTCACTTATACCAAATATATCCACTTATATCCATTTGGACAGTAGACTGGCCCCGAGACACTAAGTCAACCGAGCTCCAGCAGTCTAACTGCCAGTGTGATTGGCCCCGAGACACTTGGTCAACCGAGCTCCAGCAATCACACCCAAACCACATCTCACACATATCAATAATCACAAATGGTTAGTAATATAGCCTAAAGCTATAGGCGTACCGGTACGTACTCGGTCCTAGTGCTGCCCACTAGGTAGCACGTTCTATTGATATCCTTCATTAATAATATAAATCATTCATTCATAATAAATGATGCATGAATGTAAATGAAACAACAATATAAACCATATATATACCAAAAATATACCAAACATAAACCAGGTATATTTTGAGTATATATATGTCAAATAAATCCAATCAAATCATGAATTAAACTAAAAATATATTTAAAAACATTTTAAATATATTTTATTAACAAAACATGTATATAATTTATTATATACCAAAAATATACTTGAATATAAATCTCATTATTTATGCATATTCAGTCAAAATAAAACATGCATTTTCTAAATCATGCATCCTAAGCATATATATATAATATAGTAACTCACCTAATGCGCTCCACGAGACAGGTCCGACGGGCCTGGTCCACTAGCCCTCGGTCTCGGCGCAACTAAACAAGCAATAAATAACCGACATTAGAATAAACCTAACAGAAATCCTAGAATTCAATCTAGAGTATTAAAATACGGAAACAGAATTAGGGTTCGACTGGATATCACGTTTTACGAGAATTCTACCGAAAATCCGGCAGAACCTCCCCTGTAAAATGGACATCTCTCTACTCAAAAGAGTAGAGCCGACCCTGCAAAGAAACACACTTCGAAAAATGAGCTCAACACAATCAAAATCCCACGGTCGGACTCCAAACTACAGTCCACCGACCGAGGTCCACAAACACAGAATAATATTCCAGATATACCGAAAATATCCTTAAATCACAGAAATACATTTTATAGATAAAAATTACATAATTGACCTTGAAACACTATAAAAACCAATTAAAACTCATTTTATTAGAAAAATCGTATATTATATATATAATTGAAAATAATTCACGAAAAATAGTTTTAATTAGTTAAAAATACTAAATATTTTGTAGAAATCATTTTTATACTAAAACCAATTAAATTACATTTTTAGACAATTTAGGGTAAAATTACCAAAATACCCCTATATATATAAATATACTTAAATTACTTCAAAAATTCACCAAAAATCATACAATTACCCAAAATTAATTTTCTCAACATATTTATTAATAATATCAATATTTAAACTCAATTAACCAATTAAATTCAATTTAAACACAATTAACCTAATTTTCCAAAATCACCTAAACTTCAATAATTAAAAATAAATACTTAGAAATTCATAAAAATTCCAAATAAATTCCTATAATTCATTTCAACACCCAATTCAACCATAAACTCCAATTTCATAATTTAAATAATTAATTTCCGAAAATTAGAAAATAATATTAAAATATTCAAAAATACCCAAAAATCCAAAAAATCTCCAAAAATTCTACAAAAATTCATACATGTAGATTAAGCTACTAGGAACAATATTTGTGAAGGAATTAAGCATGAATCAATCAAGAACAATTCGAAAAAAATCGAAAACCCTAATAGGCTGAAATTTACAAATCGAAAACTAAGCAATTCTAGACCATTTTAGCTCAAACCAAAGCTAGAATAACACTCACCGGAGCTCAAGGAGATGAAAGAGACCGGCGGTGTCAAAAACGGTGGCCGGAATTGGCGTGATCGACGGTGAGTTGATTTTCGGCTTCTCCGGCCAAAATCACTCTCCCGACGCCGGAAACGGCCTCCACAGGCGGCGAAACTGGTCGGGGAAGATGGTGGCACACCGGACGGCACACCCACGGTGAAGGAACGGCACGACAGGCGCTCGGAACGGCGAGGAACGGTCGGAGAAGAAAGGAAGGAGTCGGGGGCAATATGGTAATTTGGCAAACTTTTTGATTTTTGATGTATATATGTATATATATATATGTTATACTATATATTAAAATAATATTAAATTACACACATCAAATATACACCACACACATAAAATATTAATATTTTAATAATTTTTACCAAATAAAATTAATTAAATAACAATTAAAACAATTAAATACTTAATAAAATATTAGGGAATAATAAACCCTAATTAAATAAATATACACACACAGTCTTTATTTAATAATTTAAAAATATGTATGAGTTCATGCAAACCCGTAAATACATTTAAAATAATTAATAATACATTGTTTACGTGAAAATTTCCCCGAAAATGCAAGTCCCGGGAAAATTTTACGTAAAACACTGTATATAAAACACAGTAATTAAAATAGGTTTAAAATACATATCAACTCGTAAAAATATCGTATATATACATATCCAAAATTATTAATACTGCATATCCCGATACAGTATAAAAACATGTAAAAACACAGGATATTACAAGTATAATCGTATAAATCAATTAACACTACATGATTAAGTGTAGTGTATTCCACTTTAGTCCATTACTTTTGTGTGCATATGAATTCAAGTTCTTTCATTGCAATTTAGTCCATATTTGCATTCTGATTAGGAATATATTCCTAATTAAATCATGACATTCATCAAATTAATAATTCATTGAATTATTAAAGTTGCATAATCAATCTGTGATTCTAAATTTTCTATCAAGTACAGAATAAAGAACAAGATTCATTTTTTGCATGCATCATTTCAATCAAAGGATTCATATACTGCACAGTAGCTATGATATGAATTTTAAATGATTATGTTATGTGTTGCATAATAGTCATAACCTTCATTATGTTATGTACTGCATAACAGTTATGACATAACTTTCAAGTTCATTAGTGCTAGACGTTCCACAGGAACTATAGCAAGTTTTCAATTTATCATCATTAGATGTCCCACAGAGAATATAGTGTGCATCGTTAGATGTCCCATAAGGAATATAAAAAAATTCATCATTGCTAGACGTTCCACAGGAACTATAGCAAGTTTTCAATTTATCATCACTAGATGTCCCACATGAAATATAGTGTGTATCGTTAGACATCCCTCAGGGAATATAATGAAATTCATCATTGCTAGATGTTCCATAGGAACTATAGCAAGTTTTCAATTTATCATCACTAGACATCCCACAGGGAATATAGTGTGCATCGTTAGACCTCCTACAAAGAATATAATGAAATTTATCATTATTAGACATTCTACATGAACTATAGCAAGTTTTTAATTTATCAACACTAGACGTCCCACAGGAAATATAGTGTACATCGTTAGACGTCCTACTAGGAATATAACGAAATTCATCATTGCTAGACATTCCACAGGAACTATAGCAAGTTTTCAATTTATCATCACTAGACGTCCCACAGGGAATATAGTGTGCATCGTTAGACATCCCACAGGGAATATAACAAAATTCATCATTGCTAGACGTTTCACATGAACTATAGCAAGTTTTTAATTTATCATCGCTAAACGTCCCACAGGGAATATAGCGAAACTCATTAGCATAAAGTCCACTAGATGTTCAGTAGGAAATATAGTGAGACTTGCCAAACATCATACTTTGCTCAGTAATTTAAGCATCAATCTATCACTTAGGATACAATCGAGCGTCCTAATTTTTTTCTTTCGAAATTGTGTGCTTCTACTACTTTGCCGCAATTTGTCAAGCAAACAGCAATAAAGGGGGGCAACTATAAGCATCCAATTTTGGGATGCAATTATGCACAATTGCGACACAAGCCACTATGCTGAAATTCATTCAAAAAACTAAACTTGGTTGTCGATTTTTTGGACTTTGGGGACTAAATTGCAACATTTTTTAAGATTTGATTACAAATAAGTCAATTTTTTAGGAGTCTTTTGGTAAAAAAAATTAAAAATTAAAATTATGTATTTCTAATTGGAAATCCATAATTCCGATTGGAATTATGGATTTCCAATCAGAAATCCACAATTCCGATCGGAAATCTGGATTTTCGATTAGAAATCCATAATTCCGAAAAGAAATCTAGATTTCTGATCAGAAATCCAATTTCCCGATTGGCATTGCATAATTTCGACTCGTAAAATCCCATTTTTTTCAATTTTTTGTGTATTTTTTATTGATTTTTCAGTGTTTTGATTGGTTAAAAATTGAATTTTTATAATTATTTTTTATTTGGAAAAGATTTTTGATGCATTCAAAAACATGTAACTTTTAAAAATCAAATCCTTATCAGTCTTTTTTGATAAGAGATGAGTCTGTTCCTTTTTTAGAGGAGGCCAGTATGCGCAGACTCTACATTTAAAGGCCGAGTTTGCATGCGTGCTGAGGGAGGCTTTTTTGGAAGAAATTTGAAGATTCATAGAAATAACAGCATAAAAAACCTGACAATGCAAAAAAAAAACCCTAAAAAATTGAAAAGCTACTAAGAACACCCTTTTTAGTCTAGAATCAAACAACATGTCCAAAACAACGGTGAAAATCCTAGTTTAAGGGGCTATCTCAAAGCATATGCACAACATTCCCTTTTTTTCTTCTTTTCTTTTTTTGTGATTTTTTATTTTATTTTATTTTTTTGTTTTATTATTCAATTTCATTATTAATCTAATTATTTTTGTGTTTTTTTTTTATATGCAAATGAGGATTAAGGAGGATGCTGCCTGTGTTCAAATGAACAGAAGGTCCATGGAATGCCATGGAAGATCCTGTATTGTTTCCCAGTAGAATTTAGGGTTTTAGTTTTATTTTTTGTTTTGGTGTTATGTGTTTTTTTATGGATGTATAATTGTTTAATTTTAGATTTTTGTACGTAGTTATGTAGTTTGTAATAGCCCCAGTAGTAAGAATAGTAAAATTTTTAATTTTTTGCACTTTCAAATTAATTAGTAAAACTAGGTCCACTAGGTAAGATTATTCAAAATTAATGGTGGCTTTAGTTAATTAGTGTTTGTGTGTAATTAAATTAGGTTTTTTTAGAAATCATATGTGAATTTATTTTGATTTGATTTTGTGATGGTTTTTATGTTTTTTTATGTTTTTAGGCCCCAAGCCCATGTTTAGGTCTAACCTACTTAATAAATAGGCTTAAAAATGGTTTAGGACTTTAAAGAATTAAAATCAGTTTAGGCCCATTAGGTTAATTAGATTTTAGGCCCACTTAGTTAATTAAAAACTTGTTTAGACTTAGCTCAGCCTACTTAAATTCATTTCTTTTAATAAATAGACCTAGGCCTACATTTCATTTAAAATAAAACCAAGTTAGACTTAGGCCTACTAATTTAATTTTCCTTTAAAATTGAAAAGAATTAAGGTCATATCTTAGACAGACTAAAATAAATAGATCTAGACTCACTAATTAATAAAAATGTAGGCCCACCTTTAAGTCCATTTCACTTGTAAATAAAATATGTAGATTTAGCTAACTTATAAAATAAAATTAATATAGTTTAGACATAGGGATATTGCCTTTTTGATGCATTTTTACTTGTAATTTTATTAACTTGTTGCCTTTTGGGTTAGATGGATGTTAATTAGGGTTTAATAAAATTACATGTAATTAGAGGATGAAATAATCATTTATAAAATTATTCTAAATAACACGAGACTAAAAGAAGTTAGTATTCTGTATCCAGAATCTCTTGGTTGTGGTGCTAGCTTTCTTTTAGAGAATCGAGTACCACTTTTTCGATTTGTCCCAGTTATTACCGTGGGTGGCGACTCCTCATCTCCACGCCATGTCTTTGTGACAGTGGTTAGTGTGTTCTCTATGGCACTGAGCCTAAATAGTGTCATAGTTGCTAAAATCTTAGACGCACGCTAACCCCGCTGTCTACAATATCTCAAACTCATAATTTACAAAAATAAAAAAATATAGTTTTATTATGTAGTTTATAATTTCAAATTTTTAAATTTTGGTGGATACAAAAATTAAAATTTTTCAAATTTTTTTATTACCAATTTTTATTACACAACAAGCTTACAAAATAATAAGAATGATACTTACAAACAATATATTATTTAAATATTATTCATATATGATAAAAATACAATAGTATAGTATTTGAATATTTTAAGTATCTGTAACTCAAAATAGTATATTATCTTAATATTATAAGTATCTGAAACTCAAAACAGTATCTGAAACTTAAAACAATATCTAAAAATGAAAAATAATATCTCAAAACTCATAAATATACTATATTTTTTAAATATTAATTTATATGATACAATCAATATAGTATAATTTCCTAATATTATTTGTATCGAAAACTCAAAATAGTATCGTAAACTCAAAACAATATCTGAAATTTAAAATGGTGTCTCAAACTCATAAATACCATATATTTTTTGAATATTATTCGTATATGATACAATTAAAAATAATATATTTTCTTAATATTATTTGTATCTAAAACTCAAAATAGTACGTGAATATAATAATTTGAGTAAGTATTTATTGTTAGAAAAATAATATCAAAATAATATATATATATATATATATATATATATATATATATATATATATATATACCAAAAACCAAGACTAAAAACAAAAAATAAGAATAAAAATAAAATAAGGAAAAAAATATAAAAATTGAAAACAAAAAATAAGCAAAAAAGAAAAATAAATAAAAAGAGATAAAAAAAACAAATATAAGGGTAAAATAAAAATAAAAATAATAAGGCTAATAGAGAATAAGAAAAAAAAGGAGAAAATAAAAATAAAAAATAAAAATAAGGATAAATGAGATATGAAAAAAATAAAAAAATGATAAAAAAATAAATAAAAAAGATAAAAAATACAAAAAAAAAAGAGAAAATAAAATAAAAAGGACAAAAGTGAAAAAGAAAAAAAAAAATTAAATAAAGAAAAAATTAAAAAATGGTGTAATGACCCTTTATTTTAAATTATTAAAAATTATTTTGAGATATACAGTATTAATAATATTTTAAATTTTATATAATATAATATTTGTTTATTTTATGTTAAATATTTTATTACGAGTAAAGAATTATTTTTAAAGTTAGTATTGTTAGTATTATTATTATTCTTATTGTTATTATTATGATTATTATTTGTTATTGTTGTTATTATCATTATAATAATGTGCATGTGTTAGGTATATATATATATATATATATATATATAAAAGGAAAAGTCAGGTTAATTTTTGGGTCAACTATTCCCTTCCCCACTTTTTTTTTCTCTTTCTTCTTCTTCTTCTTTTTTCCTTCTCCATTTCTGATATTTTTTGTCTCTGCAAGCTTCACCACCCACGCCTAAGCCACCACCAAACTGCCTCTGAAGCTCGTCGCCACCTTCCCTTCCTCCCCTTACCTTCCCGTTTCTGCCAGAAGCTTTGAAGTTGTCGGAATTCACATTGTTGCTATAGTAACTTCGGTGAGAATGCGGTCACTTTAGCTGGTGTTTCC